>CM068377.1:21982122-23182122 GCA_034770075.1 Aralia elata | reverse complement strand
ATTCGACAGGGTGAGGATGTATGTGCAGCTGCAATCAGAGAAGTGAAAGAAGAGGCAGGAGTAAGTGATTTCGAATTAATGTAATTTAAATATTTATGAAATTTAACATAACTATGGGTCTAAAAGCTATCTAGCCATTGTTCTGAATCTGGAACTTGTTAATATTTATTTATTTTTTCCAGATTGAGACAGAGTTTGTGGAACTTCTTGCAATAAGGTAATTAGCACTAATTATTTATTGTGCAAACATGTATGAAATTATATTCTCCCTTCAAAAATGAAAGATTCACACGTTTTGATTGCAGGCAAAGCCACAAGTCATTTTTTGGCAAATCGGATTTACTTTTCGTGTGCATGCTGAGGCCACTCTCTTTCGATATCCAAAAGCAGGATTCTGAGATCGAAGCAGCCCAGGTAGGACTGATTATTAATTATGTGTGTCCATCATTTCTGTTGATGAGATAACATTGATTCCTTAATTAAATACAAATTTAATTTATTTATAGGACAGATATTAGTCCCTTTTTATGTATGTTTAATAATAATTGCTGAAAATTAATTTGTAAGATGCATGGTTTTTTGATTCTTCCTTATTTTAGTGGATGCCAATTGAAGAATATGCAAGCCAGCCCTTTGTGCTGAAACATGAGCAATTCAATTACGTTGCCAAGATATGTTGTGCAAAGAAAGACAATGGATATACAGGATTTTCTGCCGTGCCTACAAAAACAGTCTCTTCTGGTAAGAAGAGTTACTTGTATTTTAACAATCAGGACTCGGAGCAGCCAATAACATCTGATCGTCAGAATGATTGATTGTAATTAAATGTTCCATTTAGATATCATTTATTCAACAATAAAGAAGCTAGCGTAAAAGGCTTCATTTTCGACCATATTTGTTGTACTCTGCAGATGAATAAGGAGGATATAGACGTATCCAAGCTATTAATAAAATCAGTTAATTTCTGTTTTGTGTTCATTCTAAATTTAGAGTTAATAGCTAAAATATTGCATTGATGATAAAATAACATACAATAGTAAATAATTATGTGTCTCTGAATGAGTATCAGAGAAAAGTTGAATGATAAAATAACATACAATAGTAAATAATTATATGTGTCTCTAAATGAGTATTAGAGAAAAGTTGAATGATAAAGAGGGTCTTAGTCCAGAAACAACCAAGTATAATGTCATTTTGCAAACTTTCGAGACTAATCAAACTAGGTTACCTAACGAATAAACCCCACTATATTTTTAGTCTTACTTCTATATATATTATATATATGACTATAATTTTTTTAAAATTTTAAATTAATTTACTATTATTATTATTATAATATAATGACTACAAATATCACTCAAATAGATAATTATCAAAAACTTACAATTGAGTGTTATACATAGTTATTTAGAGTTAGAAAAAAAATTAACTGAGTGAAACTTAAAAGCCTAAATTTGGTGTTTAAGAAATTTTATATGACATAAAATTGTTGTAAAATAATAACTTACCGTCGTGATTTTTTATTTTTAATGGCAACTTAAATTTTAATAATTATGTATAAGTGAAATTTGTTTCTAACATTGATTAAGTAAAGATTATTAAAGTTTAATCATTAATATATTTTCTAATATATATTACACTTTTTAATATTAATTATTATGTTCTCATAATATTTTTTTCTATATTTTTAATATATAGTTATTTAGGAATAAAATTGTTGTAGAATAATAAGTTATCATTATGACTTTTAGTTTTAAAAATTAACTAAAGTTTAATCACAATATATAAGTCATAATTATTTTTAACAATAGTTAACTAAATGCGTGCTATATTAATTATTATGTAATCATAATATTTTTCTTATATTTTTAATATTTAGTTATTTAGAGTCTAAAGTTGAGTAAAGTAAAATTCTAAACATGTTTTTTAAATTAAAATTTATTGCATGACTAAATAATTAAAGAACTATAGAATAAAATTATTGTTGAATAATAAGTTAACATTAAGGTTTATAGGACATGAAAAGATTTTTTGTTCTCTAATATTAATTATTAATTTTTTTTAATAGTGAATAATTTCATAACTTAACTTACTAATTGCATATAATTTAGTTTAATTTTATTATTTCATTGTTTATTATTAAAATCTTATGATGTTAATAATGATCATATTCTGTTGGGATTGGAAGACAATTATCCCTTCTAAATTAGATAGATTCATATCTGAAAGATGTTCATCAAATAATATAATATTAATTATAGTAGACAATTGAATATGGTTTGTATTTATTTTATTTTTTTAAAGCAAATGTTGTAATCATTCTAATACCAATAGCAAGTTAATTTGTGAAATTCAATTTTTTTTATAAACATCTCATATAAAACAAATAAAATATTAAAAATAATGTTATTTAAAAAATAAACCCGTGTTTTGCTTTCTTTAAAAAAAATTAAAATACTAAACACTCATAAAACGCCATTATTATGTGTCTTTATAAGCTAATCGTAGTTAATTATTATGATTGTATATTTTAGTATAGTTATATTATAATAATTTTGTTGTTTATGTTGTAAATACTAATTCAAATTGCTTCAGCTTAATTTATTACTATATGATGTATGATTGTTAAATATATTAACAATGATCCGTAGGTGTTTTAATTTAGGCTCGAGAATCAATATTAATAAATGGTTTCTATAAGAAATAAATTAAATTATTATAAAATAATAAGTTACTTTAAAGTTTTTCAGGATCATAAATAGTGTTTTTGTTCTAGTTAAATTCTAGGTTTTAAAAATATTTTAATAATAGTTAATAAAATAAAATCAGGTGAATTTAAAAAGTGTTTTAGTAACAATTAAATTCTAGTCTCGTACCAAAAATCAAGAACCGAAAAATTTAATTGTCTTATTATATATGTATATAGATATAGATTATTTAACAAGCTATCATGGCAAATTTTGATATTTTTGTCACGTTAATATTATTTTCAATAATAAAAATTTAATCTTGTAAAATTCAATATTATAAAAAGTCATTACACACCATCTTATATTGTGTACTATGTACACCAAAAGATTGAGAAAACAGTCAAAACACAATCAACCAACCAAAGAAGAAAAGGTGCTTCTTCTTTTAGGAAGGAGGTAGTATCTACTAATATTATTCTATGGGCTCATCATAAGCCCCCAAACTTTGATTTTATATGCAAACACCTTGCTAAATGCCACAACAAAGTCCAAAATTACTAGACTATCTTAGTGGTGTGATTGTAATATTTATATAAGTCGAGGGCATCAATAGCTAGCAGTGACCCAGGTAAACTCCAACTGTTATAATAAACGACGAAGAGCCATCGAAGCGCCAAAGTCAAAACTCGGAACCCATTACGCGGTTTTGATAGTTCCGGCGGTAAATTAACGATTTCTCCGACGATGGTTCTGGCACCGCCTCACAGGGCAAGCGGCTTAAGGTGATTTTGTTTTCTCTCTCTAATTTTAGCATGTAATAGATAATATGTTGCTCCCCTAAAACATAAATGGATTAATTAAATTCTTGGTTTTTGTGATCAAAATTAATTCTTTCATTTCTCTTGTCCTCTTTATTATAAGAAGGTTAACTGAATTATAACTCCAGAGCCATGTCTCATTAGATTGCTAGAACCATGATATTCTTTCTAATTCCTATATAAAACTAATTTGGGTTTGGCTACTTTATAGCTCTAAGTTAATTTTTACTAATATTCTTATGGGAAATGGATATTTATAGGATTACGAATTTATTAGAGCATAGTATAATAGTATTGATCACATGATACATTAATTGTTCTGACAATGAGGA
Source organism: Aralia elata (assembly GCA_034770075.1). Classification (NCBI taxonomy): domain Eukaryota; kingdom Viridiplantae; phylum Streptophyta; class Magnoliopsida; order Apiales; family Araliaceae; genus Aralia; species Aralia elata. Next base: position 23,178,282 of record CM068377.1, on the reverse strand, counting down.
ATCAATTTGCAATTTAGTTTTCTAAAGATATTTTTCAAATAATATCCCCTGCACTTGCACGTATTCCGTCTAGTACAATGTAAACCATTAATTGAGGGAAAATTTAATACTCGTTGCCACTTATAGAAAGGAGTCAATGCCTTAGATTAAAAACTAGAACAAAAGCTATTTAAAACTTCATTACTTCCAGTTTCAACTCTGAGATTCTGAATAAACAAAACAGCCATAGAATTAAGGAACACCTTATCTTGAACTCCTGTGTGTTACAAATGTAGTTAATTTTTTTTGGGTACAAAACAATTACAACTTGCTTACACTAGGCTGTATAATGGAAATTTGTTCGAAAGATGCCCTTTTAGGTTCTATCAGTAGCATGATATGAGAGGTATTCCAAATAGTTGCACAAAAATTCATGAACTAATGGGCATTTCAAGTCTTTAACAACAAGTTTTACTCTATTCAGCTGGATCACAAAGGAATTGGGACTGGAGCAAGCAGTTCACATGCAGTTACTATAGCAGAACAGAAGGCCTATGCCTTTTGTAGCAAGTTCATGCCATGTGTTCCTGTCAATAGCAACTTATATGTAATTGATCTCAATGACCTAACACAGTCTGTTGTTAGTGTAATTTGTGACATCCCTCCGCTTGTTGGTGTGACTATGGCATCAATTGGTGAGAATATCTACGTGTCAATCTGCCACAGCATTTCCACGATGTCGTTATGATCAATTAAGTCTTGAGCTAGAGTAGTCTTTTATCTTCGCTCGCTGTTGAAAGAAGAAAAGGCGAAGAAGAGTTAGAATTAAAAAATTAGCCATACCGGCTTATGATTTTGTTGGTCAAGTTTGATTGAAATTTCCAGTACCTGGGAGAATTCAAGGGTAGAGGTGGCCCTGGGCTATCTATGGTCCAAACGAAAATCTGAATTGTGTTACGTGTATGGATTCTCTGGTGTGGAGCTTGATGATATAATCACGTTGATCAGATTAATGAAAAGTGGGTCCAAGTGGAAACTAATGGAGTAAATCCGAAGGCTTAAAGTGTGTTTTCAGCAGTTGGGATTGGATAATACATATTTATATATGACGGGGAAGTGGACCGTAGTGATTCAGGCCACCTAGATGCCGGGAAATTTTCGAGCTAGCTATATGCGTTGGACGTAGAAACATTGATGTGGAAGCGGTTGAAGGATGGGTCAGATTCTGGTGATCATCAGGTTCTCGGATGGTGTGCGTCCATAGCTGGTAAACGAGATAGGTAAGACTTTATGAATAAATCTGTCTAGTCTTAGGTACTGTATATTATTTGGATGGAAAAAATCTAGTTGAACATATCAACATGTAGCAGTTTATAGCAGTCCTAGTCTTTTTGCTTGACTGGAGGAAGTTACTAGATTAAGTAATAAATGGATGCTTCCTCCAGTAGCACAATTTATGGATACTTCATTCCCATCTTTCTATCAAACATAAGTGATAAGACTTTCTTTTATATTCCACCAAATTAAAGGTAATTGCTTTTTGTGGCGTTTTGAACTGTGGAACAACATGAAGCCAATTTTTCAATGAAAATCCCAGAATGATATTTTTAGATATATGCCCATGGTTTATATTAAAAGAGAAACAAACTATATATCTATGGCAACTTGCGAAATTTGAAAATGATCTAGATAAGAGTATGAATAAGCTTGCATATTGTGTTCGACCTGATGAAGCTTATACAGTTAAAGATCAAGTGATCAACAAATGTTTCATGGTCTAGGAAATGAGATTGTAGATGTAAAAACTTAGTGTAATGGGTGCTTTATTATTTATCTGTTTGAGGCTAGTTTTAGCCATCTGAACTAAACCAAATTGTTGTTAAAACTTTCTCCGAATCATGTACCTCTTTTACCCAAGCGGTAGAACCTGCACCTAGGTTTGACAGTATACATATTTTTTTTATTGGGGTATTATAAATTTTAGATTTAGAAAGCGCTAGTTTCTACTTCAAATTTTGAAAAATTAAGTAAGTTGATTGCGTAAGGTCTGCATAATGGTATTGATTTATCTTGTTTGTTCTTATGTTCAAAGATGAAGCTCTGCTATCTAGTTTGTGATCATTGATGTTGTGCAAGTGAATAAATTAGTTGTAATATTTTAATCCAACTATGGATGAATGTGCATACATAAAATGCAATTGTTAAAAGCTAATAATAAGTGGAGTTGGTGTCATTTTGGAAATCTTCTGTGAAAAGTTTGTTTTGTGCAAAATTATACAAACAACAAATTATATAATACTCCTTGATTCTTTTCCTTGCATAGAGCCAAGCCAATAGACAGGGCAACTGCAAAGTAGTAAAGTAGCAAAGTAGGAGAGAATATATATTTCTTGCTGGATGCTCCTTCCCTTTTGTCCAGCTTATGAATAGAGTTATCATTTTTAGATTTAATAACCAAATTGCAGAAAAAACAGCCTCTTTAAGACCCATATACAATAATGAATCGCAGCAAAGTATTAGTTATATAGTTTCTGCAATTTCAGCACCTTGTGCATTTATTGTGCTGGCGTAGTAATAGCGCAAGATTTCTAGGTATTAGTCGCCACATTATTGGTAGAGAAGCATTATTTGTAGACAATAATAATCTACTTAAAATTCTGACACCGACACCGACACGGTGTCTGCATCAAATCTTGTCCTTAAATCAAGCCTAAAACAATTAAAATCTCTCCCTTGATAACAACATTTACCATACAACAGAAGAATATAAAAGTTTATTCACAGCTCATACTGAAACGGGAATCACTGATCACACCCGAAATAATTACAATCAAATGATAAAGAAAAAGGGAGAAAAATAAAATAAATAGAAGCCCTTCCAAGAAATCTTTGTAAAATAAAAAGAAAATAAGAACTATAGAAAGAAAAGCATTTCTATAACGGAATCAAAAATTCATTCAAGCTCAAAGAAACACCAATAACCCCAAAGACACTCCCAAAAGCACTGTCAATACCATCCTCATACCATTAATCCTCACAGACCCATTATCATTACTAGCTGTCTGATCAGCCGGATCTTCGTCTGCCGACGAATCTGGCCCTGGTGCTTCTGCATCCGCATCTGCAGCGTCATCACTCTTCTTACCTTTCTTAGTCTTTGGAGCCTTAGGAGCCGGCGCCACCTCCTCCGCCTTAAACAACTCCCTAGGCAACAAAACCTTATCAATCTTGTAAACAGCTAGTGGCTCCTCATCCACCAAAGTCCCCTTTATTGTTGCTGTAATTACTTTAGTCTTTAACATCACAGCCTCACCATCATTTTGAATAGTAAAATCATACTTATTCGCCCCTTCAGTCGCCAAAGTATTCATCAACCCATTATTTGATCTTAACATCCCCATAGAATTATACACTGGCACTCCATGATAAAGCACCAATGACATTTTCCCGTCTGCCGTCAAGTTCTTGTACTTGGGCATAAAAGCTTTAAGAACTTCATCACTGGGACAAAAAACTGTCAATCCACCTTCAACGGTTTGGACAAAAGTGTCCTCGGCTTTTTCAGAAATTAACAAGTCTGCAAATGCTTTGCATCCTTTTGCCCTCATGATATCTGTTACATTTACTGATGGTGCAGCTGTGGGAGCTTCAGCTCCAGGGGAATTTAATACGTTACTTATATGAATGACAGAAATGTTGTATGGTTTTTCTTCAATGGACTTCACATAGAAGGCATTGAGTTCACCGGAATTGTCTTCTGGGGCGAACCCAACTTTGCCGCCTTTTACATCAGTGATGTTGACATAACCGGAGGTGCCTTCTGCCTTGCCAGTGGCTTGGAACATGGTGGCAGTGAGGGTGGAGCCGCCACTGATCTGGTGGAGTTTCTTTGCACCAAAGTAATCGGCAAAAACATGGAGGGATAGGACATTCTTGATAGTGTAGATAGATAGGTGTTTGGATAGAAGGTCTGACATGCCGGCATTATCGACGGCACAGACAGTTATTGTCAGGCGGCGGTTGATGTCGGCGGCTAGGTGGGTAATTGTTAGGTAGTGGTTGAAGGTTGAGAATTCAGGGTGTTTGCCAAGGATGCGGGTGATATTGTGGGCATTGGTGGTGGTGATGGCGATGTCGGCGGCTAAGAAGAGGGTAAGGAGGAGAGAGAAAGTGATCCCCGGCTGGAGCTGCATTTTGTGCCGGTGGGAGGTTGTGGTTTTGGTTTGGAGGATAAGCCGATAAGAGTTGGGGAAAATGTTGTGTGATTTCTAGGCTGAATTATGTGTATATATATATGGCTGATTTGTTATTTGTTTAAAGGGTGTAATGCATTTTTTTATTGCCAACGGGTACAAAGAAATCAACCGACGAAAATATGACGTGTAATGGTTAAATAAAAATTTCTGTAGGGCAGCTTAATTTTTTTAGACTGGCTCCACAAGTTGTTAATCATATTAGTAAAGATTATAGTAAAGTTAAACTTATTTAAAGTTGATTTGTGAGTGCTTCTGTCACGACCTTCTTAATTTGTTTAAGAAAATTGATATCACGTAGTAGTAAATTTGATACTAAAGTATCTGTTTTATGCCTTTATTGTAACAAGAGTTTTATGTGCATGAATTTTGAGAGGAGCTTGAAAATTACAAAGCTCAGAAACTTGCAACTTTAACAGCAGCCAGCTTTAAGTAAGGCTCTCTCTTGTGCAGTAGAATAAAGTTAAATATAGCGGGTTCCATAAGTTCCCTACCATGAAAAATGTTGGGAAAGATATATAGCCAAGTTATTTATTTATTCTTGATTATCTTAAACAACAACAGCAACAATAATACTCTTCCAAACTACCAACTAGTAATATATTACTACATATATAAATGGGTCCTCTTCCTTTATTTTCTGTGCATGACAAGTGAAAAATATAAAATTATAGCATATAATTGCTATGCGAATCTATATAATAATCAAATTTTATAAAATTTAAAATGTATACTCTCGTGCTATGACACTATATTTTGCAAACGGAGATTTGACCATTGGAACACGGGACATTATTGTAATACTATGTGTGTTACAAATAATTTCGCGTGTTTTAAATTGTGATTGTCAAATCATTCAATGAATAATATAAGATTTGATGATCATATAAACTTTCGTAGTCACAGTTTGTACGTACGATTGGATTTAATAAAATATAAGTGGTATTATATATCGTACATAGTGTCTTGATTAGTTCTACTTGGTTTTTTATCAGGAGGAAAATAAAGATGTTTAAAAATCTGTAATTAATTAGTAGTAAATGATTTAAGGTTAGAGTTTTTGTGTTGGTATAGGCTGTCGGTGGCTGAATTGCGTTGCTTTAGAATTCGTGTGGAGGAGAAAGTGGGACCAATCAGTGTCGGTCATCTATATTTCTCTACCAAAATTGCCAGCCTGGTTGTGTACCATAATAATCCTCCTCCTCCTTATCTGAGTGTATCAACGTGGACACCCGTTTTATCCCGCGGGCCCACCCACTTCAAATTCACATACTTCCAATTTCCAACTAACTTGTAATTATGGTAATCCTAATGAAATTATATTCAAAATTTTGAAAATATGATGTCCTTTTATATTTCTACCATGAATTTTTCGATAAGATAATATTCCTCCGTCCCAAATTAATTGCATTTCTAGGACTTTTTAAAGTCAAATTGACTATTTTTAAAACTAATCTTTTTACTATTTTTGCTAACATATAGGTGAAGATATTATAACCAAAAGAAAGTATATACAATTTATTACTAATTTCAATTTTTATAATTTTAAAAATATATTTATATATGCTTAATTATTAATTTTAAAAATAGTCAATTTGACTTAAAAAAGTCCTAGAAAAGCAATTAATTTGGGACGGAGGGAGTACTTTTTATTGTATTTTAAATAAATGACTCTTTTTGTGTCCACAAAAAAAGTATTATACCCATTCGTCTCACACAAGAGTTTTATTAATGAAATTAATAAATAATAAGAACGTATTTTTTTCATGTTTATTCTTTAAAATAATATTTCAGCCTATCTAAAATTAGAGATACATTTTATATTTTGCAGTCAATTAGTGAAATTCTTAAATTCAAAATTAACAGGAAATTATATAGTTCTAATAAAAATAAATATACCAGTTGTAGTTAGCTATAAAGTACTATTAATTACTATATTTTTTGTTTTAAAACTTAAACGAAATCAAATCGATTTTAATTTTTGGAATTTTGTACATTGCCTTTAAAAGGTTAAAAATGTATATATAATTTTGGAACATAGAGACAAATTATTAGTTAAGTAGTGATGACATAATAATAAAATTAAAAATAAATTTAAGCATATTGTGTCATTTTATACTATTAATAAAGAGTTTTTTTTTGTAAAAAAAAAATACAAAATGGGATTTAATGTGGATTAGGGGACTAGTAATAGGATGATTGAATATTTGCCATATAAATATATAAATTCAAAAAAAAAACCTCTTGTAACAAATTTTCCATTAAAAGTACTATTACACCACACCATCAAAGTAGCTCTTATAGTGCTTCCCATCAAAACACCCGGCAAGCCCATTAATAAGATAGCCGGCCTAGGATTTCAAGCCCAAAACGCAAACCTGGTTGTTGCTATACTATTAGTAACTCAAAGCATAGGACTTACGCTTGGGCCTTGTTGTCGGCCTTTCACTTTCCCTTTGTAGAAGAAAATTGTAATTCAAGCCGTGTTAAATGAAATGGGCCCTGAGGTAAGATTAATAAAATTAGAAAGCCCACAACATTGTTAGCATTTTAGGTGGTGTACGATACGATACACATTATTGTACGGCAACACCTTAAATATTTTCCTAACATTCAGGGTAAGACACTATCGGGACACTCTAGATATTTTGGTTGCGAAAATTTAACATTACTAAAAGATGATTTACAAATTAACTATTACTATTTCGGTTACAAAATATAATTAATAATATCGAATTATAAAAGTTAATTTTTAATATTTTCATATTTAAAACTGATATGATTCTTTGAAATTTTGAAATCAATAAATCTCATAATTAATGGTACTTTTTTAAATAATTTATACTACTTATAACTATTTGTATTAACTTAGGAGAGACAACATTAAGTCAAGGATTTTTTCATTCATAGGTGCGCGAGTAACGTTTTTGCAAAAAAAAAAAAAAAGAAAAGAAAAGACAAGTTACTACTCCCTCCGTCCCAAATTAATTGCTTTTTAGGACTTTTTTAAGTCAAATTGACTATTTTTAAAATTAATAATTAAGCATATATAAATATATTTCTAAAATTATAAAAATTGAAATTAGTAATAAATTGTATATACTTTCTTTTGGTTATAATATCTTCACCTATATGTTAGCAAAAATAGTAAAAAGATTAGTTTTAAAAATAGTCAATTTGACTTTTAAAAGTCTTAGAAATGCAATTAATTTGGGACGGAGGGAATAATTCAGAATGTTTATTTAATTTTATAGAAAACAAGACTAAATATGAACCTAAATGCGTCGAAAACAAAGGATAGAAAAAGCATATATAAATCAAACTTGAAATACATAAGTAAGATATTAAACAAACTAAAGAAATATTTATTCAAGGAATGGAAAATATTTTAAAAAAAATGATAATAGTTTATTTTTGTTAATTGGGTACATGCATGCATCCTGTAGTGATGCCTAGATATAACGTACTTGGCTGTACCTACAGGCTACAATGATTTTTTAGGTACATCCAAGTACAAACCATGCACATAATACTACCAAACATATATTAGTTATATTGAATTTTTTTCATTTGTTGGCATGCCTTCAGTTAACCAACCGTAAAGAGGAGGAAACTATCCAGAGTTTCTTTCCCTTTTGTAAACAAACATATAATAGACCACAGTCACTTCTTTTACCAAAATTTATCTTTTGGGTCAGCTTGGCTCTAATATCTTGGAAACAATCCATTTTCCCATGAAGCCAGTCCTACACATATTAGAGAAACTTTTACATACCTGATACCACCATTTTAACTTTTATTTTTAAATATACAAACATAACCACTTAAATAACTAAACATACATTTCTATGATCTCCACGGTTCTCTGTAGAATTGCTGAGTGTATATTTATAATTGCGATGCATGTACATACATGAAATAAGTAGGAAATAAGAAGGATTTCATTTTAATTTATTTTATCTTATTGTATACACTTTTACCTTGGTCACAATCTAATTTCGTCAGATATTTATCGACATACATATTATTTTTTATCTGATGTGATTTATGAAGTTTGAGGTTATTTACTTCCCCACAAATTACACGGACAATCCACTTCACCAAAGAAAATAATGAAAATTTAACAACAACAACAACAACAAAAAAACACTCGCATACTTCTCTCTAAACTCCATACGTTAATGGTTGAGAATAAACTCAAGTACCAAATTACAGTATCATTAAATAAGACAAAGAGAAGGGAAAAAAAAAAAGTAAACCAAAACAAAAAGCCCTAATAAAACAGTTGTCCACTCAGTCTCTTATCTGCTTAAGATATTAAAAAGCGGGACCTACCTTGCCGACCTTTTCCTCCCAGTGGAACTTCCACCACTACCAATATTACCCAAACTACCCTTTCCCCCACCATCCACTCCCATTCCCATTTGATGAAACAAACCAGAACCGTACACCTGTCCCTGATTATTATTATTATTATTATTATTATTATTATTACTGGTATTATAATGCTGCTGCTGTTGATGCTGGTGCTGGCGCTGCTGATGGTGGTGGGTTCCCATCATCATCATCGACCCCTGCATCCCACCACCACCGAACATAGCCACACCGGAGCTAACTCCTCCGCCGGAATCCTCTTTCTGACCGCCGCCAATGGAGGTCTTCTCCCCCTCCATTTCCCGATACTTGGCAAGGTACACCTTCAATGGCTCCACGTACTCCTCGAAGCCTAGTGTCGTCATGGCCCACAAGAGATCGTCCCCGTTGATTGTCTTCCTCTTCTCGCGCTGGCACTTATCGGAAGCCTCGCCGGTGATGAAGCTTATGAACTCCGACACGCACTCCTGCACCGTCTCTTTCGCGTCCTTCGATATCTTGGCGTTCGCCGGCAACGCTTTCTTCATGATCCGGCTCACGTTCGCTATCGGCAGGAACCTGTCCTGCTCCCGTGCTGTCATCGACTCGTTCGCGTTGTGCCCGCCCGATTCGTTATCGGAATCCGCCATGATCCGTACTTGGAAAACGTCTGTTGGCGGGAAAATTGAATTGGGAGAATTTTTATTTTTATTTTTGTTATTTTGCCGGCTATGGGAATGGGAGCTCCGGACGGATGGGGGTGAGTGAATTGGCGAGGAGTTGGGAGGAGATCAGATGGGAGAATGTGTTGGGTCCGTTGGATTGAGGGGTGTATTCTCAGATTGTGGTGACACGTGGAGCGATGTTGGCCGTTTATTTGTTGATAAGCAAGTAACCACGTGGGAATCTAATGGGCGTTGGATGGGTGAGTGGGGTAGATGATGTGGATGGTTGGATCTATTGCAGGCTTGTGCATGAGCCTTGAGTTGGCTTTTAGGGCTTAGTTAGAGGTACTCAGTAGATTATTTTTTAGTTTTTTTAAACTTTTTATATTACAATTCAACTCGATAGAATATATTTTGCAAGCTGAGAAAGAACCGTAAATCCGAATGACTAAAAATCGACTTCCACTAGTAATATTTAGAAGACACTAAAAATACTCTACTGTGGTCACGGACTCACGGTACCCCCAGCGTAAGTCGAATAGCAAACCACTCTAGTATTGAACGAGAAAGATTAGTTGGCCCACGAGTTAGAAACTTCACATTAGTAAAAAAAAAAAAGATAAAATATATTTTTACCTAGAGTCTTTGACATTAGCCTCCTCTTAATCAAAAGATCTTTCAAAGTAAAGTGTATGTGTTTAAATTTAATCAACATTAGTAAAAAAATAAAAATAAAATATATTTCGATTCAATCGTATAAAATATTTCAAAAAAAACTCCTTGGCAGGTTGCCTTGTCTCAATTCAATTTTATAGACTACAACTTAAAGAAAATATAATTAGTAAACTTGGATATGTGACTTTATATAATAAAAATAAAAAATTAAATTGACTTATAGTACACAACTTCTAAATTAATTGAGGGATATAGTACACAACTCCTAAATTAATTGAGGGACCTCAAAGCTTGGAGCAAATTATGGTCCCAAATGTAATACTTGGCAGCCAATATCCTAGGTGGAAAAGAATGCATTAATGTTACGTGGAAAATAATGCATTAATGTTACGTTTAAATTGTAAAACTCAAAGTATAAATAAAATGATTCATTCATAAGAATATTTAATTGTTCTATTAGAATAAAATATATTATTTTTATTCAATTTAAACTCAAAGTATAAATAAAATGATTCATTCATAAGAATATTTAATTGTTCTATTAGAATAAAATATATTATTTTTATTTTTATTAAATTTGTGAATTTTATTGATTAGAGAAAATATTAATGAATTATTTTAATCAAGAATAAAATAGATTATTTTAGTCAAAAATAAAATAAATCATTTCTGTCTACATTTCATTACCTTCTCAATTTCATTCTTTCGTTAATTTCCTTTCCTCCAATCCACGTAGCATAAGACTAAAATACAAATGCACCACACGGACATTTATGTCATGATAATAAGGCAATAAGTTATTGGAGCAAGAAATAGAGAGAGTTATTGGAGCAAGAAATAGAGAGAGAGATTGGTTGTAGAGTTATTGACTACTCACCCACTAAAGGAGAAGAAAAGTGGTTATAGACTATAAAAAGTAGTGATTCTCATCACAATCCACGAAATTGAAAATGGCTTTGACATGTGAGCTAGATCTAAAGATGGCATTCTTTTCAGATTTAGTGACTTGACTTCACAAATAAACATTAGATGATAGCCAATATAGACAACAAAAACAAGCAATATAACATAAAGAATGCATTTTAGTGGAAATCTATTTATTGGCAATAATAGCCTTTAAACTTTTAATACTACTTTAATGTGCATTAAGAGAAAGAAAAGGCAGGGCAGGGCCATGTACTACTAGTCTTAGTAGTAGTCTAGTGCTTTCAAATGGAATCCAATGTTCTGCGAATCAAATGCCCAAAACTTAAAAAAAAGTTTACAGCACTGTAACAAAGCAAAAACAAGCACATTGATTATATCCCAAACCCTTAAGGATCAAAAACTTGAAAATTTTACGGGACTTCTTAAGCTTTAATTTCAAACCTCGAACACTTGATGGAGCCCATGGATAAATCGATCTCGATTAAGTTTTCTTCCTCATTGTATTCTGCCAAGAGCTCCATCAGGCCATGCTGCCCGAAAATATCCTCTGGTGAGAAATTTGGCAACTTGTGCTGCAAAGGCAAACACAACTTGGGATACTTTTCTTCTTCTTTTGGACAAACATATTGCCCACTTGGAATAGCTATTTCAATCAGGCTTTCCTCGTCGGATATGGATCCGTCCGATAAGTCGGGGCTCTGACCGCCATCACCGGAATAAGGCCAGCCATTATCAGAGTCTTCAGTTGAAGATAAATGATCAATGCTTTCGCTTTCCGAATACAAATCTGCTGTCCCATTTATCTGATCCACTCCATTTTCTTCTTGGGTTTCTTGCTTGTTCTGTGATATAGTCTCAGCTTCAGGCTGTAATTCAGATATAACTTCCTCCACCTTTAGTGGGTTATTCTCCTCAGAGCTGATTATAGCCCCAATTTGCTCTAATTTCTCCACAAGAACGTGGCTTTTTTTCTTTGAAAATGGAGAGAGAAAAGTAGATAACATCAAAACCAAAGATGTGAAGAGGAGAGATAAAACCCCATAATACCCAAAAAAACTGGCACAAATTAAAAATAAGCTAAAAGCAGCTATCCATGATATTAAGTTGTTGTGAGAACACACAGAGGAAGTCATCTGAAATTCAAATATTGCAGGGATTTTTCCTGGGGTGCTTGTATTTGGCCAGAAAAAGAAAGAAAGAAAAAACTTATAACAGTGGGGTTGACGGATCTATTATGAAATGAAAAAGAAAGCTGAGATTGGAGTGAAACTAAATCGACATTCCAATTTCTACTTCTTTTCTTGATCGGATACTACAAGCAAGAATCATAAAGTAAAGCAGAGAAATCTAAGCATAACATAAGATAGTATATAAATAGGCCTTTATCAGCAGAGAACTAAGGCATGAAAAAGATTTGAATCCAGGCTGCACAGTGCTTAAAGTTAGAGATTTTAAGAAACAGATGGAACTGATCTGGTTTGGAAAGAGGAATGAATTAGTTAAGAAGGAGAAAATTTTGGGTTTGGAGTTGGAACTTGGAATTGCACTGAAACTAACTAAATTGGTGGGTTGCTTTTGTATATGATGATATCAGACTAAAAAACAGGGGAATTGATTTGTAGCACCAGTGAGGTGGTCTTCCCTCTGCAACTGATTCCCTAGAAAACCCCAAAACCCTGGGTTTCCACTGTATCAGTTTACAGGGTCAAAACATGGAAAATAGAGAAGCCATGTGCAGATCTCTGAGCTCACCACATGGCACTTTCCCTCCAATTTCCATGACAAAACAAGCCCATCCAAACTAGTATTGAAAATATACTACCTACTTGTACAATTATCTTTTAATATGTACTGGGTCATTCATTTCTTTGCAATTCCAAGAAAACCATTATCACTACCATACTCGAAAGCTTCATTAAAGATGGTCCTACCAAAAAGAATGAAGATTCAAATATGAATATTGGATAATACATGAAGATCAGTTCGGTTGATAGTGTTTGAAATTTCAAAGGCACAACACATTCTTGATTAATTGTATTTGAGTCTTAGTTTGTTAATTAAATAAGTTTAAAATAAATTATTTCTTGACAAACAAATTTTTTAAACGTATTTAAATTTTTAAATACTCTAAACTTTGTTTAAACAAATGTACACGTAATATCTCAGTTCAGCGTCGAATAACGTAGATTTGTCTAAGTGTGTATATAAGGCCTAATTCTAATATTTTAATAATATTACCTATCATAAGATGAGCTAAAATAACTTAAATTGATACTATTAAATATAGATTAATATTAGGTTTGGATCGAAAAAATGAAAATCGAAATGAAATGATTTATATGAATGAAAAAATGAAGGAATTTCTTAACATGTGTCATACACGGTTTAAGGGAATATTCTCTTGAAGTGTGTACATATTCCTTTAAACTTGGTGCAAATGCAAAAATCAAGAGAATATACACACAGTTTAAGAGAATATTTTCTTGAATTATGTGCTTAACATGTATACTTAAGACACATGTTAAGAGGATCCAAAAATAAATCATCAACTCTTTATTTTATTTTATCATCTATTCTATTTATTCATCAATTTTATTTCTTCCATTGCATAAGTCTTATCCTAAACTACAATACACATGACCAAAAGATGTAAAAAGAAGCATTATTTTTATATGTATTGTGATTCAAACAATTAACTTGACCCATTGTAAACTCAAAGGCTCAACTTCTTTGATGAAAATTTATCTCTTTCTGCCAAATCTTTGAGAGTAGTCATTAGTTACAAAAGGACCACGTTTCTTCTTTTAGCAAGAAGGCCTTTTAAATTTTGAAGACCGGAACTGATCAAGACTCGAGAGAAGACAACCAAACCCCTTTGGTCAAATATTTCAGATAATTAATACTACCTAGGTCTAGTTGAATACTTGAATTGATGACTCATGACATCAAAACTTTGCAAATGCATGACTTGTCAGACATCAGGCTTTCAGTTCATTGGGACAAGTAAATGGGACACATGATCAAGAATTCATTTTGACTCGTGCATCGAAAAATTCCCAGAAGCCCAAAGCTAGCTACCTACCTACTTTCTTGAACATATTATGGCTGTTTCGTTCAGGTCAAATTTATTTGGATTTAATCAAGCAGCCCTTATGACGTAGCTGCTAGGTTTTACATTTTGCCGATAAAATATGAATTTAAACATTAAAATTGAAATATTATGATTCGTATGTCTCAGATTTAATTCTTTTATTATGCGAAGTTTATTTTTTTATATATAAGACTTATTTGTTTATGAGTTTATTTTTTTTAAAGTGAAATTTGATTAATAGTAATAATGTACTTGATTATAAAATTATATATTATTATCAAAATGTGAGGCTTTCAAAAAAAAAAAAAAAAAAAAAACTAACAACTTTTGCTCTTCTCTTTTGAAAGAAAGCATCAACAACCACGATCACAACATATTAAGGCAATATTTACTTGATAGGGTAATCTTTTAAAGTTTTGATGATAGTCCTATGCTTTTTCTCTTTGTGTGGTGCCTTCAATGATGGTTTTATGCATGCTTTGGACATATGAAGCATCAATCACTCTCTCTCTCTCTCTCATATATATATATATATATATATATATAAATAATATTTTTTATAAGAATAATTTAAATACAAGAGAAATGTGATATTATTATAAGGTAATATTCATATAAATGTGAATCATATTTATTATTTATTTAAAAAGAATCTTGTAAAATTATTAATTTTATTTGTAAAAATATCAATTCCCTCTGTATACTCTTATAAAAGATAACGTTAAGAATTTCAAGTTTTGGAATATCAAAAATATTTTAGATACACATGTTATTGGTACGTATTTTAATTAACCTTATGATAGAGGTCCTATACAATTATTGTATACCAATATAATAACAATATTAACATACATTTGAAACACATTTGACACAGATTTTAAGGACATTAATCTTTGCACAAAAAGAAGCCCATATTCATAGTGAAGAGAAAGATTATATAAAGGTTCTCAAAATAAAAGAAAAGGAAAGATGATATAAAAGGAAAGAAAAGAGAGGCTAATGGTACTTGGGGTCATTTTTGCAGTAGCTGGTTTCCTAAAGTTCTAGGTCCACAATAAAATAAGAAATACTTCTTCCGTTCACCCAAAAGATATCATTCTATTTGTAATATAATGAAAAAGTACAAACTTTTTATTTTTATTTTTTGCAGGCGAAGATAGTAATACTTTATTTTAAAATTTATATCAAACTACCCATTATAAAAACTTGTTACTGCTGGATGAGTTTAAGTTATGCTGAGGTGTATATTGAATCAAATTTCATGAAAAAGTTTTTTTTTAAAATTAATTTATTATTAATAATGTGAAAAAGGAGTATCATCTTATTAATTGCATACAATAAATCAAGAATCCTCTTAATATTCGATTATCGCCCTTGTTTGTGCATTTTGCGACCCAAACACACCAAAGTATTAGTCAAAAATAAATTCTATGAACCAATCAAACTCTTTTTATTGTAATTTAATCCTTTGTTGATGCTGCATAAAATTTTCACTAATGCTTAAGAATACTAGCAATCCCACTTCTTCTTTTTTTTCCCTATATACATATCTATCCCAACTATTTCCATCAGGTACAATTATTTATGTACGAGATATAAATTGTTGACCTTTTTTTTATTTTAAAAAAGGTGGCTTTTGAGCCGATATTGATAATATTACAGTAATAAATGGCCTTGAAAGTTCAATCGATAATGTCAAAATAATAAATATTACTAAAAATTTAAAATATTATTAAAATAAATATAAAAATATCACTAAATACATATTTACTCTGAATAAAATTATTACCGTAATTTATCACCCACCTATCTTTATTGTCATTTGTCCATTTAACAAACGGGGACCAAGAATAGAAGCATAGTCTAAAATGGATTGGATAACTTAAATCTGCATGGAAACAATACAAATAATAAATTTCCCTTTTTTGGTACTTTTAAGAATACAAATTAAACTTGTGCCCAAAAAAAAATAAAAAATGAAGTGATGATGGTGCCACCTGACACCTGTTGGCCATTTGTAGCCCTGCAGGTGCTACATTATTTGCGAATTTAAAGGAGAGTAACATAGAAATCTCAACTGGACAATCTTTTTGCTCAAAAATTTGACTACAAAACATTGTTAACAAACTTAATTTTCATAAACTTCCTATTATCTTAGTGTAAATAATATCGAGCTTGGGGAAGATTTTGCCTTAAAAAGAGGAATGAATAACATAATTAAGGAATGTTTTAGCTGCAATTATCGATTCAACAAATTGTGAGGGGGACCATACCTAAGTATTGATGAATGTTTCACCAATATTTAGTATAACTGTAAAATTTAGATTAGTAATCTTTCTTTGAATCAACGACAATAATTTATTACTTCGTCCGTTCTGTAAAAAGAGACATCTTTTATTGAAAATGATGTAAAATAAGATAAGATCTTTAAATTTGTATTCTTGTTATCTATTGCGAGAGTTTTCAGTCGAATTATAATTGTGAGGTATGTGCATACATGAAATATATAGAAATTAAAAAGAGGTTCACCCTAATTTATTTTATTTTATCGCATAAACTTTCACGTTGGTCGCATTCTAATTTCGTCACATATCTATCGACTTGAACATTATTTTCCTTAAATTTGTCATCATAGTTTTATTATCATGTGTCATACCTACCAACTTAACAACTTATTAATTTAAGAATAAATATGAAACAAAAATACATATTTAATATTGACAAATTTCGCAAGTAAAACTATTTTTATGGAATAGAGATAGTATTTAGTTAAATACATTGTTCTATAACGTATTATTTGGTTGCATGTAATAATCTCCTTCTCTCATATAACTGTATGTTGTTCCAAGCTTTCAAATAATAACCCGAGCCCTTAACTACTAAAGGCCCAATACCACTTGTGAAGTTTTTAATGAAACAAATAAATTTATAGGCAAAAAAAAATGTATATTTTATTGTGGCCTAATATCATGACCTAAACGGGCCTAAGATCGGCCCATTTGCATTGTTGGAAGTGTTTGTATTTGGTTGAAGTTGCATGGCACTTTCGTCAACAAAGAAATTAACACTGCTCATAATGTCACTTTCTCAGTTGGAAAAATTAAACATATGGCAGATGAGCAGAACAATTTAGAATTTTCAAGCTGATTAACTAACAAATACATACATTTTTAAATTTTTTTAAAAAAGAAGAAGAATAAAGTCATATTTTCTCGATCTTCTTTACGAATAGAGTCTCATTGTCATTTTTTTAGTTCTATTTTTCTACAAAAAGCGTTTTCTTTTTATTGATTATTGTATAAAAGGACAAAATATCTTCAAATTTATGATCGTAATTGTATTATCATACAATTAAATTAAACTTACAACTTATTATTTTTAGGAATAAATGTGAAATAAAATAACATCCATAATATTTACAAAATTTCCAAATAAAATTATTTTTGTGGAACAAAAAGAGTTTTATAATTATCATACAACTAATGAAATGACTTCAATATTTTACACGTTTCCCCACAAACGAAAAATTAGGTATTTTCCAACTTGCTTAAGATGGTTGAATCATTTCGATTTTGAAAGCAATTTTTTCTTCTTGCTTTATTTCGATAACCAAGTTGAAAATGATCGTCACCCGTATGACTTAATTACATCAAAATGGGAAAAATAAAATTTCAAGGAAAAATTCTTTTAAACCGAAAAAGAAATCACTCAACTCAACGGAAAACAATCCCTCACGTACAGAGAAAACACAAAAATAAAAAAAATCAAATAAAATATAAAAAAAAAATAGATCAAGACAAGTGTCACGCTCCTAAACAGAAGAATAAATGAACTTCCCAATATCTAAATTAAAAATTTTCCTTTGACATATTTAGATATTGTCTCCGGTGATCAACCCATTTGGTCAAAAAACATCGCTTTTGTTAACTTGTGAGTCTACAACAATTCATAGTAATTAGACTTTTTTAATTTTGACATGGTACTAGTTAGGTGACACATCTTGTCATCAAAATATAAGGGAGTTGCATGTGCAATTTCTTTATTTCCCAAAAGAAAATAGAAACCAATCGCCTTTAGTCTTATTCTTTCACTTTCAGACAAAGTCTAATCATGCACTCAAATCATATATATTTTTTTCCCCTTCCACTATATTTATAAAACAATTTTTAATAAAAATATTATTTTTTCAAATTTATACATAATAATATTTAGTCACTTAATAATAAAAGTAGTGATATGTTAAAATTTTTAAATTATTTTATAGTTTAAAAATAAAAATATACACCTAACTTCAAACCAAACAAAAAGAAGAATATTATTTTAATTTTAAAACAAAAAGAATACATATATAAATACTATTGGTGACGTTGAAGTTTTGAAGACCAACACT
Source organism: Aralia elata (assembly GCA_034770075.1). Taxonomy (NCBI): domain Eukaryota; kingdom Viridiplantae; phylum Streptophyta; class Magnoliopsida; order Apiales; family Araliaceae; genus Aralia; species Aralia elata. The sequence goes on along the minus strand of CM068377.1, from coordinate 23,159,949 downwards.
TGCACATGCATTGGCACATATTATGGGCCATCAAAAGTTTACAAGCAAATCCACTATTTGTCTCTAATTGCGATGTCTGCTATAAATACGGAAATTTTGTACTAATGTTTGTGTAGCTAAACAGTTTATAAATTGTTTTTCAAGGAATAAAAAAATGAATGTTACGTCTAGATCGAAAGAATAGAATAAAGAGTGAAATGATTCATTTCATTCTAGTTGAAATAAGTTATTCCATATGTTCTCCTCCCTCCCTCAAAGAACCAAACACAATTTTTTTTTCATTCCATAAGAATGAGTCATTCCATTCTTTCTCCTATTTCACCAATCCAAACGTAGCAAAAAAGTATGTTTGACACGGCTTAAAAAATATAATTATTGATTTTAATTAGTGTTTTTATTATTATAATTAATTTTAAAGTGTTTGATATATATATATATATATATATATATATATATATAATACGAGCAACTTAGTTATTAACGACAATTAATATATTGTCACAAAATATAATTTTTTTATCACAATTTGTGTTACACCAACTGCCATCAAATCAAATTTATGTATATATTAATATGAGGTGGACTTGGGTAGCAAAAGAGAGCAAGAATCAATTTCCCAATCGAAATCGCACGTAAAATCATAAAAATCGCATCAAAAAAATCGTATTAATGATTGTGGTGGCATATTGTGATTTTTTAGTAGGAACCACATCCCTTTCGATTGCAATTGCGGTTTGATATAGAAATCGCTCCTTAAGAAGTCACACTCGTTCAATGGATACGAGTGGGCCAGGCGAGTGAATAGGTATCAGGCCAGGTTACTTTTTTGAGAGTCCTAAGGCGAGCCAATCAATAAGTATGGTTCATTCGAGCCAATAGGTAGGTTTCATACGGTAGGTCCAAACGCTCTAACGATCTCCAACAAGCCTAGCAGCTTCTCCCCGTACTAATAAGATCTAGTCATATTTTTGTGTATGTTTTAGAATTTTTTAAGTTTTATTTAAATATGATTGTAATTAATTTTTGGATATGTAATTTTGTATGGTTTAAGATTTTAAGTTTGAAACACTAGTTGTATTGTAGTAATATATGCATCTTTCAATTTGAGAAATTAAAAATTTTGAATTAACTTATGATTGGTTTTCAAAAATTTAACTTTTTATAGTTGAGTATTATTTATATTAGTACGTTAGCAATGTTTGAAATTTATTTTAAATTTGAAAAGTATGACATGTTTATTTTTTTTAATTGATTTTCGAACAGAAACAGAAACTGCACCATTTAAAATCGCACCGTATTCTTAAAAACCGTTCTATACCAATTTAAACGATTTTATGTTGTAATTTTTGATTTAAGTAACCACATCAAAGCGATTTCATATGTAATTTTCGCTGAAAACTGCACCATACTAACCCCTGGTGGATAGATTCAATTAAACTGTCAACTCTCTCGCCCCTATCTCATGCCAACATCTAACAACCACCTAGCTAGGTATGTCTAAAGATTCTTATAAAATTAAAAAAGTTCCTTTTCCTCACCACTTTTCCTTTCTTTTTGCATTCTCTCCTTTTATGTCTTTCTTCTTTGTTAAAGATTCTTGGGGATTCTGCCGGTTTAATTTCTCAAACACCAAATCACTTGAGAGGTGAACTTATCAAGCAATATTAGCTAATTCGCGTGCATCCCTTTTGACAGAAGAAAAGATGCCCACTTCCTATATACTTATGCTTGTGGTAATATATCAAATATGAAATTCAAATTTTATACCTTTTTGAGAGTTTAAGGGATGTGTAATTGTTTTAACGATAGTTAATTATCAATAGTATTTTGATGACAAAAGAATATTACAAAAAATTATTTATAAAATAATGTGGTTGATTGTGGTTGATTGCTATCACTATCTCCACTCATATACGATGGATCATTCACTAATTACACCCTATCACATCATTTTGTAAACTTGTTTTTGTAAATTTTTATTTGTCACCGTAATAATACTCGTTAATTATTATTATTTTTTGGAGACTGAAATATTTACCGCGTAAAACTCGAAATTTTCTCATAAATTTGACAATCACAAACAACATTAGATTCATAATCACCTCATAAGTTACTAATATAGGATTTCCCATCTCCCCAACACTACTCTTAGAATGAGTAAATTAGAAAATGCTAAAATTGATGTAGAAAATAGTGAGATTTAGGATTTGTGTAAAAGACATGAAGATTGGTGGGCGAAATACAAAATGTCCTCATTGTAGGGTCTTATTTTTAAATAACGACCATATGAGATTTTTTTAGTATCTTAAAAGTTTGGTAGGCAAGATAGTTTTACATTCAAAAAATAAAATAAAAAGGAGAACTAATTCGAAAATCCGAACAGGACCATGTAAATGTTTGAGAAACCAAACAACTGAGATTTTCAAATTACAAGACTAAATTATGGATTTATTCCACTACTCACGTTTGTAGCGTTTTAGCCCCCAAACGCACTACATTAATGTTCATGTTTTGCGTTTGAGACCCAAACGCTATATTTGCGAATTAATAAGTTGTGTTTAAAATAAGTTACTATTATACAAACAAGATTTTCAAGTGCGTTTGAACTTTCAAACGCCATAAACATACCAAACACTGCAAATGCTGAGTAACTAAACATACATTATGAATTTGTTTTGCTACCAGTGTTTGCGATTGTAGTGTTTGTATGTTTGTGACGTTTAAACCTCCAAAAACACCGCACCAATTTTGGTGCGTTGCATTTGAGACATAAATGTTGCATTTGTGAATTAAATAAGATGCGTTTAAAATAAAACGCTACTAGACGAACAATGTATTTGAACTTTCAAACGTACTAAACACTACAAACGTTGAGTAATCAAACATACATAATTGATACATGTAAGAAAATACTAATTTAACCAATTACATTAATTCTGATTACCTCAAAAGTAAAACATTAAGCACCGTGACCTGAAAACCACAGCACATGGTGGGCTTGAAATTCCCAGATTAAACGAGTATCTTGCATTTTTATGAACAAAATTTCTTAACAGATTATTTTTATAAAAATGATTCCAAACATAAAAATTGTGGGGCATGAAAATGAGATGGCCATTTCCAAGGTCACATTTGCATGGGCCATGACCGCAAAAAATCAAGTTATATATATATATATATACACACACACACACACACTAATATTTTATTTTTTCTAGGCTGGAATTAATATTATTGAAACATAAATAATAAGTGGATCCTAGATAATATTTGTAAAAATATTAATAAATAAATAAACGTAAAAATTTGCTATATCAATTGTGAAAGTTATTTACCGGGTATCATTGTCTTTCAAATTTTTTACTCTTGTGTAACCATATCATAGCCGACAATGTTGCACATTCCTCTTATAGTTTTTAATTTGAAGATTGTAGAAGATTTGTACATAAGGTTGCAAACTTGCATTACAATAGTAACTATACATTTCATATGAGAGTGATACATCATCATCATCATGCTTTAACTTATTTTAAACGTTTAACCAAAATAATAATAATAATTGGAAAATTAAAGTTGAAATAATTGAATTACACGACGTGGTGGGTTACGATTAGTGACTGCAAAACTATTAGAGCAACTGTACCAGAAGCTGGTGACTAAATAATGGAACATCGCTTTTAAAAACATAATTAATTAATTAATTCATTCATTCATTAGTCCACAAAAAGGATCTTCCAAACTCATTGGAGTATAAAATCACTTTTTATTAGTCATCTCCCCTCTTTCAATTCAGAGAGAGAGAGAGAGAGTAAAGACACAGAAAGAAACACTTAATTTAACTAGTAGTAGTAATAACAGAGAGAGAATAAAAGAGAAGACACAAAAGGCTTTCCATCAATCAAAAATCAGCATACAAAGCTGCTAAAATCATGTTAACTGCCCTTTTGAGTTAAATTATGGGTATGCTTTCTTTGGTGCTCTCTGTAATTTATAAATAAACACACACACACACACACATATATATATATAGAGAGAGAGAGAGGAGAGAGATGGGTATGTAACCAAATCCCCAGAGGTTTTACTGACTTGGGTCTGCTTTTATTTCATTGGGTTTTTTGTCCTAGTGTCATTCTAGTATATGTTTTTGGTTAAATCTTGATTCTGAGAAATTATTGAGTGGGTTATTTTCTTTGTTTATTTTGAAGAAATGGGTAATGCTAGTGTGTTCAGAAGAGATGAAGGTGGCCCCTCTGGAGCCAAGAGTGAAGAAGAACAAGAGGGTGAAGAGTACATGGAGTATGCGCATGTTAGCTATCATGCGCCTGCGCCATTTCCAGAGTGTATGCTTCAGTCCCCTCCTCATAGCCCTAGAGCTTACCACTCACCTTTGCTCTTCACTCCACAGGTCAGTTCTTTGGTATTTTCTCTCTGTAACACAATATACCGATGTGAGCATTTTCAAGATTTTTTTTACTTTTTACTTTTTCCTAAATCTTGTAGTACATTTTCCATTTAGGATAAGAGAGATTAACATTTTTGTCTGTCAAAATGAAATCTTTAATGCATATATGCTTGGATTGGTGCTTAATGTATAAAGGGTTTAAGAGTGTTTTATCAATGAACTAATGGTGGAATTTGTAGTTTTTATACCATTTAAGGATAATTTTGAATAGTTGTATTGGGATTATTATGTTGGCAAGCATATATTCTTTTCAATACTTTATTTGGATTTGTAGAATTTTGCAGGAATGCTTATATTTTAGTTTCCATAAGCCTTTTATTTGCAGTCTTCTTGTAATTAAGAGGAAAAAAAAGGTGAGGTGGTTTTGCAGTTGTTTGGTCTGATAAAGTTGTACTCATCATTCATGAATGAAAAGGTAGAAACTGATGTATACAAATTTCATATATTCATAATGTCTTGGGTTAATATGGTGTGGTGCTTTAATGGGGAAATACATGCTTTAGATTTAAAGAAATTAGGCTCACAACTTTTTGATATGGGACCATGAGCCTTAATTGAGATTTGGTTGTACATTATACTCATTTTCCAGTGGAACTTGGAACCTAATTGTAGCTCTGTGAATTTTTTTTATAGGTATATATTAAATAGTTTGGACTCTATTCTATACTCAGGTCTCTGTTACTCCTTTACAAAGGCATGATCTGATTCAAATCCAAAGCGATGAACCAAAGCAAAATGCTATGTTTTCTGAGATAAGGATACCAACATTGATCACATGGAATCATGATGGCAAGCAAGTGGCTATTGAGGGATCATGGGATAACTGGAAGACAAGGTGTGCTGCTTGTTGAAGTTTCTTTTTTCACATTAATCAACTTGAGCTTATGCTTTATACATCTATGACCGACACTCGTAATTTTTCTTTTATCAGAGAATTCTTGCAGAGATCAGGCAGAGACCTGGCTGTTATGAAGGTGCTCCCATCAGGCGTTTACCATTACCGGTTTATTGTTGATGGACAGTGGAGGTGTGCTCCGGACTTGCCACAAAAGCGCGATGATATGGGGAATATTTTCAATATTTTGGACTTGCAGGTAACTTTCATTTACTATTTTCTGAAAATCACTCTTATACAATACATCAATTTATGTCTAGACTCTTAGAACAATTGTTTATTTAATGCTTCTGCTTGCCTCTCTGTTCTGCCGATGATTGTTTTGGCAATATTCATTGGTTGGAAGTTGGCCATTACTATAATTGGAATGGTTATGCTTTCTATTTTTGGATTATCAATACGAATGCATGCCAAATTGGTCTGCAGTATAATCATACACTGGCATGTCACATGTGATATGATATGCCTTGCGCTTTAGGTACTACACGGGAATGTGTTTTTTATGTTACTCGGATGATAATCCATTAATCCGGGGATGCAGAATTCATGGATTTTCCTTCTTAGCATAGATTTTCTGTTTAAGCAAGTAGTGAGAAGCTGAACATTCTTTTAATTCTTGCATTTTCTAATTATCTCTCTATCCCAAAAGGAGAACCCTTTTCAGAAAACTATTCCTTTTAAGAAAAAATGTCAATTTTTCCCTACAAAATTCAATTTAGAATTACAAGTTGTCTCAATCCTCTATGCTTTTTCTATTAAATTTTTAATTCTTAGTAATTACTTTTCGCTTATAAGTGTGGGAGAAATATAACATTTGAGGTGCATAACGTAAAATATAGTACACGACTTGCATAGGAAATGGATTTGTTTTTTTTTTTTTTTAATTAGGAGATGAATCACAAATGAAGCCCTGTATCTTCTTTCCATAAATAACCTAGTATTTGACCTTCAACTCATGTTGGTCAGAATTTCATTTAAACTATATTATAATATCATAACTAAACTTTATATTCAGAAGATAATACTGAGTTAGAGATGCTTAAATGTGGATTTGCAAATTCTTAGTCACAGCTGGTAAGTGGAGGTTCTTCTAAGTTCTTGAAAACAGAAGTAGATTTGATTTTAGGATATGGGGCTAACTTATAACCAACGATTGAAGATAAGGTTTGATGCTGTTTCCTGATCTTGTCATGTTGCGCTGCTCTTTTAACATCTCTGACAATGTCTAGTGAAAGTTACTGAACTCATCATTCTGCTCTTTGTTATACTCCATCTAACTTTTCAAAATTTGAAGTATGTAATGCTTTTGCAAAGATAATTAAAATGACTCATCATCACACTCTCACAACATTCTCTCTTTTGTGTAAATGTAGTTTAGCTACCAATGTAAGTTGACAATAATCGCAAATAAGTAATAACTAATTAACTATATGGTCAGTTACATTACCAAAAGAACAAAGCAGAAAAGGGTGAAATTAGATGTGGTCCTTGAGTGAGAGTCAGTAGTAAATGCTCCATTTTCTTCTCTATAATTTATGTAGTACGGCTAATGGAGGGAGATGATGGTTATCTGGAACATATAATGCTTGGCTGTCACCCTTATATTGGTTAACTTTTGAAGTAAAACACTTGAGCATCTCAAGAATCAGGCATGGTAGAGGATAGAATGGTGTCTGTCTATAATTGATTTCTTCTGTGTAATACTAATCGTAGGGCTTGTTGAGGTTTAGGCATCAAAGTTGAACTAGACTTTCAATGTTGAAACTTATCATCTTCTGCGTCAAAGCTAAATAATGATTTAAACGATATAATCTTCACTATGTGACTTCGGAATGTATATATATTACTTTGATGAAGGTGATTCTTGACAATTGCTCATTCTGGCAGGCATTTTCTGTAATGAGTGTGTAGTGATAAACTAGTTTTGTTATCATGTTTACATATATCTATCTGTTCCTTAAAACTTTCATCCTCTTCCTTCCAATTTTTGAGCATATATGGTAAATCAGGAATCGACTAATGGATGGTATTGTAGGAATATATTCCAGAAATCCATGACAACAATCTTGAGTCTGAATCTCCTCCTCGTTTATCAAGCTATGACAATGCATCCTTCAGTTTAGAAGATTTTAATGAAAAAGTCCCTGAATTGCCTCCACTCCTGCAGCGCACACCTCTAGACCAGCCCCCATCCTCCTTGGATAACCCCCAGTCTCTGGAGAAGCCTTTATCGAGTATTTTGAACCATTTTTACATTCATAAACCGCCTAGTGGTGAATCTATGGCAGCACTTAGCTCAACTCAGCGTTTTCGCAAAAAATATGTTACAGCGGTACTTTACAAATCCTTGAAAAAGCTAAAAGAGTGAATTATTAGGGTTTGGAAATATACGGGATGAAGAGAAAATGTCATTTAAATTTCTTTGATAGGTAAGGAGAAAACTTATTTAAGAAATAGCAGGAATTTTGTTCCTATGTGTGTACATGCTTTTGCGATTTCAATTCATTTTGGATAATGTACTCCTGCATATTAGTAAGCTTCTAGTTTCCATTGATACCTCCATGAACAAAACATTATATATGTGAACACACGATATCTCCGGTATACATAATACTCGTGCTAGTCAAATATGACTTTTTAGTGCTGATTGCATTTCATGGGAGCCAAAACTTTTCTATGATGCCCCAACAATGAGGGACCTGAACTAAGCAGCTTCTCGCTTGTGATTGTGAATACAATCCTTTGCCATAATGGCTTTGCAATTTGCATACATGTTAATGTTGAAAAAATATTCTGAAAATAGATTTAAAAAATAAAATAATAAAATAAATTCAGGTTCATCTTTATGATTTTATGGGAACAACAAATATATATATATATATATATATATATATATATATATATATATATACACACACACACGTATTCAGAGTACGAATTTGTTACCTAGTGCTTGGTTGGATTAACACGTTTTCAAAATTCGTACGATTTCTAGTATCCTCAAGATCTTTCCTCCTATGACCTTATGCTAAACCTCGAGTGTGACCTCCAAAGCATCCTTCTGGGAAGAAAAACTTTAGTCGTATTTTTTCAAAAAGAGAATACGAAATTTGGTATTTTCTGATAGAAAAAAATACCAAATATGTTTCTGATCAATGATATATATAATAACATTGATCCTTACCTTCTCTTATGAATCTGGTCCATATAAGGCTAGGAAGGGGATCTTAAGAGATTCCTCTTCTGACTCCAATACTTTTGTGGATATTATTGTCTAATAAGAATATTCTAAATAAATATTAATTACAATTAATTCTACTAAATAATTATAATTGCACTTCAGTACAGGAATTAATTAAATAAACCCTTTACTAATAAACTTTAAATATTTCCTCTATATATGTACGTAAATATTTCAGAAACAATTAAAATAATTCTGATATATTTAAACTAATTTCATAAGTCCATAATTTATCTCTATTTGATCATAAATTGATTTAACAATTAAATCAATCATTTTAATAATAAATATTAAAAAACTCAGCCAAAATTCTATGATCAATAATAAATTATCTTATGAAAAATCTTATAGATGTTTTGACAATAATAATGTTTCTTATATTAATTAAATATATTAATAGACATTCCAAGGTATTAATTAACACAATGTAATCTCACTCATTGGAATCTCAAATTAATATGTACAACAATATTAAGTCCATTATTATTTCAAAATTAAGAAATTTCACAAATTAATATTTATATGAAAATATTTTATAAATAAAATATTATCACATGATCCATTTAATGCACACCGTTAATGCACTAGTACTTTAGTTAGAATTCAACTTTCATGATCAAGATAAATCATTTCTGTTAAAGTACTATAACCTGCAGGGAGATATCTCCAAATCATTCTAGGTTATAAACCATGATTTCATTATTTATATATTATATATGATTTATATCTTCTGTGTATAACATTTATTTATATACATAAACCATAATATATATAATATGGAGATTTATATAAACAAACTAAAAGACCATTTAATGAATGATGTACTTTTATTAATAAATAAATATCCAACATAAATAAATAAACAAATATAAATATGATTTTTATAACAAAAATCCAACAGTTAATCCAGAAATTTAAACTGCCTGGTTTTGCACCCATGCTAACAGTTAGCACAGTGGATGGCAGTGCAAGCCACCCTCATATTTGTACCATTAAGCTCAATGTGAAATACGTCTTAGGAACATGTATGATATGTAGTCAAACCTTTAGTTTCATTTGGTAGATCCCCTCTGGGTTGCTGGCCAATAAAAAAAATGCTTATTGAGGCATGTCTGCATCTCTTGTGGCAGTGTTGCTCCAACAAAATCAACCCTCGACCCTTATTAGATAATGTTTTTTTGCCAGAAATTGTTGGTTTGATGGCTTAGTTAATTGCTAGTGTTATGGCTATTCAGCTTAACCCAAAATCTATTATGCATAGAAATTATAAAGCAGTGATCTTTAGTTTGGATTTTAAGGTAGGAATGTAGGATACCATGAGTTCATCCATAATGTATCAGTGCAAGTGCAAAATCAACAAGTAAATGGAGATGAAGTAACTTAGACAGATATACTTCCTTCCTCTGGCATGTTTCTTCTCTACTTTGGCTTGATTTTCTTTTTTTTTTTTTCTTATATCTTCGAATCCTTACTTACTGATGTTAAAAATTGAGATATGAAGTTATGAACTGCAAAAACACCAGTATTCAAAACAACGTGTATAGGCACATTTTTACACCTGAAAAAACTCAAAATATTGAAATAAAGATCTCAGTACTTGAACAAATCAGATAAGAGATTTATCTGATGCTGCTTGCTTCTCTTCTTTTCGCCCAATTATCATTTCATCGAACGGGCACCTTAATCCAACCATTGAGAAAGGCAATGGCTAAGATTACGAAAGGTGTTGACATACCAAATAAGATAATGTAAGGTAGGGGTGTTGACATGGGATTCTCCCCTTCCCTTTCCCCTGCTGTTTGCCAATACCTGCATTTACCAAATAACTTCTGCTGATAAATATTTTCTATTCACTAATTGGAATATCCATATGGTAGAACTTTCGAATTATTTTTCTTGTTTTGGACAAAGGGTTAATCCCATTTTTTTATTTTAGAAATCAATAAAAGTACTTGGAATTAATATGCTAGGTAAAACATGAGTCTTACTGTTCTGGTTCTTCTTCTTTGGTGATGAATTTCCTCTTCTCTTTTTGTTTGAGTTCTCCCTCTTCTCCCCCTATAAAGAAACAAATCCATCTACACCAATTGTCATTTTGGTCCAAAATTTAAACAAAATATAAACAATATTATAGGTAAAAATTTGTGCTTTTGAAACAAGAAAAACAAGATTGGAACTTGTAAATGAAACATGAGAAAAGCAGCCAAACCTAATTCTGCCTGAATTCTGAAGTGTTTAGCCTTTGGTCTTGATGAGCCAGAGATGGGGGAGAGAGCTGGTGATGAGAGTTTGGTAGGGAGGGGAAGTTTGGTGGTGAGGGGAGAAGAGATGGCCACCTTAGCTGCCATTTTTCAAAAAATAAAATAAAATTATGTATATCTCAAGATGATTCTTTGGAGTATCACATAGAGTATATCTTTTGGTTTAGGATATGGATATAGTGGCTACAAAATATCAACTACTGCTATTTTTCTCGAAGTGAAATCTGACATCTGGCCAAGCAAGATACAACTCATATCCACTTAAGTGGCCATCTTTCAAAGATATGTGTGGTGTATGTTTAGCAATTTATCTCCTCACATGTAGACCAAAAGTCTAATGGGGATGGTTATGGTGTAGCATATGTATTGAGTTTTTTTTTTCTTCTTCCCCCAACCCCCCCCACCCCCCCCCCCCCCCCCCCCCCCCCCAAAAAAAAAAAAATTCATAACAAGGGAACTGACTCAACGAATTACTACGTTAGATTCATGATTACACTGAACTAACAGTGTAAAATTTCTTTTTAACTCACCCCGAGGTAATTGTCCATAACTATCCATAATATCTTTAATTAAGAAATCAACAAGAGTTGAACCAATTAGCTAGCCAGAGCCATAAGACTACTCCCCTACCCTTTGAAATTTTTACCTTTGGTAGTAAACCTCCTTGAAGTTTTACTGCAAGGAAGCCCATCTAGTTGAGGTCACAACGTAAGGGCATTTTGGGAAGTCCAAACAAGACTCCATTAGATATAATATAATATGTAAATTCCCTTGACATATTTTTGTACCTCTGCAAAAAATTATTCCGGGCCACTTGTGTTCAATCTATTTGTCTCACTCTACAAGCAAAAACACAAAAATTATGTCTCTGTGGCTTACTATGCTAATAACGGTGGAAACAATATCCATGGATTGCTAAATGGCGGACTAATCCAATGGTAGCTTAGTTGTAACATACTATTGAAGTGGTTAAAATAATAATTACCAAAAAATTAAAGTAGTATGCAAATAATTAAACAATAATTCCATGTTTGCTTGATTGGTAAGCATAATGCAAGCAAACCCGCATTAGCTAGGTGTCGTTAACACCATTTTAAATTTCATAATAGTGCATTAGTAATTGAAAAATACAGTGTATATATAAATACTCAAAGTAGATATAAAATAATATCTATGGTTATACTCCCTCCGTCCCATATTATTTGCTACTAAAAGGATATGCACACTTATTAGAGATAATAACTAATAACTTAGTTTTAAGAGAAAAATGACACCGTTATCCTTTATTGAAAAGGGATAGAGAATGAAAAGTAGTTGTTTGATTATATTAAATATATGCAAACGACAATTATTTTGGAATATACAAAATAAGTTAAAACGACAGTTATAATGGAATGAAGGGTATCAACTAATAACATTTTACACATCATTAAGTATTAAAAAAAATATTATTATCTATAACAATACTTTAAATATTGAAAAGTGTTTAGTTGTCTCTAAATTTATGCCCTTAATTATTTTAGAAATACAGAGGACTATGTGTGAGAATGAAATTATAGTGGTAATATGCCTTTGATCATATAATTATATGTAAGAGTCAAAGAAATCTATAAAAAAAAAAATTAAAAAAATTGAAAATGAGTTAGTTTTTCACTGAACTAAATAAAATGATTTTTTCACTAGTTTGGAATTGCAATTATGGGGCTTCAAAATTGAAAGGTTTCAACTTTCACCTTCAAATAAACTGAAAACGAATTATGTCTTCTTAATTTAGTAAAATATTCATCTTTCATACATATATTATGATAAATACGATCAATTTTGAAAATCAAAGTAGCTTTTCTATTTAAAAATTCACAACCAATTCTTAATTTCATTTTACTGAAAATCAAGCATCATAAATCATAATGATAGAAATGTCTTAAAGCTTCAACTTTCTTTGATGACAACTTACTATTTCTTGAAGTATCCGTCGTATATCATTCAATGATTATCAATGCATGTTCTTTTATAAAAAAAAATCGGTTCCAAAAAAAGAAAAAAAAGAAGAGGAAACTAAAACAAACTCCCTGTTAATTTGACCTGGCGTATACTACGCGTTTACAAGTCTACTGCTTAAATTTCAGATTTTGTGACCAAACCTTAACGAACTTGATGCTCCTCTTTTTTGGGTCTCTCTTAATAATAGAGTAATTTGGTACCCATCTTTTATATCAATCTTTACTAGATTCTTAAGCAAGAACCCTAGTTTTTCGATCTTCTTTTGGTGGGGTTTTACTGATTTTGAACTCTAAAGCTTGATTCTGGTGGTTGATTTATCTTGCGGCAGCAGCGACCTTGTGTTTCTTCTTCTGGGTCTTCGTCATATGTCGCATTGATACTCTACTGTCACACTGAAGATCATTTTTGGAGGTTTTAGTGCTTACCCTCTTCCTCTTTTGGAATCTGCTCTTTTGGATTTATGCAATTTTAAGCTTATTTCTTAGCTATATCAGTTTTGGTATATCTTGCTTAGAAAATCTGTGGTTCTCTTTTTAAGTTCTAAAAACTGTGGGTTCTGTATTTGTAAATGCCATGAAGAGATTTTGATGCTTCTTATGTTGTGTTGAAGCCATGGCTCTATACAAGAAAGGCCGGATTAGAGATGGAGATTTACGCCGGTTTCTCCCAGTACTTGTTATAACTTTATTAGGGGTTTATTTTCTGCTTTTTCTACCTAGGACAAATTCAGTTACCAATTTAGGGAATTCAAATTCTAAAGAAATTGATGAGGGTAGGAAAGTGAGATTTAGAGGAAGAATTAACCTCCCAAAACAGAGTGAGCTATCAATTTTGTTAGAAAATCGAAATCAGTTGCCCCCGAGAAACATGGATTTGTATCCAACTCTAGCCAAGGACCATATAATAATTGTTCTGTATGTTCATAATCGACCCCAATATCTCCAGTTAGTTATTGATAGCCTTTCTAATGTTGTGGGGATTAGTGAAACTCTGCTTATTGTCAGTCATGATGGGTACTTTGAAGAGATGAACAAGATTGTGGAAGGTATCAAGTTCTGCCAAGTGAAACAAATATTTGCTCCTTACTCGCCCCATGTCTTTCCTGATAGCTTTCCTGGTGTCTCCCCGAAGGATTGCAAGGATAAAGATGACCCAATTAAGAATCATTGTGTAGGGAATCCCGATCAATATGGTAACCACCGAGCACCAAAGATTGTATCGTTGAAGCATCATTGGTGGTGGATGATGAACACAGTGTGGGATGGGTTAAAGGAGACTCGTCAGCACTCTGATCATATTCTTTTCATAGAAGAGGATCACTTCATTTTCCCCAATGCATATCGTAACCTGCAGTTACTTATGGAACTGAAGCCTCAAAAGTGTCCTGATTGCTATGCCACAAATCTGGCACCCTCTGATGTGAAGTCAAGGGGAGAGGGGTGGGAGAGTTTAATCGCAGAGAGAATGGGTAATGTGGGTTATGCATTTAATCGGACTATATGGAGGAAAATACATAGGAAGACAAGAGAATATTGTTTCTTTGACGAGTACAACTGGGATATAACTATGTGGGCAACAGTTTATCCTTCATTTGGTGGCCCTGTTTATACACTACGAGGGCCTAGGACTAGTGCTGTTCACTTTGGGAAATGTGGTTTGCATCAGGGTCAGGGGGAGAAAGCTGCTTGTATGGATGATGGTGCTGTGAAAATTGATATAGAAGAGATTGATAAGGCTGCCAACATTAAGTCGGACTGGGGAGTACATGTATATAAGCACCAATCAGGATATCAAGCTGGGTTCAAGGGTTGGGGAGGCTGGGGAGATGAGAGGGACCATCAGTTGTGCTTGGAATTTGCTAACATGTATCATTTGGGAGGCACACACTTATGAAAGTCCTCGGGATTCTGTCTCTCAATTGTCTAAAGAGGTAAAAGTTACTAATATATATTTTTAATTTTTCAAATTACTAGAAGCTACTTCTACACATTTGTAATATGTCCCAGATATCTCATATTGTTTTTTGAGCTATTATTTGAATAAAACCATCTCTGAAATGAGTATTCCTAGTTGTCTAAAGAGGTAAAAGTTACTAATATATATTTTTAATTTTTCAAATTACTAGAAGCTACTTCTACACTTTGTAATATGTCCCGGATATCTCATATTGTTTTTCGAGATATTATTTGAATAAAACCATCTCTGAAATGAGTGTTCCTAGTTTTGGCAAAGACCATCCCTCTAGAAAAACTCATCTCCCTCTAATTTCCCTCTAGTTTCTGTTACTTCCCTCATCTCATATGTTTACTATAGCTTGTGATCATCCCTCTAGTTTGTCTCTGGTTAATTGTCGATTTATATTTGAAGACAATAAACTCGTATACTTAAAGATATAAAAGTTGTGCAATGCACTCCAACAATTTGAATTCTAAAATCTCTTGTTCCACTCAGCCTGTACATTGTTTTAGTTTCCGCCTGTGTCCATGACTCTAAGTTCTTGTGCCTGTTATTTTCTCCCTCATCCCGTCATCCGTTAACACACTACTCCATGCATGGAACTAGTAGTTTAATGTAGACAACCACATGTTTCCCATCAATTCAGCCAAACTATTAAAACCATGCACGGATTAACTGATTGAAGGAAGAACACAGAACTTTCTCATTGGCATAAACATTCCCCCAGTTATTAGAATAAACAACTTGGCTAAAAAAATCATGTTATATTATTACTGAAAAACATTCCTCAACTTTTTATCAAGCTGTCTAGCATGTACTGAAATGAGTTTTACCAAAGCTTCAAGTGCCTCGATAGTATTCCGTGAGCTACTTTAAGGGTTCAAGCCATGGTCTCGTCTCTTTCTTTTCTCTCTAAAACATATTGCAACGAGCCTTTTGATACAGAGTCCAGGTTTTGTGTTTAATTAGTATCTACTATGTGATGTAAAAATTACTGCAAGTATCTATTACATTTGAAATTAAGACTTAAAAAATGTAGGACCTTCTGCAATCCAATTATATTCCTTGATGATATGGACATGCTGTAGTCGAACTTTATATGATGTGGTGCAATTGATTCCTGGAATTTCTACTCATTGATAATTTTATGGAGGAACATGACCTTCATTTTGCTTCTTGTATTAGAAGCAATGGGAGTGCCTAAACTTTTTAGGTAAAACTAATTGGTGAATATGTGCTACTCTTTAAACCTAATTTCAAGAGGACTTTTGAGTTGCACCTTAACTTGCAGGAAGCAGTTGCACTATATATATATATAGGGACTGATCCATAACCAACGTTGTAAGGATAAGATTCTTCTTACAACAATTCGTGACCGTCCATCCGTTGATAGAACGATAATAGACTCTTTATCCCCAGTTTAATACTGTGGACGGAAAAGATGACCAAAATATTCCTCCCCGTCAGTAGAATTAAACTGCAAAGCCTATAAAACTTTTCTAAAAAAAAAACTAGCATCCGCAGTATTAAATTGCGGAGCCTGTAAAAATAAAAATAAAATAAAATTGGCATCCGCAGTATTAAACTGTGGAGTCTATAAAACATTGCTTAAATGGCATTGTTTTTTCTTTTATCGTTGGCCACCACCGCCCCCTTCTCTCTCTCCTTGCTCTGTTACTTTGCATTCATCACTCCATCTCACTTAATTCATTGATTCTTTGATCAATTTATATGGCTAGGGCTGGATCAATCAACAATTTGAAACCCTAAATCAAATATCCTATTCATAATAATGGTGTTCAAAAGCAGATTCTTCTCTTCGAAGAAATCCTCCTCTGACACTTCCAGTCCCAATGGATCCAATAACAGTCCTCGATCCTTCGGCTCCAACTCGAATTCGCCCATCAAATCTGATTAGAAAAAGGGTAAATCGAATTCGTTTGTGAATCATACTTTCACAAAAATGCGCATACAGTGAAGAGGATGAATTGGGTCTATCACAAAAATCCCCAAGAATAGTCAAAATCCATACTTTCTCTTGTATAATTTTTGGGTTAGACTAATTAGTAAAATAATTATTTTTCCTTTTTAAATTGATGGTAGTGCAGTGGTGGTGATGATGAAATTGGTTTGGTGGTTGGTGGAATGAAGATGTGTAAGGAATATGGAATTGATTGTAGAGTCAGTCGTAGTCGTTGAGTGAAATTGAATCAATGCAGTCGTAAAATAAGTCGTAGAGTGGAATTGATCGTAGAGTCAATTGTTATTAGAAGAGAGCTTAGATTTTGATAAGAATTTCTAGCACCTACCTCAAACACCCATGTAAATTGTCTGACTGCATCTGCAGTTCCTTGGAACCAATTCATTCCAACTTCCCCTGTATGAGTGGCGGCCAACACCTGTATCACAAGTTGCATAGTGGATCATCAAATAAAATAGTTGAGGGAAAGAACTGCTAAAGGATATACCGCGGAGCCTAGAACTTTAAAAAAAAAAAAACTTTGGCATTCGCCATAGTTGTTAAGGTGACGCTAAGGCGTCCAGTCGATGAGTAACAGACAAGGCGACTGTGTGACTTGGGTTTGGGTTGAAAGTTGAGCACCTAGCAGAGGCAATCGTCGCCTTGGGCGACTCGGCGTTGACGACTTTCCGGCAGATCGACCGACTTGGATACTCCGAGTATGGATCGACCCACTAGGTTAAAAAAAAAAATTAAACGACGTCGCTTGGAACTGGGCTAGCCCTAGTCGAACTGATTCGTTCTTCTTCGCAGAAGAAGTGAAGAACAAGAACGAAGATCGAACAATAGAAGATGAGAAAGAGTCGACGAGCGACTGTGAGAAGAAGAGTCGACGAGCGACTGTGAGAGCGATTGAGAGAGAGAGAGAGTACTTCGTTGACTGTCGACTCTGACGTCCCTTCCGACGACGCTGCGCGACTCCGATCGTCACTTCGACATGTATTTTCTTCATCTTTTTTTTTTCTTTCCCGTTTCTGCTCTGCTGCTCTGTTGCTCTGCTGCTCTTTTTTTTTTTATGCCGACTGTCGAGTGCTATATATGATATATCTGTGTGAGTTATGTACTTATGTTTACTGTTTGGCTTTTTTTTTGTTTCCCTTATCATTCATTTCTATTGACTGCTTGTTATGTATATATTATATAAACTTATCCTTTTTGATTGTTATATATATACTTATGAGTCTCCTCGTTATATATATATATATATATATATATAAATTCATATATATTTATATATGTTTGTCTTATAGTTATTAGACTAGTAATATGTGATGGTTGGTTGCAACTTTATTTTCTATGTGGTGTTTGTTGAATTCTTCATTTCTTTTACTAGTTTTTAATATCAAGTGTTTTATTTTTGGATTGTTATTGCTAAGTATTTACATAATTGTGTTTTTAATGTTATTCCATAGTGTTATGTTATGGGTTTTAATGTATATGAAATTTTATTGTCAATATACTTGTTAAGTCAAATAAATAATATATAAATTACACATTATAAACGACTTGTCGCCATACGGACGCCATGGCGGTTGCCTTGTCGCCTAAGCGTCCTGGCAGTCGGCTACCGCCATGACTCGCCAGGGCGCCGTGACAACTATGACATCCACTGTATTAAACTGCGGAGCCTGAAATATCTTTTCCTTCCCAACTCGTTTATTCCGGTGATTCCTATATAGTTTGAAGTGAACCACAATTATCACTTAAACAACGCCATTTTTATTCTAGTGTCTACCCACTCATTTCTTGTGAAACCTAAATTGTCGTAAGAAATTAAAGAACCAAATCCGCTCAGCTGACTCTATAGATCCACTTTTCTGAATTATTTGTGTAAGTTGTTAATTCTTCTGGTTTAAACCATAGGTTGATTTCATCCTTGACAGTCTCAGGGCCATCACTTCCATGGATTATATTTCTACAAGGATATATATATATATAAAAGGAGGGGTTAGAAACTTCAAGAAATAAACAAGCAGAAAAATTTACATAAAAGGAAGGTGGAGTAGCGTAGAGCTACTCTACTCTACGAACGTAAGATAACCCAAGTCACAGAATTGCACCTTGAAATCCACCGGTAGGACGATCGTTAACGTTCCAAGAGTGAGTGTGGACGGAAGCGGCGTACAAGGGACGATAAAAGTTGGGCGGTG
This sequence comes from Aralia elata, assembly GCA_034770075.1. Classification (NCBI taxonomy): domain Eukaryota; kingdom Viridiplantae; phylum Streptophyta; class Magnoliopsida; order Apiales; family Araliaceae; genus Aralia; species Aralia elata. Next base: position 23,140,963 of record CM068377.1, on the reverse strand, counting down.
GCTGTGGTTGAAAGAAGCGATTGTGATTGTCGATAAAGTCGGCGGTGAGCTCACGAGTCGTTTTAGGATCGGGATCACCGGAGTGACGGTGGAGGGGTCAAGACTGGCCTTCATGTCCATTAGACCTCTCAGCTCATATGCATTTCGACAAACAGGTGGAATGTGAATAGAGAGAGAAAATTAGTAAGATACCCATGTTTTGTTTTGGGCAAAAATGGTTAGAGATGGCGTTTTTTTCTTTGCCTCTTTCTCTCTATCTAGTTTAGTAGTATTGTAGTGTTAATTTTCTCTCTCCAAAAGCATGTTCTGGGTTACTGGGTATTGATTCTAGTTTCTAGTTTCTTCTTTGTTCTTTTGTTTTTGTATTGACTTGTAGAACAGGGACTAAAAAAGTTGAAATCTCTTTTCTATGAAGGCGTGCAGTGAAAAATCAAAGTAAACAAAGCTTTCTATGAAGGCTACGCAGTTTAATATTGCGGATGCTAAAGATTTTTTTTTTTTTGAGGACTTGTAAGGAAGGGTATTTTGAACATCTGTCCCGTCCGCAGTATTAAACTGCAGAATACTGAAAATTAAACTGCGGACGGGGTCTCTATTAACCGTTCGATCTATTAATGGACGATCACGATCTGTTGTAAGGATAACCTTAAGTTGGCAATGTTAGCTATGTATCAGTCCCCACATATATATATATATATATATATATATATATATATACACACATACACACACACAGAACGGATCAAGAGCATACCCTCTTAAATGACATACCGAGCATACCCCCTTTAGCGACGAACCGGATGACGGTTTGGTCTGTCGCCATAAGTCCGGTCTGTCGCTATAGTTTTTAGCGACGGGTCCGTCGCTAAATGGGGTTCGTCGCTAAAAGCTTTAGTGACGGACCGGACCTATGGCGATGGACCAAACCGTCGTCCGGTCCGTCGCTAAAAGGGGTATGCTTGGTATGTCATTTAAGAGAGTATACTCTTGATCCGTTCTTTATATATATATTGGCATCAATGCAGGTTGATTATTTCTTTTCTTTTGCCTTTTTTTAAAAATACTAGAATACCATAACTTATGGTTCTTTTTGAATAAGATATCCTGATTTCAACAAACATTCGATCTTTTTAAGACCATTATTTTTTTAAGACCATTGTTAGTTGCTCATGTTATTACGAGACATTGAGATTTCAACAATTATTATGAGTCATTGAGATTTAAACAATTATTATGAGACATTGAGATTTAAGACCATTGTTAGTTGCTCGAATTTCAACAATTATTATGAGAGATTATTATGAGACATTGAGATTTAAGACTATTGTTAGTTGCTCAAATTTAACTTTTTAAGGCATTTTAGTTTTTATTGATTCTTAATCTTTCTTTTGTTTATTTAAATTTATTGAAGAAGATTATTCGGGAGATAAAGATCGCAATACCTTGAGTCCACCAAAGGAAGAAGAAGTGGACCTTCTTCTTTGTTGATTCCATTTTCTTCGTCCTCTTTCAGTGATTCGATTCCAAACTTAAAATTTATTTTATTATTCTTGATTGCTGACAAGATAAAGACAAGGAAAAATGGTGATCGACCATCTTATTTTATCAAATATATGTTAAATTATACTTCCAAAGTTTGGAGTCTCATTTGTAAAATATATAATTTAATACTATCATCATCTAAAGAAATAACTACTCCCTCTTCCGTTTTAAATTATAAAACTAATATTGATTTTAAAAAAAATAATTTTAAATATTTTCAAACTCAAAACTGACATGAATTTATGTAGATACAATTATAAATATTATAAACTATTAAAAAAACACTACTAATTATAAAATTTATTATTTTTAAAATTTTAATGAATCATGTCAATTTTAAATTCAAAACAAAAGAAGTATTACTTTTTGATAAAAAAAAAATATACGATATATACTCTTTAAATTGATTGTTGTACACCTAAACATACACAATAATATTGTTTGTATAATCCTATGTAATGTAATTTGTACAATCTTATTAAGTATAAATTTGTCCGATTTGTAACTATGTGCGAATATATCATCATCCCAAAAAAATAAATAAAGAGTATTTGAAATACGACATTGAAAGGAATATATCTCTTCCGCTACTTGTGAGTAAACATGGGATATTCAGTTAACCTGTCAACCTGCTAGCCAACTAATCTGCAAGCACCGGTGAACTGCAAGCACCGGTGAACTTTTTAGAGATGAGTGAGATATATGGTTGGAAGGATACTCGTATGTGATCGAAATTTTTTCATCTTTGAGAACTGAATTATGATAAAGTCATAATTTCTTTCTTTTCTTGCTTCCGAAGTTTGACTTCACGCGGCAAGAAGAAAATAAAAAAATTAAAACCGAAGGGAGTAACACTAATGTTACGTTTGGATTGGTGGAATAAGAGAGAGAATGAAATAACTCATTCCTATGAAATGAAAAAAATTGTGTTTGGTTACGACTGGAATGAAAAAAATTGTGTTTGGTTTCTTGAGGGAGGAAAAGCATATAGAATAACTCATTCCAACTAGAATGAAATGAATCATTTTACTCTTCATTTAATTCTTTCAATTCAAACGTAGCATAATAGTCTAATACCTCTACCATTCATTGATTTTGACACCTCAACATCCTCCCCACATCAATGATCTCGATTAATGCCTCGTACCTTTTACTAATTTTGAAAAAAATTCCAATATTAAACTTTAGCAATTGAAAGTATAAGATAAAAAAAATTATAATATTTTTTAGACTGTTGAGGTCATTTTACACAAATTAGCATTATTATTTTTGAAATAGTCCAAAAACTTGAAATATATTAGTATTGTAGTCTATTAAGATAATGAAAAGACTACAACAGTAAAAACAAAATCGAATAATTATCTTTTCAAATATACAAATCTTCAAATTAGGAAGATGACTAATTATTTTTATAGGCAATAGCTAGTAGTCATAACAAATATTACTAGAATAAAGTCAATATAATATGTAGGTTTTGACCAATTTTTTAACCGGAAAAGCGAAAATAATAATCCATTTTAATAACTTCACACTCGAAATTTGAAAATTTTATCATCTTCAATCAACACAATAATAAATAGTTTTCACAAACGACATAAAAAATTCCAAAATAGTGAAAGTAAAATTTTGCAAAACAAATAATAATTCTATCATAAGTATATAAAACTGGGAAAATAAGCTTTTACATAAAATAAAATATAAAAAAAACTAACTGATAATACAAATAACACGAAATAGAAAAATATAAAGAAAGGTTCCTATTATTTATAGGATAGCCCTCCAAAATCAAGGCTCACATTCCTACGGGATTTGTGGCATTTGAAAGTGACACGTATCAGTTCTTCACATTACGAAAATGGGACCACCACACAATCCAAAATGCGTGGTACCATACAGGTAATATGCCGGGACTAATTTATTCTTTTTATGCGACACCACTATGAGACGCATTAAGAAAAGTATATGCAGCGAATATGAAGATTTAGGGAAATAATATATATATATATTTAATAAATATATGACGAAATTAAATATAAAAATTTATATAATATGGTAAAATAAATTAAAATAAAATTTATTTATGTGTAACATATTTTTTGCGAGCGTAATATGTGTGCAGATTAGTTTATTAATTAGACAATTGATAGTCGTCAATTTCTTGTTTCTGGATGGTTGTCTGATTAAATTGCTTCTTCTTTTAGAAGGAGAATTGATGGATGTTACACGCTAGCGTATAATTTCGGTGTAGTTTTTTTTGTTTGTTTCTTTTGAGTTTTGACCCCATATTTTAAAAATTAAAAAAAAAATTAAGATTAGGTCATTCTTAATTATTGTTTATCTTATATGTGCACATACGTTGCAATTATAATTTGACAAAAAAATTTCACAATATATAGCGGAATTGAAAATTTTATATCTCATTATCATTGCTTGCATAAAAGAAAAAACAAAAACAAAACATTTATATTATTTTATAAGAAGTCAAATTACTTTCAATGCTATGATAAAATATATTTTTTAAATATTTTTATAAGGAAACTTTGTCGTTTTACAACATATTCACCCCACAAATAGCATAAGAGGACCCCTAAAAGATAGAACATTATAAATCCACAAAATAACTAAATCCTTATGGTCAACAAAATCTAACCAAACACCGCAATTAAATCACAATGTTGTTCCATGATGTCGTTTTCATAATTTTATTATGGGTAGTAAAAATAACCAACTGCTTACTAGAACACCCCAGTTTTACTTGTGGTACATTATAAATGATTTTCATAATTTTTGAACTTCATTTCATCCGATATCCAATATCTTTTGGAGCCCCTCAGTAATTATTTTACTTCCTATATTCCAAATTATAAGATTAATATTAATTTTTTAAAAATTAAATTACATACATTTTTTAACTTAAAATTGATATAAATTTATTTAGAATATGTTAGTATAATTATTAATATTATAAACTTCTTAAAAAATACCACTAGTTATAATATTAATTATTTTCAAAATTTAAATGAAACATGTTAATTTTAAAATTTAAAAATATCTCAAATTAATTTTTAGAGAATCAATATTGATCTTATAATTTGGAATGAATAAAATATTATTTTTGATAAAAATAAAAACCTACAAAGTATTAATAATAGATCGAATATCATAGTCTAGTTCCTAAAAACATCGGGTGTTGCCTAATGGACATGTTTTAACTCTATAAGTCCAAAGGTAATAGTTTAGTATTAATTTTTTTTTTCTTCTACTGTATAGTATAGATTTGACTTTACTCTTTAACAAAAAAATTAAAATTAAATAAGTGCTACAAAAGTTCAAAACAATAAATTTCTTCTAAAAGACCAGGTCTTTACGCCTTAGGATGAAATGTATCTTATAAAAGTTATAATAGCATAGTTTTAAACAAAAAAAAAAAAAGAAAAAAAAAAAGTCAAGCCCAAAAATATTGATTTTTGGTTGTGGTGATGGTAATATAGTGCTACTAACCCTGCAATAGTGCTATTCATATAGAATCAGCTAGTGTTAGACAACCTTAACAGACGATCAGACATGAACCAACCTTTCCATCCCCATCAAATGTTTGAAGAAACGAAGAGTAAAAAAGAAAAGAAAAGAAAAGAAACCAACTACACAAAGATAATCTCATAATTACTACTCCACTTAAAAACTTAATCTCAATCGCAAATCAAACCCAAGATTTTTAAGTAATAATAATTCACTAATTCATATAGCTGTAGTTTGCTCAACTTTGTGGGCAATTTCCAAGAATTTTGAGGCTTATTTTCAGTTTTCACGTGCTGCTGAACCATACCTGCAATCTTTACTGGTCAGTCACACCCATCCCTCTCTCTGCACCAGTATTTTGTTATTTAATTACTACTTTTACTAGAATTATTCATTTGGTTTTTGAAATTTTGTGTTTGCGGCTATTTCTGCCTTTATTTTGGGGATTTGGGTTTTTGTCTACAGTGATAGGATTGTCAATTCTTAGCTGAAACAAAGTTTAATTCTTTTTCCCAGTCTTCTTTTAATAGGTAATTTTGGTCCCAAGTTTGTGATAATTATTTGTCCTAGTTCGAGGAACTATTCCAATATCTGTTGTTTTGTGTAATGGGTATCTGAAGATTGTGCTGTGATTTGCTTCTGGGATTTGATGATGTAGCTTGTTGGTTTTGGAGGGGTAATAAAGAACAACCCTTTAGATATTTTCTAGGAGAATCCATTCCTGCTGATCCTTTTCTTTTCTTTTGTGGCTTTTTGGGTGAGAATGGAATCATATGATCAGATGGGTGTAAATTTATCTTCCCTTTTTATAAGCTTTTCATTGTTTTACAGGTCTTTGTAATGGAAAAGTTTCGCTTCTTTTTATTTTATTTTATTTTTATTTGGCTTTAATTGGATAGTGGGTATCACTTTTTCTCTCCCCTTTTTAAGGAGTGGTCTTTAGGATTTGCTAGATTCTGTTTGATAAAGAATAGGTGATTTTTGGATGGGTTCAGGTTTGATCAGGGTTTATTCTGTGAATCAGTTGGTGTGGAGCACCTATTTGAAATCCATGTAGATGAGTTTGCAATTTCTTGTAGCGGTTTTACAAGATTATTAATTGTGTGTGTTGGGGTTGACTAGGGAATGTATTGGGGTAGAAAGTACTGAGAGAAAAAATTGCAGGGGAGAGGGGTGAGATATGTCATCAAAATCAACAAACAAGACGAATTGTTCTAGGAGCAGTTCTGTTGCTTGATCAAATCGTGGTGATCGTGTGGTTGCTCAGACATCGATTCATGCTCAGCTTCATATGGACTTTGAAGATTCGGGACGCTTATTTGATTACTCTACTTCTGTTGACTTTAATGCATCCACTTCCACTAGCAATGCCCCCTCATCTACTGTATCGAATTATCTTCAGAAGTTGCAAAGAGGAAGTCTAATCCAGTCGTTTGGTTGCATGATTGTCATCGAGGAGAAAAACTTGACTGTTCTTGCATACAGTGAAAATGCCACAGAAATGTTGGACTTAGCCCCACATGCTGTTCCTAGCATTGAGCAGCAAGAGGCTCTGACTTTTGGAACGGATGTTCGGACGCTATTTCGATCCTCAAGTGCTGCTGCACTACAGAAAGCAGCCAATTTTGGGGAAGTTAGCTTACTAAATCCGATTCTTGTTCATTGCAAATATTCCGGTAAGCCCTTCTATGTAATTTTACATCGAATTGATGTGGGATTAGTTATTGATTTGGAGCCGGTGAATCCTGCTGATGTGCCGGTGACAGCTGCTGGAGCATTAAAATCATATAAACTTGCTGCAAAAGCTATCTCAAGGTTGCAATCTTTGCCAAGTGGGAACATATCTTTACTATGTGATGTATTAGTTCGAGAAGTGAATGAATTGATGAAATATGATCGTGTGATGGTGTACAAGTTTCATGATGATGAGCATGGGGAAGTTATTGCAGAGTCTCGCAGGCCAGACCTGGAGTCCTATCTTGGCTTGCACTACCCAGCCACTGATATACCTCAAGCTTCAAGATTTCTCTTCATGAAAAATAAGGTTAGGATGATTTGTGATTGCTTGGCCCCGCCTGTTAAAGTAGTTCAAGACAAGAGATTGGCACAGCCATTGAGTCTTTCGGGATCCACATTAAGGTCTCCTCATGGCTGTCATGCACAATATATGGCAAATATGGGTTCTATTGCATCTCTTGTGATGTCTGTGACCATCAATGAAGAGAGTGATGAGACAGAGAGTAATCAGCAAAAGGAAAGAAAATTGTGGGGTTTGGTTGTTTGCCATCACACAAGCCCAAGGTTTGTTCCATTCCCATTGAGGTATGCCTGTGAGTTCTTGCTTCAAGTTTTCGGTGTTCAAATTAGCAAGGAAGTGGAGTTGGCCGCTCAACTAAGGGAGAAACATATTTTGCAAACCCAAACTGTGCTTTGCAACATGCTTCTAAGAGACGCTCCAGTTGGAATAGTGACTCAATCACCAAATGTGATGGATCTTGTTAAGTGTGATGGAGCTGCACTTTACTTTAAAAACAAAATTTGGTCACTTGGGGTCACCCCTACAGAGACAGAAATCAGTGATATAGCAAGATGGCTTCTTGAATACCACAGGGAGACTACAGGTTTAAGTACTGATAGCCTCTTGGAGGCTGGCTACCCAGGTGCTTCCATTCTTGGTGATGCAGTATGCGGAATGGCTGCTATGCGAATTACGTCAAAGGATTTTATATTTTGGTTCAGGTCCCATACAGCAAAAGAAATCCAGTGGGGGGGTGCAAAACATGATCCTGATGAGAAGGATGATCTAAGAAGAATGCACCCAAGGTCATCATTCAAGGCCTTCCTTGAGGTGGTTAAGAGCCGTAGCCTTCCCTGGGAAGACGTGGAAATGGATGCAATCCATTCTTTACAATTGATATTGAGAGGATCTTTGCAAGATGAGACTGGAGATGATTCCAAAATGATTGTGAATGTTTCATCAGTTGATACCAGTATGCAAAGGGTGGATGAGCTGCGTATCTTGGCCAGCGAAATGGTTCGCCTGATTGAGACAGCTTCTGTTCCAATCTTGGCTGTAGATGACTCCGGTATTATCAATGGTTGGAATATGAAAGTAGCTGAGCTAACTGGATTGGTTGTTCAGAAAGCTATAGGTATGCCGTTAGTCGATCTTGTTGAGGATGATTCTGTTGAAGTGATGAAAAATGTTCTCTTGTCGGCTTTACAAGGTAGAAATCTCCTTAATATTCAGCCTTTATTGCTCATTAATTGCCTACAAATTTCTCAAAACCTTCATGTTTTGTTCTGAGAAATATATTTTCTAAAGTTTTTTTATGTTATTTAACCTCTAGAAAATCTTTTTGAAATTATTACCGACTCAGGCATGATCAGCATCTTAGCTTTATGGACATTTTTATACTTTGATAATTTGTTTTCTTAGTTGGGCTAACTTGGAGTAGTTATGGACTTGTCAACAACTTCAATTTCATTGACTCCAAATCCCCCTCCCTGCCGCCTCAACCAAAAAAAAAAAATGAATATAAAGGAGAAAAGAAAACTTAGAGAAATATTTGGCTACATTGACACTTGCATTTAAACCCCTTTTCGACATTAGTTTATGTTTGACCTACTATTATGTAGACATGGAACCACCATTTTGGGTTTCAATATATTATAATTCGATCCGCTGGGTTTTATGTTATTTCATATGTTCATTTAAGCTGGAGTTACAAATATCTTTACACTTAGCTTATTCAATATCATATCTATGAATTTCTCGAGCTCATGTCCTTTCGATTCTTTATGCTTCCAAGATATCTATGCTCGGTCTCCAATTGATCTGACTTATAATGGCAGGCAGGGAAGAGAAGAATCTTGAAATCAAACTTAAAAGATTTGGTCCCGAGGGAGATAATGGTATGATTATCTTAGTTGCAAATGCTTGTTGCAGTAAAGACTTGAATGACAATATTGTAGGCGTTTGCTTTCTTGGGCAAGATGTTACAGGGCAAAAGTTGATTATGGACAAATATGCCAGAATCCAAGGTGATTATGCTGGAATCGTGCGGAGTCCTTGTGATCTTATACCTCCAATATTTATGATGGATGAGCATGGTCGATGTTTGGAGTGGAATGATACTATGCAAAACTTGTCGGGTTTAAAGAGGGAAGAAACTACTGATCGCATGCTTCTTGGGGAAGTCTTTACTGTCAGTAATTTTGGTTGTCGGGTCAAAGATCAAGACACACTAACTAAGCTAAGAATATTCCTTAGTAGTGTAATTGCAGGCCAGGATCCAGATAAATTGTTTTTTGGGTTCTATGATCAGCAGGGTAATTATGTTGAAGCATTACTTTCTGCAAACAAAAGGACAGATGCAGAGGGAAGGATAACGGGTGTTTTGTGCTTTTTGCATGTTGCAAGTCCAGAACTTCAATATGCAATGCAGGTCCAGAAAATATCAGAGCAGGCTGCAGCAAATAGCTTCACAAAATTGGCTTATATTCGTCAGGAAATCAGAAACCCTTTAAATGGTGTGAAGTGCATTCACAATCTGATGAAATCTTCTGATTTAAGCAAAGATCAGAGGAAGCTTCTGAGGACGAGCACACTGTGCCAGGAACAACTTGCTAAGATTGTTGATGACACTGATATTGGGAGTATTGAAGAATGGTATGATCATCTGGCCCGAAGTATTTTGGTGTTCATTATCGTATCTGCAATAGCTTCATGTAGCATAGTAAATAAAAGTATAGAAATTTATAATTTAATTTTTTGCTTTTAGATACTTGGATGCATAGATGTATTAATGTGCACTTAAATGAAAACATCCTTTATTATGTATTCTTATGCCATTGTTGCACACTTGCACTCTTCAGATTTTAGAACAGACTAAATCAACACCTGAATTCATGAATCAGGACATATTCCTGAATGTTCTTGCAAATTATACTTTGTTATCACAGAGAAGAATGTTCAAGCGTGAAAGTGTCAAGGGCTGATTTATTGGGTATAACTTATTTAGTTAATATGAAAAGTTATTCATTTGCTTTCATAGTTATCACCTTTGTCAATATAGTGTTAATTTATATGTAAGAGGATTATCTTTCGAGGAAAGTGGTAAATGCACTCCAATTTTCACCATTTGTGCTCCAAAGGTTAAAATGGAGTAGATTTTGCTCAGTTAGCTACCGAGGGCTTTCCTACTTGTGCTATGATCTGAGCTATTAAGCAAAATGGAATGATCCCGACAATCCTATGTTTGCACATGGATAAAACATATGTTCAAGTTGGTTGCTTATTGATCTTGTCAGTTGGGGGAACAAATGTCTTCTGACAGTAAATGTTCCTTTGTTTCAGTGTTCTCCTTTCTAAATCTGAATAGAATGTCATATCTGATTGTCAACCTCCTGTAAGTCACTATTTCTCGCATAGCACCACTCTTTTTCCTTGAGCTTCCTCCCTCAACTATCAGCCATTAGACCTTATATTAGTGACTTTTCTGGTGCATCATACATGCTAGCCTTTCCCGGACTGATTCATTAGTCGTTTATATTTCAGTGTTTTGATAATCCTTTTGAACTAGTACTGATCCTTGTCAATACCTTTCTCCAGTTATGTGGAAATGAGTTCTGCAGAATTCAATCTCAGCGAAGTTCTGGAAGTTGTTTTAAATCAAGTTATGATTCTGAGTAACGAACGAGAGGTGCAGGTCACCTATGACGCACCTGACGGAGTGGCATCCATGTACTTGTATGGGGACAGGATTAGGCTTCAGCAAGTTCTCTCAGATTTTTTAGCAAATGCTCTCCTCTTTACTCCTGCATTTGAAGGATCAGCAGTCCTGCTCCGGCTGATTCCAAGAAAGAAACGTATTGGGTCGAGAGTACAAATTGTTCATCTTGAATTTCGGTATTTCTCCTTTATACTTAATGTTTTCATTTTAACTTGTCAAATATATAGGGTTACTGATAACTTGAAACAGTGAATCATATGAGAAAAGTATAATGTCAAAATCACTTCTTTTCTGTTTGATAATACCAATCACAATTTAGTGTGTGTCTGAATTAAGTTTGACTAAAGTTGCCTCCCATGTAGAAAGAATGTTGCTTAAGTATAGGGTTACTGATATGTGCTCCCAACTTGAAACAGTGAATCATATGAGAAAAGTATAATGACAAAATCACTTCTTTTCTGTTTGATAGTTAACCAATCACAATTTAGTGTCTGTCTGAAGTAAGTTTGGCTATAGTTGCATCCCATGTGGAAAGAATGTAGCTTAAGTTTATTTATAATCACATTAAAGCTCCTAATACATAAATGCTTATTTTAAAATCTGATTCATGTGATTTATGCATGTGACTATATGAGGTCTTTACTTGAAAATTCTTTGTGATAGTGGTAGTTCATATTTAATTAACATCCATTTATAAGACCTAAATGGACGATGACAATTGACAAGGGGTGAAGAAGAGGTTTTTTACCTGGTTAATAGGGCTGAAGGAGTTAAGCTTGTAGTAGCAGATTTAAGTATTGGTCATTGACTCATTGTCAAAAATAATATTATTAAATTCCCCTTATATGCAGCCTATAAATTCAGTCAAATGGGGATTCTTGTTCATGCTAATATATGGAGCATATATTGGTTCATATTTGTATGCCTTATTATTGCTGCCAGACTTGGTGCTCAAATTTCTTTCCTGTGTTCTTCCAGTCTCTACTTGTAATATTTGTATTCATAGTTGTCCAACTCATTTTCATTAACAAGCAAATGCTGCTCTCTCTCTCTCTCTCTCTCTATATATATATATATATATATATATATATATATGTGTATATGTATGTATCTATATCCATTTTATGTGCATGGGTGATCCCTTCTTACTCTGATTGTTTAATTATGATGGATCTGATGAATTGAAAAAGATATTGCTCAAAGATGAGATGACCGACCCCACTTTAGATCATCAGTGTATAAATCATGGTGTGTCACAGATAACCAATTCTAATAAGTAGCGAGCAAGGCTTCGCTGAAAAATTTATAAAAATAGTACCAAGTTGGACAGCAAGAAGATGAAACATTGAATTCAGAAAAGTGAAAACACAAGGTGACAATTCATTTCATTCTGCACTTCTAAATTCACCTTCTTCCCTGATGACTTTGGATAGAGTGTGCTGCCAGTCATGAATTTATTCCTTTTTGCACCTTAGCTTGACAGTACTTCCTTCATCTTATGATAATTCTACTATTTCAGTTATCACATGTTCTCCCAAAAATCTATAATGATTTCAGTCTGGTGAACCCGGATGTTTTAGGTAGATTTCTATGTAAATTTCTATGGACCTGTCCGACTTGGTAAAAAAAGGATTTAGTGGATACTTTTGGATCTAATTGAATGGTTGACTTGGCAGTATAATCCATCCAGCCCCAGGGATCCCGGAAGCATTAATTCAAGAGATGTTTCACCACAGCCGGAATGCCTCAAGGGAAGGTCTTGGCCTATATATGTGCCAGAAGCTCGTAAAGATCATGAACGGCACTGTACAATATCTTCGAGAGGCAGAGAGATCATCTTTCATTATTCTCGTAGAATTTCCATTAGCTCAACATCTCAACCCCGGATGAAACCAGAAGTAAACAAGAATCCGAGGAACAAATGGCGAATCTTCATGATTGGCTTTGCAGAACAAAACAAGTCAGTGGCGTGTCATTCAGTCAGCATAATCAGTACCTCAATGGGGTGTTGGACCACAGATAATTTTCCTGGACGAAAGATACTGGATTTTATCTACTCAACAAGGCTAACAGGGCTTCTAGTCTTGGAGTTTGCATCCACCATTTAAAGTGGAAACCATCTCCAAGAGTTGTGCAAAAGAAGATCACAAGTAAGTTCTGAAGATCAATTTCATGGCCTCAAGTCTTTGTATTATCATCCTCTGGCTTGCAATTATCATTCTTCATTCTTTGTCCTTCAAGTCCCACTATAGCATTTTGTACGACACTTTCAGCCATACTGTTCAGGGAACCCTTTTATCATCATGTCTCTTTACCTCAATCTGTTTAGTAGTTGTTACAATAAAACTATTGAGGGGGGAGGCTCTGGCAGCAAAGGCCACACCTGATTTATATCTTGTTTGAATTTATTCGGTGGAAGTTCTTTTGTAACCATTTTTAGAGGAATGACTGGCCAAATAAGCCATGAGTCAATTCTGTTCTAAATGTTTCAACTGAACTATTGAAGTAATACGGAACATGCTTTTCTGAGACTTGCAAATTGCAATGTAATAATTTCCTTAATTTTTGGCCTACTTTCTCATTGATTGCGTATCTGAACAGTTATAAAAAGCTTCATTTTTTGTACGAAGAATTCATTCTCTTACTTTTAGACCGTTTTATATGAACTCGGACCTTAACTCTGACATGATCAGCATGATAGTATATCTTAAGAGGAGTCGTGTAAGTGGAAATTATCTAGGAGTAAAGTTCATGATAGTTTATTTAGGTGAAGTTCATGATTTTTTTTTTTTGAAGTTGCTTAGAGTGAAATCTCCATCATTTATATTAATGTTCACATTTGATTTATATCTTCCCGCCTTAACTAGTCAAATGCTTGCACATATTCAGAAGGATGATCAGCTATGCACAACATCTAGAACAATTTATGGTAGCTTTTTGCCTCAATTATATTTATATTAACTTCCCCTTTGACTGCTTGAAATTATTTAAATGGACAAGAACTAGAGCATTATCATATACTTGCCTGTTGAAGTAAAGACCAGTGAAGAGAGTGGATTTGAAAACCTCCAACACACATGGAAATATTTTTAATGATAAATAGTAGTCTCGCCCTATGTTACATGGTTTCGGGATCCTTGTCAGGTCCGACACTGGACTCTCCTATTTTTACTATTTTGGAGTGTCCAGTTGTTGCACCCACCCCCGCGGCACAAGTATGTCACCCTTAACTGAAAAGTCCATGCAACACAGGTCTCTCTCTCGCCCTGCATAAAGTTTGAAATAGAATCCAAAAACCATAGCAAGACGATGATTGCAATTTTGCAAACATACATTTTAACAAGCATCCATTGGCTGTCCATACTCCATTGTTCTTGGTGAGGGTCTTCAGTATGCACTGCATAGTTCTTGCAGACATGAGATTTTTTGGGAATATTATTTGTGTTACAAAAAATTAAGATTTCCACTTGGAAACCTTGCTCACATTTATGAATTGAAAGAATGTACAAACTTTGGAAAGTATTTGTCAAAACTGAGAATAGAGGTCTGTTATCAATTATTACCATATAAATCAGGGATTATTGTCTTTTATCATCACAGATGTTGATTTCTTTAGCTATCAAGATTCAAGATAGTCATCATAATTTTGCTGTCATTTGTCTGTCATACATACATACATACATACATATATTGGGTTAATGAAAAAGTAAGAAAATTTCTTGATCCCCTGCTAACTAGTGGGGACCAAATCTTGTTTTGATAGAATTATTATCAAGGGAACCAGTTCATTTTTTTGTCGAAATAATGTCTCCCACTAACCCTAGATGATTCTGTGATTTTTATATTTTTTTTATTTATTTTTTGGAGGTGTGGGTTTGCAAGTAAATATATACAAGTGCAGAATCTGTTTTTTACCTTCTTTTTTTGTCCTTATTTACTTTCTTTATTTTCTTGCGCAGAGCAGGTTCTTGGTAAGGAGAAGCCCGACAAAATTTCGCCCACGGCTGAAAATCTCAAAGAAACAGTAGGTATGTCAATGGCATATTGTTGTCAAGTAAATGTAATTTAATTTATTGTCGCCACTTTACGGTAACAGGAAATTGAATTAAATCAGTTCATTATGCAATTAAATAATTTGATTTGAGGATCTGATTAAACATTATGTTATCCAGTTCTCCTAAAAAGATGTGATAATATATTCAAATATACTTATTTATGAAGATGGAGATTTGCATTAGAACCATATCTGTGACTTTTGTTCGCTTTATATATTTTTTTGTAAGACAGTTAAATCACACCCCTCTCCGTCTCAAATTAAATACTCGGTTTTTATTTTTTAAAGTTAAACTGACAATATTTTAAACTAATTTTTATATCATTTTAACAAAAATATAGGTGAAGAAATTATAATAAAAAATATATATATATATAAATACAATTGATTACTAAGTTCAATTTTTATAATTTTAAAAATGTATCTAGTCAATTCGACTCAAAAAAGTTAAAATTAAACGTTTTAATACGGGAAGAGGAGAATATTTAAAATGAAATACAGATGATTAAATCTATCTTTTGTGTTAGCGGAATTATTAGATTATTATGTATTTGGCTTAATTGTCTTTATGTGAACAGAGAGGCATTTATGTATCTTTTTAGATAGAAAATTTAATAATTTATTTGGCATCTTATGGAAGACCAAGGTCAAGTAGGCTGTTTCCTGCTAGCTTCTTCTTTGGGTTAGGAAAAAGAGTAAAGAACAAAGATATCACTATCACATGCATAAATAAAGCAATTTTACAAAGTAAAATCAAGGGATAAGATAGTGCCAGCACAGATTTTATTTGGTTTCTCTCTCTGATTGGATCTTAAACCTTTATTAAATAAATTAACATGGATAAAAATACACCACCCCAATCCCAAAGCATGATATTGGTATTTCTCAATCCCCAAGGGCCCATCACAAAACTGCGTTTCTTCTGTTCTAGTGTTGGTACGCACAAAAATGTAAAATGGGACTCTCATATTTTGAGAATACGCCTTTAAAGGCCAATGGTTAACGACGGCTCTGATGGATGGTTTTGCTAGAATAGGTAATATATATATAGATAGATAGATAGAGAGAGAGATATCTAAATACAGACTACTTAATTAAGAAGAGTTCCAGTGCTAGCTAGCCTTTGACACTAAACCATGATAAGCTGATGTTGAGCCTCAAATTTGATCCCATCTTTCATCTTCCTTATGAATTCTTCACATTTCTTGTTTAATTCCTCTCTACTCAGTAACTCAATTCCTTCTTCTTCCTCCTCTTCTTCCATATTAACAAGCTCCTCCTCTACAAAATTAAGAAGCTCAACTACTTTTTCTTTTTCTTCATTGTGTGCAATTAAGGTCACATTTTCACCAACTTCATCCGTAAATGAAATAATCGCACGGTCTACTTTATCAACTTCAACTACAGCTTTCGTAATCTCTTCCGCGTTTGTTTGTAATGATACATCAGAAACTGACTCGTACTGATTTGACTGAGCATTCTTCTTGACATTATATTCTCTAAAGCCAGTAGATTGATGAGACTGGACATTCTTTTTTGCATAATTGTCTCTGAAATGATCAGTACCGGAAGGAACATTGGCCAACAGACCGGAGTTTTTGAAGATAAGAATCAAGATTCCATTGCAAAGGAGGAATATGTAGTTTCTGTCAGTGGAGTAGTAGTAGCCGAAGAGTTTCATGGAGAACTCAGAGAAAAGGGAAGAAAACAGGGAGGAGTAGGAAAACAGGACACAAAACAGAGAGAGTGTGAGCAGAATTTTAATGGCCTTTTTCGAACAATAGATTTGGCTGAATGGACTGAGAATTGGGTTGTTCTTCTTCTTGTGGTGATCCATGTTTTCTACTCAGAAAAAGATAGAAGTATGTATCAAATGGGATGGAGTGAAGAGAGTATATATGTTGGGAGGATGAAGATGTGATATGCTCATTTTCTAGCATGATAGCTACTTATATAGAATCTTGTTGAAATAGTGGTACTTTGAAATTTATTAGGTACGTAAAATTAATCTACCCTTGATTTTTTTATAAAAAGAAAAACTTTTGGGAGTTTATAGAGAAGACTTTTAAGTCAACCTACCAATCTCTTCCAGATAATTATGTGAATGACAAATTTACCCTTTAAAGTTTTCTAGTCTTTTTAGCTGCCTAGGACTAACAACAATGACAAACCTCATTCCACTCTTTAGTTGAGAATTTTCTCATGTTTTTATCCATTCCTTGTGTGATTGGTAAGATCTTATTGCAATTACCAAATACCTACAAGAAAATTTTTTAATATGCTAGTTTCATGACATTCAAATTATAAGTAATAAGTCATTAAATTCCTAGTACCAATACAGGAAAATGTATATTTTTAATGACACCATTGTAGTGAGTAAGAACAAAGTCGAACAATAATAATAAAAAATTACGGTATCCTAAAAAGAAAAAGAGGCCCTTTTTTCGAAGTCCTATAAAGAGAAAATTGTAATATCTCATTTGTTCAAACTCGTGATTTCTCATCTTCTTTCGAAAACATTAAAAAGCTATCTACTTCTAAGAATTATATTTAGTTTTCTTATAAATGGAATCATTTTGTGCTTTGCCAATTTATGATCTTTAGCACTTACGTTGTACATGACAATTTTTATTTTTATTTTTTTTGCTAGATAATTGTACATAACAATTGCTCACATAAGGGGCATGGTCATATCCTAAAATTACCTACGTCCACAACAAATAAATACTAAATAAATAATCTGTCTCATAAGTAACCCAACATAAAAATATAAGAAAATACATGATTTTAATTTCCTGGAAATTAACAATAAGTTGATATTGCTGGCGGTATGAAACATCCCAACAAATCATGGGTCAAAGTTTCATACATTCAAAGTAAGAATGATTGTTTTTAGGAGTTGACTGACTTCTAACTTCTGCAGTGGGCCGACGGAGACGGAGTCCACGGGGCAGCTGCTCTAAAGCTTAATTCCAACAATATTTAGCTAGGGTAAGAATTTAATGAAATTAATTTTACTAGACATCATATTTGACTATTTATGATAATAGAGAAGGCAGTTCACATGTAATTTGTTATAAAAACAAAATGTTAGTTGGTAGAGACTAAAGGGGAGAAAAATTAAAATTAGAGGTCCACAAGGTGTTTTGTTACATAAAACTCTTCCATAATATAGGGGAGAAAAGTAAATGAGATATAAATTACGGGTTCAAAATTTTATAGAGTGCTATGCGATAAATTTATGTCAAGTTATAATTAAAAATTTATCAATACATAGTATTAAGATTGATAAGAATTATAAAAAAACTTCACTTATTACACATCTCTCTAAACAGATTACTACTAATACTTATTCACATAGTTGACAATCAAAAAGTAGACATAAGTATTTGTAATATTTATTATTTTTCAATTTTATAAAAGAGCATTTTGAGGTACAGAACTATTACCACTAATATTTATTCACGTAACTAACAATCAAAAAATCAACGTAAATATTTACAATATATATCATTTTCCAATTTTATAAAAGAGCATTTTGAGGTCCAGAAAAGTTACCACTAATATTTATCTACAAAACTGACAATCAAAAAGTCGACATAAATATTCGCAATATATATCATTTTTCAATTTTATAAAAGAGCATTTTGAGGTCCGGAAAAGTTACTACTAATCATTTTCCATGTAACTGATAATCAAAAAATCGACGCAAACATTCACACATATATCATTTTCTAATTTTATAAAAGAGTATTTTGAGGTCCAGATATTTTTAGTGCACCGTGCATACAAAAAATATGATAGTTGATGTGAAGATTTTTTTTTGTTTGGCAAATAGATGATTTCCTCACGATTAAAATTTTAAAAATAACTAGTAAAAATGTCTCCTTTATAAATAACAATTTGTGAAGAACATATTTAATTTAGAAAGATTAGATTTCTTTCACTAATTACATATTGTGATTTTTTTTTAATTTACCGAGAAGAAATTTTTTCAACAATGCTGTTATTAAATAATCAAATCATTGCAAATTAAAAATATTTTTAAAATTATATTAATTTGTAATCAACATCAAATAAAGCATTATATTACCAATTGTATAATCCACAACTAAATATGTAATAATCAAGTAACAAAACATATACAAGACTTATAATCAAAACAAAGTAGGTGCCCCAAAGGTTATAATACCTAAAATATTTAATCATTAATACAAGTAAAAAGGTAAGAAAAACAAGTTATAAAAATTTTGTAGCTTTATCATGTTAAGTCCTCTCTTCAATGTCATAATTTTCTTCAACGCGAGGTTGGTCTTATAAACTTCAGCCTGCCAACAAAATAAAACACCAAAACTTAACATAAAATATTTGAATGAAAAGAATATGACAAAAGATTAAACAGACAAAAAAATTAAGAAGCGATTCCACAAGTAAAAGTTATAAATCCACAAGATCTATGTCTCACATAAATAGTAAATGTACTCTACTTATGTGAGAAGAAACTTGTGAAAATATAAAATTTTGTTTGTGCATACAAATATGGACGCTCTAATTAAATGAGAAACATTATTAAAACGATAAAAAATGAGGTACCGTTGTATATACATTTATGACTAGGTATACAAATAAATGTGCAACAAAATATAATTATAAATTATCACTATACTTTTTAAGAAGCTTGGTACCTATGTGTGTGTGTGTGTGTATATATATATATACACACACACATACATATATAGGGAGAGTCTCTCCAACGGACCGCTGAGAGCGATCCAAAAACGGACCGGGTTATAGCGACGGACAGAACCGTCGCATCGTCGCTATACAGGGCTATAGCGACGGTTCTGTCGTCATAGCAAACCGTCGTCATAGATGACGACAGTTTATGCTATAGCGACGGTTCTGTCTGTCGCAATAGCCCAGTCTGTTTTTGGTCCGCTCTCAACAGTCTGCTAAAAAGACGACCCCTATATATATATACTTATCCACGTAATTAACAATCAAAAAATCGATGTAAACATTCGTAATATATATCATATTCATAATTTATAAAAGAGCATTTTGAGGTCCAAAAAAGCTATCATTAATACTTATCCACATAATTAACAATCAAGAAATCGACATACACATTCGCAATATATATCATTTTTCAATTTTATAAAAGAGCATTTTGGGGTTTAGATATTTTTAGTGCACCGTGCATACAAAAAATATGATAGTTATTTTGGGTTCCTTTGAAAGAAAAACTAATATTAATGTTTATAAAATAGTCTCATTCATTCTCACTTTTTGAAGTTAATTTATAAAATCTTAAAAATTAAAATTAATATGAATATTTGTAATTTTAGTTAGTGAAATTATAATTATTTGAATTATATTAAAAGGTACTACTAACTACATAACTTGTTGCTTGAAACACCATTTTTTTCTTTTTTTTTCTTTTTTTGATAGAAGTAAAACCTTCATTAATACGAGAAACTTTACAGCTAGTCGTTCAACAATCCAACAGATTGACTTTATCTATCAAAAGTTTTAAAACTTTCATAAGCTTACATGTTACTTAAAAACTTATACGAATTACATTATCCATAAACTTATAATTTTATAAGTTTTTGTTAAACTATACTTCCTCCCTTTTAAATTATAAGATTAATATTAATTTTTAAAAAGTTAATTTCAAATATTTTCAAGCTCAAAATTGAGATAAATTCATTTAATTTATGTTAATACAATTATGAATATTATAAACTACTTATAAAGTACAATTAGTCATAAAATTTAGAGAAAACTAGATGTAAAAAGGAGTGTTTATAAGTTAAGAACACAGTCAATTAAAATGATGTTGATAGATTTTTTCTTAAAAAGAAAAAAAAGGATAAAAGACACTTCTAATAAAATCCTCTCCTTTTCATCGTTCTCTCATCTCGTTTTCTCAAATCCAGTTTAAGGGGACTGAGCGTGCATAATTCTTTAAAATTTATTGTTTTAAAAATTAAAATGAATTATATTGATTTTAAATTTAAAAATATTTTAAATTAATTTTTAAAAAATTAATAATAATAGAGATGGGTATTTTATTTTTTAAGACGGAGAAAGTATATATTTTTCCAACCACAAATATAATCACATGAGACAGACTTGTAATGAGGAAGAGTCGTGTGAAAGTGAGGAAATATGACCTTTTCGTTGGACCACCATGTGACCGTATCTGCTTCTGGATATTTATTGCAATATTCCACACGCCACGCCCGTTTGTTGGGTTCAAAATAATTACCCATAAATATTTTTTTTTATAAATAATTTGTAGTTGTTAGTGATTCTTAAAAATAATTAAAGATGTATATTTGTCTTAGTTGAATATATATTGCAATAAAAATTACACTTTTTGTTGTAAATTATATTTTGTTGGACAAATAATTGTATTGTTATTGTTTAATGGTATTCTTGCTGTCATTATAATTTTATTGGGATTAAAGAGCCTACGATAAAATGAAATAAAAATTAGAAAGTTTGAGTTTAAAAAGTAAATAAAAACCGCCTTATTGTTTATAGATCATTTCCACGTATTGTTATTCAAATAGATTGAAATAACTTGACAAATTTGGGCAATTGTTTAAAATTAATAAGCCAAATATAAGGGATTGTTTGTCTAAGCGATTTTTAAGGCTTTAAGTAAACACTTGCCCATATAAAAATATATCTTATTCTTCTAAATATTATTTATGTTAAATACAATTTAATTAATTAATTAATTAATGACTTATAAACTCCTAACTCGCTCCATTTATATTTGACATTTGGCTGTATAAGTAACCTTTAAAATATGAATTAAAAAATTAGTCATCAAGAATTATGGATTTAAATAAAATGCAATGCAATTAATATATATATATATATATATATATATATATATATACACACACACACAGTAGGGATCAGGTGCTTACCCTTAAAAAACTTACCCAGCTTACCTATTAAAAAAGCGTGACTTTTTTCTCTCTCCTCGCTCAAAAAAACTTCGCGTCATTTTTTCTTCTCTTATTTCTCTCATCTGAAAGAGGCGAGCTAGGAATCACCAAGCCGACGATTCGAAGGTTCTCCGGGACAACATTCAGGGAAACACCAAGCCGGCGAGAAGAGGCGGAGTAAAGAGAATCCGTCCCTCATCCGATTCTGGTGAGTCAAAAGAAGCCCTAAATCCTTGTATGTCTCCAATCCCTATCACTTTTTTATGGGTATTCCAAATCAAGCCCTAATTGAAAATGTTCTCTCTCATTTTCGTGTTTTCAGACAAACCAAAGCCCTAATACGAACGAATCTGAGTTCGATTTCTTCTGACATCTGGGATAAGCTTGCAAGGTGCGATTTCTTCAGACAAAGCAAAGCGCTAATTGACTTATTCTGCTTTTAAGGTATGTAGATTGTGAAAACCTGAATATTTTACATAGTAGCCCAAATTAATTGTTCGGAGTAATCTCATTAAGCAAATAATAGCAGCTAATTTCTACACAGTTAATTAATACTCAATATTTTACATAATGCATTTTTACCCTTTTCTATGAAATTGACTCAATTTCAAAAAATATGACAGAGAATTTGAAAAGGTTGAAATTGACTCAATTTTCCAGATATGACAGAGAAATTAAAATTATACGAATATTCCAGAAATTTGAGTTTTTATTTGGTTTTTATTTGGTTTGCTGGATTGGGCTAAATTATACTAATAATTTTATTTGGTTTGCTGGATTGGAGCATATATGTATTAGTGGTGATACTAATATTATATTGTTGAATAATCTCAAAGCATAGTCAGAATATTATTAGTGGTGATGCAGTTTGCTTATGTCAGTTTATTTATTTCTTTCTTAAAATGGCACAGTGTCATTCCTGAAATTTTACAGAATTTGAAAAAGTTGAAATTGATTGTTTATCTCCTTTTATGGAAGTTGAATGACAAGTATTACTTAATCGTTCTTTTAAATTTATTCTCACGGAACTGTTGTTTATTATGGATTCTATGAACCTTGAAAATGATAGTTGTGGGGATAATACAGAAATGAATTTAGATTGCATTTATAATTTTGAAATGGAGATGGAGAGGGATGACTTGATTGAAGAGGGGTTGGATGTGAGCAATGATAAATCTGTTATCTACTATCCTCAAGTAGCCGATGAATTTACGCCTAAGCTAGGTCAAGAATTTCAAACATTATAGGACGTTCAAACTTTTTACAATACGTATGCAGTACATGCTGATTTTAGTGTGCGAAAGCATACCGAGAAAAAAAAGGAGGGAAGCGGTGAGATTGTGAGGAAGGAGTATGTGTGTTATAAGCAAGGAAAGGGCAAATTATTAGCCAATGTGGAAGCAAAAAGAAAACGTGGATCTCGTAAAGAAGGTTGTACTGCAAGAATTGTGGTGGTGAAAAGAAATGGTTTGTACGTAGTAACCATAACTGAAGAGGGTCATTGTCACCCATTGTCAACCCCACATAAGAGACATATGTTACGATCGCACCATAATGTGTCAGCTGCCCAAAAATGTTTGAGTCAACAACTTGGCATGGTAAATATACCACAATGCCAACAATATAACTTTCTTGCAGTGCAGGCGGGGGGGATTGAAAATATCGGGTGCACGCAACGAGATTTATATAACTTTGAAAGAGACAATCGTAATGAGCTGAAGGGACAAGATGGCGATATGTTAAATGAGTACTTGAAGTTAGAACAACAGAAAAGTCCTGCATTCACCTTTACAATTGATACAGACGATGAAAAAAGGATTACTCGTTGTTTTTGGGCTGATGCAACTTCGAGACGGGCTTATAGATTTTATGGCGATGTTGTCATTTTTGATACCACGTACAACACTAATCGTTACGGAATGATATTTGCACCACTAATGGGGGTTAATAACCATGGTCAAACTATTGTATTTGGTTGTGCATTCTTAAGTGATGAAACCATAGATACTTTTGTTTGGCTTTTCAAGTGTTTTTTGGATGCAATGTCAGGTGATGCACCTAAGATGATTATCACTGATCAGGATCCGGCTATTTGATTGTGCATTCTTAAGTGATGAAACCATAGATCATGTTTTCTCAGCTGGCATGTCAAGTAGCCAACGAGCGGAGAGTTCTCATGCATTTTTTAAAAGATTTGTTTCTAAAGGAAATTCACTAGTGGATTTTATGATTCAATTTGGTCGGGGCCTTCAACATCAACGACATGTAGAGTTGGAATCAGATAACAAAGATTTGATTGAGAGACCGAGAATGAAAATTGCCAATCACTTCTTAAGTCAAATGGTGGACATTTATACATATTCTATGTATTATAAATTTGAAGACGAGTTGTGTGAGTCTTTGAATTATAAGTTTGAACTTATGAAAGAGGATGTCAACTACCATGTATATAAGATTTGTCGAAGGAATGTCAACAAGTGTACTGTAAGAGAAATCCATTATGACAAATCTTGGGATTATGCTACATGCACTTGCAAAAAATTTGAGAGTTTGGGAATCCTATGTCGGCATGTACTAGCTTACTTGAATAAGTATCATGATCTTGACAAGTTGCCGACAAAATACATTTTATCGAGATGGACAAAGACGGCAAAATCAATAAGTGTAATTGATGATAATGGTGTGGCGATAAAAGATGACAAGTCATACTTACTCTTGCGGAGTCAATTGATTCAACGTTCTTTAAATTTGATTGATAGTGCTCTCACAAATGAAGAAGCCACAAATTTTGTAAAAGAATGTATAGATAATGGGTATGAGAGGGTGAAGCAAATTATTGGAAAACCTGATTCCGAAAGAAACAAGGAAACAGAGTGTGGTGGAATTAGTGTATCCAAGTCAGTTAACATGACTTCTACACATGAACATAGTTATATTGAGCCAAACCACGTGCGAGCAAAAGGGTGTGACAAAAGGCTAAAGGGTGGCAAAGAAAGGGCTTTGGGGAAAGCAAAAAGTGCCAAGAGTAGACGTTGTCATGCATGTGGGGAAGTTGGTGTGACACACGATAAAAGAAACTGTCTGAAGCTTAATAATCTGTAAGAAAGATTTGTGTATTTTGACTTTGCTATTATTTTAAAATTCACTTTGGTATTTGCTCTGTATTTGACTTTAATTTTTGTTTACATGTAGAGTTGGAGTATCAAATGATGATGCTACGCAGGCTCCAAGTGTAGATAATGATGATGCTGAGATTGATATGTGAATCATTAAATCTAAATTCTGAGGTACTGCATTGTTTACTATGTTATTGGTTGTTTTAAAGAATGTTGTTTGTATTTTTAATATTGGGGCTGACTTTGTGTCTCAGGATCTCATTATGTGTAGTATCTCTTTATGTAAAAGTGCAATTCAAGTAAGAGCATAACAAGTTTTGTGAATATAAAGTCTAAGTTACATAGGGTCCTGTACTTTGTTGGCTGTCAACAGCTAGTATATATAGTAGTAAAAGTGAAGAAGGTAAACAATCTTTGGTTTTGTAAAGGATTAATCCCATCCTTTTGAAAATTTAACATTACTGAAAATGTAAAGAATAAGAAAGTCCTTTGTCCATTTTATACCAATAATTTTTCTTCAATATGTTATTCTTGTTTCTCTGTTCTTTAACTTTGGATACTAATTTTGTCTGATTTTGCAGCAAAGGATTTCTCACATAAACATGAAAGGAGTAAAAGGAATATTCAGTTAATGGGAACTGCGCACATTTGTTATTTTGAGCATGATCTTGCAGGTGCTTCTTATTTTCTGGACATACCAGCGCAATTGTGTGGCTTGTTGCTTTTCTTGCAGCAGATTCCATAGCAGAATAACCGCATTTTCTTTGGGGGGAAATGAGTTTTGGTTGAGTCATCTAATTAGGTTCATATATTTTGAGTCAACAGCTTTATTTATCTGTTTCCTAGCTTGGAGAGAACGACGATTGTTTAACAAAATATTTTGTGGTGACTGTTATCATAGTATGTAATTGTTGTAGTAAGTAAGGCTTTGAAGCTATGCAATGCTTTTGTAATTGATATTCAACATATTATCAGCACTTGGTTTTGTATGCTCTTGTGTTCAATTTCCTCATTTATGAATTTTATATGCCAATAATCCAGTCTGTTTATAGCCCTTTCTGTTTACTTGTGTTTTTATACGACTTCTATGTGCAAGAGGGTCAAACAGTATGGATGGTGTTGATAATTTAGTCTATGCTGTCTGTTGGATTCCTAAAGTTAAAATCTTTTTGGGCAAATCCGCAGCTGATATACATTATTTGATATACATTATTTGGCTCATACCTCAACAACTTATAAGCCATTGATTTTCTAACAGAGTTGATGAATAAGCATGAGAACTAGAAAACTATAGTCTAATAGCTGGAATATATTAAAGCCCAGCTGGTGGTGGCATCATGAAGTACTGATGTTATTTATGATCTTATGTAGTCAATATGTGCACATCCAACTTTTTTCCAACTATTCAACAAAATACAGGATTGAAAATGAATGACTAATCCTTCAGGAACATGACAATATTCAACACATTTTACATTAAACAATATAATCAGATTCTTATAGATCCTTAATGAACATGACAAAATTCAACACAATATTACAATAACATGATTAAAATAAATAACCAAGAAATAACAAGTGCAGCAATAAATTTGTTTCTTCGCATTTTCCCTAGTGCACGCATTTTCTCCATCTCCTCCTCCATTCCGTTAATCTTTCGAAGTAATCCGGGGATTAGTTGTCTTGATCTATCACACATTGGCGGATCATACCAAGCAAAAAATTGACAAGCATTCCTCTGCAAACAATGAAGGTTTGAAAGTAAATATAATGGAAGAGATATAAAAAAATTGAAACCCTAACACACTTACTTTTCCATAATTCGGACATGATAAAAACCTTCTTCCTGGGTTTGAATCGGTCCATGCTGTTTTAAGTTGAGGTCGTCTCTCACAATCACAATGTGCGTTCATACTAATCAAGTCAACAAAGCTAGGTAATGACAGAGGCACAATACAAAGTAAAGGAGAAATCAACACCACCTAGGAGGGAATATAGATGTAACTGCTTGTCACTGAATATTAAAGAAAGGAAACCTTTTTGCTAAAACAAACCTACTGTTCAAACACACCACTAAACAGCATTATACAGCGCTTTGGTTTGCCTATATTGTACTAAGTAACTTCACAATCAAGAACTGCCACTAGGGTCGGATGTGCCACATTTAAGAAAGATCATAATGAAACAGAAAAGTCTTACAGATTCATAGAAGGCTAAAAAGTTCAAAGCAGCAATGCCACATATATAACGAACATTTTATAATGACGCACATATTCTACATATACTCTCACTACATAATCTCTGCCCAAGATAGATAATTTTACGTTCATAAAATCTCTACCCAAGATAGATAATTTTAAGTACATAAAATAGCATGTAGTATCATTGGAGATTATTTATGTCATTATAGCCATTACAATCACCATTGTTTACGGTCTAGGTTAATTTATGACATTCACAAAATACATAATATATTGTCAATTGAAACAAAAAACAAACTCAAGGAAATAAGTTATTCAAAAGAAATTCACACACAAATAGCTTACTGTTAATCAAATGCTCCTGCAGACAGAGAGAACAGAGAGAATTAAAATGTATAACTAATCCATATCGCAATAGAACTTAATTTTCAGGATATGATTATGGCATTTACAAATCATAATAGCAATATATTAAGGAACAAGAACTAAAGCTGCAGGGGAATATATAATAAACAAAATATTTGAGATTGACAATACCAAAATAAATATTTCCCAAAAAAGGAAAACCCACAAGAAATCGCACCTTGCAAGCTTATCCCAGATGTCAGAAGAAATCGTTCGTATTAGAGCTTTGGTTTGTCTGAAAACACGAAATGAGAGAGAACATTTTCAATTAGGGCTTGATTTGGAATACCCATAAAAAACTGATTTGGATTGGAGACATACCAGGATTTAGGGCTTCTTTTGGAAGCACACCCTTGAGAATCGGATGAGGGACTTCAAAACCCCTCTTGTTTCCTCATAAATCAGCCCACTGATTCTCTTTACTCCGCCTCTTCTCGCCTCCTAGCTCGCCTCTCTTTACTCCGCCTCTTCTCGCCTCCTAGCTCGCCTCCTAGCTCGCCTCTTTCAGATGATAGAAATAAGAGAAGAAAAATGACGCGAAGTTTTTTTGAGCCAGGAGAGAGAAAAAAGACGCTTTTTTAATAGGTAAGTTGGGTAAGTTTTTTAAGGGTAAGCACCTGATCCCTACTGTATATATATATTCGTTTACAACTAAAAAGTTACTTCCCAAACACAAATTGCATGTCAAAACACTAATTAGCATTATAAATATTTTTTAATGAATGTAAGCACAATATTAATATTTTAAGTACTAAAATTTTTCGATCCAAAATATGCAATTTTTTGGGTTCTTTACAGAAATATACAACAATTAGTTAAAAATGACAAGATTAGTGCATAAATAAAATAATTACAAAAAGAGTGCAATAAGGACAAATTAATTATAAAGAGGGTGCAATAAGAAAAAAAATAAGGAAACCTGAAATCAAGGAGAAGTAACTGCCATATTCGGCAGTTACCAAATCTTTGCGATCTAAAAACCAAAACAAATCGAAGAAGAAGAAAAAGAAGAAGCCGCAGATACCAACGCAAAGAGAATTCAATAGCAAGAACATATAATATACGGAGTAGCCGAAGTTCGAATAGATCGAAATCTGCAATAATACGGGATCGAAGTTCGAACATATACCATGAATTCTAAAATTTTATAAAAAGTAATAGAAAGAAAGAAAGAAAAAGAAATAACCTTGTCCATAAGTCAATTCAAAGGAAGACAATAATACGGGATCATTCTTTCCCAAGGACCATCAATAGATTAATCAAAAGATAGAAATGCAGGTTTGGTTACCATGGTATGAAGGTTTGGTTACCAATTACAATATGAAAAAACTACAGGTGTTGAGCTGAATTGGTTACCTTAGTATAAAGGTTTGGCTACCTTGGTATGAATGTTTGGTTACCTTGATATGAATGTTTGGTTACCAACTGCACTATGTATGTAACCTAATAAAACTGAATTAGTTACCTTGGTATGAAGGTTTGGCTACCAACTACACTATACAAAAACTGCAAGTTTGGATGTGAATTGGTTACCTTGGTATGAAGGTTTGGTTACCTTAGTATGAAGGTTTGGTTACCTTGGTATGAAGGTTTGGTTACCAACTGCACTATGAAAAAACTGCAGGTGTGGAGGTGGATTGGTTACTTTGGTATGAAGGTTTGGTTACCTTGGTATGAAGGTTTGGTTACCAACTGCAGTATGAAAAAACTGCAGGTGTGGAGGTGGATTGGTTACCTTGGTATGAAGGTTTGGTTACCTTGGTATGAAGGTTTGGTTACCTTGATATGAAAGTTTGGTTACCAAAATTATCTACTTACCTTAAGTTCTCTACATCAGAATAACACTGAGTAGAAGTCTCTTGCTGTTGAACAAAAAGCCTTGGTGTAGCCTTGGTGTAGCTCAACAAAATACAACAGAACAAAACAAATTGTTAAGAGAAAGAGCAGATAAGGAACATTGCAAATTTGAGGACAAATATGCTATCCAGTCTTGCAGCAACTATAAAGAAGAATTTTCTGTATAAGGCTTGGAAGCTATAGATAGCTTAACAAATATTTTTGCATCAGTATGCTTAGATGTAATTAACTCTACATAACCTCCATACCAAGTCCTCTTATGAAAAACATAAAGTACAATCCATGGGGGGGGGGGGGAACGACCTGAGTTCCAAAAAGAGGACACAACTTTGATGCTTTGAGATTTTAAAAAAAAAACATTCAAAAATATTTCTAATGCAGGGCAGCAGAGTTTCCAGAAATCTGAGCAATCCATACAAATATTATTCCGAGATTATCATATAATATTCAATTTGTATGATTACAGTATCAATCATCGATACCCAGCTTCTCTTGTTCATAATCTCTGGCGAGTTTTTTGATCGGAGGAATGAGCAGTGACCGGATTTCTGAAGGAGAAGATGCAGGCGATGTGGTGGCGGTCATACTCTTTTTCTGAAACACTCACGTGATGGTTGGGATATGCTTGTAAATTTGGGATATGCAAAAAGGATATAGAAGTAATTTGAATAAGAAAGTAATTTGAATTTTGAATTTTGAAATGTGCAATTAAACCACCCAACTAAATTGAAGGGATAAGAATGCACTAATTTGTAAATTAAATATTGAAGATGCACTAATTTTGTAAATATTTTATGTATGTACTTTTGTTGTAATATTTTCTAAAAACGTACTAATAAATGTAATTGTCCCCAATTTTTTTAGGGTCTGATTTGGGCCAGAATTTTCAAGTCACCAGCCCAAGTCCAGTTAAGATCAGGGTCGAAGTTTTCATAGCCCAGTCTTTTAAACCCCCAAGTAATCGCCTGCACTTGATGTCAATAACATATACAACAGTATGCCATCTTTCCTCACCTTATTCTGGACTTACAATTACTAAATTTTGATGGACTTTTTGAGGGAGATTTTATCTGTATATACTTATTGCAATAATTCAAGCGCCCCACCCCCCGCCCCACCCCACAAAATAATAATATTAATAACCCAATAATCTGGGCCTTTTATTTATTTTTATTTTTTTGTCCTGTTTCTGGTCCTTTTTTATTTCTGGCCTTTTATATATTTTATTTATAGAGTTAAGATTTCCGTATTAACCGCTTGTAAAATGTTTTTTTTTTACATTTTAGCCCTCTAGCTATTTTTCTTTAAGAAAATGCAATCGATGGATTCCATTTGAGAGTTTAGGACACGGGCATGGCATGGCCGCATGGGTGAGAGTCGGAGAGTTGTTGTCGTTGTTCCCCTGCATAGTAAGATTTTTATTCTTAAACCTATACTCTTTATCTAAAAAAGAGTGCTCTACTTTATATATATATATATATATATATATATATATTGATTATTTTTTTTTATTATTATTAATATTAACATTTCATAAGGCTTGTTTTTGGCACAATTTTTGAACATCGAACTTCTAAATATTAGTATAATTTATTATTAAAAATTTATACCTAAATATATTTTATATCAACTTTAATATTTAAAGAAATCAACAAAAAAGTAGAACTCTCAAATAATATGGAATGCCACACTGTTAGTCTGTTAACTTGGTTTTCCTCTTTTCCCTCCAAAATGCAGCAACTATACCTGAATTCCAACCCAAACTTAATACCCACAGGGGGTAAATTGCCAGGGACCTAAATTCTATGGGTACCAAAATGAATTTATTCCACGGGAAAAAACTACAGAACTGGGAGGGATGGAAAATCAAAAATGGGAAATTAACAAAAGAGAGAGAACCCCTGAACCTACTCTGCTGTATCCACTGTTCACTTGTGATATCATACAAATCCAAATTTTCCCAAACATCAAAATGAAAAACCCTAATTATTTATTCCTACAATTATACTACATCTCTCCTCGCAAAACCCCTAATTTTCAAATGCAATTTATCAACCACCCTAATGGCCCAACCACCGCCGGACTTGAGATCCAAGTCCCTAATACTCATCAAGATCTGGTGCTTGATTGTTGTATTCAGTGTTAGCTTTATAGCTGGGATTTCGCCGTATCTGATTAAGTGGAATGAAGGGTTTATTCTACTGGGTACGCAGTTTGCTGGTGGGATTTTTTTGGGAACTGCTTTGATGCAATTTTTCAGTGATTCGAATGAGTATTTTGGGAAATTGAGCTCAAAAGATTATCCTTTTGCGCCCATGTTGGTGAGTTCTGGGTATTTGCTCACCATGCTGGCTGATTGCATTTGTATCCATGTTTATAGAAGGAGAAGGAGTTCAGATAGTGGTAATACTTTATCTCAAGATTTGGGTTTTAGAAGCTATGCAGCTTTATTTATGTAACTCGTAGTATATTTTTTTTTATTTTTTTTAATTATATGATGCTTTTCTTTTTTGCTAAACTCTGTTTGGAATCAAAATGGCTTCTTTTTTTTTTTTTTGCTAAATAAAATGGCTTCTTTTGATTTTGCATGTATAATTAGGCAGCATAGGACTTTAATCATAGCTATAGAAAATGAATGACTTGTCTATATTTTATTTGGTTAAGTAGAAAATCAACACTTTAGTTAGTCTCATATTAAACTACTCCCTTTTTGTCTTGTTATCACTGTAATCTTGAGTTTGTCCTGAAAAAATATATAAAAAAAAAAGCACCAAAGGCGGACTCAAGATGCCCTGGTTTTGACTTTGGAACTATTTTTTTTTTATTCATTTTTTTTTCCAAATAGTAGAAATTGTGCTAAATTGAATGTTTGGAAAAATTTTATTAAAGAGACAATTCGCGAATTGAAAAAGATGTCACTTTCCTTTAAGCATTTTTGTTTTCTGGTACAAATCAATGGGCCAAACTTTTTGTTTGAGTCTGCATGGGCCAAATTCTGCACAGCTTCACCTGGATAATGGAGAATATGAATAATCTAAAGGCTTGTTTGGAAACCTAAGCATGTTTCTGGGCTTTGATTTAGAAAACCGATCAGCAGCATTTTTGTGAATCATTGGTAGAGGTTTTGATCTGAGTGTTTTTTATTCCACCATAAGCTATTTCTGTTCATGTAAAGGAATGAAAAGTTGTATGAGTCCTAGCATGTAAAGGAATGAAAAGCTGTATGAGTCCCAGTGATAAGTTTCGTTTTGTTTATTGGGAATTCTCTATAACATGTAATTTCATGTCCAATTATATCCTTGAAAAGACCATGATTCAATTTGCTTGGTAATTGTAGAATCACGTGTTGGAATAGTTGGGAGTTTGGTCATTTAGAAGTGTTGAAGATTGTACTAAATTCACTTATTGCACTTGGTTATGTAGCTATTGGAATATCTTACATTGTCGCTCTGAATAATCTAAATGTACAGAGGTGATCAACATGAAAAAGTTAATACTTTTGGCTGTTCTATTAACATTTTGTTGTATATCTTAGGGACCTTCTGGTTACCAGGCTACAGGGTTTCATGTACTGTTCTTTTTTTTTACAGGAGGTGTGCAGCAGAGAAAACCTAGCAGTAGCATTGGGACCTCACAATCGCAGATTCAGGTTAAAAAACAAAATTACATTTTTGTATGTGCATAATTGTGCTTAGAGTAATTAAATATCCTTGATACTTTCTTGGGGTGTTCCAAAATAAGTTGTTCCTTTAAAGTGACGTTTTAGGAATAAGTACAAAGATTACAAAATGTTGTAAATGCTTTGCCTAATTGCTTAAATTGGGAATAAGCTATCAATGTTACACCTTCTAAAATTAATTGGAAAGATGAGAGAGAAAAGAGGGAAGATTATCTCATTGGACTGAATTAGTTGAAAAGATGAGAGGTAAACAAAATTGTGTTCAATGTTTAGGGATAATATGGGAAACTAAGTAATTATTCTTTGGAATCTACAAACAACAGATAAAAAGGAATAAAAGTTTCTCTCTAAAAAGACGGTTAAAAAGGAATGGAGGGAGTCTTTTATGAAAAGTTAAGCTACCCAATCTAATGATCGGTGAGGTTGACCGTCTTAATTATACATTCTTATGCAACATTTATTAGTGATCATTTGGTGGGGTTAAATTTGAAGCCTGTTCTTAGAAAGTTTGCTTTTTAATGAGGATTCCTTCTTCAGAAAGGGGGAGTATGCTTGTAGAATCATCTAAAAGGAGAAGATCTTTGATGCTGTTAAGTGACTAATGTTTTCCTTCCTGCTTAAACAGGTTGTTGATGATGGATTAGATCATTATGTGGATCCCTCATTTTTCAGTACCAGCTCCTTCGTAGACAGCGTTTTGTTGATTATGGCATTGTCTTTCCATTCTGTTTATAAAGGCATTGCAATTGGAGTTGCCGCCACAAGTAGTAGAGCTTGGCGAGTCCTTTGGATTGTCAGCCTGCATAAGGTGTTTGCGGCAGTTGCAATGGGAATAGCACTCCTGCGAATGATCCCTGATCACCCTCTCTTGTCATGTGCTGCCTATTCTTTTGTATTTGCCATCTCTACACCCATTGGTGTTGTCATAGGAATAGTGATAGATGCTACTATGCAGGGGATTGTAGCAGACTGGATTTATGCGATATCTATGGGCATTTCAAGTGGCGTCTTTCTTTATATCTCAATTAATCATCTAGTCTCCAAAGGGTACTCCCCACAAAGAATGGTTTTAGTTGATACACCTCATCACAAGTTCTTGGCTGTGCTTTTGGGGGTTGGAGTGATTGCTCTTTTGATGATTTGGGAATCGTGAATTGGTGATTATGAAGAGGGGGTTTCTCTGCTTTCCATGTTTGTTCATAATCTATGCACTGATAAAACAACGGTGAGGCCAGTTTATAATTCACGATGGTAGTGATTTGTTGAAGTATAAGCATAGCTTAATAAAGGGAACTGGGAATTCAAGTATCAAGGATTTTGTAGTTGAATAAACCTATCCTTTGTGCTCTATCTTATGTAAACATACACCCTAGCTTATTATTGTCGTGCCATTTTAAAAAGTGAATTGATATTTTCACAAGCAGAAAGGTTAGTTTCACAAGTTCCTCTTCACATGAATAATAAATGGAGTTTACTTTTATGTGAGAAAGAACTTTGTGAAACTGATATTTTCACTTGTGAAAATATCAATTTATTTAATTTATTTGTATGTAGATCTTTATTTCTCTCCTCACATGGCTATTTCAAAGGGAAAAAACTGTTCACTATAATCCCGTCCATCTAAAATGCTGTTGTTTCATTAAGAAATTACTACTTCGATATTTGGTAATGAAAATGGAAAAATAATATATATGTCGATAAATATCATGACGTAATTGGATTGTTTCTAATATGTAATTTTAAGTGATAAGATAGAATAATTCTCATTAATAAATGAATCGTATTACAAAAATATCAGAGTCGATGTGATATTTCTTGTCGTCTTAAATTAAGACTCGAGAATATATAAATTTATAAAATATATACAATAAAAAAAAAGAAAAAAAAGAAGAAGAAAGTTGAGTTAGAGTGGATTGCCCAGGAGGCAAGGAGGCAGGAGTGGGTTTTGTTCCCAAGCTCTCCCCAGCCCTTTCAGAAATACTAGGCAAGAGCTTTCTAGGCCCAAGATACAATCGTGTTTCATTGTTTTCAGCATTAAACTTTTGGGATGTCTTGGGAACTAATTTAGGACGTGTAATGAATACTTATATTTAAAAGATAGATCGAATATCTTAAAATTAATTAATTTGAAATTCAACTGAGTTAACTCGATATATACTTCATTTAATTGGCATAATTAGACCGTGATAATTTAATTTTTCAAGTATTAATAATAATTAAAAAAAATCACTCACTGATAAGCTATCATTGTCTGCTAATTTTTCGAGTTTCATAAGCGTATTTAATCATAATTAAATTTAGCTATGGTTTTTGTGTGCAAAGATATTGTTGTGAGTTTCTGCACAAAATAATGAATTTGGTGTATAAAATTTCTGCAAAACTCTAGAACTACACTTTTACTATACTATTGTTATTATTACATAGATTAATATAAAATGCTGAAAATTGTTATACTAAAAAACTACTCTTATTGTTATTACATGCTGCAAATCGTTATGTTATTATGTTATTATATAAGTATTTAATTACAAAATTTTAACAATTATCTATACATAAAGATTATTAAAATATAAAAAAAATTATAAAATGACAAAAAAGGAAGGACCGTACGTACCTCACACGGGATAATAGACTAGTTGCGTAAAGAAGAAATTTATTGATTTTACATTTAATAAATAAACTTTTAAGAGACCAGAAGGCAGCAGTTCTTGAGAAAAAAGTGTCTATTAGTCTTCTACCTCATGATTAAACAAGTGTACCAAATTTTAAAAACAAAACTGTATACGAATAAAGTACAACTCAAAAAGTGAATCTGTAATATATCTTTTTTCAAAGAAATCCCATCAAGCTGAACTCCTCCTGACCCTAAAATAATTACCAAATATAATACTCCCTTTGTCCTTTAAATGGAATACTAGTTTTTTACTGATAATTTTCGAATATTAAAAGTTCAATATTAAACTTTAATTATTAAAAGAGTCCGGTAATTTATTGCGATAAATTTACGTTAAATTATAATTACGAAATTTATTAATACGTGAGATTGGTATAAATTATAAAAGAGTTTCACTGATTTTACATTTTTCTAAAAAAATATTCATAATATATATCATTTTTCGTACTAAAATTATAAAGAAAAAAATGTCAAATTGTATCTTATGTCGACCTTAATATTTAAATAAAAAGTTTTAAA
Source organism: Aralia elata (assembly GCA_034770075.1). Classification (NCBI taxonomy): domain Eukaryota; kingdom Viridiplantae; phylum Streptophyta; class Magnoliopsida; order Apiales; family Araliaceae; genus Aralia; species Aralia elata. Next base: position 23,104,694 of record CM068377.1, on the reverse strand, counting down.
AATTCTTTTTAGCAATGACATTCAAAATAAAATGAACAGTAATCAAATTTTTACATAAAAATTAAAATTTTGTGCAGAATAGTAAATGCAAAAAGTAAATAAGAGTAGAAAATTTTATTGTGGTTGAGAATCTTAACCGAGTCTCATGTGTACCTCTTTCAGTCTTTTGCATTTGACAATTTATTTATTTTTTTAAAACTGATCGACCGTGCAGGGATGTGTCTTCAATCTTTTTTGATGGAAATCTTTCTGTGTTTTACAAAAAGATTTTCTTACCTAAAACATTTGTCTTTTTCAAAAAATGTAGTCGTTTTGTTGTCTCCTAAATATTTAAAAAATAACTTTTTTACGATAAATTTATGTTAATATTAAAATTAAATATAAATATACGTGATGAGATGGTAAAAAAAAGGACTTATACATTTAATATTTTATTTTGTAATTTTTAATTCTAAGTTAATGACAATATACATTCGACCATTATATTAGCTTGATGTATAAATCATTTTTTTTGATTAATAATTTGGCCTCTTTTATACAATAGAGGATTTGATGCTTATTCAACTTTTCCTTCCGATGTTAAAATCTCAGCTTATTATTATTATTTTGTATTAACTATAATATTTTGATAATAAAATTTATATTATGTGCTATTTTAAGTTGTGAGTACTTGTGTTAGTAGGGTTAAAGGTTAAATATATTGTATTTGATATTCCATTACAATCTTATAAACCAAAACCAGAATTAGAATTTAGAACTGTCTAACACACAACTGCTCATATTCTTAAAACTGCCAGACGAATGGAGCATAGGTTATCATTGCATTAGTTATTCCTGCGTTATTACATATAATTGTTATTTTTTTTTGAAGGCGGTGTTTGTTTATCTCTTAATATTTTTTAATAATTTCACGTCTAATTTAATAAGAGAATAAAGTTGTTTGATAAAATTTTATTTGTCTTTTACCATCTCTTAATCGGTAAAAGAAAGATATAAATCGAAATCATTAAGAGCTGTTACTTAATGAAAAATTTAAATATATCGAACCTCTATAAATATTGTACTCCCTCCGTGTTAAATTTTAAAATTATTATTAATTTTGAAAAATCAATTTGAGATATTTTTAAATTTAAAAGTCATTCAAATGTTTTATACTTTTTATTATCAAACAAATTTTTAAGTTAAGATGTTATTTCACTCAGATAATATAATTTATTAAAATATAATAACCATTTAAATCTTAATTAGTCAATTTTATCAAATACCACTTTAGTTAGGTTTGCGTTATTACATATAATTGTTGTTCTTTTTTCTTTGTAAAATTAGAGATATATTTTTATTTTTTCTATAATAATTTTAAATTATAAAATTATATAAAAATTATTTTTCCATCACTAAAAGAATGACTAAAAATATAATTTTTTTTGTTCCTAAAAAAATGAGATAGCATATATAAAATAAAAAGTAACTAAGTCATTTATTAAGGTCTATTAATAAAAAAAAATATTTCTTATTTTATATAATCGTGCTAAATTTAAAATTATTTTATTTCAAATAATTTACACATACACACGTGTCACCGTGTGCCACCTGCTGGTAATTTTTAAATTACATGTCAAAATTTTGGGAAGCGAAGTGCATCACGTTCCAATATAAATATGTGATGCAAGCAATGCCCTAACAAGTTAGTGTCACAATGAGACAAAGGACTTATACTATACTTCCACTACTGTTTAAAGTTTGCTGCCCCGCCTGTAATAATATATATGCAAGGCAGCAAAATATGGCAGAGAGCTGGTCAAACATCCAATTTTTCTGCTTATATATATACTTATATATATATATATATATATATATATATATATATGGATGAAGTTAGATTTTTATTTTTTTTTGGAGAGATCAAAATATAATAGTATAAAATTATGAATAATTTATTAAGGTTTGAGACATCACGTCTAATTCGAATTTTATAAATAATTTTATACTTGTTAATTAAAATAAAATTTCTTTAAATAATAATAAATACAAACGCTGTATATCACACAAAGTGTGAAGTAAAGATAGACCATATAATTTGATATTTATATAAATAATATTCAAAAAATTAAAAGAATGATTTATACATTAGTTTATTCATATTTCAAATTAAGTTAATTATTTTATTCAAATAATTTTTATTTTTAAAACAGAAAAAGTTATATATACTTTATTTTAATTTTTTTTATAAATTCCTAAAATAAAAATATCAAAATTTTATAAACTTAAATAAAATTTTAAAAGATACAGATTAGATAGAGAGAGGGGGCTGGGGTTGGAACCTTAGCGCCGGTCCCAGCTCTGTCTGTCCCTGGTAGGATGTATGTATAGATATATGATATATCTATAGATATAGATACAGAATAGATATAGAGGGATGTAGAGAAAAGAGGGGTGACTGGTGAGTGTCAGAGAGTTGTACTTTGGGATTAAGATATGCAATCAAATCAAGATACTACAGACACAAGTGTTGGATGAAAGGGACAAAGAGAGAGAAATGGTGAAGGGACATACGCGTGGCAATGCATTGGGCCCAGGAACATGCCTAAAGAGTTTTTCATTTCTCTACTCCAAAATAGTACCTACTAGTTTGTGAGTTTAATTTGGATACAAACCGGGTAATATTATTATTATTAGGGCCATTTTTGTTTGGAAAATTTTTAATCCCGAAATTATATTTTCATAACTTATAATTTTAAAATCATTAATAATAAAATTAATTAATTTCAATTAAATATTTATTATTAATAAAATAATTTAAAATAATCTTACATTGTATTTATTTTGTTTAAAATTATTTAAAAAGTTAAATAAAAACTTATCGTTTAGATTATTATATCTTTACTACTGATAACAAATAGTTTGTATTCTTATACTAAGTTTGAATTGAAATAATGAAATTAGTAAAAGAATAGAATAGAGAATTGAATGAAGCAGATAGTGGAATGATTCATTCTATTCTACTTGGAGGGAGTCATTCCATACCCTCCTTGAAGGAATGAAATTCACAAATTTAACAGTAATGAGAATGATTCATTTCATTCTAATAGAACAACCAAACATAAATTTTTTATTCTACAGGAATGAGTCATTCCATTCTCACATTCATTTCTCCAATCCAAACGTAGCATTAGAAGTGTGAATATAGATCGGCAGAATAGGGTACATTGGTCATTTTTTTTAAAAAAAGATGAAGTTAATGCTAATTTTGTTCACAAATTTTTAGTCCTAAATGGTAAATATTATAATATCTGATTAGACACGGCAGGAAATAATCTCACATTCCTAAGTCATTTTGTTATTTATGGACTAATAGTCCAAAGTGATTCAATTTTTAAAACAATTATTGAACTTAAGATTAATTATCTAATTCTAAATATTATCATTGCAAACAAACATGATCAAGATGTTTTAAATTTTTTGAGTAATATTAGGGATTTTAAATTTCTAAACGATATGTTAGTATTAGATTTTCTTTTTAGGAGCTTGGAAAAAAGACTAGTAAAAACTTAAGAGCAACTCATCTTCTTTCTTTAACACATTAGGGAGAAAGTTCTACCAACAGACTATCATATTTGGTCTTTGGTACTATTAAATTGATTAGGTATATTTATTGTATTTAGCTATATCATAAAATATATAATGTCACAATACTTGAAATTTATTTAAGATCAAAATTTTAATATCCTTAACATCATTCTAATTTTTATCTTAAAAATTATTTTAAAGTACGTGTTATTATATTGCAATAATATATTTGTTGTGACTAACCGTGTTATAATTATTATTAAAATATTTAATATTATCTCATTTAAAATTTATTTAAAATAAAAAGTTTGAGACTCTTAGCATTATCTTTGAAAATAAAGTATGTAAGTTTTAGTTATTAAAAAAGAGAAATAGAGAAAGAATGATAATAACTTTCTAGTCATGTGTTTGAGTAAGAACATAAAATGAGCATATAAAAAATTAAAATTTTGGATTAAGAATTTTCAGTAATAAAAGTTTCATTTGCCTTTTGCTAAAAAAAATTAAAATTTTAATTCTTAATGTTATTTTAAGGGTAATAATAGAAATAATGAAAAAAATAAAAATAAAAATTCTGATTTTTATTATTTTAAGATTATATAGGAAAAATGAAAAAAAAAATAGTGGTCGATATTACTTTCAACCAAATCTTCCCAATTTTAAGTGAAATATTTTAAAGAGAGAGAGGATTAATTTCCAAGCATTTCTGTCACTTTCTCCCTATAAACAAGAAAAAGAAAGAAAAAAAAAACCTTGCAAACATGAGTTTTTGATAGAAAATAATTAAAATCTTCTCAAATCCTTTCTAAATCTCGTAAACATGGTGGACGTTAGACTTAGAAGTAGTAAGTAGTACTAGTAACTCCCGTATACATGTACCACATACATACACATATCATTTGATTTATGGTGAGTATAATATTAATATTAAATTTTTTAAAAGTTAATTGAAAATATTTTTAAATTTAAAATTAAGAAATTCATTTAGTTATTGTCAATATAATTATAAAATATTTATAAAGTACTATCAATTATAAATTTATTGTTTTTAAAACTTAAATGAATTATGTCAATTTATAGTTGATTTTTTTTATAAAAAAATTGACTTTTAAAATGTCAATGTTAATTTTATAGTTTAAAATGAAGTAGAAGTAAAATCTGTGAATGTTTAGTCAGTATTACTAACAGTTTCTCAAAAAAAGAAAAGAAAAAAAAGAAGAAAAGAGTTTAGTATTATTAACAGCTACATTTCTTCACTAATAATGTATTTATTCTTGTTAATTTATATAAATCAATCGGTCTCATTTCTCACAAATAAAGATGTAACAAGTACGGTACTTTTTTTATTTATGTCTTCGTACTTTCAGAGAAAAAGTGAAAAAAAATTCTCATTAGCAAAACATGGTCAAATCTCATTTGAGTGCTTCAATTTTATCACTTAATATCAATAATCAAAAGGAAACTTTATACGTGTTTACAGTAAACATACTTGTGAATATCATTTTGTAATTTGCCAATCAACTAAATTACTACACTTGAGGATTACAAGTGTTTAATAGTTGTTTAAGAAATGAAGTTCTTAAGTATGTTTAAAACTTAAAAAACTAAAAATAATATGTACTGCGACAAATATAAATTACCATCGTAAAATTTATCAATACATTTGATAGTAAAAATTATAGGGGGACTTCACTTATTACATATCTCGCTAAAAAAATTATTAATAATACTAATATACGTAACTGGCAATTAAAAAATCAACGTAAACATTCGTAATATATATATATATATATATATATATATATATTATTTTCCAAATAATATTTAGCAGCCAAGTGTATTATTTAGCAGCCAAGTGTTCAAGTGTAAAAGGGTTTATATGGAAGGAGGGTAAATAAGGGGACCTCTGCGTAGACAATTGAAGATGATGAAAAAGCTAATATCACTTCACTTGAGTATCAAAATCATCAACATCATAATGATATAATTGTGTAATGGTAAATAAGTGTGAGGTTTCTTTAACCGATAATCATTATCTCCAACATGTGTAGACATTGCTGTTGTACTACATTGCAGTTATACTTCTTGACAATGCCCAAAGGTGCAACATGACATTATTATCTTGGCTTAATCTTTTGAAAAAAGACCTGTTTTTTTTAGCTTTGTCATCATTTTAAAGCAAAAGACAATAAGAAAATCATGAAAAATGTCATTATTTTCCATAGCTAAAGTTATATATTAATGCTAATCTAATCACATGATTATTTGAATACAATGCCCGTCTTATAAAGAGTGTAAACATCTAGGCGGCAAAAGGGTTCCTAGTTCTGAGGACGTGTTGACAATGTCTAAGTGTTTTCGTACATAATTTTAGCTATTTATTGTTATACATTTATATATATTTTCAAAACATATTCTCATAACGTATGACATTCATTTTAAGCATCGTAAAACTTTATATTTTTTTTTAAAAAAATATCCTTACTAATTAGTATTTTAAATTCGTTTTTGTAGTACTTTGTTAGACTATTCTTTTGACTCCAAAATATACTAATCAATTATTAGTAGGTAAATTAAGTATAATCAATTTTTTGTCACTTACATTCGCTTAATAATAAATGCTTTCTTAATTTTATCATATCACTGGTATTAGAGCTCTAAACGAATTGAACCATGTTAATTTTTTTTTTATTTTTTGCGCACGCTCAAACACATTTAAAAGTAAAAAAAGAGCAGTCAAATTGAGTTTTATATTTTATGTATGAACTCGACTCGAGCTTAAATTTATGTTTAAATTGTTTATATTTCTTAATATAAAAATTATAATTAATTAATTAAATACTAAAATGTCCTTAAATTTAACCGAGTCGAATTCAAATCCAACGAACAAAATGGAAATGAGTCATCTTGAACTGAATCGGGCCGGAGTTGCAAACATGATTGATCTACACATTTACCAACTAACTCTAAACTAATTTATATCACCTTATATTGGAATACAATTGTGCGAATAAATAGAAATTGAAAAATGAGTAAACCGTCCGTAACTATAATTTGCTTCATCTACTTGTCATTGAAACCTAAAAAGATTGGTAGGATATTGAAAAGATTAAACTGAATCAGTGTATGTGTCCGAGTCAGCAGTAGTCTTTCAAGTGTCATGTTACCACTTAAAGCCTGGATTCAAAGCCAGGGCCCAGGCCCGAACCCCGCCCTTCCCCGCCGTAGTTGCAGAGCGGGAAACCTGCACTGCAAAAAACAAAACCCACCATAATAATATATATATATATATAATATAAATTTAAAAATAATTATAATATATATATATATATATATATATATTATATGTAGTATATACGGGAGTACTTTTACTATACTATATTTGTCCTCAGTATAAATAGGTAAATACAATACAATCTCCTTTGTGGCCCCCTTTTTCTGTTTCAATTCTCATTCTCTTTCTCTCTGTTTTGTATCTTATCGGTCTTCAGTACCTTCAGTTACTAGATCACTTGTATACATACAATACATATACATACACAAAATGTCGTCGTCGTCGTCGTCATCATCTTCGTCGGAAGATGGCGGTGGAAATGGCGGTGGAGGTGACTACGGCGGTCCGTCCACCACTCGTCGGCGTATCAGCAACGGAGTTTGGCCGGAGCCATTCGTCGAAGCTCTGGCTACTCAAGTCGGCATTGACGTTTCTCAATCCAACGGCCGCCTGGACGCTGCTCCTGCTCTATTCAATCTCTTTCAGGTTCATTTTTTCGAATTCATATATTTTTGTATTATTACGTGTGATGTGATTTTGGTGGAGATGAAAAATTTGTTAGAATATAAGGATTAGGAAAACTTTGACATGATAAATGAATGAATAATAGGACAAATTTAGAGGTTCCAGTTTGTATAGCAGGTTTAAGTATCCCAGTAAATGATGGGGTATGATCTTCCAAATCTTTGACCAAATCACTATTCACATCCCATTTATTATTATTATTATTATTATTATTATTATTATTGTTATTATTATTATTATATGATAATTTGGTTAGAGGGTACTATTTGACATAATAGTTGGGAGAAAATTGTACTTTGAGCAATCTAAGGAGAAAGAAAGGAAGGAAAAAGGGAGGATGTCTTCTCAATGAGTCTTTTTATTTGGCTCATCTTCTAAAAGAATATGAATATGTGGGGAAAAAATGAATGTCCTTTTCAAATCCTTTCCCTTAGGTTTTTACTTTGTTTGGCAAAAATGTAGTAGGGGCAGGGGCCTCCTATCGTTATCAGATAAGCAGTATCCTACTTCTGGGCCCTCTTCTCTTTTGGGTTATACTTACTAGACAGGAAGATAAGAGTATTTGTTAGCATGAAAAGGGTTCTTTTGGTTTTTTGAATTCCTTTCCCTTTCCCTTTCTTTGCTTGTTCTTTTTGGACCTCTCTCTCTCCTCTCTACAAATCATTTATTACTTTTTTGACTACACTTTTCTCCATTTTTTCCTCTCTGCATTGATCAAAGTAATTTTATGTTAATTATACTCATTTTATGGAGATATACTATTACTTCCTGGTACAATTATAAGTGTAAAATCTTACCTTTAAAAGATATAATCAGCAGTGCAAAATTGACCCAAAAAGTATAATTTTTGACGGAAAAATTTATTATAAATCAGGTATCATATCTTCGTTAAAGTAAACTCATAATACAGTTTTATATTTTAGTCAAAATAAAATAAAATTATAGTTGTCGTTAGTAGTAGTAGAGAGTTTGAAAATGTTGAAAGAGACTTTTGAGACCTTTTAACTTGGGAGTGTTGTTGTAAAGAGAAGAAGCTGGTTAATACTTGTGTAGGTTCAGTTGCACTGCTCTCCAAGCTATAGGCTTGCTTACTTGCTCCAGTCTGTAAACAACAACAACAGGTCTTGCTACATTTTTATACTTCTCTGATTAGACCATAAAAAGTGGCAGAAAAAGTTACTGCAACCATATTCATCCTACCTCACGTTTGAGTCAATAGTCAAACTTCTAGTGGAAAAACTTGTTATCTGTTCATTTCTAGTCATATAATAATATTTTTTTATTCTCTTTCCTTCCTTCACTCTATCATCTTTGCTTTTTCTATACTCATGAAGGAAACCATGGGATTTGAAAATTTTAAAATATACAATATACAATACTTGACTTTATAGATTCATTCAAATTTATGGTGATTATTATCAGTAAGTTTTGTGCTTTAATATTTTTCCTGTTGAATTTATATACTCCATACTATCGGCCTTTTGGGTCATTTTCAATGCCCTCATGCTTGAAAGAAGTAGATGTACAACTTTAAATTGATCTTATCTAGTTTCATAATGCCCGTTATCAAAATTTCAGAATAATATGTTCCGGCACTTGCTCAGAATGAAACTTACAGGTAACTAGATATAAACTGTTTAATTTATCTAGATAAATTATTGGTAAAACATAAATAAATTAGCACACTTCTAGCTGAATATCTAACACTACTCTACTCAATACCATAAAAGCTCTTTTACAAATGCCTTATTTTATACTATTCTTTAGTTTATGGGGGAGGGGTACCTATAGTGGGACCCTTCGCGTAATTTAAAAATCTCGTAGTTTGAATAAGTATATTTGTGTTTTACATTTCACCTGGATTTATCTAATTTGGGTTTTAAAATACTAGTTTATTAACTTCAAGTTGTGGCAAGTATATGCTCCATTCGTGACACACCATCATTCTATTTTGGGCCAAACCAAGTTACAGATTATGGGGCAAGTATTTAGGGTCACACAGTAAATAGGAGAGTCGTATAAAGTATAGTAGGAAATGTTGTTCATTGTACTTGCAAAATCAGGGGGACTGGCTTGGGGGTTCTTAATAATCATTGAAATGGCAGTGGGAAAAATGGGGGTCAAATCCAGCATGAGTTGTGTAGTGACAGTAAAACACATGGAGCCCCCTCCCCAATGCTGGCTGCTGCTTTTCAAAACCCCATGCCTTCTTCTTGTCACTTCATTTCATTTCAGGAGATGAGGCCCTCTCTTATTAAAGAAGAGCTTCAATTTTTTTTTCTTTCCTATTTTTGGCTTTTTACAAAAATTATTATTCAGTTAAAGAAAGAATCTACTATTTTGTCCTCCTTTTCTTCCCTTGTATGTGGCTTTTGTTTTAACTTTTAACTAGTACTCTACATTTTTCTTTGATTAGTGTATAATTAAGTTTGTTTGTTACAAGTCTCTTGGAAAGTAGAAACCCAGATAAAGGGAAGGAGGAAACAGGGAATTGTTATGGATATGATTTCAGGGTCTAAGTCTCTTGGAGGTTCATGATCATGAGAGTGACTTATAAATTGGTCAAACTTACTTATAAATCATTTGTGAATTTGGGGTTTACCAGTGATTTCATCTTACAAATCATTCTGATATAACTTGGTTTCATCAATTTATCCTTCATTTGAGTCATATGACTAGTTATTTTATTTTACAAGTCATTATTATCCAAATGTTTCCGTAACTTACTTTACAAAATTTCAAGTCATGCTTTAATTTGTCACACTTTTATTTTGACTTTTATATGGTGTTTAAGTAAATATAAATATATCCCATACACCCTCTTTACAATATACTTTTATATCTGGAGTTAGGAAGACTGGAGTCAAGAGAGAGAGCAGCCCAGAAGAAGTTGGGAGAGGGTGAAGATTCCTCACTGTTTTAAAGAGACATCCTTTCTTGGAAATGAAAGAGAGAGTGTGGAGATGTTAGTATTTTATAAGCTTTTGAAGAAAGTATATATATAACAGTAGTAGGAATATGATATGGACCACAAGTAGGTTGGGGTAGAAGGTATTTGTCTTATTTGGTCTCCCTATTAAAAACACATCCTTACTTCCAGAGAGTAAATCTACACATACATACAACATCCCTAATATATTTATTTTTGGCAAAAAAGAGTACATGAGTTTTTGTGTTGGTAAAAAAACAAAGACCTATGCACATTTTTTGCTAAAAATAAATAGATTAGGAATGTTGTACGTAAGTTCTATGTATACTATGTATACGTAGATTTATTCTACTTCCAAATACATGGTCCTATTAGGAGTGAGCATATATGAGTATCAAGTAGGATCCTTAAAGTTAACTGGAATGGAAGTCTATCCCCACACTCCTGGTGTGGGGTTCAAATTCTATGTATTTCCTTCCATTATGAATGTAATGTTTAGTGGACGAAATTCAGACACAAATATACAGCACTCACTTAATATATACACATGGTCCAATTTACTACTATCCCCCCTTGGTTAGTTAGAGGGCTATAGTGTGTACGGCATCATTTAAGCTGCAATGATAAACTGTCTGAGAAACATATTCTCTTTTTCATATATATGTATATTAACCAGTAAGCATTTATTTTTTTAATATTTTTTTGAAAACCTATATTATTAGGTTTGAATTTTCATTTCATCTAAAGGGCATAGGGAAATGGAGAGAAGTGACTAGGGGGAACATCTCGTTAAACGAGCCCTTTCGCTAGTTCTTGCTACTTCCATATTCTCCAGATCTTTGTCTTACGAAAATGCTATTCCTGGCGTAATCTTTCCTATTTCACAACTAGTATACTATTGTTAATACAAGGTAGAATTAAGTATTTCAATATTTACACTTGAAATAAAAATGTGCAACTGAAAATATCAGCTCCTTTTATCTTTGCCTTATCTTTATCTTGTAGCTACACCCAAATATATTATTTTAAATTTTTGTCGCTTCTACTTTATAATATTAGTAATAATAATCAAAGGAACACATTAGAATATACAAATTATAGGGTAGTAGTGTTAGTACTTACACAGTTACACTGTACCTTATCTTCTTCTGACTTAAATCGGAACTTTAAAATGAGATGTAAGTGGCTCTCTTTTTTCTCTCTCCCCTGGATATATATGTTTTATGCCACAACCAACCAGGAGTATTAAAAAGACTGTACAATAAGACAAGTCTAATCCATGCCATAACCTCCTACTGCTTACTGGTACCTATATCTCACTCCCCTATACCCCTATTTGTTTACTAGACCTGAGTCCTCACTGACTCATTACATTTCTCTCTCTCTCTCTCTCTTCTCCTCTTTCATTTTCTGCACTTTTCTGGGCTCTCTACTCTCTCCTGAAGGCCTGCTGACATGACTTCAGCCTCAAAACCCATTAAATTTTTTTTTTTGTTTTAAATGATGTATAATGCGCGTGCATGGTTCTTCTTTAACGGTCTTTAATGTGAAGCCTGCATTAGTCTCTTGGGTATTGCACCCAATAGGGTTTTACTCATTAGTTTTTGTAGGAGTAGAGACAAGAATTCTTGCAGTAAAGTTGTTTTCTTTAAAAAATCGAGTAATATTGTTTTCTAGCATTATATTGAGGTATCCTGTTATTTAGGAGTTCATCATTGTGAAATAGAAGGTAAAAAATGATGAAAAATCTAAGCTTATTGCCATTTTGTTGCTTGCAGTTGAACTAGTGTAGATGCAAAGCCTTGTTGCTTAGCACTTTGAAAATTTTACACCGAGTGATGCTTAATTTACGGAGTTTTATGTTTTATTCTTTTGTTTTACTCTTCCTTGTGATTATTGACGAGGTTTTTAGAATAAAAATGACCTTGAATCAAGTGTTTGTTAGCTCATTTGCATATTTTTGGAGTAGGGCTACAGATGATGATAGTATTTTTACCAGAATGGTATTCTCCTGAAATTTCTTTTCAAACATATATTAATGACCCACTAGTTGTTTGTTTGTTATGTTTTCTTTCCTTGAAATGCGTTCCTTTCTTTTAAGCTGTTCTGTTATCATTCTAAGGGGGGGTCCCCAACTCCTGAAAATTTTAGAATAAAGTCTTACAAACTGCAAATCTGATCTAGTGTTGCATAAATACCTGAGATTTATAAGTTTTATTACAAACTCCCTGGTATCCGTCTTTTGAACATAGCTGAAGTAAACTTAATTGAACATGCATCATCCTTATTTTAGAAGGGACTGATGTAAAACAAATGATTATGTTGAATGATATCAAAATTAGTTAACAAGTTAATAATGTATGGAAGTACTTATGCATGTTACTTTGAAGACCTTCATTTTGAACATAAATTAAAGCGCATTTAAACAATTTCAAGCAAAAGGAACTCATAACATAAATACACATTAGTGATTTAAGATAGTCCTATTAAAGTGTTAACGACCATTCAGAAAAATTATAAATGTACTATTAAAAATGTCAACCAACCGTACCATTGAAGTGAATAAATTATGCAAAAGTGTGTATCCATTTTTGTATTTACTAAAAAAATTTGCAGGTTTTATTAGCTTGCAGTAGCCAAGCTGAGAACCTGGGATGATATGGATTTTGATATTGACAATGCATCTAACTGCTATTAATTCAGTATACTAAACTTGTGCAAACTTGATAAAAGAATGTTCCTGTTTGCATGCAGGTATGTTCTACTTGGCGAGCAGTGTCGCGATCAGATCTCCTATGGCAAAACCTCACTCGTCGCATCTGGCATTGTAACAGCCTCCGCCATGATTCTTGGTACGAGGAATATATATACCACCACCGTGCATCCCGTAACTTCCGTGTTCCAAGATATGTATACAGCACCCTTCACTTTGTCCCAACAGATGACAATGACAACAATGATAACCTATCATGCCGCCGCCTTGCAGTATTTAACTACCACCTTGCAGCCGGCTTTTCTGATGGCTCAGTTCGCCTATTCCACCTCCCCAATAGGGTACACATTTCCACTATCCATCCCCAACATCGCGATCGCCTAGGCCCCTTTTCACCTGCGGTGTCGGGGATCATTCTATCCGAGTCCCTGGTTGTCTTTGCTTCCCTCGACGGTGACATCCATGTGGCAATGATTGACAATGCCGCCCCACCCCGTAGAGCCCACTTTGGTGATGTAGTCAACGACGGAGTTTTGGTGGACTTTAATGGTTGTAACCGGTGGTGGGTCGGTCTCTATGCAGGTGCTTGAACACAAGTATTAGTTATATACATGCACGAGTTTGAGTTATACGTACTATTATCAAAGTTTTCGACTTTTAGTTGCTTCTTGCTCAAGTAATGCTAATAGTTGTGTAAACAAGTAAATGTTGCAAGTTTTATTTATTTTAATTTATAATCCTAATTATTGAATTAACATTTTCTACTAATTATTCTTGTTCAGGTGTTCCGGGTCGTGCTTTTCATGTGTGGAATAGTGAAGTGCTAGTTTTCGTTGGTGGCACATTAACAGACCCCGAAGCAGTAAGGGGTTGGCATTTACTCACGGAGTTTACTGAGCTCATAGGCCGAGTCAGAGTGACTAGTCAAGAATTGGCCGTGGCATGTACCAGTGATAGGGTTATCGTATTCGATTTGGGAAACCAAGTTATAGTATTGGGAGAGGAAGAGTTCCCCATAGGGCTCATGGTGGGCTCTTTCGATGCTAGGCACGAGGAGTTTGTTCTAGTGGGTCGTCGTGGATCCGTGCGAAGGGTGGGGAATTTGGAGGAGGTGTGTAGATTTAACGTACCGGGAGTATCACAGAGGGCCGTTTTGGGGTGCATGAATGGCGGGTACGCGTTCATGTGTGTAGGCGGAGTTATTAGAGCATGGGAGGTTGAGCATGGGGAGTTTTTGTATATTTTGAGAGAAAGAATAGGGGTAACAAATGCTCTGGTTGCAGATGAAAGATATTTAGCAGCTTGTTCTAGTGACAACACTATTCACCTATGGGACTTTGGACCCCAACAATAGCTAGCTATAGATTTTTAGTCCATATTGATTGGTAGTCGTAAAAAAGGAAAAGCTGATTTTTATTTGACATTGGAGGGGAGTTATTATGCTTTTCCATCATTGGGGGATAATTTGAGATTAATACTACATTTTGAAGTTGGGTATGTTTTTGAGGGGGAGGGGAGGGGAAGTAGGGGACCAGAGATGGGTTTTGTGACTTTATTTGTGGGACTAAAATGACTGACCTCAAGCAAGTGTACTTTTTATGACTTAGGCTTATGATCTTTATTAGTTTTGATGTTTTGGGGACCTTTTGACTTTAGTGAGTTGGAAGGACTTTTGTATCTTTCCACTTTTCACTAGTGTTGTTTAGTTTGATAAGGATAGTGGTCCCTCTCTTAGATCTCATGGTGGCTTTTATGTCTGTACCATTGTATAATTTTATACTAATGGGGTACCTCAGGCATTTTAAGGTTCCTAGGCTGACTAGGTAGCACCTGTTTTATCTTATTCTCGTGCATCATATTTATTTATGTTATTCAGATTGTTCTTTCTTTCAGTAAAAGTATGCCCACTTTTGTTTACATACACTGTCTTATTATCTTGGTGTCAATTTTCCACTTTTAACCTTTGTTTTCTTTTATCTTTTTAAACAATAGGCTAATTATGAAATAAAATGGTTCAAAATGATAATAAATTAGTATATATACTCTTATTTCACCTATCATTTTTGGAAACAAACTCATCCCAGGGTCCTGTTTGCAAAAAATATATTTGGTATTGAATTATTTATCTTCATTTAATATTATTTCAGATTATTTAATTTTTAACGAGGATTATTTGTCCCTTAATGTGAAGAGTTCCATAAAACTATTTGATAACTTCAAATGAAAAAGGGAATTATTAATCTCATATTCATCAGAGATTATATAATCCCTCGTATATATCTTTAGGAATGACAAAAAAATAGTCTATAAAATTATTTAAAAGATTATTAATTCCTCATCATGAGATAAAATAGTCTGAAGTAGTGGTAAATTAATACATAGACTAATTTCAAGTATGTTTTTTGCAACCAAACATGACCTAGGAGTATTATTATTGAAATAAGAGTTCTATTGGAAAGAAGCCCTACAAGGAAATAATGTAATAAGTATGGAAAATGATATATATTCTGAAAGTTTATGTCGACTATTTGATTGTCAGTTACGTGAATAAGTATTAATGATAATTTTTTTGAAGAAATGTGTAATAAGTTAGACCCTCTTATAATTCTTATTAATCATATATATTGATAAATTTCACAATTATAAATTAACATAAATTTATCATAATACACTCGGTAAGTAAATCCTGAATCCACTCCTAAGGCAGAATCTCTCTCCAAAGTTGCTGAAAACCTGGCCGTAACGATACGTATTCTTATCCAACTCCTCCATCTACCCCAAAGCCCATTCTCTCAAGTAAATAAATCAAAAAATTACTAAGTTGAGCAAATTTTTTAAATAAATTAAAAGATATTTTATCCACAAGAAAATATGTCAAGTTTTATGATGCTAGTCTCAAATCTGGCTTTCTAGGTGAGACTGTTTATGTGCCACCCGTGACTTCCCCACAAATCATTCACGTACGACGTTGGGCATGTCGACCAAGTATTCGTATTGGTCAAGTTCCACTTTTCGCCAACCAAATTATTTACACATTCTGCCATGGCTCTCAACCGGCTACTAAGCAACAAGACTCGTCCTTCGACAGTCCTTCGTACTTCCGTTTTGACTAAAAGCACCGATCTAAGCGTTATTTTGTTGACGTTACTTCACGCTCCCACGTGAATAGTGAGTAAATTCTATACTCATGTAAGAAAATTTGTAAAACTATCACAATAACTAGTAAAATAGTCCTTCTCTAAAAATATCAAAGAAATTCATCGGTATTCGTTCTCAAGTATATTTTCCAAATAATTTGGGAAATAGGCCTCATTTAAAAATACTAAAAGCATTCCTCGTGTTCATCCTTGAGTATATTTTCAATCTCCTTTGCTTACTAACAAATAACACTAGAGGTTGTAGCCTGGAACAAAGACTATTATGTATGTTCTAAACTAACATGCTCGATGGGTGATTCATATTTTTATAATCCGAAACTGGTTACAAAATCTATAACATTAGTAATTTGCTAAGAAGTATACGGCTGCTGGTCACCTGATGGGTCATACCACAACGATTCATCAAATCTTAAAATATCAGAAATTTAGATGGAGGAAGTTTGTCACATATTTTATTATTAAATATATATACACTCTCTGTCCTCAAAAGAATGAGCAAAATATATTTTTCAAACATATTAAAAAAGTAAAGTAGAAGAAAGAGAGTAATTTTTTTTTTCAAATTTATCCTCAGTGACCCCATACGATTACATAAAGTGATAAATAATTTTATTTTTTTATACTAATGAACCCCACTAAATGACATTCTTACGCTTTATTTTATGTACCTTAACTCGTCCTTTTAAGAACAAATAAAATTATTCCCCTTTGAGGACAGAGGAGGTATATCTTAAAAGGACAGGGGGTATATATATATATATAACATCCAACAAAATAGATACTACAATACAAAAATAACAAATATCCAACAAACAATATAAGTTTCATGTTTCTATAAATATGAAGTAATAAACAATATAATCACAGATAATTAAAAGCACACAAGTTATAAAGGAAGAGAGAATCCCGAGAATCAGAGTATCTAATGAGGGGATACAGCAGTTCAAAGAATCCTGCTTCCTAGGTAGTTTGCAACTATTTATGCTTAATAATCTTGCAGGTATGGGCACATAGGAAAAGTTCATGAGATTTCACACCAAGGTTGATGGGATGTCCATCATGGTTGGACGATTCCCTTTCTCACAAGCATGTCATACACCCTGTCCACCTTGTTTGGATCAACATTGAACAGGCCATGTGCATCTGATTTTTGAGAAATCCTCCCCTTCATAACCTCTATTGACATGGTCTCCAGCATCTTCAGATAATGTGCAGGGAGGATCCTGATTTCGCAGCACAATCGTTTCTCCTGCATGTAGACATCACAGTTGATTTTAAGGACAGGCAATCAAGCTTTAAAAGAAACATTGAACGTTTATTTACTGTATCTGTTTTTCTATTTGCATTTTGGTCCGACAATATGGATAATCAAACTCCGACAGTAATCATGTAAAGTAAACTTAAAAAGGTCAATTATGTGAATTCATGTAAAGTAACCTTTATAAAAGACAATTCTATTACTACATAGGAAAGGAGTGTAAAAAGTTCCCCCAACAAAGAGTGATCTTAAGTTCAAGGAGTGGAAGCTGTGTACTAAATACTTACAGCTTCAGAGAGTAAATCAGCCCCTGGAAGTCCATTGATATTCCAATCATCTAAACCTGCCCCCATAACACCTCCCCTGGGGCTGCTGTCTAGTTCACCTTTAAGATGACTTGCCCTCTGCAAGAATTTACCACTTGGGCCAGTTTGAGAACTGTCCTTGGCCTTACGGGCATTTTCCTCAGCTTCTCTCTTTTTCTTCTGTTCAATATACCTTTGAGCCTCAACAGATGTGCGGCAGCCAGCAGCTCGAGCTTCCTGCAAGAACAATTCCTATCTAAATACTACAACTGTGAAGAATAAATTACAGGTTTGAGAAACAAAACATATATGAGCTGCAAGAAATGTTCTTAAATTCACCGCACAGATTTATAATGAATCACAGCTTAAGCCGCTGAAAGGCTAAACAAATTGTTGATGATATTTTTCTTGGAAAATTTCAAATAGTAAATCACAATAAATCTATCAATTGGCATTATGAACCAGTTATTGCTCATTACTCGATCTGAGCTGATTATAATGAGCAGGTAGATTATGGTCAAGTGGTTCCAGTGTAAAGGGCTTACCCCGAGTCCTTTCTGAAAATTGAATGTTTCATTTTACTAGTCATTCTAGAGGGTTATGATTTGATAAAATCTGACTTGTACTCTGTAAGAATAACATAACCTACTCGCCAATCTTGTATAAAAGAGGAACATTGCCCGGAGTACTAGTTATTTTTAAACAAGTATAAGATTAAACAGCACCAAGCACAAACTGCATTTAACTTATAATAAGACGGGCAAATGAGTAAATAGTCAAGAAAAAATTCTGGGTAAACGAGCTTGCAGAGCCTATACATAATTCAGATAATCAATTTATTGGCATTTAGTATAGTTTGTTAGCTTAAAAAGCTTGTGCTAGATCTTACTTTCCAGAATTCTACGAGTTAACGAAGTTCCTGAATTGGTAAGGTAATTAAATATATTAGAATGGACAATGGTTGGACAAATAAAGTATATTGAGCCAAAGTCCCAGGCATGCATCGAACCTGAAGATCTTGTATTCTTGTCCGAATCCGGTGCTCTTCAATAAGAGTTTTCAGCAATTCTGCATGTTCCTCTTTTGAATGGAATCGCATGAACACTCTGAAACGCTGACATATTTCCCTCTCTTCAAGTGAGAGATCCTTCTCAAAAGGATCAGGGTATAGTAAATTTCTATCCAATATGAAATCCTTCCTGCGTTTCCTCTCATCAAGCCTGTCAAAGGTTCCCAATAACACCAAAATAAATAAAATGTATATGTTAGAAAAACAGAAAAAAGTTTCAGACAGTACTTCAAGAATATCTTACATGTTACCAAGAGTATGAAGTATCACATATATCCACTGTCAATGGTTTGAACGTGAATAAATAGTGAATAAGTAAATACATGCACCAGAAGAAGCATCTTTTGAATGAATATATATCAACAAAAGAGAGTTTAACACACATTTACGAAATTTCATCATGAAAAGCCGTTGGAAATTTAAGGGTTCTGGAGACAAAAGGCGAGTGTATCTATATCAGATGGGTAAATTTTAGGAATATACAAGTTAAATGAACAGTAAATAAATATTACCTGTACACTGCTTAGAGAATATCTTATGGTTTGCTAGAAGTATATACACCCTACTGACGTGCACCAAAAGAAGCAGCTTTTCTTGAATATGTAAATGAAAAATAGCTCAAAAAATTATTGGTGAACAATTTTAGACAAGCAATGGCAGATACTAACCACAAGGACTTAAAAGGCATGTAAGCTTTGAAATTGTGCCAATAGGGCGCAAAATACCTCCTCCAAACCAGCCACCACCACTCTCATGCAGTAAAGAGTAAAAAGAAAAGTGAAGAGAAAGAAAGATGGCGGGAGAGAGATCTTTACTAGCTTCAATAATCATTGCATAGTAACTTTTAAGACATACTCCCTCCGTCCCAAAAATATTGCAACCTACCTTTTGCTCAAATTTTAAGAAATTTTTTATTCTTATTTGATTTCCTAATTGGTCCCTACAAAATGTGTGGCTCAGAGTGCTCCAAGAATATGAACCACAAAAGTTTTAGTTGGTGGAGGGACCCACTATATATTCAAGTGATAAAAGTGACATGACTATGGATAAATTAATCATTTAACTTCATAAAAGATACCCGATAAAGAATTGTTGCTATTTTTGTAGGACTTTCTTAAAAGGAATGTGTTGCAATATTTGTGGGACGGATACTAAAGGAGTATTGGGTTCCTGGTTTATTCCTTGAAGGACCAATCCTCAACCTTAAGGCTAACAATCTCTTAACTGTAATAAGTGGGCTCTTATGGTAAGAAACTTTCCTTATTTTTTGCAAACAATATGCATTCATTTAACTACGACAATCATTGAGAAAACACTGAAGGAGAGAAACAAGTGATGGTCTACCTTTTTAAGTAAATACGCAATATTTGCAGTTTGAGTTCATGTTCAGCATCAGAGTCGGTATCCTTGAATTCCATGTCTGCCAGTAATTGCTCAGCATCATTATCATACTCAATCTCAAATTCCTGCCTCTTTGTATTGTAGCCGCTAAACTCCGTCAAAGAAGGCCCCTCATCCCCTGGAATCCTAAGCTTTTTCTCTTCAACAATCCTGTCTGCTTGAGAATCTGACATTTACAGAAAATACACAAGCATTTGTCTTTAGAACTGATAAATACGATTTTACAAATATAAGAAAGAGAATTTATGGCTTGTAACAGCGAAGGAAAATGGCAACGCAAATTTAGTATGTGAAAACCAAAACAAAGCCAAAACATAATATAAAACCAGAAATTGACACTATATCATGGTGGTAAGGTATAAACCCTCATGCCAGGCGTGCAAAATTTTAAAGTCCTCAAGACTCCCACTAGGGACTAGAGGCAACAAATTTGCAACCTTGCAGAGGATCCTCTGTCCAATGCTCTATGACCTATACCCCCCTCACAGGCCTTAGAACCCTTTTCAAGCTTTAGCCGTGCTAGCTTGACTAGGGAATGGAGTAATCCCCTCGAGACTTGGCGTCGTGACCATAAGCACATCTGATCTTCGACTCAGATATCCGTACCAGGTGGTGAGCACCTGAACTTCTCCCATACTGACCACATATATTTAAGGGGATTGTGACTTCAGTTGTCATGATGAATAATTATTTAATAGAAGTTTGTTGTTATCTGAGTTTTAGATGCAACTCCATCAATATTCTTTTGAGTGCAAGTGGTCTCAAGATCCCAAAATCTGTCTCCTTCAACTTATAGAAGAATTAACATTAAGACTAGCGACCTCTAGCTTAACTCGGCGACACTTGACCTAATTTCTCCAGTCTCTCTCTCTCTCAGAATTTCTTTACTTTGCTCCCTCAACCTTAGACTCTCCAACAGGACTATTATGAAGCACTGTGTCCCTTATGTTTTTTCTACTTCACATCCTTACATCACAGTACATTATTATTGAGCAGCTTTCAAGGTAATACATCTCACAAAAAATATACTTATATCCAGTTAGTTGCCAATGCAAATAGATGGCAACCAGAAAACGAGTGTGTATAGTTGCTTACATTCAGATTACAGATGCAATAAGTAAGCAGTCTCTACCTTCGACTTTAGTGCCATCATGACCATCTTTACTCTGGACTATGCTAGATGCCCTTTTAACCCCCCCTGTGGATGTGTTACCACTGCTGGAACCAGCACCAGTGCCTACCTCTGATGTAGAAGAGAAATATATTAATGCATGCTATTTCAAATACACACACATACACACAGAGAAACAGAGAGAGAGAGAGAGAGAGAGCAATAATACAAGCATGAGTTCACGATACCGACTCACAGAGACACATACCAGAAATTAATCCAGATAAGGATCGACCTGGACCATCTCTGCTTTGATCTTCGACCCTGACCAAGGATTTTGAAGGAGTGAGGTGAAAAGGCTAAAGAGCTATAATAGAAAAACAAATAGGATGGAGAAGTCAGCTATACTTGATTTTTGCAGAGAACGGAGACTCTTCTTTCACTGTATGTTCCCCAAGCATCGGAAATCCTGCAGCAATTCAGTAAGTAAGCGAATTCAGGACAATAAATAGGAACAAGTATGTAAACTTACACAGATCTTTCCAGTTCAGGAAATGAAAATGAGGACTGTAGGGTCTATTTAAAGAAGAATGAAATGCTCAAGAATTGCTTTGCAGACAGTTACATATTTTTTATTTGATCAGAAGAATTTCCTCCTGATCATTGGCACAGTTGTTCAAACAAATGATCTCTACAAAACAGACCCCATACGTGTTTAGGTTCTAATCTGGATAAAACCTGAGCATTATCTGTTAATGTGTAAAAGCCTATTGTCAATGAATGATTTATTTGACAGCTGTAAAGACTGCGCCTAGGCTGGCGGAATCGGTCTTCTACCACCTCGATTTGGTTGGGTGTCTATGCGGAATCCGTAATTCCGTACCTACCACCTTGAATCCTAATTTTTATTCATTAATTTATATAATACATCACATTTTAATCTATAACTCTGAAATCTAGACCACTTAGTTTTTCTTAACTGCTAAATTCTTAAGTGCTAAATGAACTTTACCAAAAATAATAGAGTTGAAATTAAAGTCAAAAGAATTGTCTAGGAAATGACTACGAATATGAATTTAAAACAATGAATAATAGTGATATTTAATGAAGGCTTTGAAACCCTACAATGTTTGAAATGAATTTGTTAGGTCTTTTAAGATATTTAATTTTTTTTGGCAAGTTTTCATGAATAATTTAGAACATTTACATCAAATATATGGTTTATGTATTATAAACAAATATACAATAAATAATAAGAAAACATGACCTAGGTGCTAGGTGCCATCTCTGCCACTTAGGTCCGCCTACCGATTTTTAAACATTGCGGGCCTTACGCAGAGCTGTTCTCCATTTGAAAGAAGTTGCCAAAATACTTTTCAGAATAATTACCCAATTTCAGTATCATTGAAATGAGTATTGATGTGATGGAAATGTTTCGGACTATGTCGCCAGATAGAGTTCTAAATTTGAAAGTAAAAGCATGCCGCCATAGATATAAGGTTAGGAAAAAGACAGTGTATAATTGTAGCTTCATCTTCCTGTGGCTAGAAGATAATGACACTGTAAAGGATGCTATTATTAACGAATTACTATTCATATCTTACCCAAGGCATCATAGGCAAACTATTTAAATTTAGGTTGGGAAGTTCAAATACAGACACGAATTTAATTGAGTAACTGACAAGCTAACCTTTCTTGACTTCACCAAGTCCTCTGGCCATAGCAAGGAGTTCCTCTCTGTTCTTTCCCATTACATGGGACATGTCCTACAAGCATATAGCATATCAGCAATTTATTCTAACAGATTCATATCTATTAAAAGAAAATTAATACATTATAACGTCATACCGGAAGGGGGAAGCACAGCGAGTTCATATATATAGTGTTGTAGTGGTCGACACACTGAGATCTACTTTTTGTTCCAACATGCTCGGCAACTTCATTCCAGTTCCCCAACCCATACATTTCAATACCCTGCACGAAGGATGTACAAGTTTTTAGGTCAATATTCCAAGTTCAAGTTCAAGTTCAATTTCCATTTTATTTTATTTTTGTAGAACCCTTAAAAGTTAGAATTAGGAATGAACAATTGTAGCCACCGAGGAAAAAGGAGAGCAAGTATCTTCCAAAATCGTAACAATAAGCATATAAACAAGGACACCATCAGGAACCACCATTAGATAACTTGCACAAAATCAAAGTAGGAAATATTACTGTATATAGGAATACCTCTAGTAGTAATATTTCTTCATCTGCATTCCAGTCAGGACATATGAGAGGAAATGACAAATTATCCTGTGGGGGAAAAAAAAAGAAGCCTTGAAGAATACCACAACAATAGATAACAAAAGTGATACTCAATAGTAATTTACTTCACAATAATACTGGGAGACATAGCCAGTATAAAAGCCACTAAAAGAAATTGTGAAGCTCAACAGAATGAAAATCACATACATGACGAAGTAAAGATAAAACCAATTACTCTTTATAGGGAGTCAAGGTAACTGCCGTATGAATGCCATAAGCATGAGTGAAACTCAAGGTGCAATCACTAAAGACAATTCTAACCAGTAGCCAACAGGGGTAACAAAAATGGATGTTGTTCATTGTGCTATATACAGGGCTTTATCATTAACTTAGTACATGACACAGGCATCAAACTAGGGGAGAAATAGAGTCACCCAAACGGGTAACTCTCTTTTTTGCATAAAAAGTAGTTTGAATTACAGAGGAGCCTAACCAGGAGAAAAGTATATCATTCTACGCATGGTTTTACTCTTCTTTTGCAACTTCAACCCTTTTATTTTTACTTTTCCTTGTAGGATTCATTAAGAAAACCAGACTACCAGATTCTGACCAGCATAAAAAAGAATTACATTTCATGCGACTGAATTCTTTCTGGGCTCCTTCCTTCTTTCATGCTCGAGTGGTGCTAACTAATTTTAATGAATGCACTCATTCTAACTTTATGGTCTCCCATCTTGCCGCTAATCCCTCTAAACTTCCTACCTTTATCACTAGGCATGACTAAAGAAGAGAGAAAGGTAGATGCAGAATACCAATATTCAAAGACTAATCATGAATGTTTTAATTTGGTAAGTAAACTTGTTTCTTCACTAAACAAAATTAACGGTGAATTGTAAGGAATTCAACAATCAAGAAAAGAAAAACCATGTAAACAAAACAAAAAGACAAACAAATAAATAAACAGAACTCTTAAAAAGAGAAAGCGAATCATGGATGCGATACAAGTTTATTTTCCTCAAAAATGTAATCTTAGTGCCCATACCCTACATCACAGGATCACAAATTCAGATGCTTTGGATAATAAAATCTAAAGACTAACCAATAGAACTCGCTGTATAGGGAAAGAGGTTACTTTGAGCACCTCTATAGCTAAAAGATCTAAATTGAAATACTTTTATTACCACTAAAGATGAGGTGTACAGCTGAATAGGTCGTGTAATAAATCAGAAAGCATGTTAATTAAGGCCACTAACCATAACCCTATATGGATGATTGCTTTTGTGAGGATAAACCTCAGCTCCCACTGAAAAGCACTCCACACAAAGATCAAAATCAGAACAAACCGCACATTTAATGCGAATCTTTCCTGAGATATCTTTGTTGCAATAGTTACAGTGGTATAATGCCTTTTTCCCTTCATTTGTCCCTTGACCTACCAAAATGGGGAAAAAATGATGTTATTGCAGAAGATGGTAGGGAAAAAAAAAATACATAACTTCATTTAGTGAAGATTACAGTACATGGAACTTTTGATTTATTAGGTAAATCTATAATAAAAAGAGGGCATTAGTCATCAGAGAGAAAAAAATATACGCTTGAAGACAAAAGAAATAAATGAGAAACATGAATTCCAGAACTTTTCCGTGCCATATGAATTAAACAATAGATTATTCCTTTTTAGCCTTCATAATGGAGTAAATAAGAAGAAAAACAAAGAAATCTCCAATGCATACCTGTCACCCCAATTCAAAACAATATACATTATTGAACCAGGAAGAAGAAATAAATATTATTTTCTTCCAAATTCCGTTGACATCATACCTGCAGTCACAGACTCTAAATTCTCCACATTTGAAGCAGTCCGCTTTCTCTTCGATCGACTGGACATTTTATGGCAAAACAGAGAGCAGAGGTCGAGCAGAATTAGGGTAAAATAAACGGCTACTCGACGTATAAAAACAAGCGAAACCTCAAATGGGACAAAAGGGATATATTATAACACGTCACACGTGAAATAAAATACATTTAAGAGGATATAGAGTAACCATGCTAGTGACAGCTTGCAATAAAATATTATTATTTGTGTTCAAAATTAATCTGTTCCCTTTGACATTCACGCACTATAAGTTTTTTTTTTGAAAAGGTATAAAAGTTTTGTCAAAATTTCAAAATTACATTTCCTTGATGAATATCACCCAGTTGGTATTGTTCAAAACAAAGGACAAATTGGTAATTTTCACAAGTAAAAAATCTAGGTCGTCATAGTGCTGGAAAGAAAAGATGGAGAACTAATTTGGGACCGAGGGGAGCAATAATGCTAAATCGAAAAGTAAAAATAAAACAGAAAATGGAGACCTACTGATTTAGGTTCCGAGTAAATAAGTTAAACCAAGATTAAACCAAAAAAATTACCGATTCTAAGTAAATGATCTCAAGGAAGTGAGGAACACAGTCGGAAACTGGAAACTACAAAATACAAATACATTTTGCAAATTACCAGCCAATAAAAATTAAAAATAGTGATGCTAGAAAATGAAAGTTAAACAAAAGGCTATAAAGTCATCGATGCAAATCACAAGCATTAGGAAAGAGCATTTGAGAGTAAGAAGCTAACAAAATAAAACACGGACAATTATACACGTGGGCAACAATGCACGTCTTTAATAACAAGTTCACGGGTAAATGAGTAACACAAAGCCAACTCATAAAACAGAATGTTAAAGATAAGTATATTAGCAACTGCAAAATCTTCTAAAAAGTGTGCGCAGGCACTCTGATTTCTTTGCCTAGAATTCCAGAGCTTTACTAAACACCAGGCATAGTATATATAATCAAGACAATCTAGCAAAAGACATACTCTCTTATTTAAATTAACAGTCAATTGCATCCGAGCTTCTGCTTATGACAAAATCACAGCCAGAAATCTAAAATTAAATCCCATTTCTGTAACAAAATTCAGAACACAATAACAGAGCTAGCAGTTAAACATACAAATAACTTTGACACTCAGCTCTATACTTATCAAACGCTACCTTAATTTAGCTAATTAGATTATACTCAAAATTCAAAACTTGTGTAGCTAAAAAGCCAGATAATTGATAGCAAAACATCAGAAAAGGTAAATACATATTTACATAACCGAAACGATACAGATAAATATACACAGACCTTTGGCTGGGATCATCATCGGCAGCGTTGGGAATTGCACGAGAGCGACCCATTTTGATCCGAATTGTAGCTGGTTAGGGCTCAATTGGGCAAAGACAAACCGATTGAGATCAGTGAAGCTTAGAACACGAAACCCTAGAATTTCCTAATTCATGAAGCTGTGTGTCAACTTTTTGAGGAGGAGGTGGCCTTTAGCAAGTAGCAACACAGAACTACGAATTCAGGATTTTCAGCAATTATATTTTTCTTATTTTAATGTTTTATTTTGCGATTGTCAAGAGAATTATATTTTTCAAAACTACTTAGTCTTATTATATATTATAAAAGAACGTGCGAGATTGAAGAAAATTATAAAATTAATTTATTATATTAAATATATTATAAAAATACTATTAATTTTAATTATTTATTTAATTCGTAATAAAAAAATTAACAGGTAAAGTCACAATATATATATTATTTTTGTAAAACTATTTAAAATATACTACTAGTCTACTACTTAAGTTCAGAGAATAAATAAAAGCACATAATTGAGTTTTTTAGAAAATAAAATTATGATAATTGAGTGATGTTATTTTGAGGTTGAGGTTATTAAACTTGGATTCACTCCATTTGTGTATTTTGTGAATATAATTTAAATACACTGTCATTTAAATTATGATCTAATTTAGCGTACACTCAAAAAATGATGGCTGTGTATTTAAGTTATTCTTAGTAGGGAGATTTTGCTATGCTTGTTGATTTGATAAAAATATTACGGAAATGGTTAATAATTAATAGAGTTGAGAAATTGTTTTATTTATTTGTTTAGCATTTATTTTATAAAATGTAGATGCTAAGATGCTGCTTAAACAATGAGTTTATGTTTAAATAGTGTATGTATGCATAAGATTTTAAAGGAAAACTTAAATCCTTACTCCTGCTATATCTTGATTGGCGAATGAAATCATTTCATAAAATGCATGAATTCATATAATATTGTACATTTATAGGTGTTTTTTTTTTAAAATATAATTTGTGCATGGTAGTTGAGAATTATAGAATTTGTACCTGATATTTATATTTGGATTGCACAAATTAAAAGGGAATTGATTTTTATGAAATGAAAAACAAATGTGTTTAGTTATCAATACTAATAGTATATAGCATCGCATAAAGCGATCCTCAACTGAGTCAGTTGGCTTCCAATTTATTCGAGTTGCCTTAAATCGTCGCGTTAAGTTACCGACTCAGTCTTTTTATTGGTTGGGTTGCATATAATATAATCTGACTCCTAATTTAGTTCCAATTAACTGAGTTAACTTCATTCGTCCTAATTTAGCTCCAATTACGTAGAAATACGAAGGGTTGGAAACGTAAAGTTTCTCGAATTGAATATTTCGGTATTTTGCTACCGATTGATTGTTCAGATTTTCAATTGGTTGCCTCTTCATATTTGCATGGCAGCCTCTATATATTTTCGTATGTAATGTACTATATGGATTCTCATGGATCGACGAGGTGCTCGCAAGAGACTTACAGTAAAAGGGTGGAGCTTGAGTCAGAAAATGATAGGAGTGATCGGAACATGCGTCGGCGAGCTGTTTTGGCTTTTTTGAACCATCGCACATCACCCGAACCCAATAATGGTTCGTTTATATACATATGAAAATTTTTGTCTGTTCTGTTGGTTAATATGAAAACTTAATGTGTTATGTTATTGAATATATACCTGTTGTTGATGTAAGTTGATTTTTGTTTCCTCGAATTATAATTTAAACCAACCAACAGGAGATTGGCATGATGTAAATGTGAGTTTGGATTGTAGCTGTGCATCTGTAGAATTTGAAACAATTGGAGGTAGTGGTATGTTGTTCAATAAATTTGGACTAACCTTAACCTTACGTTATTTACCCATATATACTTACTCCAATTTCCAACAGGTGGTTGCTCACTCAGCACTTATGCTGCTATCCTAACATCAAAAATACAAGTAAAAATACAAACCTTCCATCGGATGGGCTCCCTATTACCTGCTGAAGGGAAAAAAGCTATGTATGCACAGCTTTACATGTTTGATTCTCATGAAGATTTGCAAAGACAATTAAACTTTCCCACAACTGAAGGTTCATTAGATTCCATAATTATGAGTTCATTGACAAACATGCTTCGGTTTCTTTTCGCGGAAACAGATTACATTCATGTGAAGCTTCTGTTCATCGCCAACCGGCAAACTGATGGTAGAGAAAGCAAAATTCCAACCAATGCTCACGAGTTTGCTGGCTTGATTGATTCCTGGTGATAATCTTTCAACCTCTCGGGACATTATTGTTGATTACGAAGATTCTGGCTTACGCAGAATATTAGATGTTCATCCAAGTTTCATAGCCTTGCAGTATCCACTGTTATTACCATACAGGGAAGATGGTTTTCGTCCTGACATTTTACACCGAGGTCTCACCACACGCAATCCTGTCAAGAAACACGCACTCTATATGCGAGAGTATTATGCATACAGAATTCAACATCGTGATGGGGAAGGCCATTCACTCATTAAAGGTAGGAGGTTATTTTTGCAATTCGTAGTTGATGCTTGGGCTTGTATCAAACACGAAAAACTTTTTTGGGTATTGAGAAACCAAACAGCCTTACGTTCTGATGTGTATAACAATATTGTTGATAGTGTTAACAAAGGAGACACGGATGCTATAAATGTTGGCAAACGTATTGTCTTACCAGCCACATTTATCGGAAGTCCCCGTTACATGCAACAAAACTATCAGGATTGCATGCCTGCATGTAGGAGATTTGGAAATCCGGACTTATTCATCACATTCACTTGCAATCCAAAGTGGCCGGAAATCTCCTATTTCTTAGAGAGAGTGCCAAAACTAGATGCCTCTGTTTGCCCAGACATCGTTTCGTGTGTTTCCAAAATTAGTACAGTCGTCTATACAATTGAGTTTCAGAAGCGTGGATTACTACATGTACATATGGTTATTTGGTTAGCTGATCCTGACAAGTGTCATACAATTGCTACAATTGACAACCTAATCTGTGCCAAAATCCCAAATAAAGAAACCGACTCCATTGGCTATGAGGTTGTTGCACTGTTCATGGTACATGGTCCATGTGGTCTATGCAATCCAAGCTCCTCCTGCATGCAGAATAAGAAATGCTCTAAACATTTTTCCAAGAATTTTATTTCAATGATGACAACAATTGATGAAAGTGGCTTTCCCGTTTACCGAAGGCATGACGATGGGCGTACAATAACACGCAATGGTGTTAAAATTGACAACCGGTGAGCATAAATATATTATATTTCTAAATAGCAAATTCATTGATACATCAATTAACCCTTATGTTATTTTATCTATAGGTTCATAGTGCCATATAATCGTAGTTTAATTGTCAAGTATCAAGCTCACATCAATATTGAATTGTGTAACAAAGAGCGCTTGATTAAATATTTATTCAAGTATCTAGCAAAAGGACCCGATAGAACTACGAGGACAATTAAAGCTCAAGAAAATAATAACCAACATCAACAAGACCAACCTCAACTAATTGAAAGACGTGACAACGATGAGATCCACACCTACTTAATTATACAGATATATATCGTCTGTCGAAGTATGTTGACGCATATTTAAATTTTCAATCCACTATCAAAAACTGGTGGTCGCAAGACTTTATTTTCATCTCAAAAATGAACATGAGGTGCAGTTTCGTGAAAATTAGACATTGCCTTCAGTTTTAAGATGTGCCGATCCAAATGGCACAATGTTCATACAATGGATGCACGCAAACATGCAATTTGAAGAGGGACGACATATAACTTTTGTTGAGTTTTCCCGAAATATTTATGTGGAACAAAAGCACTAAGATGTGGGAGCTCCGAAAGAAAGGTGCCACAAATATTGTCGGACGAATGGTCTATGCTCATCTAGTATATGGGGAGCGTTTCTGTAACACCCCCTTTCCGAAAAATAGAAAAGGGAGGTCACGTGCAAAGCACAACAGAAATATAAACTAATACCAAAATAATAAACCACAAATAGATTAGTCTGAAGAGGTATTAACAACCGCCCAACCGGCTCAAAATACATATTGTTTAGTACAACATAATCTTAATAAAGGTTTAATACAACTCTAAACAGAGACTCAAACATCAAAACATAACCAAAATATCTAAACCATCTAGGTGAGGAGCTCTCATCACACTTGCCCATGATCCCCTTGAATACCTGCCGGAAGAAAGACACAGCATGAGCCAAATGCCCAGTACGGATATAGAGTACAGAATTATGAACTGAATTTAACTAAATCAATTAATGAACTGAACTGAACGAAAACAAATTAACACAACGAAGTAATAGGCTGAATCAAATGGCTGAGTGTTATTTCATACCGAGCTCAGAATATAGCTTGCCACATAGACAAGTCAATAATGCTACATAAGCAATCACACATTGGACCGCGAATCCAAATGCATGCAAAATCAGAAGGCGTGTTTGGCACAACATCACCAATCTGCAGAACAGAACAGAAAACTAGGGCCGACCCATACGCCTCTCACAACAAATCACCAAACGGCCAACTCCCATCGGAGCACAGAACAGAGACGCCGTGGACTAATCACACTGCCACGGAAGTGTCATGTCTCTCGTGCCAAGACGACATGCCTGTGGTACCCCCACAGGTGGTTATAGCTCAGGTATACCCTACGGTATATTCTAACAAAATACCATGTCACAACACATGTGACACAATACCAACAAAAAGGGTTCTATACGTACATGTTGAACCAAATCAAATCATAATTATAATATCTCAAAAGAAGGTAACAACCTGTACCGTTCTACAGATATCAAAATAATTAGTAGACATGATAATCCAACTCAAAGAGTACAAATACGAGTCATATGTATCAACTCAAAATAAAAGAATTATATGAATTTCACAAAAACAATTATGTGAAATAATAGCAGAATTCAAAACACGAAACAAAACGAATTAATTAAATTTCAGAAGACTATCGCTGAAGGAGTACGGAATCCGTACCTGGAGTACGTAATGCAATACCCACAATTACAGATGCAATTAGTTAGGCTCGCTCAAAGTAATCTATTCATAAAAATAATACATTTTATTAAATACTAAAATATTAGTATTTAATAGTTTTTATGCATATATTGAACCCTCCATAATATTTATTAAATTAATAAATTAAAGAGATACATAATATCTAGCCAAAATAATACTAAAATATTAACTAACAAACTAACTAAAATATATTAACTAAAGTTATAAATAGAAATACAGAAAATTAAATTAAATAAATACACGAAAAATAAAGAAAACATACCCGAAATTATGAGGTGCGTAGTCTGCCTATGCCCTCGATACTGAAAATATTAACTAAGGAGGTCCTTACCAAAAAGGACTTCACACAAAAAGTCTTTTCTTAAAATAAGAAAATCCTTATTGTTTATTAAATAAAATAAACTATTAGTTATATATATATAGGTGAGGAAAGGGGAAAAGGTTCAGGGGATGAGCGATGTGGGACAAGGGAACCTGGGTATTACATTACTTCCCCCTTAAAAAGGATTCCGTCCGCGGAATCAAAAGAAAAGGAACGTGCCTAATTATCAAAAAGATGCGGATACTCCGCCCGGATAGACTCCTCCATCTCCCAAGTTGCCTCTCGTTCCGAATGATTTTTCCACAAAACTTTAACAAACGAAATTGTTTTCCTCCTCATAATCCGCTCTTGACGATCTAAAATTTTCTCGGCTTGTTCCTCACAAGTAAGATCCTTCCGAATCTTATCGAACGGATATTGTACCACATGCAACGGATGATAATGATAACTTCTCAACACCGACACATGGAACACATTATGCACATGAGCTAATTGTGGAGGCAGAGCTAACCGATATGCAACTTCGCCAACCCTTTCCAGAATCTCAAATGGCCCAATATAACGTGGACTAAGTTTACCTTTCAATCTAAATCGTCGAATACCCTTCCAAGGAGAAACTTTTAAAAACACGTGTTCACCAGGTTGAAACTCTAAGGTCTTCCTATGCTTATCAGCATAACTCTTCTGCCGTGATCGAGCCGACTGCAATTTCTCCTTAGCCACCGCCACCTTCTCCGTAGTGATCTGAACTAACTCAGGCCCTTCTATGATCTTTTCACCAACCTCATCCCAACAAGTTGGTGCCCGACACTTCCTACCATATAATGCCTCAAATGGAGCCATATCAATGCTTGCATGCCAGCTATTGTTATAAGCAAACTCAACAAGGCTCAAGTAATCATCCCAATTACCCGACCATTCTAATGCGCAAGACCTCAACATATCCTCTAAAGTCTGGATAGTCCTCTCAGATTGCCCATCAGTCTGTGGATGGAAAGAAGTACTGTATTTTAATCGAGTGCCCCAAGCTCGTTGAAACCCTTTCCAGAACCGTGAAGTGAACCGTGGATCTCGATCTGAAATAATTGACACTGGAGTTCCATGAAGTTTAACCACTTCCTGTTGAAAGATTTGTGCTAACTTGTCTACAGAATAACCCTCTTGGATAGCTAAGAAGTGAGCTGATTTGGTCAATCGATCTACTACAACCCAAATAGCATCATTCTTCTTGAAAGTTTTTGGCAACCCAGTCACAAAATCCATTGTAATATCCTCCCACTTCCAAACAGGAATATCTAATTGTTGCAGTAATCCACTAGCACGTTGATGTTCAATTTTCACGTGCTGACAAGTAAGACATCTTCCTACATATTCAGCCACATCTCGCTTCATCCCATTCCACCAAAAATTCTTCTTTACATCCCTATACATCTTCGTAGAACCCGGATGAATAGAAAATGGTGAACTATGAGCTTCAGCTAATACTGCCTCCCGAATAATTGGATCTGACGGCACACACAACCGCTTACCCAACCAAATCACACAATGGTCATCAATACGAAACTCAGGCTGCTTTCCCCCCTCCAAATTTTGCGCTATTGCCCATAACTCGCCATCTTCTTTTTGAGCTTCCTTAATCCTCGAGATAAGAGAAGACTCCACTCTCATACCTGCTAAAAGTCCATCTGCACCTTGTACATACAACTCTAACTCTAACCGTTCTATATCTGAAATAAGTCGTGGTTGTGTAATAAGGGCTGCTACACTCCCTGAACTCTTTCGGCTAAGCGCATCTGCAACTACATTCGCCTTCCCAGGGTGATATTGAATTCTAGCGTCATAATCTTTAAGAAGCTCCAACCAACGCCTCTGCCTCATATTGAGCTCCTTCTGAGTGAAGATGTACTTAAGACTTTTGTGATCAGTGAAGATATCACAAGTCTCGCCATACAAATAGTGCCTCCAAATTTTCAAAGCAAAGATTACTGCTGCCAACTCCAAATCATGAGTGGGGTAGTTTACTTCATAAGGTTTAAGTTGTCTAGAAGCATAGGCAATCACTTTACCGTGTTGCATCAAAACACACCCCAAACCCTTCTTAGAAGCATCACTATAAATTTGGTAACCTCCTGTCCCTGATGGCAATGTAAGTATTGGAGCTGTCACAAGCCGTTTCTTCAACTCCTCAAAACTCTTCTCGCGTTCCTCATTCCACACAAACTTCGTGCCCTTTCTCATCAACTGAGTCAATGGCAAGGCAAGTAAAGAGAACTCTTCTACAAATCGCCTATAATACCCTGCCAAACCCAAAAAACTCCTAACCTCCGTCACCGTAGTAGGTCTCGGCCATTTAGTGATAGCTTCAACCTTCGCAGGATCCACCTTAATGCCTTCAGCAGACACAATGTGGCCCAGAAATATAACCTGCTCCAACCAAAACTCACATTTGGAGAATTTAGCATATAACTTCTCTTTTCGTAAAATTTTCAAAATTATGCGAAGATGTTCCTCATGCTCCTCCTTAGACTTAGAGTAAATCAAAATGTCATCAATAAAGACAATAACAAATTTGTCCAAGTACTCTCTAAACACCCGATTCATCAAATCCATAAATACTGCTGGAGCATTAGTCAACCCAAATGGCATCACCAGAAACTCGTAATGCCCATAGCGAGTACGAAAAGCTGTCTTAGAGATATCCTCATCTCTTACCCTCAACTGATGATAACCTGATCTCAAGTCTATCTTTGAAAAATATTCCGCCCCTTGAAGTTGATCAAATAAATCATCAATCCTCGGTAAAGGGTACCGATTCCTGATGGTAATCTTGTTTAACTCCCTGTAGTCTATACATAACCTCATAGACCCATCCTTCTTCTTTACAAATAAAACCGGAGCTCCCCATGGTGAAACACTCGGTCGAATTACACCACGATCTAATAATTCTTGCAATTGCTCCTTCAACTCTTGCAATTCCAATGGTGCCATCCTATACGGTGCCTTAGAGATAGGCTCTGCACCAGGAACAAGCTCAATGGTAAACTCAACTTCCCGTTGCGGTGGCAACCCTGACAATTCCTCAGGAAACACATCAGAAAATTCACGAACAATCGGAACATCCTCAATACGAGATTCTCCTATAGAGGTGTCATTCACAAATGCTAAATATCCCTCACAACCCCTAGCCACCAATTTTCCAGCTTTTAGAGCTGAAATTAATTTCACCACCTTACCCGGTCGTGAACCTTGATACACGAAATCTGGGGACTTCAAATCCCCAAAGATAACTCTCTTCGATTGACAATCGATAGTGGCCTGGTGCTTATCTAACCAGTCCATACCAAGAATCACATCAAAATCGTGCATATCCATCGGCAAAAGATTTACCCCACGAATCTTATCTCCAAAACTAATAGGACAATCTCGATACAAATCAGAGATAACAATAAAAATTCCCATCGGGGTAGTAATATACATAGCAGAATTTAAAGACTGAGATGACACACCAAGGTGTCGAACAAAAGAATTTGCAACAATCGAATGGGTAGAGCCAGTATCAAATAAAATTGAAGCCTCACGATTGCCAACTATAAGAGTGCCAGAAACAGTACCTGGCGCACCTGCTGCCTGATTAAGTGTTAAGGCGAAGACCCGTCCACCGCGGCGCTGACCAATATTGCCACCATTATCACCACCTCCACCATTACCACGTGGTCGAGTACAATCTTTGGCAAGATGGCCCAACTGACCACACAAAAAGCATGCACCAGTAGCTCTATGACAAGGTCTTCCTGGATGATTAGCCCCACAAGTAGCACAAGGAGCTATTGGAATGAGATTAGGGTTATCCCCACCTGCTGGTCCTGGGTAACGACCCTGATTTTGCCCTTGCTGACGATTTTGCCATTGCTGACGATTATGACCTTGTTGAGGCAACTGTTGATAACTTGTGTTCTGATTCTGGCCACGCCACTGTCTCTGTTGACCACCTCGGTTCTTGTTCCACTGACCATTCTGATTTCTCCCCTGCTGATCCGAAACTTGACTCTGCTGGTCATTTCTATCCCTCTTTCGACCTCCCTCCGGTTTAGAAGCTCGAAAATCTTGTCGCTCCATCTCAATATTCTTGGCTGCATTAGCCACTGCTGACACATCTTTGAATTTAATGTTAATGAGATGTTGGCGATACTTATAATGAATTCTCCACTTAAATTTCTCAGCTTGTTCTGATGCAGTCCCTGCTGAGGTTCCTGCAAAACTTGCCAGCCTAGTGAACCTTGTCATGAAATCCGTAACAGACTCATCCTCCTTTTGTCGAATAGACAGATACTCTCTACCATAAGCCTCTTTATCAGCATCTGAGAAGTATTGTTGATAAAAGATATCACAAAACTCTGCCCAGGTAAGTGCCTCTACAAATCCATCACCCTTTGTTACTTTCATTGCTTTCCACCACCTTTGCGCATCCCCCTCTAATTTATAACTAGCTAGTACCACTTTCTGGTTATCCGAGCATCCTAGCACATCAAATATCTTTTCTAAATGGGAAACCCAATTCTCTGCATCAATTGGAGTTGGAGCTGAAGTGAATGATTGTGGTTTCTGTTTTTGGAACCTTTCTAACCACAAATACATCGGAACAATGGATGGATCAACCCCAACAGTATTCACTTCTTCTTCATTTGTCTGCGAACCACCATTCCCGGGGTTTCTTTGATTAGGAATTTCTGGCGTCGGTTGTTGCATTGCTTGAACCACTTGTGCCACCAATTGCGGCAAAGCCTGATTAATCGCCTGATTTACCAAAGCTGCCAATTGAGCACTATCTTGATTATTAGTCTGCACATCACGCTGCATATCAGAATGTACATCGGTTTGGCGCACGCCTCTTCCCCTACTATTTCCTCGTCTACCAGCAACTCTAGCGGATCTACGAGCCATCTAATAAAGAAAACAATGGACTGAAGCAAAATAATTTGAATCCGACTAATAGGATAGCTGAACGACATATCAAATGGAACAAACCTAACCCAAGGTCTACCCATAACTCACAGGTCAAACCTAAATAGGTTTTCTACAAGAAAGAACCTTAGCTCTGATACCAACTCTGTAACACCCCCTTTCCGAAAAATAGAAAAGGGAGGTCACGTGCAAAGCACAACAGAAATATAAACTAATACCAAAATAATAAACCACAAATAGATTAGTCTGAAGAGGTATTAACAACCGCCCAACCGGCTCAAAATACATATTGTTTAGTACAACATAATCTTAATAAAGGTTTAATACAACTCTAAACAGAGACTCAAACATCAAAACATAACCAAAATATCTAAACCATCTAGGTGAGGAGCTCTCATCACACTTGCCCATGATCCCCTTGAATACCTGCCGGAAGAAAGACACAGCATGAGCCAAATGCCCAGTACGGATATAGAGTACAGAATTATGAACTGAATTTAACTAAATCAATTAATGAACTGAACTGAACGAAAACAAATTAACACAACGAAGTAATAGGCTGAATCAAATGGCTGGGTGTTA
Organism: Aralia elata; assembly: GCA_034770075.1. Taxonomy (NCBI): domain Eukaryota; kingdom Viridiplantae; phylum Streptophyta; class Magnoliopsida; order Apiales; family Araliaceae; genus Aralia; species Aralia elata. The sequence goes on along the minus strand of CM068377.1, from coordinate 23,067,015 downwards.
TTTCATACCGAGCTCAGAATATAGCTTGCCACATAGACAAGTCAATAATGCTACATAAGCAATCACACATTGGACCGCGAATCCAAATGCATGCAAAATCAGAAGGCGTGTTTGGCACAACATCACCAATCTGCAGAACAGAACAGAAAACTAGGGCCGACCCATACGCCTCTCACAACAAATCACCAAACGGCCAACTCCCATCGGAGCACAGAACAGAGACGCCGTGGACTAATCACACTGCCACGGAAGTGTCATGTCTCTCGTGCCAAGACGACATGCCTGTGGTACCCCCACAGGTGGTTATAGCTCAGGTATACCCTACGGTATATTCTAACAAAATACCATGTCACAACACATGTGACACAATACCAACAAAAAGGGTTCTATACGTACATGTTGAACCAAATCAAATCATAATTATAATATCTCAAAAGAAGGTAACAACCTGTACCGTTCTACAGATATCAAAATAATTAGTAGACATGATAATCCAACTCAAAGAGTACAAATACGAGTCATATGTATCAACTCAAAATAAAAGAATTATATGAATTTCACAAAAACAATTATGTGAAATAATAGCAGAATTCAAAACACGAAACAAAACGAATTAATTAAATTTCAGAAGACTATCGCTGAAGGAGTACGGAATCCGTACCTGGAGTACGTAATGCAATACCCACAATTACAGATGCAATTAGTTAGGCTCGCTCAAAGTAATCTATTCATAAAAATAATACATTTTATTAAATACTAAAATATTAGTATTTAATAGTTTTTATGCATATATTGAACCCTCCATAATATTTATTAAATTAATAAATTAAAGAGATACATAATATCTAGCCAAAATAATACTAAAATATTAACTAACAAACTAACTAAAATATATTAACTAAAGTTATAAATAGAAATACAGAAAATTAAATTAAATAAATACACGAAAAATAAAGAAAACATACCCGAAATTATGAGGTGCGTAGTCTGCCTATGCCCTCGATACTGAAAATATTAACTAAGGAGGTCCTTACCAAAAAGGACTTCACACAAAAAGTCTTTTCTTAAAATAAGAAAATCCTTATTGTTTATTAAATAAAATAAACTATTAGTTATATATATATAGGTGAGGAAAGGGGAAAAGGTTCAGGGGATGAGCGATGTGGGACAAGGGAACCTGGGTATTACAGTTTCTACCTAAGATTGCTATTGAACATTGTGCGAGGGATAACATCATTTGAAGAAATTAGAACAGTTGGTGGAGTTGTTTATGCCATGTACAAAGAAAGATGCTACCACCGGGGTCTGTTACAGAGTGACAATGAATGGCATTTTGCATTATGTGACGCTTCTTTATCACAAACAGGTAATTGATAAACAGGCAAACAATTACGTGAGTTGTTTGTCCCAATTTTATTTTTGTGTGATGTTTCAAATGTGTTGGATTTATGGAACAATCATTGGGAATCATTGTCGGATGATATATTGTACATGCAACGGTGTATATGAATTGGTACTTTTTGCTAAGCGCTTACAGTCACTCGCTTTGTACGAGATTGATTTACAACTACGGAAAAATGGTAAATCATTATCAGAATTTCCAAGTTTGCCATCTCTTGACCACGATTTGATACAACAATGCAAGAACAGATTGTTGTACAAGGAATTTCTTTATGACAGAGCATCATTAGCGGAAGGATCATCTCAATATATTTCAAAGTTAAATGAGAAACAACGCTTGATTTATGAAACATTCAGTGAAAATGGAACACCGGTGGGTTATTTTTTGTTTACGGTCATGGCGGCACTGAAAAAAGGTTTTTGTGAAAAGCCATCATTGCAAAACTATGTTCAAATGGCAAAATTGTTGTTGCATGCAGTAGCATCATCCGGCATTGCCTCATTGTTAATAGAGGGCGGACGTACAACTCATTCAAGAGTCAAAATTCCGCTTAATATTGATGAGAATAGTAGCTGTGACAATGCTTGCAGAATTAATTTGTAGTATTGATTTAGCAGAATACAATGCTTGCAGAACTAACTCATTTCAAATTTTCAATTAATACGTATGTATATAAATAATATAGTATATTACAATATAGTCATAACAACATAATTTTTGGGTATGCAGAACCGGAAAAGAGGAAATGACCGAGAAGCCAAAACAAAAATTCGTTGTCATCGGTGATAGTAGTACTGCTGAGAGCGGAGATGCAGAACCATCAGTTAATAGCGAGATGTCAAAATTCAAAAAGGCAGCAGACCGGCCATTAACGGTCTCAAAGAGAAAATTGCTACGTACGATTAATAACGTGGTGTCAAAAAGGCAGCAAACTATTAAATGATCGATCGATCTCACAAATGAAATTTCAACATATTGAAGGATGAACTTGACAACCTACAACAACAGCTCGATAATTTCGAATATAGCTATTTACGCTCTCCCTGAATGATCACCTTTCGATGAAATGGTTACTTATCTCGAGTTATAAAAATATGTGATTCAAGAGCAATGAATGAGAAATATTTTTAACTAATGATATTTATATGTGGAATTTCAGTATGAAATTTTCAAGAGTATAATATTATAGGTTTAAGAATATGCTTAATTACGTGATTGAAGCCTAAAATGACTACGTAAGACCTTATTTGTGTGATTAAAAGCTAAAATGACTATGTAAGACCTTTTTGAGTCATTAGGCTAAAATGACTATGTAAGACCTTTTTGAGTCATTTCCATTGATAAAATTATCCATGTATATTATACACCGTCTCGCAAGCTCGTGCCTTGTACGGAGTTCTGAGGCTTGTTCTATTAAAGATTGAATGAATTCAATTTTTATCAAATTGATGACTTTCATTCCTTATGAATTGAAGTGTGAAAGGACTCGTTGTTTTTCATTCTTTTCTGTAGTCTTAATTCCATTCAGTAATATAAATATTTTAATATTTATTGTAGACTTATTAGTGTTAATTTACTTGTTAGGGTCGAAAAGTTAATTTTGATAGTGAAGAGAGTTAGATACAATGTTTCATGGTAACTAACTCAAAATATTTTACTCTTTGCGTACTCAAAAGAATGAATCAAAAGAATGAATCAAGTATAATTTTAACATATTTAAAAAAAAAATAGAAGAAAGATAATAAAAAAAAAATTAAATTTATTTTTAAAGATTCCCTAAGATTACATAAAATTATGTATCTTATCTCCTCTTTTTTCGAACAATTTTTTTTGGGAACTGATAAATTCACACGATTTTTTGATATTTCCACAATGTGGTTCTCACATATTTGCAAAATATATTTTTATATCCAATATACCTCTGCTTGAAACAATCCCCATTTGCCATCTCTCTTCCTATCTCCTCCCCTGCACAATTCAGTCTCTAAAGCCGGTTGTTCAATCAATACAAATTCTTCCTTTAATCAAACAAATCAAATCAAATCCAAAACAAACAACCCAAAACTATATCTAAATTCAAATCTGGTAATTAGACCAAAAAAGCATCAAAGCAAACCCCAATTCAGAAGTAATTAGACCAAAAAAGAGTACTTGCCGTGTTTCTGAACTAAATTAGATCAAAAAACGAGTCCTAAAAAAAAGCATAGAAAGAATTTACTAAACCCCCAAAACAAATAATGAGAGAAAAAAAAAAAGAAATACACTAAATTGTAAATATAGATTAGGGGAAGATGAAAAGAAGAAAATGGACTTCAGTTGAGATTTCCGACAAGATTTTCAGGTGTTGTGCCGGCGATGAAGAGTAGAAAAAACGAAAATGGAAGATATTTTATTCAAATGTAGACTCTCTTTGTTTTGGTTTTGATTTTGATTATTACTAGCAGTATTTTATTGTTTTGCTAAGGTGTGGATGAACAGTATGGAGAAACATGTGCGGGCAGTGGGTTGAGAGATTAAATGTCAGACCCTTGTAACATCACGGATCAGACCACCGGAAATGCCAAAGGTAAGCGAGAGTTTGTGAGTATCACGGATCTGAAAGGCGGTAAGGTCGGCTTCAACTCGGCTATTTCTGACTCGCCGCTTGATTCGACTTGCACGAAATCGGTCAAGGCAGTGCCGTACAATTTTCTCCGTTCTGGAGATTTCATCGCCGATCGTTGTGAAGGAGATTTTGGCGGCGAATCTTAATTTAATGGCGTTGTTGGAGAAAGTAGGAAGTAAGACTTTCGCTGGTTTAATATTTATGTACCCGAGTGATAAAGGTATACCAGACGGCGTTGGAGAGATAGCAATTAGGGATTGTTTCAAGCAGGGGTATATTGGACATAAAAATATATTTTGTAAATATGTGGGAATCACAGTGCGAAAATATCAAAAAACCGTGTGGATTTATCAGTTCCTTTTTTTTTTATAACTTTACTCATCAAGACGGAGGGAGTATTAATTACCACCGGACCATTGATCGGATGATACCACAAAAATAAATTAACAGTAATATTGTAATCTTATCTGTTGATGCTTTAAGAGCGGATATATATATATATATACATACTGGACTTTAGAAGCCAGAACCGACATAAGAGGGGGAATAGGTCCTTCTATTATATCAAATATATTATTAAAATATTATTAATTATAATTTTATATTTGTAACAAAAAAATCTAGCATGTAAAATTACAATTATTTTTCTTAAATTTAAGATAAAAAATGATACATGTATTTGACAAACTGCATTTATGTTTTATCATTTTATAATAAATCTTGGCGAAGTTGGTCTAAAGTTGAAATTAATGTAAAACATGCTTTTTAAAAAATCATATAATATGGAGTAACATTCAAAATTTGATGCATACACTAATTTGTTAATCTTTTGACCAAAAGACAAAAGATAAAAGTAGAAAAATTAAATTTCAAAAAATCATGTCGTAGGCTCCTACCACACAAATTAAATAAAACAATATTACCATTATACGTTAAATCACTAAATAAATAATACCCCTAGTAAGCTAGCCTGTTTGGAGGGGACAACGTATGAGCCTCCTGAGAATGGGGATAGGTAGAGCTGGGACGAGGATCCTCTTCATTTGGAATCCTCTCCATTTTCATTAAGTTTATCATTTTAGGCTAATAATAATTTTGTTAGTAATGATCCAAATATGTTAATAGATAGTTAATGATATTAACTACAATCCTAAAAAAAAATTAGGATTCCGACACTTTTTACCATTAAAATCATTAACTATCTATTAACATATTTGGATAATTACTAACAAAATCATTATTAGCCTAAAATAACGAACTTGATGAAAATGGAGAAGATCCTTGTCCGTAGAGCTGGTAGTCAAAGTCCGTTGTTATTGCTGAGCTATTAAATTAACCTCCCCCTATTTTAAACAGCCCAAAACTTTTGTGTTTTTTTAGGTTTACACAAACTGGCAACCTGATTTGGTCCGGTCCGAGCTTGTCAGACCTTGACCGTTGACCAAATCAGACTGAGTTTTGACTACAAATTTACTAGGTCAGGTGAGACTGGGCTCTAGTGCTGAATATGAGGTTCGTTGTGCGACGCTGGGCTCTAGTGCTGAATATGAGGTTTGTTGTGGCATGTTGGTTCGGCTCAGATCAGTCTTGTCTAGTTCAACTCCCTTATTTTTAAAAAACTTTTTATTTTAAATATTAAATGTTAAAACTATAAAATATGAGCTAATAAAATTTAGTGGAAGTGAAAATAAAAATAAAAAAATATATTAATTAAATATATTTACAAGAAATCAAGCATAAATAATTAAAACTTTAAATTTTATAATGTATTAATTAAAATTAATTAATGTATTAGTAGAATGAATAAGTAAAACTTCAAATTTTATTGACGTATTAATTAAAACTAGTTAATGTATTAGTAGAATGAATAAGTAAAACTTTAAATTTCATTGATGAATAATTATAACTTTAAACTTAAAAAATTACGATTAACATAAAGAATAATGAGTCATTTACAGATATTTGCCTTCAAAATTTTAAAAATATGTTTTTCAAATAATTACTATTTGTATAATGAATTAGGCCGGACTTAGGCTTCAGACCGAACCAGATTGGACCAACTTTTTTAGGCCGAGCCATTTAGTGTTTAGGGTCAAAAGAATGACCTCTTCGCAGCCTTCAAATCGAACCGAGCCAGGCCTTGACTAGTCGGACCTAGGCAAGCGACAAGCTTTTTGTGCATCTCTGGTATTTTCCCTTGTTGTGCAACTTTTTTTTCCTAAAATTTTTGTGTTTTCTTGTATTTGATATTATATTATTTGATACCCTTGATATTATTTTAACATTATATAATATAAGTATAGTAATTTATATTATTTCATTAATAAAAAGATAATGCTATAACTATTAAATTTTGTATTAAAAAATATCTCAAATAATATAAATATTATTACATTAGATTAGTCAAACAATTGTATTGGTTACATCATTACCCATTAGTCCATTACGATTTTCAGGAAAGTTTCGCTCGTAAATATTACTAGTAATTAGTAAATATTACCGCTGCTTGAAAGAACAGCGCTTAAAAGGCAACTTCGCGAACGACCATACAACCTGCACCCGCGAGCATCTCTAGCAGCTGCTGCCGCCTTTCTTCGGCAACCATAGCTTTCTTCGGCGAGTATTTTGTGTTTTGTGTTTTCTTCGGCGAGTATTTTGTGTTTTTCTTCGGCAACCATTGCTTTCTTGGGCGAGTATTTTGTGTTTTCTTCGCAACCATTTTCGGTTTCCTCTTGGGTTTCTTGTCCTAAAAGGTAAGACCATTGCTCCAACACCATTTTCTTTTCTATCTTTATAATATCAATCAATTTTTATTGTCTTACAAATCCTTTGAAGTTGCATAGGGCTTGATATTACTGTTTAGACTTTATTTTGCTATTTCTCTTTAGGGTTTTGTGGCCAACACATCTGTGTCCGTAGTTATTGCCAACCAACTGTTTGTAATTATGTCCGTATGAGTATTCCCAGTTACCCTATTTGTCAAGTAGTGAAGACAATACTTGTTGTAAGCTTTATTATTTCATCATTTTTACTATCTTAATTTTAAGTTTGAAAATATCTCAAATTAATTTTCAAAAGTCAATAATTTGAAACGGTGGTAGTATTATACTTCTATTCGGTTTATTATTGTTCTTTCGCGCATTTCCAGGAATGGTGGGGCTATCTGTTGGAGAGCAGCATTTCATACAGGGTGGAATTGCGCAAGACCTTCGGACTGATGGTCGAAAAAGATTAACTTACCGACCCATTTATGTTGAAACCGGAGTCATTCCTCAGGTATAACATTTACTTTTAATGATCCCTCTTTCGGTTGCATCATTTTTCAAGATGTCATGTTTACACAGTAGGGATTCATGACAGGCAAGTGGCTCGGCAAAAGTGAAGATGGGTGCAACAGAAGTTATAGCTAGTGTGAAGGTACTTTGTCGTCTAGGCATTTGACACTTGTTTTTCATCTACTTTCCAGATGATGAGTCGTGTTTATTTTTCTGAACTTAATAACTCTACTATAGAGTTGTCAGATGAAAGTGTATTTACTGTTGCCTATTAATTGCATATGATTGCAGGCTGAACTTGGAAGGCCAAGTGCTTCGCAACCTGACAAGGGAAAGGTTTCTATATATGTAGATTGCAGTCCTACAGCAGCACCAATGTTTGAGGTTGTGTACCTTGATTCTGTCCCTTGATTTTCTGGTGCTTTTGCAATTGTGTTTCTTATAATGTATCAATTGAGCTCCTTGTTTGCTGCATTTCTTTGTGATCAAGAGTAAACTAGGGGACGAACAAATTTAGGCTTCTTTGTTTACATCAATGTCCAGGTTTTATAATCTGAAAAACGTAACATTTAAGTGGTAGGCACACACATCCATGTCACCATCTTAGATGAGCAGTTCCCTTCCTGTGAAGTAGCCATGAAGCCATATATTTATCTTGTATTTTCAACTCCATCCTCTCCAAGTAAGATACAAGAGAATTTTGTGACCATTAGGGCAAGTTAAGTTTAAGTGTTTCTACAAGTGTCACAGGTTCTTATATGACCAGGGGTAGCAATGGTGATTGTTTATTAAAATTACTTAAAAGTAGAGAATCAACAATCCTTTCTTGTTAAGTCAACACAGATGGCAATTTTTTTGCTCATAGATTTAGTTGAGGCGCCAGATTAAGTTTCTTGCCCTTGTCATTCCTCCTCCCTTGCTGTTAGATTTTTTCCCTTAATGATAACTATTTAATTATCTACAGTGTGCAACTGTTTTTGCCACTGGGTTTTTTCAATATATTTTGCTAAGCTTGTCCAATGTGTCTAAATTATGCAGGGCAGAGGTGGTGAGGAGTTGTCTATGGAACTTTCTGCAGCTCTTCAGAAGTGTCTTTTGGGTGGTAAAAGCGGCGCAGGTACATAGGCGTAAAAGATAGTGAAATCCACAATTAATATATATATATATATATATATATATATTTTTATTTCTTCTGAAATTTGTTGCAAACCACACCCTCCTTTTACTATTACTGTGATTTTATTTCTACGCGTCACTTTAGTTGATAAAATTGAGGTCTTATAAATTTGGGTCAGGAGCTGGAATTGATCTTTCGTCTCTGTCAATCATTGGAGGGAAGGTCTGTTGGGATCTCTATATTGATGGTCTAGTGGTTAGTGCAGACGGGAACCTGTTAGATGCCTTAGGTGCTGCCATTAAGGTATTTCTATATGTTTACATTTTGTATTTTTAAAAATGTATATACTATATATACATTTTTTGAAGATGTTTTGCATGTGTAATCGCAAATTGGTTAATCAGATGATAAATTTCTCGAGGAGATTTCAGGACTACATTGGTTGAACATCAAAATTTCTAACATCTCCTATATTCCTTCCTTTTGTGGAAGTATTGATTTTGCAGTTTAATTGACTACACTCTTAATTGTGTAACTTAGTTTGCCTATGCATTTTTTTAAGGTGACAACTGAAGTGATTTCCTATCTATACAGTATACTCTTACACACCCTTGAGTTGTGTCTTTTTTTGTTCATCGTTTTCTTGTGAATTGTGATTGTATTATCACACAAACCGTATTTTAGCTATTTGCTTTTGTTATTCTAGGCTGCATTGAGCAATACAGGCATTCCAAAAGTCAATGTTGCTGTTGGTGCCTCTTCTGATGAGCAGCCAGAAGTAGACATAAGCGACGAAGAATTTTTACAATTTGATACCTCTGCCGTCCCTGTCATTATTACTTTAACAAAGGTCGCACAAGTTCATTCACTATTTGTTTCAGCCGATATTACATATTTCTTGTACTTAGTTGCCATTTTTGGTTGCAGGTTGGGAGGCATTATATTGTGGATGCAACTTCAGAAGAGGAATCCCAAATGAGCTCGGCTGTCTCTGTGTCTGTTAATAGGCAAGGGCGTATATGTGGGCTGACAAAACGTGGGGGTGCTGGCCTAGACCCAAGCATCATACTGGACATGATATCTGTTGCTAAACATGTAAGCGAGCAGTTGATAAACAAGTTGGACTCGGAGATAGCTGCTGCTGAAGCATTTGAAGAGGAGTCATGATATTGTTAATTTCTGGTGTTGCCGAAAGCTTTTAGCTTTTAAAGAAGACAGTAGTGTTTTATGCAAATACTGTACCCCATTTGATGATTTATTGAACAGTGGGCAAACAAAATGAAATGTATTGTGTTATGTTTGGTATGATTAATTACAGATCCTACATTTATATTCTTATTTGCTGAGAATATGTTGGTTTCGGTGGGTAATGCTATTTGCAGTTAAAGATAGGTGGTCTAATTTTGGGGAAAAAATAAGTTATGTTGTCCTTAACATCAGAGCTCAAACTCCTGGCTCTTTTTCTACACATGCAAAAGCTGATAAAAGACTCAACTTTTTACACAATTCAACCAAATTTCAAAACCTACAAATGCATATTTTGGTTTGTATTTTACCATGATCGATTATTTATGAGTTTAGAAGTAAGGAACGGAAGAGAAATGATTTTTATTTTTATCCTATACTATTACAATAACTTATAGTTACAGATAAGATTGTCATATATTTTGAAATGTTATTTTTGATAATATAAAATATTTAAATTTTATATTCTTTTTCATCATTTCAAATTCTTCCACTTTTAGATAGAAAATTTTGAACGAAAAATAAAATTAATTTTTCTATCAAATCCCTCACAAACCCGGAATAAATGTAAACTTTTAAGTTCCATCTTGTTGAAATACTTTTGGATTCTTTAACATCCACTACTGAGGTTTGATTGGCTCAAAGCTACGAGAATGATAAAGTGTAAAATAATTAAGTAGTCACAGTCGCTGTCATTTTCCATCATTTCCCACCAATTTATGTGAAAAAGCCTTATGCTTAATTCCTCCGCTTGCTTTAGTCAGTGGTGGATAAATTTGTACTTAATTACATAAAAAAGTTGTTAGTATGCCGATTAGATCTTAATCGTTAACAATAATTCTAGGGCGACATTGTCCAACTGATATTTCTGTCGACATCTGTACAACACTGTTTTGTATATGTATCTAAATCACACTTAAATTATTGTTTTTTTTTTTAAATTTTTATTCCAATAAATCATATAAATTATTTGGGAGTCATAACAAAAAAAAATCAAAAAAAAAAAAAATGTCGCTGAACAATATCAACAAACAATGTCGCTGTAGAAGGGCTCAATGGTTAATTAACACTTCATCAGTTAAATGTCGTGGTCCTATTCTCGGTGAATTAATTATGAAATTTATTTATATTTATGTGCGAATATCCCTCCAACGTTAGGACGTACACAAAAGTAAAATTATTGCTCTAATCCTAGCCATGCATTTCCTACACAAGTACACAACCACCACAAAGCTATCACTTTATTGTAAAATCTTATTTATTTATTTATTTTGCTAATTTCCACACTCACACACACCACACTAATGGGATGGAATCAAGTGTGATGAGAATAATGGTCATGTTATTAGGCTTTATCTCAGTAACAGTTTTCTTCATGGTTCTATAAACTCTAGTAGCAGCCTTTTCACCCTTGTTCATCTTCAAAGTTTGAATCTTGCTGATAATCACTCCAAATTACTCTCATATCCCATCTGGGTGCAAGCCGTAAAATAATTCATATATATATATATATATTATTAGTACAATTAATTGTGTGAGTTGGGGTTTTAATGAATTTTATTTAGTTAGGATAGTAATTTAATAATAAAATTCACGATTGTATTAATATATAATAAATCGTGTGATATGTTAAAAGATTTTTTAAGCCAAACGTACCGGCTATCATAACATAATTATATAAAATAATTAGGTACTATAATTATAATTATTTTTGGTTTAAGTTGGTAAATTATAATTATTGTCACTATATGTTATGTTAAGAGATTTTTAAAAAACATTTATAATAAAATTAGTAAAACCAAATATAAAAATTATCTTAGAAGTTACTTTTTTTTAAAGATTGGTTGAGTTTCTTTTGACTACTTTATAAATTTGGATAGTATATATATAATTATTATAAATTTGTATAGTACTTATACTAATTTGAATAGGAAAGAAAAAGATTTTCCCGTTTCTGTTCCTATTAGAAATACAAATATCTTTAAATTTGGATAGTATTTAATTAGTACTAATTTATATAATATTTATATTAATATGAACAGAAAAATTGAACTAAAAATTGGTGAAACCAAACCATGTCATAATGATGTAAGTTATAAATTAATAATAATAATAATAATAATATAATTTAAATAGCAAAAATGGGGAGTCACGTTAAAAGATTTAAATAAACTAGTTGTCAAATCCAAAATATATTGAACTAGTGAGTCTTGATAGTGTATACTGTATAATGAAGAAATTCTTGATACTCTTTAATTATTCATTATAATTAAGAAATTCTTTTGTTGTGACTGGTGAGTCTTTAATTATTCATTATAATTAGGAAATTCTTTTGTTGTGACTAGCGAGTCTTTAATTATTCATTATAATTAAGAAATTCTTTTTGTTGTGACCTGTGAGTCTTCACTTATTCAATAAGTTAAATGTCGTGGTTCTATTCTCATCAGTATTGGGTGAATTTATTACTTCCTCCCTCCTTAAAAGAATAATTAAAAGTATAATTTTTTTATTTATAAAAAAATAAATTAAAATACATAAAATATCATTTAGTAAAATCTATAGTCTATAAAAAAATAAAAATACTTATCTCTTTTTATAATCTTATGAAAACTCTAAAAATAAATTTAAAATTTTTTTCTTCTATTTATTTTATTTTATTTTTTTAACATGCGTAAAAAAAATATATTTTATTCGCCTTCTTAAAGACGTAGGGAGTATTGGGACTTGTGACTCTTTAATTATTCATCATAATTAAGAAATTCTCAGTAGGACTAGACAAAAGTCTATACCGTACCATTACCATGTCACCAGGTTATCAGTAGGAGTAGACAAAAGTCTATACCGTACCATCATTGTGTCGCCAGGTTATTAAAATTTGATAACTGGCCGGATTCTTCCAAGAAATTTTCTTTTTTTTTTGCCAAGTAAGTTTCTTTTTTTTTTCTCTAGTCAACAATTTTAATCCCTATCTTAGATCTAGAGTAGGATTCTCCTTTTAGAAATATTCTCTCCTAAATCTCTCTTATTTGGATCTAATAAATTATTCTCTTTCATTATAAAGTTTGTTTTTTCCTTTTGTAGGACTTGTTTTCTTCATGTGATGACTGATTTCTTTTTTTTTTTGTAAAAAAATTTCATTATCATCTCTTAGGAGATTTTGCTTTTTCCGTTTGAGAGATTTTGTTTTCTCCATTTGAGAGATTTTTTTGTTCGTGAGACTTTTTCCAGTGAATGAATTGTTGAAGATGGATTATTCAGATTTAGATGTGGTGCTTCCATTGCGGCTTGTTCTTCCGTTGTCATGCTGAATAACGGTTCAAATCTGCTTATTCTATTATTATTTTGAGGATATGACTGTATTTTAGGAGTTTAGTTGGTGTCCACTAGCGTTGTTGCTACAATTTGTCCATTTTCATGATTATCTATTATTTTATTTGAAAGAATTATTCTTTGAATTTGTTTTTTATAATTTTTTAATTTTTTATAACAGATTACAGTTTTAATATATTTCAGTCTTTTGAACTGTTTGATAAAAAAAAAAGGTTATTGAAATTTGAAGGTCATCAATCATTATCGTGCTGAGGTTCAAACTTGATGGGATATGTAAATTCTGGTTGTGAGTTACATATCGATCTTATTTATTATCAGTATTATTTATGGAGTTAAAATTTGATATACTGATAATGTATACATGAGCGGGGTTAAGATTTTGATACATTATTAAAATAAAAATAATAATGTCCAATATAAATATTTCATTAATAGGGTGTCATGATCCTAACACCCTATGTATACACTGACAATGTATAAAACTTTCATTCTTATTTATGACATATTATCTATTATGCTGCGCTTGAAGTATAGGAATCAGAGGGAGAATGAAACGCCTTATTTATTTGAATGACTTATTAAAATGTGTTTAATTATTCTATTGGAATGGAATGAACCATTAACATTCTTGTCAAATTTGTGAATTTTTATTACGTGGGAAGGTATTGAATGACTTATTTCAATCAGAAATGCAACGAATCATTCCATATTTCTCAGCTTCATTTTATTCCCTTTTTTTACTAATTCTATTTCTCCAACCTAAACACAACATTAATGTCACAATCATATCTCTTCACTCAATAGTATCATTATATTGTGCTAAATTTTAAAAACTGAGTTACGAAGTTAACAAAAATAGTATGAGATTTCGGTCGCTGTATTTTTTGTTGTTAGAATCATAGTTTATTAGAGTCATAATCGAAAATTAGTCAAAAAATATGACACGAGTGATCTCTGTCCTTAAGGTATTTATCGCTGCCACCACGAATAGTTTACTATGAGTTGCAAGAGATATACCTCAAAGATATATGTCAAGTTTCGGAGTTAAATAATTTTGTGATAGCAATTCACAAAATGTTCCAATCGAATATTTCTTTGTGATAATTATACGTTTATAGAAAAAATTAAGTGAGAGGAGAGAATTTCATGTGCAAGTTTTCTTCTTATAATGTAAGTATTCTCCATTTTTCATATATGTATATCTCTTCATACACACACACACACATATACACATATATAGTAACAACTATTATTAATTCCATTTTAATTACACATTATTATAAATATAATGTTGTAAGTTACACATTAGTCATAATGATGTAAGTTATAAATTAATAATAATAATAATATAATTTAAATAGAAAAAATGGGGAGTCACGCTAAAAAATTTAAATAAACTAGTTGTCATATCCAAAATATATTGAACTTTTTTGTTTTGTTTCATATAATCAAATAAGATTACATCACTTATGCTTATAAAGCAACTAGTAATCTTTTATTTAATCAATATAAAACTAAGACAAATTAGTTTTTACAAACAACTTGTATCTTATCAAATGTTTCACTTAAGTCATTGATAAATACAAGTCATATGATTCCAACCTGAACCAAATGAATTACTCTTATTCTTTACATAGAGAATAATAAGTTACATCTTTTATACTTACTTAAATTATGTTCACAAATAAGTTTTATCAAACTCAAATATGACAAATAATAAGTCACAAAAGTATAAAATATAGGGAACTGATATTTCTACACTATTTTTTTATATTTTCACACTGTAGTCCCCACATATTTGGTAAGTTTATTTTTTATGTCCATTTTATCCTTACCTGAAACAATCCTCTCTCTCTTCCTCTACTCAGTCTCATCAATCTCATCGAATCCAAATTTATTCAATCAAACAGAACAATCCATATCCAAAACAAACAAAACCAAAACCATATTAAAATCCAAATCCTCCTCTATATCTTTGTACCTCATCAGCTCCAAATCAAAAACCTCCGCCGTCCATTCCTCCCTCACCACCGACTGCACCCACCTTGGCAAATTTGAAACATAAATCAAAAAAATTGCAAGTACGAAATCAAATCCGTGGGAGAATACTGAGAATTTTCAGATCTACTTGATTGTGTGAATCTGGGTGTATTATTTTCAGGATCTAATTTTGAACCATTTTGCATGTAAGCGGGTTGGGTTATACCCAACTAGAGGTTGAAGATGACATTTAATTTGGGAACTAGGATGTTGGTGGATTTGATGTTACCGTGGGTGAGTTTAAGGGACTGGCATGAGTTGTGAATGAAGACCAGCCCACGAGCTGCTCCTACCGGAGCTTTCACGCCTTCAAGTCGTATTTTCCGGCGTCGTTAGTCGCCAAAGTTGAATAGGAAACTTCGAACTCTTCAATGTCCCGATCGGAGCAAGGGCATGATACCGTCAGATCCGGTAGTCCTTTTGCCTTAAACGCCTCATCCTTCGGAGCAAAAACCTTACTGCCTTACCGTCTTTCAGATCCGTGATATTCACAAACACTAGCTTACCTTTGGAGATGTCGTGAAGCTTTACTACCAGGACAATGACGATTTGGATTTAGATATAGCTTTGGTTTGTTTGTTTTGCATTTGGAATGATTTGTTTAATCGAAGGAATTTGGATTTGATGAGAGTGAGTTCTGTGCAGGGGAAGGGAGAGGAAGAAAGAGATTGTTTCAACTAGGAGTAAAATGGACCAAAAAAATAAATTTACCAAATCTGTGGGGACCACGGTGTGGAAATGTAAAAAATTAGTGTGGAAATATGGGTTCCCAAAATATAAGGTACAATATATAACAGTTTCAATGTAGTTACAATGGAGTGTTATCTTTTCTTTAATATTTTCTCAATACAGCCCTAACCGATTCACACCAGCAGAAGTTGCTACCAATTTGGCTATGTCATGCTTTATTTTATAGAGCTCCTCACTAACTTTTTAATTGGTCATCTAGAGGCAAAGCATATTTAGTTAGTTCATTATGGGCTACATCTTCTTACTATACATTTTTCTTGTGATTATGGTCACTAAATCATACTCAAATATGCAGCCATTGTGCCATGATGATGAGCAAGCAGCCTTGTTGCAGTTCAAGCAAAGTTTTGCAATCGACGAGACTGCCTCTCAAGATCCCTCTGCTTACCCGAAAATTCTGTCCTGGAATCTTGAAGGAGCAAGAAGTGATTGCTGCTTATGGGATGGAATCAAGTGTGATGAGAATAATGGTCATGTTATTAGGCTTGATCTCAGTAGCAGTTTTCTTCATGGTTCTATAAACTCTAGTAGCAGCCTTTTCCGCCTTGTTCATCTTCGAAGTTTGAATCTCGCTGATAATCACTTCAATTACTCTCATATCCCATCTAGGATTTTTTATTTTTCAAGTCTATCAACTCTTAATCTCTCATCTTCTGTATTTTCTGGCCAAATCCCACCAGAAATTTTAAGTTTGTCCAAGTTGGTATCCCTTGATCTGTCTCACAACATTGATTACAAGTCATCTGAAAATCTTTTGAAACTGGAGACCTTTAGTCTAAGACTTCTTGCTCAGAACTTGCCTAACCTGAAAGAGCTTTCCTTAAGTATGGTGAATATATCTTCTACAATACCTGATATAATGGCAAATTTGACTTCTTTGACAGCTCTTCATCTTAGAAAGTGTGAATTATATGGTGATTTCCCCAGAGGCATTTTCTTGTTGCCAAATCTGCAGTTTCTTGATTTGGGGAACAATCATAATCTCACCGGTTATTTGCCTGAATTCAGCAGCAGTAGTCCTAGCCTTAAGGAATTGAGACTCAACGATACTAATTTCTCTGGTAAGCTTCCAAACTCAATTGGAAATCTCAACTCGTTGAACGTTTTGGATGTTTATAGATGCTCTTTCTCAGGATCCCTACCAGCATCACTCGGTAACCTCACCAAACTCACCTATCTTGACCTTGGTCACAATCATTTTATTAAACAAGTTCCTCCTTTGGCAAGCCTGTCAAAACTCACTTATCTATCACTTTCTCGCAATAATTTCAGTGGTGAAATCCCATTTTCTCTTGCCAACTTGACCAAACTGATGTATATAGACTTTAGCAGGAATAATTTAACTGGTGAAATCCCATCTTGGCTTATGAACCTCACTCTGTTAACTCATATAGATCTTTCATCTAATCCAATGCAAGGACCTATTCCAAGGTCATTCTCCAAGCTCAAGAATCTCGAATTTCTTAATCTTTATTCTGCTAATCTCAGTGGCACAGTGGAGGCAGACATTTTTCTAAATCTTAAGAAACTCACTCATCTCCAACTTTCACATAACATTATATCATTTCTTGGCAACAACAATACCAATGCCACTCTTCCAAAGTTCAAGTTTCTGGGGTTGAGTTCATGCAACACAAGGGAGTTCCCAAGTTTTCTTTGGTTCCAAGATGAACTGGAACATCTATTCCTTGATGACAATCATATTGAAGGCCTAATACCAGAATGGGTATGGAACAGAAGCAAAGAAACTCTGGACTCGGTATGGCTTGCTGTCAACTTTCTAACAGGCTTTGAGCATCATCCAGTTGTGCTACCATGGGCTCGTTTACGCGTATTAGACATCAGCTTTAACACGCTTCAAGGGCCTCTCCCCATTCCACCACCAACCACCTTATCTTATTCGGCAGCAGGCAATGAACTGACTGGAGACATCCCGCCATTGCTCTGTTACGTGAGTTCTCTGTACTCGTTGGAGTTGTTCAACAACAATTTGAGTGGCAGAATTCCATCATGTTTCGGAAACTTTAGCAATTCTTTGATTGTATTAAATCTCAAAGGAAATAACTTTCGAGGTATAATACCTCAAATATATGCAAAAGGATTGAGGATGTTGGATCTAAGTGAAAACCAATTAGAGGGGCAACTACCAAGATCATTGGCAGACTGCACAATGCTCCAGGTTCTTGATCTCGGAGATAATCAGATCACGGATACATTCCCCTTGTGGTTGGCAACTCTTTCAGAGCTGCAAGTTCTTATTTTGAGATCCAACAAGTTTAGAGGTGCAATAGAGACTCAAGCCAACAATTTAGAGTTCCCAAAGTTGCGCATCATTGACCTATCTGGCAATGTTTTTACTGGTAATTTGCCAATGGGATACTTACGAAGTTGTAAGCCCATGATTGGATACTTACGAAGTTGTAACCCCATGATTATTTGGTCAGTCGAAACATATATGCAGGTTGACATAATCATTTCTGTTGGTGGGTGGAGACTCGTTTATGTACACTCGATGACCATAACAAACAAAGGCGTAAAATTGTTGTACGAGAAGATATTGAATAAGTTCACAGCTTTCGATTTCTCTAGCAACAAATTCAGTGGGTGTATACCAGAATTTCTTGGAAGCCTCAAGGAGATTCAGTTGCTCAATTTTTCCAACAATGATCTTAGTGGTGGTATTCCCTCATCCATGGGGAACCTAACAGCACTAGAGTCTTTAGACCTTTCTCAAAACAAGCTCTCAGGAGAAATCCCTCATCAATTAGTAGAACTAGGCTTCCTTGCCATCTTCAATGTCTCTTATAACAATCTCACTGGGCCGATACCAAAGGGTAAACAATTTGACACTTTTCAGAACAATTCCTATGAGGGAAATTTTGCATTGTGTGGGCAACCTTTATCCAAGAGGTGTGAAAATTCAGAAAAGTCAACACCTTCACCACCTTTAAGCTCTGAAGAAGGTGATGATTCTGAGTTTCTGAGCTTCATTGATTGGATTTTCATAATCATAGGATTTGGAAGTGGGCTAATAGTTGGGTTGATTTTCGGGAACAGTCTAGCCAAAAGGGTTCAGAAATGGTTTATCCATGATGCAGGAAGAACAGGGGATGAAGGAACTGAATTTACAGTAGTTGAGCTCTAGAGTTTGCTAGAAGAATAAAGGTAGATCACTGAATCTTAAATAGGTTTGTGTCATTTTTAATTACTGTGCGGCGTGTTTTGTGCCATATATGATTGTTACATTTAGTTTGATGTACATTTTCCCTTCCTTCTAAAATCCATTTATGTCTACCGGGATGGTTTTATTTTCCAAAAGTGATCAACAGTCTGATACATTCCTAAGGCTATCCCAACTGGGCTGAAGTCTTGTAGAATGGTTTAGAAACTAGACTATCTCTAAGCTGAATCTAGCACATTAGAAACTGCAAAACTGCAGATCAGATATTATAAAATTTACAGCAAAATAAATGAAGTATTTGGTTACATTTAGAAACTGTGGTAATCATATTCTCTGCATCGAGGAGATGCTTACAGACAGCATTTTAAAACCTTACATTGATGGAAAAGCAACTGAATTTGAGAATTAAAACACTGAAACCTTCTCCAACACGAAATTCTTGAGCGCGATGAAACTTGGGACATGAACCATTGCATCGAATGTGCCAGTGCCACCATTATCAGCCCGAAAAATGTCAAGCACTTGGAAAGTTTTATTTCCAGGATGATAGGTGAACATAAAATCATCGCGAAATAACATCAAGATAGTGCCATCTTTCAAAACTTTGATTATGTGAACCATCTCATATAGCACCCTAGCCGAGTATTCTTGAATGACAACCTCTTTAGTCCAGCACTCCTTGTTTCCATAATCCTTCATCACCCAAATCACAAATTCAGATTCTGATGTATTATCACATATGCATAAGCAACCTTCCAGCAGTCCCAAGCTCCTATAATAGACATCCCCATCGACTAGAGGAGCAGACGCTGTTAGTTGAAAGGATTCTTTCTCCATATCAAAAGTACAAACTGTTTCATGAGTGAAATTTTCTGGATCACAAGCTAACCAATGAAGATTGCCACTGACAAATATACCTCTCTGACGACCACCAACGACAAAGGGGACATGCCCTAAACTTCTCCATGTGCCTGTTCCAAGTGTATAAACCTCATGTTAACGCCAAGATTCGTCTGCACACTTCAGTCACTAAAAAATGCGCTAATCCTGCACAATAACGATACCACACTCAGAGTTCCGGGTGGTTTTGCCACCGGGGGATAGCTCAGGCGTGAGAATTAGTACAGGCTGTATCAAGGTTTTTATAACAATGGAGGTTTTCAGTTTAGTTTTACATTACCCTTGAATAGAAGGAGGAAGCTCTGTATATATATCTCCTTATGCCATCATCACGCCTGGACCCACTTGACCGAATAAAGTATATGTCTCCATCAACCAAATCATAATAAATGCTTCCATTAGAATATAAGTCAACCCAGTTAGAAAGTAGTTTCCTTAACTGAATCACTTTATTCCAACTAAATCCCAAATGGGTTCGGATCCTCCACACCGGGTCGGGTATCCCGAACCCATAACCCAACATTGCCCCCTACTCTTTAATTATAAAAAGAATTATAATAAAAGAGTAAAAAGAATAAATATATCCTTAATCCCTGAACCAAACACTCCCTTAACCTTGTAACCGCCTCAAATTATTACCCCCATTACCACCATAACGTCACGTGCCAATAAAAGGGGCCCACCACATTTAATGAAGTGGCGCCGTCCGTGGGAACCGTGCCGGATTCAAAGGGCCACTCTCAAATAGAGTTAAATCATCCCCAAATGCAACCGTCACTTTCAATTCGAATTTTTTCAAACCTGTCAAATCTCCTCTGCAACTTTCACTGCAATCCCCATCTTACTCCAACTACTCGAATCCAGCACCTATCTTCTATTCATCAATGGCGACCAACGATGCCTCAAGCTTTTCCAACCCATCAAAAACTAGTGCCTCAGCCTCTACTGCTAACGAAATCATAGCTCCCATCATAGCGGTGACAACAGAAGCCACCACCGTCACAACTACTGCCATTCCAATAGTCGTCGTCTCCGCCACGCCGGTAGTCATTACTTCTGCCGCTGAAACCAGCTCCACCTCACTGGGACTCAGCACTTCATCCCAAGATCCCATCACTAGCTCTGATTTCCCTGACAACCCCTTTCCTATTACGTCGCCCCGCACCGAAGCCGAACTCCAGAACATGAAGATGTTAGAGGAATATTCCTCGGAAAAAGCTTTCTCCCACATAAATACCAGATCTTCCCTTCAGACTAAAGATCTCGCAGCTATCCGGGAACTGTACCAGATTCCTATATCCTACCAGATACGCACAGCCGACCTCAACGAGAGGATGTACCAGCGCCCCAATGGCTGGACTGCCGTATCTGTTCAAGCCCTAAAATATGGGCTCAGATTCCCCCTCAATGCCTTTATGCTTACTTTTCTGAGCGTGGTCGGGGTCGGACTCGCCCAGCTAGTCCCAAATTCCTTCATCCACCTGGTATGCTTCATCGCCTACTGCCATGATTGCCAGGTCGAACCGACCCTGGACTTCTTCTTCGCGCTATTCACGGTCATCCGATCTCGCGAGGCAGGGTTTCGGCAGATCAGCAAACTGTCCGCCAAAGGGGCTCAGAAGCTGTCCTTGATGAAGACCCCCACTAGCAACAAAGGTTGGCATCCTCAGTGGTTTTATATCAAAGGGCTCGATACCAGCCTGATATTAGATTGGATCGGCCTCACCAAAAACACCAACAACATTGAGGCATTCCCGGCTGATCGTATGGACGAGTTCAAGCAATTCATCAGCAAGATGCCCGACGAGGAGTGGGACTTCGAGCTCTTTGGCAACCATACTTGGTTGTATGACCACGGATGTAAGAACTAGATCCCGAACCTTAATTCTTAACTCTATTGCTTATCATTCCTTTTAACTCGAACTAACCCATAACATTTAACTTCTTACAGTAACTCTTATTAAGCCAACCGCCCCGACCAAAGTCGGCCGAACCGTCCCTCGGATCATCGAGCCAAACTTCATCAATCCCGAAGGAATCCTGGGAGACGTGCCTTTAAACCAAGTGCCGATAGCGGCTCGCCCAATTTCAGCCATCCCGATGACCCAAGTCCTCAAGAAGAACACTTTGGAGATGAGCAGGTCGGAAAAAATGGCTTTGATGAAGAAAAAACAACTCAAGAAGAAGGTGCCACCTAAGCCAGTAAAGACTCCCGTGGCAATTCCCGATCCGGCTACCCTGGGAATTATCGACGAGGAAGAAACTGACGACGAAGTCCTAGAGCCTTTGACGAAGAGACCTCGTAAAGAGCCTTCGACCAGCTCAGCACTTCCAACTGCACCCACGCAACAGACCAGAATCCATCCAGGTGGAGTCAGTTCATCCGATCCCCGGACTTCGGCTCCTTCTTCCAGCAACTAATCTAAACCCCGAACCCTATGGCCCCAAAACCGCTCTGACCCCTTTCCCTATGATCTTCTTGAACGCTTCATTATGCCAGCCGATAACGAGCGGTTCAGAAATCATAGCCTAGACCAATTCTTAGAAGATTTCATCAGACTTCAATTCCAGGTAACTCTGTTTTCATCATTATTGTGGAAAGATACTTTACTTACTTGTTCCTCCCAACTAACACACCCCTTTTACAGTCTAGCTCCGTGTTCGCCCGATCTCTCCCATCCCTTCTTAAATTAACAGAGAGGAACAGGGAAATCGAAGCAACGAATGAAGCCTTAAAAGATGACGTGCAGACTCTGAAGGCTGAGCTAGAGAAGGAAAGGGAACTTCACGCTGGCACCAAGGACGAACTTACCGAAGCCAGTCGGGAGAGTTATCAACTTCGGAATCGGGTCGAGATCCTTCAGGCGGAGATCGTGGAGCATGAGAAACAGATCGACCGACTCATGGAAGAGCGGGTCCTGTTGAAAGAAAACGATGCCGACCAGAAGGAGGCTATTACGGCCCTCGAAGAACAAATGGAGCAGACACACTCCAAAATGACCGACCTGATTCGCACCCTTAATGCATTGGAAGAAGAGCATGCCGAACTAAAGAACCAGGGGCCTTCCTTGACCGAAGAAGCCAAGCTCCAAATAATAGAGGAGTATAAGGCATCTCCTGAACTGGCCGATAAAGTCATCATGCAGTTCTCCGAAGGGTATCAAGGCCACAAAGAGAAGATCAGGGAGAAGATGATGGCTGCGGGGTTGGATACCTCTATCCTTGACTCTTCAGACGATGAAGAAGAACCCGAAGAACTGCCTCCTCCGACCCAATAGGACTATTTTCTATTTTACTTGCTTTTTCTTTTTCAAATGCAAATGGTACAACTTGTAACCCCAATGAACATTAATGAAATTATTAAACATCTTTCGTCTATGCAATCCGATATCATTTCATTTAAATAAACATAAATATTTACATAGTTGGTAAAAAGAAATGACTATGACTCACTGGTAATATCTCCTAAGTCTTCCAGCATGCCATGTATTCTTAATATCCGAACCATCCATAGTCTGAAGTCGGTAAGTTCCTGGCTTGGGTACTTCAATAACTTCATACGGTCCCTCCCAGTTTGGCATAAGCTTGCCTGAATTTTGAGGAGTTGATGCTGCAGCCTCTCGAAGCACCAGATCACCAACTTCAAACCTTCTTATTCTCACCCCTTTGTTGTAGTGCTTGGCAGTCCTCCTCTGATAAGCCGCCAACTTTATTAAAGCTGACTCTCTAACCTCATCTAACAAATTCAGGTTGAGGCGAAGACCTTCGTCATTATACAACTCCTTAAATTGACCGACCCGAAGTGATGGGGATCCGATCTCAACAGGAACAAGGGCATCGGTCCCATAAACGAGACGAAAAGGCGAATCCCCTGTCGTCGTTCGGGTTGTTGTCCGATATGCCCATAACACACTAAGCAACTCTTCGGGCCATCTTCCTTTGGCTTCATCCAACCTCCTTTTAATTCCATTGAGAAGAGTTCTATTAGTGACTTCTACCTGGCCGTTTGACTGAGGATGGGCCACCGAAGTCTTCCTGTGCTGAACTCCCAGATCTGTGAGAAATTCTTCAAACTTTGCACCTACAAACTGCCTCCCATTATCCGATACTATTACCATTGGAATACCGAAGCGATATACGACAAATTCCTTGAGAAATTTAAGACATTCCTGCTCTGTAATCGCTTTGAGAGGTTTGACTTCTACCCACTTCGTCATATAGTCGATTGCCACAATAACAAAACTAACCTGCCCCTTAGCCTTTGGCAATGGTCCCAGAATATCAATCCCCCACACAGCAAACGGAATAGGTGATAAGACTGAGTACAACTCTTCGGGAGGTTGGTGAGGGATTGTTCCATTCAGCTGGCACTTAGGACACTTCTTAACATATTCTTTAGATTCTTGGAAGATGGTTGGCCAATAGTAACCCTGCCTCAGGATCTTGTATGCTAATGCCTTAGCGCCCATATGGTCTCCACATATACCCTCGTGGACTTCCCGAAGTGCGTAATCCGCTTCGGAAAGGGTCAAACACTTCTGCAACGGTGAGGAAAACCCCCTTCGGTATAAGTCTCCATCGATTAAGATGAAGAACGAACTTCGATGTTTAACTTTCTTGGCTTCTAACCGATCCGAAGGGAGGACGCCATCCGCCAGATAGGAAATATATGGCGTGAGCCAACAGTCCATCCTTTCTATTGGGAACACTTCTGACCTTCGAATACTTGAGTCGCACAGAATTTCCAGGTACACCGACCCACTAAAAGAAGTAGTTTCTGTTGTTGCCAATTTCGCCAAGGCATCGGCTATGGTGTTATTTTCCCGACCCACTCCTTGTACACTATATGATTCAAAATAATGCAGTCGGTCTTTAACTGCAGCCAAGTACTTCGTCATCCTATCCCCTCGGGCTTCGTACTCTCCCAATATCTGCTTAACCACTAACTGAGAATCGCTGAAGATGATTAAGTGCTTCACTTCCAAACTTCTTGCCAACCGCAATCCGGCCAAAATGGCTTCATACTCCGCCTCATTATTGGTCGCCTTAAATTCAAAGCGAATGGCCTGTTGGACCTTAAATCCCTCCGGGCTAATCAAAATGACCCCTGCTCCACTGACATCCGAAGTCGAAGAGCCATCCACATACAATGTCCATGATGTACGACCTGTCTGATTAGCCGATACCGAACTCACAATCTGTGTATTATCATCGGCATCGGGTTTGGTAAACGAGCATTCCACAATGAAGTCGGCCAATGCCTGACCTTTAATGGCGGTTCGAGGATGGTATTCTATGATGAACTGAGTCAACTCCATTGCCCAAGCAGAGAGGCGTCCCGACAAATCTGGCTTGTTCATGACTTTCTTCAAAGGTTGATCAGTATATACTACCATCAATCTTCCTTGGAAATAGTGCCTCAGCTTCCTACTAGCTATCACGAGCGCATAAGCAAATTTTTCCAAGTTGGGGTATCTGGTTTCGGCATCTCGAAGTACGTGGCTGACGTAGTAGACGGGGCATTGCCTGCCCCCTACTTCCCGAACTAATACGGCTCCTACTGCCAATGAGCTCGCCGCCAGATACAGGTACAAGGGTTCCGAAGGAAGGGGTTTTACCAAAAGCGGAGCTGAGGAGAGATACCTTTTTATTCCTTGGAACGCATCTTCACACTCTGAAGTCCACTGGAAGGTCTTTTCATTCTTTGGTCTTTTCAAAGTGTTAAAGAAGGGTAGACACCGCTCCGCCGATTTCGACATGAATCTCCGAAGCGCAGCAATTCTACCGGTCAATCGCTGAACGTCCTTAAAAGATTGGGGAGACTTCATGTCTAAAATGGCTTTAATCTTTTCCGGGTTAGCTTCGATCCCCCTCTTGCTGAGCAAATACCCCAGAAATTTACCCGAACCAAGGCCAAAGGTACACTTAGTCGGGTTCAGCCGAAGCTTGTACTTTCTAACTGTCTCAAAGCAGCTTTACAAGTCATCCAGGTGGTTCCGAACTCCCATGCTTTTGACAATCATGTCATCCACATATACCTCCATGCTTCGACCTAATAACTTGGCGAACACATAGTTCATCATTCTCTGATATGTAGCCCCTGCATTCAGCAAACCGAACGTCATTTTCTTGTAAGCGTATATTGCTCGGTGCGTAATGAACGCCGTCTTCGGCATGTCCTTCTTATCCATGGAGATCTGGTGATATCCGGAGAAAGCATCCATGAAGCTGAGCATGTCGAAGCCTGAAGTCGCATCAATCAACTGGTCGATATGCGGAAGAGGGTAGAAATCCTTCGGGCAGGCCTTATTCAGATCGGTGTAGTCTATACAAACCCGCCATTTACCATTCTGTTTCCGCACCAATACCACATTTGCTAACCACTCCGGATAATCAATTTCGTAAATAAAATCCGCTTCTATCAATTTGGCAATCTCATCGTCGATGATCTTTTGCCTGTCCGGGGCGAAAATTCTCCTCTTCTGGCGGATAGGCTTTTTAGAAGGGTCCACACACAGTTTATGAACTGCTACCGATTTATCGACTCCGGGCATGTCAGAAGGCCCCCATGCAAAGATATCTGCATATACCCGAAGTAACTCGATTAGATTAGTCCGAAATGGCTCTATCAGTCCCGAACCTATCTTGATCAGTTTATCACTCTTTCCAATTATCAGGGGTACTTCTTCTGTCTCTTCGGCGGGCAACGCTAATGGTTCGGAATTCCCCTCAGTGAATGGCTCCACCTCTATAGCCATTGTTTGCTTCTGTTTGCTGACCCCAACTGCCGAGGATATCAATGAATTCCGATAACATCCGCGTGCCATGTCCAGATCACCCTTTACCTCGCCGACCCCCTCCGAGGTCGGAAACTTAATCTTGAAGTGACCTATTGAGGTAACCGCCTGAAGGGCTGCCAAAGTGGGTCTACCCAAAATGGCGTTGTAGGCCGAATCTATCTGGACCACAAAGAATCTGACTATGACTTCTACCTGCCTCGGTGCCGTGCCAAAGATAACCGGTAGCTCCACGGTTCCGGCCACGCGAACAGGATCGTTGCTGAAGCCATACAACGGAGATTCCTGACCCACTTCCATCTTCGCTCCCCCCAGATCTAACCTATTGTAAGCATGAGTAAACAATATGTCGACCGAAGATCCATTATCGATCATTATTCGCTTCATATCCATAGATCCGACCTGGGCTGTGATGGCTAGAGCCCCTTCATGGGGATCAATTGGTTCCGAGGGGTAATCCTCCTCGGTAAATGATATCACCGTATTGGGAAATGGGCGATCTCTAACCGGAGGCCGTTCTGAAACTGACAACACGGCATCCATCAGGCCCCTCCTCTTCTTCCCAACTTTCTTCCCGAACGACCCTCCAGTGATGACATCAACACAATTTCTTGGAGGGTTCGGTGGAGATGGGGCCTCAAGACGTCTTTCTCGGTTTGACCCTCTTCGGCCTTCCGAAGTAGAATCTTGCCGTCCTACTACATACTGCACCAGTTCACCACTTTGGATTTTCTTCTCTATCAAATCCTTCAGGTTATAGCAATCCTCCGTATCATGACCGGACGTCTGATGATATTCACAATAATGGCCAGGGTTGCCCCGGTGGGATCGGGTTGCGGTCGGACAGGATTCAAATGAGGGTTGATTCCTAATCTCTTCAAGAATCCTTGCCCGATCTTTAGTGAGAGGGGTATATACCTTATTCACATTCTTCTTCGGGAATGGCGGTCTGCCACCTCCTGAATTAGCCCCTCCCTAGCCATTTCCCGACCCAGATCCACCATAGAAGTTGCCTTTCGGTTGGCCGCCAGGCCGAGGAGTGTAATTCCTATCTTTCGGTTTTGAATTATCCTCATTCCGGGCTTGAGGATTTAAGCTTTTGTAGGCTTCTTCTATGGTGATAAGTCCTTCAGCTCGACCATAGGTTTCGGCTAAATCTGTTGGTGGATTAAGGATGAGATCTTTCCACAAGTCTTTCGACTTCGTGGCATCCAGACCAGTCGTGAAGAACCCGACTGCTTGCTGCACATTCAAACTAGTCACGGTACCAGCCATATCGCGGAATCTCTTCACATACTCACCCAAGCTTTCACCCGATCTCTGTTTTACTTGCGTCAGAGCAGTGGTTAGCTTTCCTCTCTTCTTATTGCTCCCAAATCGCGCATGAAACTTATCACTTAGGTCTTGCCACGATCCAATAGAGTTCGGGGGGAGGGATGCCATCCATTCCCGTGCTGCAAGCTTCAGAGTAGTGACGAACATGTGGCACTTGGCAGCATCCGGATGATCATAATAATTCATCACTTGGTTATAGCCGTGAGTATGATCATAGGGATCGCCAGTACCATCATAAGAGTCTAGGGGAGGCATTTTCTTGGTCTTGTCTGCTTTGACCTGCTCGATCTCCCTAGTGAAAGGTGAATTTGTTACGTTCGGCAACTCCCTGGCCTGAACCACCGCGGCTAGTTTTTCTTTTAACTCAGCCAATCGTATAACAACGGGATCGGTTTCGCTTCTTCGGGGTGGCGACCGAGGCCTGCCACCCGAACCGGATCCCCTTTCTTCATTAATATTACCGTGTCGAGAACGGCTTATCCGCCTGTTCCGATCCGGAGTGCGGCTCCTGGGCCTGCTTCGGTCCTGTGAGCGGCTTCTGTACCTTCTGCGATCAGGGGAGCGGCTCTGACGCCGGCTCCTCAGGCGCGAAGGGCTTTGATGCCTGCTACGGATTGGGGAGCGACTATCTCGCCTGCTCTCATTCTCCGAGCGGTTATGTCGCCGGCTCCGAACCGGGGAGCGGCTCTGACGCCTGCTCCGAACTGGGGAGCGGCTCTGACGCCTGCTCCGAACTGGTTCGGAACCATCCGAACGATTAGTCCTGGACTGGTTCCTGTCAGTGTTCTGTCGGCCAGGGGGTCGGCTTGATGAAACCTCCTCTTGTCCTTCCAGCCTGGCCAAATGCTCAGCTATTTCTCGCTGCTGTTGGCGTAAGGCCTCCATTACTTCCTGATCCTTTGCCCTTCGTTGGGTCAGGATCCATTGCCGTTTATCTCCATGATCGGCATTACTGCCTGAATGAACAAGGGTTCGAGCTGGGTTGGCAGTCATATGAGCCGAAGGTTCTGGCGTCTGCTGGTTTGTGTGAAACAGACGACGACGAACCGGGGCAGATTGGACTTGCAAAGGCACCCTAGCCCGACCCCTTGGCCCCAACCTCTCTCTAGCCGACGACCTAAGTCGGTCAAGGACCGACCTACGAGTTGGTGTATGAGAACCAGCAGATCCTTCCCCTCCGTTATGGGCTGTATTCACCATATCTGTTTTCTCGTTTTAACAGTGACTGTGAACTAACACTCAGGCCCTCCTTCTAGCGCCAATGTTAACGCCAAGATTCGTCTGCACACTTCAGTCACTAAAAAATGCGCTAATCCTGCACAATAACGATACCACACTCAGAGTTCCGGGTGGTTTTGCCACCGGGGGATAGCTCAGGCGTGAGAATTAGTACAGGCTGTATCAAGGTTTTTATAACAATGGAGGTTTTCAGTTTAGTTTTACATTACCCTTGAATAGAAGGAGGAAGCTCTGTATATATATCTCCTTATGCCATCATCACGCCTGGACCCACTTGACCGAATAAAGTATATGTCTCCATCAACCAAATCATAATAAATGCTTCCATTAGAATATAAGTCAACCCAGTTAGAAAGTAGTTTCCTTAACTGAATCACTTTATTCCAACTAAATCCCAAATGGGTTCGGATCCTCCACACCGGGTCGGGTATCCCGAACCCATAACCCAACACCTCACATTCTGACTTACATGAACCTTCACTTGATCCCGAGGCCGGATCAGAAGGAAAATTTCCCCGATAAACTCGTACCACTTTGTACTGATTTGTGGCTGAAATAAATCCAAAACCATAAGTTACGATGGCATAAGATTTTTTGATGTACTTATGATCCGGAAGGTGTATGTACTCTCGTGTAATTGGATTGCATATGTAAGTTGCATCATTTAGATTATAATGCCATAAACAAAGTAGACCATTAACGGAACCCTCCAACCATAACACACTATATTGGAAGCCAAGTCCAAGCTCAAATCTCATCAAAGGGTCATGGTGAAAATCATGGTGGTTTAGCTCATCTTCTATGTCTCCCAATTTAAAGGTATCAGGTTCAGCAGGAAGGCTACGCTGGTGAATCATAAGACTGGTGGTGGGTGATCTTGACAGGTGCATATTAGTAAAGTAAGGCTCTAAAAGTAGATACACACCTGCAATGGATGATTGTCTTGATGGGAATTCTTGATAAAATGTCCACCACAATGTGTACAGGAAGTTCCATAATGGATGACTTCTGTCCTGTTCTTCTAGCTTTATTCTTTCTCTTCTTACTTGAAGCTATATATAGTTATGTACACACATTAAAAGAAAGACCATAGACCAAAGATTATTTTGTTGACAATAAAAGAGAAGAACAAATCATATTGACAAGTGACTAAGATTAGTATTCATAGATATTTTGAAGAGAGTTGTGTATTTGGGACCATGTCACATGCTTGTGTACTTTTCAGGGTTCTTTTTTTTTTTAATTTATAAAAAGTATAACAATTTTCTGTTAAATGGTCCATACCATATTCTCTTGTTATATATATATAAATATTCAACATATATATATATATATATATATATATATATATATATATATATATATATATATTGGACTTGGTAATTCCTAAAAGCCGGTGGATCTGTTTATACATGGGATATTATGGTTGTATTTTTGAAGATTACAGAATTATTTGTTAATTTTGTATTATTATTTAGCAAAAACTCTATGCGGATATGATAATTGGACATTGAGCTCTTTACAATTTCACCTATTTGCATTTTGATATCCCATTTTAAAAAATTTTGGGGGGGTCAAAATATAAATAAGTAAAATTGTAAAGAGCTCATGTCCAATTATTTTGTTCGCATAGAAGAGCTCTAATTTAGGGATAAATTTTCAATCTTTATAGTAGGGAAATTATTTTAGATACTTTAATCATGATAAGAACTAACTAGGAGTTGTTTGCATACTGAATTAAGTTATCGAAGTTACAGTATTGGAATCTCGAATTGGGTATGGTGAAGTTGTCACCGTAATCAGTTTTATAGTTTGTTATTGTATTGGTTGTAAAAAATGTTACATTGATAATTTCCATATTTTTTATTGCGTCAACTTCACCGTAACTGAATCCTAAAATTTCACTTGGTCTACAAGTCTTAGGTCTCTATACAAGTAGTGTAATCCCACAAGTTTAATGTTCTTCGTTAGACCAAGTCTTAGCTATACAAGTACCGTGCGTAATCCCACAAGTTTAATATTTTTTGTTCTACAAAAAAGTCCCATTTGCAAAAAAAAAAAAATATTGTTCCACAAAAGAGTCTATTTTTTTTGTCGATGTAGTCTAAAATAATACAATATCTTTAAGTTTTAAATTTAAAGATCACAATTTCACTATCATGTTACTACCACTAAACCAAACACTCATTATAAAAAGAATAAACATGAAAGATATCGACTATTTTTACGAAAGTTTATAGAAAGAGTTTATAGAATTTAATATATTGAATTGAGGCTATGGGTTCCTGCCGAGGATATTTCTTCCTCCTGTATCATTTCCCTAAACTATTCTAGATATTGTCATTGGTGGTATGACAAAACTGTCATTAATAAAATCCCTAAAACTAAGTTATTCTGGCATGGGACGTTACCACCATCAACAATAACTATGACAACCATATCTATGTTATTCATATATTTATTGTAAAAAAGAAGATTCGAGGAACCTTTTATCTTGTGGCACTGATTATCTGGTTATCTCCATTTGTATAGCAGTGCTAAACTGCATAGCTGAATTGAACTGTGCAATGTGGCTTGATCTATATTCACGTAATCAAGGTCTTTCCATGTCGATTAGAATTATATGGTTAATTTTTCAAATTGATTATCACGAAATGAATAAAAATTCATAAGCTTTATATTTCGCTTTTCAGGAAGCTGATCTCCAATAGTATATAGTACAGCTAATGCTAACAACAAGCATGCACCAAACCTGAATATTTTAATAAATTTGTTTACTACTACATTCAATTTCTTCATAATGAACTTATGTGCTGAATCATATATAACAAGTCTGCACTGAGGTAACTGTTCTCAGCAAGTTTTTTGCTTACTAATTGAATAAAAACATGAACACCCACAAAATATAAAAAGTTGTAGCTGCAAAATGAATAAACAAGTTGCCAACAAACAGCATATTATTAGACCATTACATTGATGAGATCAACTGAGTTTGAGAACTAAAACACTGAAACATTCTCCAACACGAAATTCTTAAGGGTGATAAAACTTGGGACACCAACTATTGTGTCAAATGTGTCGAAGACACCACGCCGAAAAATGTCCAGTTTTTGGAATGTTTTAGTTCCAGGATGATAGGTGAACAAAAAATCATCGCGCCATAACATCAAGATAGTTCCGTCTTTCAAAACTTTGAGAACATGAACCATCTCATATAACAGCCAATCTGGACTAGCAGAGTTTTTTTGAATAACAAAATCCCTAGTCCAGCACTCCTTGTTTCCATAATCCTTCATCACCCAAATCACAAATTCAGATTCTTATGTATTATCACATATACATAAGCAACCTTCCAGCAGTCCCAAGCTCCTATAAATGACATCCCCGTCAGCTAGAGGAGCAGATGCGGTTAGTTGAAAGGATTCTTTCTCCATGTCAAAAGTACACACCGTTTCATGAGTGACATTTTCTGGCTCATAAGCTAACCAATGAAGGTTGCCGTTGACAAATATACCTCTCTGACGACCACCAACACTGAACGGAACATGTCCTAAACTTCTCCATGTGCCTGTTCCAAGCGTATAAACCTCACATTCTGACTTATATGAACCTTCACCTAATCCTGAGGTGGGATCAAAAGGAAAATTTCCTCGATAAAAGCGTATCACTTTGTACTGATTTGTGGCTGAAATGAATCCGAAACCATAAGTTACAATGGCATAAGATTTTCTGATGTACTTGTGATCTGGAAGGAGAATGTACTCTCTTGTAATTGGATTGCATATGTAAGTTGCATCATTTTGATTATAATGCCATAAACAAAGCAGACCATTAACTGAACCCTCCAACCATAACGCACTAATTGGGAAGCCAAGTCCTAGGTCAAATCTCATCGCAGGGTCATGGTGAATATCATGGTGGTTTAGCTCATCTTCTATGTCCCCCAATCTAAAAATATCTGATTCAGGAGATTCGCCACGTTGGTGAACTATAAGTCCGGTGGGTGATCTTGAGAGGAGCAGATTAGCAAAATAAGGTTCTGAGAGTAGATTGCGCCATGTCTTACATACGCACTTGCAATGGATGATTGTCTTGATGGGAACTCTTGATATAATGTCTAGCATAATATGTGTGGGTAGTTCCATAATGGATGAACTTTGACAACACATTTTCTGCTCTTCTAGCTTTTTCTCTCTTTCTTCTTTGTTGAAGATGCTAGTTTATTTGGAAATGGTATAAGGTGGATGGATAGCTTTATGTGGTTGTGTGGAGATGGAATGGGATGCCATTTGATGGTGGTGGGGGAGATAAATAAACACTGGAAAAAAGACCTAGCTAGTCATGTAACAAAAAGGAAGACCAAGTCATATCATTTGACAAGTATTTTATTTATGACTATAGACCAGTGACTTTGTTTAGGAGTCTTTCTTGCTTACGTACTTTGTAGTCCTTAAATGATACACCTCCTGTTAAAAGCAGTTCAACAACTAGCGGATCGGGTCCATATTTATGAGGATAACATTGTTGTATTTGTCGCAATTAGTTGACTATGACAACTGACTCATAAAATAGTTTTTAGCTTGGTTAAAAGCGACTTAATTTTGTATAAAAATTATAATTAACTTTTTTAATATAAAACTCAACAGTGAAAAACTTAACTCTAAAAAAAATTACGTCGTTTTACCAACTTTTTACTAAATAGAATTAATCAAGTTTGGTTAAGGTATGTCTTAGATTACTTTTATTTCTCAGCCGTTCACTACAATTAAAAGAGAAAATGAAGTATCCGCAAGAAGTTATGTTAAAAAATATCAGAACACTTACTTTCTCTTTTAACTCAACATTTTCTCTTTCTTCCATCAAATTTCAAAATTCACTAACTTTTTGTTACAAATCCAAAATTATTAATCTGTATATAGTTAAAAAGCTCTCGTTAGCATCTTCAAAACAAGATCCATTGTTGATATCTTTTTATTTAGCTAAAATGACCAAAATTAGAATTAAAATCTTGTATTTTGAAATACACCATTATAAGCTTTGGTTGCAACTTTGACATTTTAATTACATCAAAACATATCAACAATGCCTTTTATTTTGAATTTTTAACGAAAAAAGATATTGAATTTTAAAATTTGGTTGGAGAAAGATAAAGTTTTGTGTTAGGAGATAAAAGGAGTGTTCCCTTTCTAAGTTTTTTAATGTAAAAAAGCTATCCGCAAGAAGTTTTTTCGAATACTAATTAGTATTTGCAAGAATTTTTTGCGATACTTATTTTTCCCTTTCAATCTTGACCATCAGTGATTACAAATGAATGACTGAGAATGAGTTGGCTGGAAAATGATCTATAGCCAGCTATATATATATATATATATATATATATATATATATATATATATAGAGAGAGAGAGAGAGAGAGAGAGAGGATTTATAAATTATTAAAAATTGCAATTTAGATCTCATCAAAAAGATGTATACAAAAAGAAGCAAGTCCCTAATATTGATGAAAGCAACTGAATTTGAGAATTAAAACACTGAAACATCCTCCAACATGGAGTTCTTAAGCGGGATTAAACTCGGGACAAAAGTCATTGTGTC
The DNA here is from genome assembly GCA_034770075.1 of Aralia elata. Classification (NCBI taxonomy): domain Eukaryota; kingdom Viridiplantae; phylum Streptophyta; class Magnoliopsida; order Apiales; family Araliaceae; genus Aralia; species Aralia elata. The sequence continues at coordinate 23,032,204 of CM068377.1, read as the reverse complement.
GAATGTGTCATGTACACCACGAAGAAAAATGTCCAGTTTTTCCAAACTTTTATTTCCAGGATGGCAGGTGAACATAAAGTCATCCCACCACAACATCAAAATAGTCCCATCTTTCAAAAATCCAATTACCCGAACCATCTCATACATCAGCCATTCTGGAGCCGAGTTTTTAAGAATGACCACCTCTTTTGTCCAACATTCCTTGTCTCCATAATCCTTCATCACCCAAATGGCAAACTCAGATTCTGATGTATTATCACATACACATAAACAACCTCCGAGCAATCCCAAACTCCGGTATGTAACAACCCCTTCCACTGGAGGAGCAGAGTTGGTTAGTTGAAAGGATTCTTTATCTATGTCAAAACAACCCACCGTTTCATGACCATTGTTTTCTCCATCATAAGCTAACCAATGAAGACAACTGTTAAGAAGCACACCATTCGGAGCAAAACCAGCACCATCGGCAACACGTCCAAGACTTCTCCAAGTACCTGTTCCTAGTGTGTAAACCTCACATTCTGATGTATATGAAGAATAATCAGAAGAATAATTCCCACGAAAAAATCGTACCACTTTGTACTGCTTTGTTTTTGAACTATATCCAAAACCATAAGTTACAATGCCATAAGATATTCTTATGTACTTATGATCCGGAAGGAGTATGAACTGTCGAGTAATAGGATTGCATATGTATGTTCTGTCACTACTGGCATAATGCCATAAGCATATTAGGCCATTAATTGAGCCCACTAAACGTAGCTCACTATGTTGGAAGCCTAGTCCGAGGTCAAATCTCATCAGAGGGTCATGGTGAAACTCATGGTGGTTGAGATCATCTTGTATTTCGCCTAATTTGAAGATATCAGATTCAGGAAAGCTGCCAAGTTGGTGAACCATAAGGCCTGTGGGTGATCTTGAGAGGTGCAGGCTAGCAAAATAAGGTTCTGAGAGTAGATTGCGCCATGTCTTGCATACGCACTTGCAATGGATGACTGTCTTGATGGGAACTCTAGATATAATGTCTACCACAATATTTGCAGGTAGTTCCATAATGTTCTGTTCTTGAAGCTTTTCTTTCTTTCTTCTTTCTTGAAGGTTATAGTTTGTTAGGAATGCCCCCAAGCTTATTTAGAAGGGTGGTTATATATGGGGATTATAGTTTGAGACAGTGGATGAGATGGCTAGGTGAGATTGATTGTAATTTTGGTGATGGAATGGGATGCCATTTGATGTTTGTGGTGGATATATATATATATATATACGGTTCGGATCTTAAGCTCACCCTTATCCGGCTCACCCTAAGCTCACCCCCCTTTAGCGACGGATCCGGCGACGGTTTTATCATACAACCGTCGTCTATACTTTTAGCGACGTTATATATTGTCCGTCGCTAAAAGTATAGACGACGGTTGTATGACTAAACCGTCGCCGGATCCGTCGCTAAAGTGGGGTGAGCTTAGGGTGAGTCGGATAAGGGTGAGCTTAAGATCCGGACTCTATATATATATATATATAATATATATATATATATATATATATATATATATAGTCCATTTCTTAGGCTCACCCTAAAAAGCTCACTCCAAGCTCACCCCCCTTTTGCGACGGATTTGGCGCCGGTTTGGGTGTACAACCGTCGGCGATACTTTTAGGGACGCTCTATATGGTCCGTCGCTAAAAGTATAGACGACGGTTGTACATTCAAACCGCCGCTGGATTCGTCGCAAAAGGGGGGTGAGCTTGGGGTGAGCTTTTTAAGGGTGAGCCTAAGATCCTTACTTTATATATATATATATATATATATATATATATATATATATATATATATATATATACACACACACACACACACCATTGAAAGGAAGACCAAGTCACATCTATTGTAACAAAAGGGAAGACAATCATTTTTACAAGTATTTAATTATGACCATAGACCAGTGACTTTGATTAGTATTCTTCGTAAGAATTCAATGACATGCTTATGGACTTGGTAATTCCTAAAAGCTGGTGAATCTGTTTATACATGGAATATTATGGTTGTATTTTTGAAGATTACAGAATTATTTGTTAATTTTGTATTATTATTTAGGGATAAATTTCCAATCTTTATAGTAGGGAAATTGTTTTAGATACTTTAATCATTATAAGAACTAACTAGGAGTTGTTTCCATACCGAATTAAGTTATCGAAGTTACATTACTATTAGAATTTCGGACCGGGTATGGTGAAGTTGTGTCACCGTAATCAGTTTTATAACTAGTTATTGTATTAATTATAGAAAATGTTACATTGATATCTTTTTATTGCGTCAACTTCACTATAACCGGATCCTAGAGTTTCACTTGGTCTACAAGTCTTAATTAGGTCTCTATACAAGTCTTTCACACAAAAAGTCTCATTTGCAAAAGAAGAAATATTGTTCCACAAAAGAGTATTTTTTTTTGTCGATGCAGTCTAAAATAATACAATATCTTTAAGTTTAAAGATTACAATTTCACTATTATGTCACCACTACTAAACTAAACACTCATTATAAAGGGATAAATATGAAAGGTATCGACTCTTTTTTTGTGAAACGGAAAGAGTTCATAGAATTTAACATATTGAATTGAGGCTATGAGTTCCTTCAAAGGATATTTCTTCTTCCTGTATTATTTCCCTAAACTGTTCTGGATCTTGTCATTGGTGAAATGACAAAACTGTCATTAATAAAATCCCTAAAACTACGTTACTCTGGGACGTTACCACCATCAACTATAACTATGGTAACCAACTATAACTACGTTATTTATCTTGTAGCACTGGTTATATATCTGGTTATCTCCATTTGTATTGCAGTGCTAAACTGCATAGCTGAATTGAAGTGTACAATGTGGCTTGATCTATCTATATTCACGTAATCAAGGTCTTTCCATGTCGATTAGAATTATATGGTCAATTTTTCAAATTGATTATCACGAAATGAATAAATTCATAAGCTTTATATTTTGTTTTTCAGGAGACTGATCTCCAATGGTATATAGTACAGCTAATGCTAACAAGAAGCACCAAACCTGAATATTTTAATAAATTTGTTTACTACATTCAATTTCTTCATAATGAACTTATGTGCTGAATCATATATAACAAGTCTGCACTGAGGTAACTGTTCTCAACAAGACTTTTGCTTGCTAATTGAATAAAAACACGAACACCCACAAAATATAAAAAAGTTGTAGCTGCAAAATGAATCAAGAAGTTGCATACAAACGGCATATTATTAGACCATTACATTGATGAAATCAACTGAATTTGAGAACTTAAACACTGAAACATTATCCAACATGTTTGGTTTGACCTCAAAAGTCAAATTGTATCTCTAATTTTGGAACAGAAGAGTATTTAACAAGACCTGCATAATCTATAAACACTATTTCAAACTGACTAATTGCATTACTTCAAGGGCGGCATTTGGTAATAAGTGTAAAGATGCAGATGAATTCATCTCTACGGTGAAGGAAGGAGTCAAGTTATCTGGTGAATTTGACATGTTTGATATCTTCCCCTCCCTTAGGATTCTTCAGTTCTTACGCAGGATAATGCCGGTACTAGAAAAATTGCACACAAGGTTGGATAAGGTTCTTGAATAAATTATAAATGACCATAAAGCAAAAAGGGCCACCAATGATAGATACATCAGGAGAGGAAGATTTAGTAGATGTTCTTCTTAAACTGCAGGAGTCTGGTGACCTTGAAGTTCCTATTACAACCACTAACATCAAAGCAATTATTTCGGTAAGTATGTTTTCAGTTACTAGATTTATGCTGTTACAAATTCATTCATTTCGTGCATATATTATTGTAAATGTATCTTTAGCCGCCATGTTCTAAAGATTACAAGGCTAAAACAACTAGAGTGTTATTGTTTCAACACTAACCAGCACACTGAAGCTCACCATCCTACAGAATTTGATCAAATAAAATTAGGACCCAGTTATTGACATTTTTTTTCTCAATTAGGTCCACAACAACCTACCTTTTTGAAATAATATATAAAGCGGATCAAAAAGTAGGTACATAACAATATAACATCTTATAGAAGAGGCAGAGAAAAATGAGCTCAAAATATTATGCATGAGGATTGTGCATATGATTACCAAGGGGGTGTATTTGAAGATAGAAGCCCTAACTAGCGATATTAGTTTTTTGTAGGAGTTCCCTGTTGCTCCAATCTCCCCTATGCCCCTGTGCGGCCCCCTATGCCTAAGACGTTCTCTGGGCCCAAGAGTCATAGTTATTGTTTCCATTTTTTTCTTATTGTTGATACCGACAGGACTCATCTAGATGATATATGTTGATTGGTAGTTATAGGACGTTCTTTGGGCCCATGAGCCGTAGTTGTTGTTTTCAACTTTTCCTAGTCGTTAATACTGACAAGACCCATTTAGATGATGTTTGTTGATTAGTAGTAAGAGGACTCTTAGTAATTCATAGATGTAGATGTTGGACCTATCAAAGGTGATATTTTTCGAAACTCAAAAAGAAAAAAAGAAGTGAGTTAGTGTTTGGTTGGTTAGTGAGTGTTTAAAAATTCAAACGCACTCTTAAATCTTGTTTGCTTTAAAACAGTTTATTTTAAATAAAAAAATTTTGACTCACAACACAGCGTTTGAGACTCAAAAACAACCAATAATCTATCTTCTCAAAATCAATCACCTTGTTGCCTTAAAAATTTTAACCAAAAATTGTAATCAAATTGAAAGTATCAGTCGCACTAAAAGTCGTGTTTATCAACCAATTTCTTGTAAGTTTATTATTTTCCAAGTTTAACTAGCTAATTTTAGTTTATAAATTTTATGCACTTGAAACATTCCAAGAAAGTTTTATTAAAATCGTTTTATCGATTTCATTACAAATCTATTTAGTGCAAAATTCATTTGGTTGGAAACTAGATTTCATGGCATTCGATATGAGTACTACTTGTTCATATTTATGACTTCAAATGATAAGTTATAACTTTTTAAATGATAGCTGAAAAGCTGTACGAATTTAAGCTTTAACATTACATAATTTAATTTGAAAATCTGTCTATTTTAAACGAACAAGGAAATCCAAACCTAAAATTTGAATTGAAACAATTTTAAGTATAATATACTCCATGCTGAATGTAACAATACCCAATACCCGAAAGTAAAACTCCCAACTCAAAAATATTAGTCTTAATTCTCCAAATTATAACACAAAACTCATATTTTTCCGAAACATTAAAACCCTAAATCAAAATCAAAATCAAGTCTTTCAAAATTATATGTTAATTACAAATATATTCTAAAAATTAAAATAAATTAATACAACCACCTTCACATTGAAGAAACAAAAAAAAACTTTCTCTTTTAAATAATGAAGATGGAGATTCATGCTAAATTGCATCAGTAACACAAATTGATGGATAGTGAAATACCAATCAATCAATGATTTTAGAAAATCTGTACGCTAAGCCAATCAATCAATGATTCTAAAAAATCTCTGTGCCAAGCCAATCAACTAAATTGCATCAGTAACACAAATTGATGGATAGTGAAATACCAATCCATGATTTTAGAAAATCTGTGCGCTAAGCCAATCAGCTCAATTGCATCGGTAAGACAAATTAATGGATGGTGAAATATCAATCAATTATTCTAAAAAAATCAGCTAAATTTCAGTGCCAAGCCAGTAAGCTAAATTGCATCAATAAGACAAATTAATGGATAGTGAAATATCAATCAATTATTCTAAAAAATCAGCTAAATTTCAGTGCCAAGCCAGTAAGCTAAATTGCATCAATAAGACAAATCGATGGATAGTGAAATACCAATCAATGATTCTGTGCCACGCCAATCAACTAAATTGCATCAGTAACACAACTTGATTGATAAGAAATACAAATCAAAACCAAAATCATTATTGATTTGTGCACAACAATAGAGACTAATAATACTGGGCCATATAGAATTCACAGTCATTAATAATCTCTGTGCAACAGTTGGAGATTAAAAATTCATAACAGGAAGACCAAGATTTATAGCACAATGAGCAAAAATTAACAAGAGATATGTAAATATTAAAGGTTATGAAAGGTTTGCTCATGAATTCATTCAGTCTATTGTATCAACACTATTTTAACAAGGCCTGCATGATCTATTGTATAAACACGATCTTCCTGGAATGTGTATTCAGAGTTTTATGTCCTTGATCATCAACACAAAAGTTTTGGTCATGGATTTCACTTATTGTCCAATTATCTATTGCACTATTTTAACATGCATGAGAGTTAGCTTTTATTTATTCATCCTTGGAACAGAATATGAATTCCAATTAACACTACCAAATAGTTACAGGAATTTACCCTGTGAAAGAAATACTAGGATAAGAGAGAATTTAATAGAGATTGAATCCACATAATGGAAATTCAATTTGTGACACTTTTAAACTCAAAATTGAGACGATTCATTAAACATTATCAAACAATAAATCTTACAATGAGTAGTACTTTTTAAATATTTTGCAATATTCATCATTGTAATTGACCAAAATTAAAGGAATTCATATCAATTTTGAGTTTGAAAATGTTTTAAGTTTACTTCAAAAAGTTGATCCTATACTTTGAAACGCAAGGAGTACTATTTTAAAGTATAAACAACTTTGGATTGTGGAATTTTGCTACAAGTTGCTTATATGCAAATAGTGAACTGTCTCTTCAGATGTAATCTCTTTTCTCAAGTCCTCTGTTCCTTTTTCTTCCCCACGTTTTGCACGTTCTTTTATCATGGTGATCCAGTGATCCTGTCTAACATTGACACAACGAAAGGACTAAATAGAGAATAGAAACAATCACAAGAATTAAATTTATATAATTATGTTCAGTATAATTATATTAATTAGTACACAATAATTATGTTCAGTACTGAACATATTAACATAATTAATTTATATAATTATATTTGTTATTTTTAAAATTTTAGTATTTTATATTTTAGTATTTCATAAATTAATTTAAAAATAAAATATATCTACAAGTTTTTGATATATGGGAGGAAACTAAAATTTTGTATGTTTTTATAATAATGACAGTTAGGTATGGATAAGGGGACCAAAAAACTGCTATGCTTGATCACGTTGTAAGTCAACCCCAATTATCAGAAAAAAAAAAATCAAATCCCTACCGCTAGAACTTGTAGCAGCAAGTAAGCCAATTTAGGGCATTTTCGTAAACTAGATTGCCGCTACAAGGGATATGTCTGCCGCTACAACATGTAGCGGCATGATCCATTTTTTTTTTAATCCTAGCCATCCATTATATTGATCAACGGTGGAGATCTTGGTTGCTGAAATAGTTTTCATGACAACCAGTTGTCATGGATTGTTATCCATATATATATAAATATATATATATATATATATATTTATATATATATATATATATATATATATATATATGTATATTACCTCTCTGCACACACAACCAAAGACCTAATATGACAACAAATTATGTATCTATGATGCTCCAAATACCTTCATTTTCTCTTTTCTTTACTTTCTTCCTCTTCCTGTTCATGGTGGTGAAACATTGGAAGAGACAAAGATTCGCCCCAAAACTTCCTCCAGGGCCGTGGAAGCTGCCCCTTATTGGGAACTTGCACCAGTTAACTGGCTCCACGCTACCACATCATTCCTTGGGAGATCTTTCCAAGAAACACGGACCCATTATGCACCTAAAACTTGGTGAGCTTTCAAGCATAATCATTTCATCACCAAAAGCAGCTGAAGAGGTGTTAAAGATGCACGACCTTACTTTTGCACAAAGGCCTAAACTTCTTGCTGTTGACGTTATGGGATATGGTGATTTAGGCATTGTTTTCTCCCCCTATGGCGATTACTGGAGACAAATACGCAAAGTTTGCATCTTAGAGCTCCTAAGCGCTAAGCGCGTCTACTCATTTAGATCATTGTGCGAAGAGGAGGTGTGGAACTTTATTGAATCCATTTCCTCATCTCTAGGGTGTTGTATCAATCTTAGCGAGAAGCTGATTCAATTGACTAATTGCATTACTTCAAGGGCAGCATTTGGTGATAAGTGTAAAGATGCAGATGAATTCATCTCCGTGTTGAAGGAAGGAGTCAAGTTATCTGGTGGATTTGACATGTTTGACACTTTCCCCTCCCTTAAGATTCTTCAATTCTTACACAGGATAATGCCGGTACTAGAGAAATTACACATAAGGTTGGATAAGATTCTTGAAAAAATTATAAATGACCATAAAGCAAAAAGGGCCACCAATAATTCATCAGGAGAGGAAGATTTAGTAGATGTTCTTCTTAAACTGCAGGAGTCTGGTGACCTTGAAGTCCCTATTACAACCACTAGCATCAAAGCAATTATTTCGGTAAGTATGTTTTCAATTACTAGATTTATGTTGTTACAAATTCATTCATTTCGTGCACACATTGTACTATCTTTGACTGTCATGTTCTAAAGATTACAAGGCTAAAACAATTACAGTGTTATTGTTTCAACACTAACCAGCACACTTTACAGAATTTGATTAGATAAACTTACGACCCAGTTATTGACATATTCTTTCTCTATTAGGTCCCACAATATCATTTACTTAGGCAGTTAGTTATGATCATGTGGCTGAAATGTCCACAACCACCTACCGTTTTGAAATAATATATAAATCGGATTAAAAAGTAGGTATGTACATAACATATCTTATAGCACAGGCAGAGACAAATAAGCAAAATACTTGTCAAAATGTTATAAAAAAATATGCATGAGGATTGTGCATATGATTACCATGAGTGTGTATTAGAAGATGGAAGCAGTAAGTAGCAATATTAGTTTTTTGTAGGAGTTCCCTGTTGCTTTCCTAGGACGTTCTTGGGCCCAAGAGTTGTTTCCATATTTTTTCTAGTTGCTGATACTGGCAATATCCAGCCAGATGATATGTGTTGGTTAGTAGTGACAGGATTCTTAGTAATTCATAGATGTAGATCTCAAACATATCAAAGGTGATATTTTTCGAAACTTAGAAAGAAAAAAGAAGAAGTGAGTTAGTCCTTGTTCCGTTGTTCGGTTAGCGAGTATTTAAAAATTCAAACGCACTCTAGAATCTTGTTTGCCTAAAAGCAATTTATCTCAAACACAACTTATTTGACTCACAAACCCAACATTTGAGGCTCAAACGCACCGCACTAAAAGTGGTGTGGTGCGTTTAGAACTCCAAACACGCACGTAATGCTATAATTGCAAAAGCTACAAATACTAGGAAACAAAATAGCTTAGACAAACATTTTTTTTGTCGATAACCTCCGACAAATCAATTGAATATTGATTAATACGTAATCGATCAAACACTACTCGAAAACGGCTGTTCTGCTTAAGAACGAAATGTTTCAAATGTTTTACTTAACAGTATTGTTTTAGTTATTGTGTCATCCACTACAAGTAATAGCCAATAGCAGGATGGAAAATTAGTAGTCACAAGAGTTTGGTTCAAAAGCAATTCAAAAGACTCGTATATTGTTGGAAGTGGTTCATCTCAGTACTGAATGTCAGCTCAAATATCTTGTTCAGGATATATTTTCTGCAGGAACAGAGACTTCGGCGACAATCATAGAGTGGGCAATGTCAGAAATGCTGAGTAACCCAAGTGTACTGAAAAAGGCACAAGCCGAGGTTCGTCAAGTACTTAAAAGAGGGACGAAAATCATTGAAGAAGAGATTCAAGAGCTAAATTATTTAAAGTTGGTTATCAAAGAAACTCTAAGATTACACCCACCTGCCCCTCTGTCTATTAGAGAATCAAGGGAAAGTTGTCAAATTGGCGGGTACGACATTCCCAAGAAAACCAAAGTCATTATTAATTTGTGGGCAATAGGTAGAGATGCAGAATATTGGAAAGATGCTGATTGCTTTCGGCCAGAGAGGTTCCAAGGATCTTCCATTACTTATCAAGGAAACAATTTTGAATACATTCCATTTGGAGCTGGGAGGAGGATTTGTCCAGGCATCTCATTTGCTAATGCAACTATGGAACTTCTACTTGCTCTATTGTTATATCACTTTGACTGGAAGCTCCCAGGTGGGATCAAACCAGAAGAGCTGGACATGAGTGAAGCGTTCGGCATAACCGTGAAGAAAAAGAATGATTTGCATGTGATTGCGAGCCCAGTCATTTGATTCTTTGTTTTCGGTATAAGTCCAAATTTAAGCCGCCTCCTTGAGTATATAACTTTCGATAGCATGCTTAAGAAATACTACGTGCAATTACCTGGCTACCTACTGTTAAAGAGATCTAATATATCGTTAGCGACATTATATAAGTTTGCTATGGATCAATTCCCCTGTATATAATTATAAATATCTTATATCATTTAGTGATTGAATTTGGAGAATTTAGAATATAAACCGCTTTTTTATATGAAAGAGAAGACTTCTTTCTGATCCAAAATTAATAATATCTTCGTATGAAAATTAAAGTTTTTTTTTTTTTAGTTTAAATTTTTTCTAGACAAGTGCAAAATAATTTTGCATGTCAATTCACATGCTTTCAAAAGTTTTTATTTATTTTTTTCGTTAACTCTTCCTGGAACACCCCAACAAGAGTCCTCCATGGACTTGCGGCTGGGACATTAACACTTCACTATTTATCTTACGCAAGACTGAAACAACCAAAATTCTCAGATATTTCTACTGCGCACCACTTGATCTTCTTTAAGACCTGTGCATGTATCATAAGGTAGACACTAATTAGGACTGGGCAAGCACCAGGGTCGGTCCAAACTTTTTGGGGATCTCAAGCCAAATCTGAAATTGGGGCTTTTTTTTTAAACATTCAATACTAAATTAAATTAATATTTATGATATTTTTTTTTAATTAGAATTTCATTTTTCTTGCTCTTTTAGATACAAAATTATTGATTAAACTTGTATGATGGTACTTGTAGCTACTGCTTTGTTGAGAAATTTTTTTTTTGAGTTTTTTTTAATGGGCTCTAACATATATGAATTATTAAAATTTGGGGACCTTCTCAATTTTGGGGGCCTCAAGTCATTGCTTAAGTGGCTTAACTAATGGGCCGACCATGGCAAGCACCTTGCTCGATTGCTAGTGTGTGGAGTGTACGAGTAATATGAATGAGACCTGTGTAACATATATAATGCAGCATTTTAACACTCCATCTGTTTCAAATTATAAGACCAATATTGACTTTTTCAAAATCAATTTGAGACATTTTCAAACTCAAAATTGACATGATTTATTTAGTTCATATCAATATAATTATGAATATCATAAACTACCTAAAAAGTTAGTTCATGCCAATATAATTATGAATATCATAAACTACTTAAAAAGTAAGCAAAAGGATATTACCTCATTGTGGTTGTCGACTTTTAAGCATTACACCCTAAACCTTACAAAATATACAATTAACTAATTGAACTTTTTAAAAACTATTAATTAAACTGTTCCGTTAAATTAGTTGAACGGACATCAAATATAAGCTGGGATATTCAGACGTCTACGTAAATACTGATGTGGCCTATTAGTTGCATCAGAGGTGGATCGAGCGAAGAGAAGTCATCGCTTTTGTATTCCAACTTACATTTGCATCGGTTAAAATAGATGAAGAATTAAGATTTAGAAACTTGCAGAAATTAGGATCAATTAGCTGCGAAAAATTAGGGATTTTGATGGGTAATTGCATCCGCTTATAAACCACCAATTGCAGGGGCTATTGTTCAAAGTTGCAAGGGCTACTATACGAAACAGATGTTAGGGTTTTGAATTCATACCGAAATTGGGAGTGATTGAACCTAGATTTGCTTAAAAAAATTGGGACTTTTGCTGGATAATTCATCCCTTTGATTTTACAAACCAACCATGCTTTGACTTCACAATTGCTATGGATTGTGATGTTTCTGTCAAAATTGAAAACCCTAAATTTTTTTCCGAACCTGTAATATCCCGAGTTTTTAGAAATTATTTTATAAATGTAAATTAGGAATTTAATAAATAAAATTCTTACTATGTAGTTCGAGCGATGAATTTAAAATTGTAGTAGTTAATTTAACTATTAAATAAATGAGTTAAATTAATTACAGAATGAAATAAGGAATTTAAGAAGGTTGATTAATTAATATTAATTAACCAAGGATAAAATAAAAATTAAATGATGAATTAAATTTCATGTACGAGTTAATTAATTCACTAAATTAAAATTAGTGAATAACTATATGTATTTTTTTTAATAAAAATGAGGGAGTTAATTAAACTCATTTAAATAATATATTATATATATAATGTAATATATTATTGTGTTGACTTAATAAATAATATTATACCAAGTTGATATAATAAAATATCAACTGAGGTTCAATCAATATGTAAAATATATCTTGGAACAAAAGTAGTAAATTAAATTCATATTTGAATAATAAATATATTTAATGTATAAATAAATTGTTTGAAAACAATTTATAGGTGGAAGGCATAAATTAAATTTAATTATACAATATTAATTAATGAAGTAAATATTAATGAAGTGAATATTAATTATTTTAATAAATAATTCATTATATTAAAGAGTGTTATAATCGGTTAATTCCATTTTTTTTATGAAAGAATTTTATACGTAATGTATAAAATTTACCCAATTATATAATTATGTACTAATATGAATTATATTGAATGTAGTGTGTGTATATATATATACACATATTATACATATAATAGTTTAATGTATATAATCCAACTAGTGGCCCATAATAATTCAGATGGATATAATGTTCTGGAAAGAAGGAACAAGTAGCCGAAAGGGAGGCTAGTCTCTAGCTATTAAAGCACACCTAATAAACACCTGTGAGCATCCTTTTTAGAAAAGAGAGGAAATGGGTTTGGCTTATTTAGAAAATTCCTAAGCTACTTAGTGCGGATAACCCATCATCTACAAAAGCTAGTATATGAGATGTTTTCATGTACGTGATGCGTATGATTATTAAATATTCCCTTTTATTCATATTGTCAAGCAAACATGAGCTTATTATAAAAAGAAAAGTTAGAGAAAGCTCACCAGCAACATAGGGCCTCTTTTTGTATTTCTTTTTGCTTTTTAAAAAAAAAAGAAAAAAAAAACAACCAAATAATTGGCCAATTCTCTTTCAACTTCTCACAGCTCCATTTCAACTCTCTTGGTAAACCACAGAGAGGTTAGAGAAAATGTTTTTTTTTATCCTCTTGAGACTTCTTCTCTTTCTTTCCGGACATAGACAAGCCATGCACCCTACATGAAGAGGTTTCTAAAGGAAATTTATTGTTGAAGTTGAACTGTCAAATGCGGATATTCTTGATGTATTATATGAACAATATGCAATTTACATGACTTCGTTAAAGGATGATGAATGGGCAAAAAGGAAGCTTTAGGGCTTTGAAATGGGTTTCTTTTCTCCTTCCCGATGACTGTCCAGGAGCAGCAACAAGAGGGATTTGGAACTGCTACGGCAGGCTTCCTCTGTAGGAATAAGTGTACAGCCACTTGCTAGTGCAAGGTCATGAATGGCTACGGAAGAAAACCACGAAGAGAGAGAGTGGAAACGCATGCATGCATGCAAGGATTCTAGAGAGAGATGGGGGTGTTACATAACTGGAACTATTATTGAAGCTTAAAAAAAAATGTTGTCGTATTTTTTTTTTCTCTTGAATGGCAACTTTAATTGCGATACTCACTTAGTGACCTCCAAAAGTGAGAGCTTTGGCTTTCAAAGAGATACATCATGTGATGTTGCATGGAAGAATTGGTTGGTCACCTCTTTGTCCCTTGTGATGCAGTCATGCAGCGAGGAGTTTTAGGACTATTGTATTTTCGTTGTGTGGTTTTTCTTGGGTATTGTCGAGGTCAGTTTGTGAGATATCACAGGTTTGTAGCGGGGTGAAGTTTAGGAAGGAGTGGAGGAAACAACAGTTTTTGATATCATGTATTGTCAGTTACTGGAAATCAAGGTACGGTGTTAACTCCTCTGTTGTGTAGCAGAGCTTTCAGCTTCCGACTGACACACTAGTGCCTGATATGAAACTTGGCTTGAATAGGAAATCGAGAGACAAGACCTCATTATATCATGGGTAGGTGATCATGATCCTTGGCCAGGTTCTCATTTGAAGGAAAAAAAGAAATATTGGAAGCGAATAATATAGATAACAAACTACGGATGGAGGCAAGTTTTTCAGAACTTGCTCTTATGTGTAAAATGTTATTATATGCTAATGCGCTCTTATATTATTATAACATAATATGCTATGAACTGTTCAATTTGAACTTTATACCTTGTAATGAAAAACATGATGATATGTGACGTACGTGTTAATGTGTTTACATTTATAATTGTCATACATGGATATATTGTGAAGCATGCATGATACATGATTTATGTGTTATGTGTAACTGTTAAACTTGCGGGCAACGTAGTTGCTCACCCACGCCACAAACAGATTTTTGCAGCTAGTGCAACAGTACCTAGATGGTCAGAAGAAGATGATCGCAGGGAAAACATTTAAACGAGAAATTGAAGTCTATGTGGCGATGTTATATTATTTTAATACTGTAATATTATTCACAAGCTGATGTATTGTATATTCTGATTTAGAATGATGTGTACGATTAAAGGTTAGAAAATCTGGGATTAGATTGAGATGTATTGTAATATTATAGAAATTACTTTTATGTCATAGAGATTTGTATTGTATATGCAGTATCGTGGCGAACCGAAGCCGAGGTCAAGGTGACCCGGATTTGGGGTCGTCACAGTTGGTATCAGAGATGTAGGTTATAGTTCTATGGTAAGAGTACCTTAGGATATAACCTAAAAAGATTAAGTCGTATTTAAAAATCCTAGAGGCCAAGTAGGCTAATAGGGGGTACACGTGATGTAAGAGCTATAGGCCGAATATAGGAGGCGAGAACTTTTGTAGACTCGTTGAAATTGATTCCCCAAAAAGCGGATCTTGTCCCCTTGCTTTAATTAATAAATCTTTGCTTTAACCTTATTAAATGAATAATTGGGGTTAGAGAAAATAAGTCTGAGAACCTTGGTGGGACTACCAAGGGAAGGTAAAAAGAACAGAGAATATTAATTGTGAGTCTCTGAAGTGGCCTATAAATAAGCCTGCATAGAATTGTATATTTCTCCAAGTTAGAAGTAAGAAAAAGCAAGAGTAAGCTAGAGAGAAAGGATAATAAAAAAAAAGTCACAGATTTAAAAAAAAAAAAAGAAGCAAGATGTCAGGAGATGAAGCACTTAGAGATATCCTGGTAGTTTCGGAGGAGCCGATAACTGTAGAGCCTTTATCTACGGTAGCTCCTGAACCCGAGGATAGGGAGGAGTCGGTGGAGAATCTATTAACAACAGTGGTAGATAGGAACATTGAGTTGGAAAATATAGTGCAAGAACTAAAGGCGGAAGTGGAAGAACTCCGATCAGACAATCAAGAACTAGAGGCAAAAGTGGAAGAACTCCGAACAGACAAGCAGGCTATAGAAGCCCATTTGGAAGACGAGATTTTAGAAAAGTTGAGAGCGCAGGATCAGGCGCATGAATTGGAAGAAGAAGTAAGATGCAAGAACAAGAAAATGGATAGAATGAGGTACGCATTTAATAAGTTGGTCGGGCATATTCAGGATAAGGTATCCAATTACCCCGAGGAGGAAGATCATACTGGACCAGTCATTAGTAGGGACCAGGTCATGATCATTACCAAGGAAGAACAAGAAGATTCCATTGAGCGTGGTCTAGGAGGTTGAGATGTGAATGACGTATATAGATACGCCTACTTATAATAATATTAATATGTAATGATAATTTTGTGTAAGTTAAGAGATATATTTTTATTATAAATCCCCATATGTATAGTATTAGAGGGATATGTTATATAAGTGCTATAAGATGCAAAGTATTATGTACTACGAAAAATATGTTTAATAAACGTGCTTTGAAATGAATAGAGAAAGACTACTCAGTCTTAAATAAAAATAAATGATAAGAGATATCTTATGATAAGATTCTTGAAAAAAGCAGAAAAAATAGTAGCAGGTCATGAACAGATCTATAGCAGATGTTTAAGATGAATCCATAACGAAATGGAATAAGTTATAAACAAGAAGATTCAAAGAAGAATCTTGAAGAGTTATAAAAGATGAGATACGAATTAAAGAAAAAGTTTGTATTGAGCAAAGAGTAATCTAAAATTAGAATCATGTGGGGATTTCAATTGAGGAATCATGTGATAGTTGAGTTGTACAAACCTTTGTATGGGCAGGGGTTTTATGCTTGGTCTAACGACTACTCATTTTATCACATCGATAATCATTGAAATGTTGGTATCGCGCTATCGATATACGTATGGTGAGAAGGTGATTTTTTTCTCATATCTATATTTGATAGTTAGAGAATATAAGATTAGGTACGAGTTCTTAAAACTCATGCTTATGGTAAGTTCGTGACTCATAATCGTATGGTATGTTTTTGAGCCCCTAAGTGTATGGACAGTCCCTGATTGGTTCTTGGACTATGTATTGCTAGGACGAGTTCCTAAACTCACATTATTGTGGAAAGTTACTGAACTCATAACGTGTGGTAAGTTTGATGAACTATACCGGGGTATAGAAAAGTTGTGTATTGAGATATGAGGACTTTCAGTGTAGTAAATTTTAAGGATGATAGAAATAGATAGAATTATTGGGCAATGGATGATCATGGGAGAAATTGGAGTTGATGGTAGAAGCGTATGTATTCCAAATCTTCTAGCCATGCTAGATTTCGAATTTATTGACATCGTGCTGATATTTATACTTTTGTGTTTTCGAAAAATATGTTGGATCAATTTTTGAACCAATAAGTTTTAAAAAGGTCATATGATTCATATGTCTATGTTATTTGTTTCGGCTAAGACAAAGATGATTTGAAAAATATCAAAATGTAATTTTTTTAACAGTCATCAATGCAGAGTAACCTAGTGTTAGATGTGATCATAGTATCGTCAACCCACTATGGTATGATGTAGTATGACAATCACGAAATGACGGAATTCTAACACACTGATTGCAACAGTGCAGTATTATGACGTCATAAAATGATTTTTAGAATTTTTTTTAAACCAGTTAAAGATAAGTCAATGCCAACTAAAGTGGCTAGACAAATGTTTCGATTGATGTTCGAATTATTGGTATACGTCTAAGCTATTTGATTCAGCTAGACAAATGTTTATAAAATTCAAATATTCTTTGAGAATTTATGCCAAACAAAATTATGTTGGTGCAGAATCTTATGTTAAGTCTGAGGTGAACAACCCTATAAAGGGGATTTCTCGGATTGGTTAACGTGGTTCAATCCAGGAAAAGCAGTAAGGGTTGGTTAACGTGGTTCAACCCCGGAAAGTCGTTGTGCACAACGCAATAGTATGACAGGCTGATCACCTGGCGTACAAATTTTGTCCGCGAAAATCAGTAGAAATACTTGAGAACTCAGGACAAGTTCATGGTCTTTATGACCCCTCAGACCGATATGAAAAGTTTTCTTGAATTAACTTTTCACATTATTGATGATGCTTCACAGTTATTGTACGATTGTGAAGACTCCTAAAAGATATTCTATTATTCTGAAAGTTGAAAGTTTAAAAGATGTAAACTCCTAGTGAGTCGCTATTGTAGAATGTGATGATAGAAAAGAAATCTTCAGAGGAGAAAAATGTAACAGTTAAGTTGGAAACCTAGTTTTGGTCAATAGAATGAGCAAAGAAATAACTACGCTATAATTTCGAGGACAAAATTTTTAGCAGAAATGGGTGAATGTAATATCCCGGAGTAGAGATGAGTATACTGTAATTTCGAGGACGAAATTCTTAGAAGAAGGGGTGAATGTAATATCACGAGTTTTTAGAAATTATTTTATAAATGTAAAATAGGAATTTAATAAATAAAATTCTTACTATGTAGTTCGAGCGATGAATTTAAAATTGTAGTAGTTAATTTAACTATTAAATAAATGAGTTAAATTAATTACAGAATGAAATAAGGAATTTAAGAAGGTTGATTAATTAATATTAATTAACCAAGGATAAGATAAAAATTAAATGATGAATTAAATTTCATGTACGAGTTAATTAATTCACTAAATTAAAATTAGTGAATAACTATATGTATTTTTTTTAATAAAAATGAGGGAGTTAATTAAACTCATTTAAATAATATATTATATATATAATGTAATATATTATTGTGTTGACTTAATAAATAATATTATACCAAGTTGATATAATAAAATATCAACTGAGGTTCAATCAATATGTAAAATATATCTTGGAACAAAAGTAGTAAATTAAATTCATATTTGAATAATAAATATATTTAATGTATAAATAAATTGTTTGAAAACAATTTATAGGTGGAAGGCATAAATTAAATTTAATTATACAATATTAATTAATGAAGTAAATATTAATGAAGTGAATATTAATTATTTTAATAAATAATTCATTATATTAAAGAGTGTTATAATCAGTTAATTCCATTTTTTTTATGAAAGAATTTTATACGTAATGTATAAAATTTACCCAATTATATAATTATGTACTAATATTAATTATATTGAATGTAGTGTGTGTATATATATATATACACATATTATACATATAATAGTTTAATGTATATAATCCAACTAGTGGCCCATAATAATTCAGATGGATATAATGTTCTGGAAAGAAGGAACAAGTAGCCGAAAGGGAGGCTAGTCTCTAGCTATTAAAGCACACCTAATAAACACCTGTGAGCATCTTTTTTAGAAAAGAGAGGAAATGGGTTTGGCTTATTTAGAAAATTCCTAAGCTACTTAGTGCGGATAACCCATCATCTACAAAAGCTAGTATATGAGATGTTTTCATGTACGTGATGCGTATGATTATTAAATATTCCCTTTTATTCATATTGTCAAGCAAACATGAGCTTATTATAAAAAGAAAAGTTAGAGAAAGCTCACCAGCAACATAGGGCCTCTTTTTGTATTTCTTTTTGCTTTTTAAAAAAAAAGAAAAAAAAAACAACCAAATAATTGGCCAATTCTCTTTCAACTTCTCACAGCTCCATTTCAACTCTCTTGGTAAACCACTTCCATTTTATTTCATAGATGAACTGAACACATATATAGATATAGAAATATAAAGAGAGAGAGAGAGGAAGCGGGGAAGAAGAGAGAGGTTAGAGAAAATGGTTTTTTTTATCCTCTTGAGACTTCTTCTCTTTCTTTTCGGACACAGACAAGCCATGCACCCTACATGAAGAGGTTTCTAAAGGAAATTTATTGTTGAAGTTGAACTGTCAAATGCGGATATTCTTGATGTATTATATGAACAATATGCAATTTACATGACTTCGTTAAAGGATGATGAATGGGCAAAAAGGAAGCTTTAGGGCTTTGAAATGGGTTTCTTTTCTCCTTCCCGATGACTGTCCAGGAGCAACAACAAGAGGGATTTGGAACTGCTACGGCAGGCTTCCTCTGTAGGAATAAGTGTACAGCCACTTGCTAGTGCAAGGTCATGAATGGCTACGGAAGAAAACCACGAAGAGAGAGAGTGGAAACGCATGCATGCATGCAAGGATTCTAGAGAGAGATGGGGGTGTTACATAACTGGAACTATTATTGAAGCTTAAAAAAAAATGTTGTCGTATTTGTTTTTTTTTTCTCTTGAATGGCAACTTTAATTGCGATACTCACTTAGTGACCTCCAAAAGTGAGAGCTTTGGCTTTCAAAGAGATACATCATGTGATGTTGCATGGAAGAATTGGTTGGACACCTCTTTGTCCCTTGTGATGCAGTCATGCAGCGAGGAGTTTTAGGACTATTGTATTTTCGTTGTGTGGTTTTTCTTGGGTATTGTCGAGGTCAGTTTGTGAGATATCACAGGTTTGTAGCGGGGTGAAGTTTAGGAAGGAGTGGAGGAAACAACAGTTTTTGATATCATGTATTGTCAGTTACTGGAAATCAAGGTACGGTGTTAACTCCTCTGTTGTGTAGCAGAGCTTTCAGCTTCCGACTGACACACTAGTGCCTGATATGAAACTTGGCTTGAATAGGAAATCGAGAGACAATACCTCATTATATCATGGGTAGGTGATCATGATCCTTGGCCAGGTTCTCATTTGAAGGAAAAAAAGAAATATTGGAAGCGAATAATATAGATAACAAACTACGGATGGAGGCAAGTTTTTCAGAACTTGCTCTTATGTGTAAAATGTTATTATATGCTAATGCGCTCTTATATTATTATAACATAATATGCTATGAACTGTTCAATTTGAACTTTATACCTTGTAATGAAAAACATGATGATATGTGACGTACGTGTTAATGTGTTTACATTTATAATTGTCATACATGGATATATTGTGAAGCATGCATGATACATGATTTATGTGTTATGTGTAACTGTTAAACTTGCGGGCAACGTAGTTGCTCACCCACGCCACAAACAGATTTTTGCAGCTAGTGCAACAGTACCTAGATGGTCAGAAGAAGATGATCGCAGGGAAAACATTTAAACGAGAAATTGAAGTCTATGTGGCGACGTTATATTATTTTAATACTGTAATATTATTCACAAGCTGATGTATTGTATATTCTGATTTAGAATGATGTGTACGATTAAAGGTTAGAAAACCTGGGATTAGATTGAGATGTATTGTAATATTATAGAAATTACTTTTATGTCATAGAGATTTGTATTGTATATGCAGTATCGTGGCAAACCGAAGCCGAGGTCAAGGTGACCCGGATTTGGGGTCGTCACAGAACCCTCAATTCTGCAGCACTATGTTTGATTCCTCCATCTCCAGTAAAATTAGGGTTTCTACTAAAAACCAAATAACAGATCCATATCATACCGTTGAACACCCATCATGAAAAGAGATGAGAAACATAACTTTTTATTGAAGTCACAATTTGGGGCTTCTTTTGGATGATCTTGAGTTTGAAAGAAGAAAAAAGAATCCAAATAAGGCCTTCTTGGATGATATTACATGTTGAATGATTTATGGTTGAAGAAAGAAAACAGATGAAGAAGAAACATGTGCAGGTTTGAGGTTAATAATATTTTTATTTCTCCATGCATTTTTTTAACCTTTTTTTTTCAAGTAAGCAATGTTTCTTTTTTTTTTATTTTAACTATTTTTCCCAAATACCGTTTTCCTAAAACAACCAATAATCTATTTACTCAAAAATCAATCACCTTACTGACTTAATTTTAACTAATAATCTATTTGTGTCCATACTCCATACCATCGCGTTCATCTCAAAAATTAATCGAAACGGAAATCTCTTAAAATCGACCATGATTTCAGATAGAGGGGAAGGTGGAACTGTAAAGATGAATATGTGGGTCTCTTTCTACCCATGTGGGTAAACATGCACAAACAGGCCGCCTGACCTGGCCTGATCTAAGCCTACCGGGCTTTGACCATTGACCAGGCCGGGCCAGGCCCAGGCCAAAATAAAAAAAGGCCAGGCCAGGCCGGATTATTGAAATAAAACTATGGTCTATGAAGGCCTATAGGGGCCAGGCCCAGGCCGGGCCCAAGCCATTCCAGTCAAGGTCTTCCGTTTGATTTCCAAACTTTACTTTAAAAACTAAACCTTGAACTCTCCTTTATTTATAAAACAAAAGGAGTACAAAATACCATTGTTAGACAATGTGGGACTTCAAAAATCTAAAAAAAAATTAAATAAGACTATCATATAAATACTAGTGAAGTTGGAATTGTAACACTTTATATCTGATGTGGGACTCCTGCCAAAGAATGCACAATAATGATTCCATTAAGTTCCGAGCAACTAAGTCACCAATGTAATATATGTCTTCTTGTAATATAATATAATATAATTTGTTCATACCAAGGCCTTTTCAGTTATAAAAATAGGAGAAAGAAGCATATCATATAATGATCTATAAAAACCATGGATCATTTCTTAATATTTAATTAAAAACCTGGAGGTGCCATCTAGTTTACCCATCTTTATCAAGTATCTCTTTGCCTAGTCCATTAAGTAGAACTTATTTGTTTTATAAGTAAAATGGAAGTTTTTCGACATGAACCACAAGAAGACCATTTAAAGAGTGATAATCACAATTGGGCAAGTGCTCAAACTATTACTTGATGAATGATAGCTTTTGTTAAGTCCCACATCCCCTACCCACTAATTTATGATAGGACATTGGTAGTATAAATAAAACATGCATCCTTCATTAACATATATTATTATCAATATGGGTCCCCAGCTTGCCCAATTTTCACAGGTCGCTGGTCAGGTCGGTCTAGGTTGCAGGCCAGGTCGGTCCAGGCTTTTTGAAAGGCCAGGCCAGGCCGGATATGGCCATAAAAATCATGGCCTGTTCTTAGCCTTGCAGGTCGGGTCGGACCAGACCCAGGCCGCAGGCCATTTGTGCACCCCTACATGTGGGTAAAGAAGATTAAAATAATTTGGGTCTTGAATTTGATAAATTGGCCCAATTGGAATTCTTTTATTCATAACAGTCGACTAGGATTTTAAAAGGAGGTAAAGAGAGAAGCATTCATGTTGGCCCAAAAATTTTCACATTAACTTTATAAAATGTGAAAAAGGAGATACCCTATCGGAAGGTATCTAGTTAGTATATCTTATAGAGTTAATACGTCAAAATTTAAGATTTTTTAGATAAATCCAACCATACGGATATAAAGGACATTCAAAAATATTTGATTATATGAATTTTCATATAATTTGATAATGTCTATCAACTACTTTATATAAATCAAAGTTTAGATTCATTATACTTAATTTTCAAGGTTATAATAATAGTGTTATACAACCTCAAATTAAATAAAAATTTACAATATCTCATATTTTTGTATGATCTTTTCATCTATATAGTTAAATTTTGTCAAAAGATCAAGATAAACTCAATATAAGAAACTAAGGTATATAAGTTATATACCTTAGAGGGCGTCTCCTTCGATCCTTTTATAAAATATGGTCTATTTCTAGTTATAAATTTAATACTTGTATTAGATATCTTTTTATTGAAATTTTTTAAAACTATAAGTCTTAACTTTGTAAGACATACATTTGGAATAAAAAAAATAAAATTGAATTATTTGATGAGAATACAAAACAATAAACAAATGCATTAGAAATAAATGCCTTTCAATTTAGTTTTTTTAATGCCCCTGTCGCAACTTTCAGTATTAGCATTCTCTAATTGTCCACGTTAGACATGTATCTACAATGATACAATTCCTACAATTATCTATTAATTACTGTCAAGTTAATTTCTAAGAATTAATCAAGGTCCTCTGTATATCTCTTGCATGCATATATAAAATCTACGAGACTAAAAGCCTGCATACAACTCATGCCATGCACTCTTTAATACAACTCATATTTTGAATTTGATTACCTAGCTAGCTAGATCTCTTTACAAACTGAATATGGAAGAGAAGACTTTTCTCTCATATATTTTCATATATGTCAAAAATATCAAAGAAAGAACATTTATGAACTAAAAAGTATGGCCAGTATTCACCTCAATTGAATAATTTTAGGCAAAACTAGCAATTATCCCATTGTACAATGAAAGCGCGCACATTTACAGTTATTGTTTCGTTGAACATAGTAATTAAATAATCCCAACGTGTTACATAAAGTAAATATTGTATAATTGTTCGGTTTTCCGCAATTAAGGTACCAAAGAATTTAAGCACCCTGTCTTCTTTCAATTTACAAACAAAATGTACTTAAATAGAAAAATATGGTATTTTCTGAACTTGAAAAACTCAAAAGAAAATGAAGCAAAAGGACAAGGAAAAGAAATTAAAAATGAGTTACAACTGTTGTTTTTTTTTTTTTTTATTTATAAAAAAATCTATCTTTTATTGTTTTACACTACTTTTTAACATTATTCTTAATATTAGATTTTTAGAAATATAGATAGTTAAATTTATCTTCTTCTATTTAGAATAAATTTTTTTTCTTCTGCATTTGTTTTTGTTTTTTTTCTTTTCATCAACGTTTTCTAATTAGATCTAAACGTATCCCGCCTTCATCTATACGTAAGACGTAAGTAATGGCTGGATATGAAACTACGTCCATAAAATCCAAACTGATATTTTAAACAAAACTATATTAGAAATCAAAGCTAGACCACTAAATACGCAACCAATTAGTCTAGAAACGTACACTTTTTGTAATTGTGGAATAACCTTTTTCTTCGTTTCGTAACCTTAACGTTGGTGTACGTACCATTTTCATTGTTTTTTAGATCTTGTGATTTTATAAGTAAATTTTTTAAGTTAAAAAGTTGAGAGTAACGTGAATAATTATAATTGATAATATTTTAATATATTCATGTATTAATATATATCGCAATTGTAATTAGACAGAAAACTCTCGTATTAATACACAGTAGGACTTTGTTTTTTCGACTCTCCATGAAAATTGTTTTATTCGTTTCGTAAACTTAACGTTTGTGGCCACACCTCCATTGTTTTGTTGGCTGCATGCATGCATGGCTTCATGTCCTACTTGTTCTGAAAAGTCCATGAAAATTGTATTATATATCTTTTTATTGAAATATTAATAAGAAAATTAAAACTCGCTTAGTTTTAGTTTTTATGAACATCCCCACTTTGAAGAGAAAAAAAATCATGCATTTAACAATTCAAGTTCACATATATAATATAACGATCTTCAAAAATTCCGATTTACAACTTAACAACATTATTTAAGCTGTTTATTAATTCGCATTATTTAAGCTATAGCTTATAAAATTAATAACTAATCCTTTCCTCTCGTTCTAATTTTGACTATACAAAATTATTCCTATTTACCCATAATTATAATGTAATTGATCGTAACTTAGGCTGGGGTTTCACACTTTCAAATTCCAAATAAATTTAAAATTCCTTCAAATGAATGACTTTGTGAAAAGTACTCTTAGAAAAAAACCAGTTACAAATAGAGGACTTTTTGAAATAGACTTTGTCAACCTTGTGACTACCTGATTGATGAGTAATTATGTGGACCTCAATGAATCCTATCATTTTCTCAGTCAACTTGAAAAGTTGAAGCCTTGATTGTGAGTCATTACAATAGTAGAGATATAGAGACAACTTGACTAAAATTAACTCACATTTCTTATCTGTTTCTCTCTTGATATATATTGTCATTAAATTTTGTGAATTATTATTTCTACACGTAAAATTAGTATGCATAACTTACTAAGTGGAGTCCATTCTTATGCAAGAGAAGATAGATATTGTAAAATAAACACTTTTAATTGTAAAAAAAAAAAAATCAATTTTCCAAAATTTGTATCGTAGTAAAACACAGAATGAAATCAATTGAAATACTTTGAAAATCTTGAGTGAACAACAATTTAATTAAGATGTACAAACAAAAATGAAACAATTAAATCAACACGACAACATAAATAGTTTTATTTTCACTTGACAAGAATTTCTATTCAATGTTCTTCGATTTGTAGAGCAAAAATTGGGGTTTTAGTTGTTAATTTTTTGAGCCTTGATTGGTGATTAACCTTGTGTTGCTACTGAAGTCGTAAATTGGATTGCCTCTTTCTGTATTGTACTTCAATTCATATACCATGCGCTCCAAATTAATTGAAAAGTTTTTGAAAATACGCAAGTCTAAATAAAGAAAAACCAACAAAGACTTTAAAATAATAAAATTAAAAATTACCAGCAGTCAGGTAAACTCTATTTTATTAATCAGCATCAACCTTAAATCAATCAGGTCCCACAATAAAGAAAAACCAACAAAGACTTTTCTTACAATAAAAAAATGCACATATTTTCAAAGATTCTTCAATCAATCAGCGTACACCTCATGAGTAGCCATTGGGATTTGAGTGACTTCTGTGGAAGCAATTAACTTCGATCGTATGCAAATTAACATTTAGCAATCAGTTATAGCAGAGATAGACAGTTCGACTGAAATCAACTCGCATTTCTACGATTTTTCTTTTTTCTTTTTCTTTTTTTTTTTGAGTTTTGGAAAAACATATTTCTAGCTATCTGTTTAGGAGGGTTGTACCTGTATTATGATACAGTGAGATAAAACACTTTTAAATGAAGAAGTTTTTAAAAAATTATAAGAAAACTTTAAATAGTATTAACATTATTCTTTAAATTACTTAATTCTTGTTAAAAAATTTTACACTATTTTTAACATTATTCTTGATATTAAATTTTTAGAAGTATAAATAGTTAAACTTATTTTCATTAAAATAATTTTTTCTTTTCATACATTTGTTTTTGTTTTTCTCTTTTTATCAACGTCTTCTGAAGTCTAAACGTACTCCCGTATCCGAGAGTTATTACATCATTTAATATCAAAAATTTTGTGATATTCATATTGACGGGGTGAACTTCTTCACCTATACGTACGTACCTAATGAATGGATGTGAATCCTGAAAGTACATCCGTGAAATCCAAACTGATACTTATTTTAAAACTATTAGAAATCAAAGTTAGACCGTGCACTAAATACGCAACCAATTAGTCCAGAAATGGACACTTTTTGCAATTGTGGAATATAACCATTTTCTTTGCCTCGTAAATTTAACCATGCAACTTGAGTGACTTCTGTGGAATATAACCATTTTCTTTGTCATTTATTGGGCTTTGTTTGACTTCTGTGGAAACAAATAAATTCCATTATATACAAATTAACATTTAGCAATTAGTTATAGTAGCGGTAGACAGCTTGACTAAAATCAACTGATCACATTTCTAAGTCTTTTTTTCTTTTCTTTCTTTTTGGTTTTGTTTTGGAAAAACACATTTCTAAGTATCGTTTTGGGGAGAACTGCACAGTATAATTGGGATAAACACTTTCAAATGTAGAGATTTTTATAAAAAAGTTAAAATAATGTTTAATTACATAAAAGTGCTTTTAAAGGTATTAATGACAAATTTAAGGTAATTACGTGATATATGAGATTTGATTTTATTTTAACAATTTAAGGATAAATTTTTTTTTAAAACCAAAAGTGATTCAGTCAAAAGTACAAATTTTCTGTTTCAACTGAAAGTGCTTTTGAACTCAAATTTCTATACTCTTTAAAAGTCCTTTTGTAGAGTTACCAAATATCAAAAAATTTTAATTTAAAAATACTTTAAGTCCATCCAAAAGCTCCTCACAAGGACTCTAAGTCTTGTATAGCTAGGGTTAAACTTTCTACTTTTCTTTATGACAAAATTTATAAATTACTACAAAAATTTTAAATTACAACATCATTGTAGTTTATTACTTCCTTTCTTCCTGAGTTAAAGATACATTAGAACTTTTAAAAAGTCAATTTGCGACATCTATAATATAAAATTGACAAGATTTCATTTAAGTTTTAAAGTAACTAATGCGATAATTAGTATTGTTTTAAGTTAGTGTACAATAGTAATATTTATTTGTATTAAGATTAAGTAAATTTGTATTAAATTTTAAAATTTTACAAATTAACTTGGAAAGTAAAAATGTATCAATTTTAGAACGGGGAGCAATACAGTAAACACCATCTCTATAGCCTTCACCTCTTTTTCACCTCAATTAGATCACATGAATTAATTAATAGTACTTCCCATTTACCCTATGGGGAGGTGTCTACGTTCACTTTTGCCCCATATATATATAGCTCCTCCTCACTTAACTATGAAATGTTCACACCAGAAAGCTAAGCAAAGTTAACCAATATATTACATACAACATAACATGGCCGCCCCATACTTGTATGCATTATGTTTCACCCGATCCCTTTTGGTACTCCTATACACAATTCACCTCATTATGACGTTGAATAACTCATACTCCTCTGCTGTACCTCCTCCAATGTGCCACCAGGATGAGAGCTCTGCTTTGTTAAAGTTCAAGCAGAGTCTTTCACTTAACCAGTCCGCCTCTAGCGATCCTTCTGCTTATCCGAAGACTGGATCCTGGAAGCTTATAACTAATGGAGGAGAAAGTATTGATTGCTGTTCATGGGATGGAGTTGAGTGCGATAACCACACGGGTCTTGTGATCGGCCTTGACCTCAGTAGCAGTTTTCTGTATGGTCCGATCAATTCCAATTGCACCCTCTTTAGCCTTGTTCACCTTCAGAGCCTAAACCTTGCTGACAATCACTTTGTTCGCTCTCAAATCCCACCTGAAATTTCTCATCTATCAAGTTTATCCAGTCTTAACCTCTCAATGTCTGCATTTTCTGGCCAAATCCTGTCCGAATTATTGAGATTGTCCAAATTGGCATCCCTTGATCTTTCACTCAACGAGTTGTATGGTGAATTTCCAAGTGCCATTTTCCATCTATCAGACCTGCTTGTTCTTGATGTGGGTTACAATCGCAATCTCACTGGTTATTTGCCAGAGTTTAACCAAAGTAGCTCCTTGAAGAAACTGGGACTCAATAAATGCTATTTCTCCGGATCAATTCCGGCTTCATTAGGTAACTTGACCCAACTCACTCATTTATCACTTTTCTCTAATAACTTTAATGTAGGAAAGCTGTCATGGATTGGCAAGCTTACTAAACTCATTTGGCTGGACGTTAGAGATACCAATCTCTATGGTGATATCCCATCATCTCTTGCAAACCTAACCCAACTTACTGTGCTGTTTATTGGGCATAACAATTTCTATGCTGGTAAAATACCATCCTGGCTGATGAACATGACCCAGTTAACCAGGATATATATATCCTCTAGCCAACTGCAAGGCCCGATTTCAAGCACATTCTCTGGACTCGAGAACCTTGAGGAGCTTTACCTTGATCAAAATAGTCTCAGTGGTATAGTAGACGCAAATATTTTTCTCAACCTTAAAAAACTAATAACATTGAATTTATCAGGAAACAAGATATGATCATTTCGCACCAATCGTCACATAAATTCCACTCTTCCACAACTTCATATTTTAGGTTTGGCTTTTTGCAACTTAAGCGAGATCCCAAATTTTTTGCAATTTCAAAATCAACTGGAGCTACTAGACCTTGACCACAACAAAATTCATGGCCAAATACCACAATGGATGTGGAACATAAGTGAAACACTGGAGTTAATTGATCTTTCTTACAATTCCCTAACGGGATTTGAACAAAATTCAATTGCACTTCAAGGTGTTGGTTTACGCATTTTAAACCTCCATGACAACATGTTGCAAGGAAATCTTCCAATTCCACCACCAAATACATTTTCTTACGATGTCTCAAACAACAGACTAACTGGAAATATTCCACCATTGATTTGTAATGTGAGTTTTCTCCTTTGGCTTGATTTGTCAAATAACAACATGAGTGGAGCAATTCCTCGGTGTTTGGCCAATTCTTTGATGATATTGAATCTCAAATCTAACAACTTTTCTGGTACCATTCCTCGAGTGTACACAAGAGAATGCAATTTGAAGATGATGGACTTGAGTCAAAATCAGTTAGAGGGGCAGTTACCAAGATCTTTGAAAAATTGTAAAATGCTCGAGAGTCTAGATCTTGCAGATAATCGGATGGAAGACACTTTTCCCTTTTGGTTAGGAGCTCTTCCACAGCTGCAAGTTCTGATTTTGCGATCCAACAAATTCCACGGTGAAATAGGGAGTCCTCATGTCACTTCAGAGTTCTCAATGTTGCGTATCGTTGATCTCTCTAACAATTCTTTTATTGGTGATTTGCCACTCGAGTACATTCAGAACTGGAAGACAATGAAAGTGGTTAACGTAGACTTGCTGACATTTATGCAGACAATAACATTTTCTACAAGCGACAGCATTCACATTGCACTTTATTATACATACACAATTACAATTACGAACAAAGGTGTGAAGACAGAGTATGAGAAGATTTTAAATATCTTCTTCGCGGTTGATCTTTCAAGCAACCAATTCATAGGGGAAATTCCAGAATCTGTTGAAAGTCTTAAAGGGCTTCAGTTGCTCAACCTTTCAAACAATCATCTTACTGGTCCCATTCCTTCTTTCCTCGGGAACTTGACAAACCTTGAATCACTGGACCTTTCACAGAACAAGCTCTCAGGAATGATCCCTCAGCAATTTGTGCAAGAACTAAATTTCCTTGCATTCTTAAATGTCTCTTATAACCTGCTCAGTGGGCCCATACCACAAGGGGGGCAATTTGCTACATTTGAGAACAATTCTTATGAGGGGAACTCAGCACTTTGTGGATTTCCTTTATCTAAGAAATGTGGAGCTGTGCACTCACCCATTCCTTTTCCACCTGATGATGATGATGCCGATTCTGATGAGTTTCCCAGTGGAGTTGATTGGGTGGTCATATTTGCGGGATTTGGAAGTGGACTTGTAGTTGGGTTGGTTATTGGAAATATTTTAACCAACAGGCACCATGAATGGTTTGTCAAGAAATTTGGAGGTCAGAGAAAGCAGAGCACATGATGGGTTTAGGCGTGGTTTAGTCGTAGATAGTAATGGTGTAATATTATGGTTGTGTAGATATATGCTCTAGCTGGATTTATTTATGGTTTCTGTTGGATAATGGCAGTGGACTACACCATTATTTGGTGTAGGACAGCCATGTTTTGGATCTAATGCATGTCTTTCCCGTTATTCCTCTTATCCATGCTTTTCCTATTTGACTTGTGAATCCTCCACTTACTCTCCACTCTTGCAACTCTCCTTCAAGTAGCAGACAATTGATACTTCAATTGTCAGTAGAGATACACGGAAGGAAAGAGAGATACTTCAATAATCGGATGAAGTAATATAGCAATATTGAGACAGCGAGAGTAAGAAAGGTTTGAGCACTCTGCAAAATATTGAGCTCCCAATATTCGGTAATATTCTTGTTGAACGGATCGTGGAATCGAGCTTCGTTTTCATCCTACAAGGATTGTAATTCGGAGACGCCGCTGGGTTGTGGAGTGGTTCGGTTGAATAATCAAGGAACAGATTTTCCTGTGTGGTATTAGTGCAGCGTGTGATAGTGGTAGCTATTTTGATGTATTAAAGTATATTTATGCTATTTAGCCTTTCACAACTACGCTTCATATGCTATGGTTTTATAATTTAAATAATCATCATACAATTACAATTTCTTCTTTATTGTCAAATCATACTTATGTGTGGAACAAGTTTAAAAGCTTAATCTACCTAAAGTTTTGGAAATTTTAGGGTGCATCGTATATATATCATTTTCAAAGTGTTAAAAAGTTTGATTACCCTCTCCGTAGTCCGTATTGAATGTGTACTAATCAGTTTTCAATTTGTTTAAGTTCACTCCACAAATTCTCAGAATTTAAGCAAGTAAATTGGTTTCTACGGTCCAAACTGCAAACATAAGAATATGCCTCGCATTCTTATGGGGAATTGACTAATATATGTTGTTTGTCATAATTATCTCTCCCTTCTTACTTAGATCAGATCTTACGAATTACATAGCACAACACAAGTACATCCAAATTCCAATATTGCTAGTTAGCAAGAAAACTGAGCTTGCTACGCCTTTAAGGGGAACATGGAAGAATGACCAAGGGAAAAACTTACGACATTTGTGATGAACTAATTGCTATCGGTTTGATTCAAGCATGTTACCTCAGTACGTAGCAGTGAGAAAGTTGAATTATACACTAATTAAATACCATATTTATACCAAAAGAGCAATACAACACACAAAAATAAAGTAAGCTATCAACACCTGTCTATTACATTGAGAATGTAAAGGATGTTCAAAACTATTAGAAGTCAAACTAAAGCTATTAGAAGTCAAGTTAAAGCTAGGTCACTAAACACACAACTAACTAGTCCAGAAATGAACCCCTATCGCAATTGTGGATCGGAATAACGTGGGTCTCATAAAATTAATGTTTGTGGGACAATTTCCATTATACTTTTGGTTGCATTTCAGCATTTATACCGATCCATCTCCTACTTGTTCTAATTAAAGAGTCTGTGTATGTATATCTCTTGCATGCATAAAATCTATGAGGCTAAAAGCCTACATACAACTCATTAGAAACTGAATATGGAAGAGAAGACCTTTCTCTCATATTTTCATTTGTCAAAAATATGTACCAAAGAAAGAACATTTGCGAACTAAAAAACATCACCAATATTCAAATAATTTTTTTGGCAAAACTAACTAACAATTACTCCGCTGTACAATGAAAGCGAGCCGGGGACTAAAGACACCTTCTGTCCAAAAAATTAACGCATCCTATCTTCTTTCAATTTACAAATAAAATGTCAAATAGAAAAATATGGTATTTTTTGAACTTGAAAAACTCGAAAGAAAATGAAGCAAAAGGACAAGGAAATGAAATTAAAAACGAGTTATAGTTGTTTTTTTTTTATATTTTAAAATCTATCTTTTACTGTTTTTTACTACTTTTTAACATTATTCTTGATATCAGATTTTTAGAATTAAATTTATCTTCTTCTACTTGGAATAATTAATCCTTTTTTTTCTATATTTGTTTTTGTTTTTCTATTTTCATCAATGTCTTACAAGGTGTAAGACTGAACGTACACCTATACATACGTAATGGATGGATGTGAATCTGAAAGTACATCCATGAAGTCATTTATTTAACAATTCAAGTTCACATATATAACGATCCTCAGAAATTCCTATTTAAAACTTAACAGCATTATTTAAGCTAGTTATTAATTCGTATTATTTAAGTTATAGCTTATAAAATTAATAACTAATCTTTTTCTCTCGTTCAAAGCAAAATAATAATAATTACTTAATAAATAAATAAAAAGAAATCAAAGAAAAAAATAAATTGAATTATTTAACGAGAATACATACAAAAATAAACAATTGCATAAGAAATAAATGCCTTACAATTTAGTGTTTTTTAATGCCCCCACTTTGAAGAAAAAATATGCCTTTAATAGTTCAAGTTCAAATCTCTTGAGAAAATTCTTATCTATAACTTAACAAACTATTTAAGCTAGTTTATAAAATTAATAATCAATCCTCTTTTCTTGCTCTAATTCAAAATCAATACTAGTCTTACTCTTACCGCACAAAATTAATCCTACAGATATATAAGTGAGTAATTACTCTAACCATACAAAATTAATTCAGGTTCTTAGCCAGTCAGCTTTGAACTTACCACTTGTTTTGTTTTTTAATAAGTACTTTCCCTTAAATCTTCTGTATATAGAAAAAGGAGAAAGATGCAAATTTATTGTACATCACTTGCGTATTTTGTAAAAGCCATTAAAGGATTGAATAGAGCTAAATAGATATTAGTATGTATAGTGGTCATATTTAGCTAATTTTGTCATTAAGAAACTGTACAAAGCAAAGTAATGCCACAAAATATAATAATTCACACCTGACTAGACTTGGTACCTTTTTCAATAACCCAGAAATATCTGGCAATAAAAATTTTTAAGACTCGCCCTTCTAAAATTTGAAATAAGCAATCTGGTGATAAAATTATTATGTACTCCAAGTGCATATCGTATATTGTAGATTTGACAAATGTAGGTCGAACCATAAAGACTAAATTAACTATCAAATCTTTAATTTATATTTCAGGTAAATTAAAAATAAAAATGATGGAGATGATTAATTAACTAAATAAAGCAAATTTAAAATTAACAGTGAAAACTAGTAATCGGAAAAATTACATAAGAATCCGAATCCACTAAATACTAACATAATAATTAAGTTCTTCTTTGCCGAATTAATTTCTAATTTAGTTTTTCCTTCCCTTTAAAAATAATAATTCATATAATTAATATGGGCAAATATAAATTATGAAAAATTCACAGATTAACTATAATTTATCAAAATCTCATAATTAATATAAGAACCACAACGAATTTTGCACTAAGGTAATAATAAAGGCAAAAATAATTAGGAATTAATATTGGAATAAAAAAACTATTAATTATAAAATACTTAGCTTCATCATCATCCTAAATATTAAAAATTTAATTAGTCATGAAATTAAAAATAAAAACGAATAAACTGGTTACTACTTAAAATTAATTCAACTAATAGAATAGAATAATCTAATAAAACTAACACATGAATGCGTAAATAATAGTATCACACGTAGCAGTACTAAAAATGAATTGAAAAGTAAATGGAATTTAACATATATAATAAAGCTTGTAACTAAAAGTGCATATATATACTATATAGTTCCAGCAAAAACAGTGAAGAGCTATTAATCCTATTCCGCAGAAGTTGGTATCCGGAAGAAGAAGAAGAAAAAAAAAAAAAAAAAACTCTCTTTTCTCTAAAATAAAACTTCTATTTATAGGCACAAATAAATTGTAACATAATATTAGGTACATTGAATTTAGTCATCTTTTTTCTCTTATCTCTTCATATCTATCTTGACTACAACTTCATCATGATAATCCTCAAAGAGACTTTTTTTTATCTTTAAAAGTCGGAACAATTATTTTTTACTTATTCACCAAGATAACTAAGATAAATCTTACAAAATAAAATAAAATGTATTAGTTAAATAAAATATACATATAAATTCATAAAAATGAGAATATTAAAATGTATAATTAATGTGTATATCACAATTGATTTAGCTTGTCAATCTAATTATTAGACAAATGCGGGAGTTTTTGTCTCGAGTACCTTCATAAGATAGTACATATAATTCAAAACTCAACACCTGTGGCAACTTTCAGTATTAGCATTCGATCTCAAATTGGCCATGTTAGACATATATCCTTGGGACTCCTACAATGATATATACTAGTTCTACAATTGTCGATCTAATACTATCAAGTTAATTTCTAAGAAATAATGGAGGCCGTCTGTATATCTCTTGCATGCATAAAATCTACGAGGCTAAAAGCCTACATACAACTCATTAGAAAATGAATACAGAAGAGAAGACTTTTCTCTCATATTTTCATATATGTCAAAAATACCAAAGAAAGAACATTCAGGAACTAAAAAGCATCACCAATATTTACCTCAATTGAATAATTTTTTGACAAAACTAACTAACAATTACCCCCACTGAACAATGAAAGCGAGTCAGGGACTAAAGACGCATTCTGTTCAAAAATTTAAAGCATCCCATCTTCTTTCAATGTACAAACAAAATGTTAAATAGAAAAATATGGTATTTTTTGAACTTAAAAGAAAATGAAGCAAAAGGACAAAGAAATAAAATTAAAAACGAGTTACAGCTGTTTTTTTTTAAAAATATATCTTTTACTAGTTTACATTACTTTTTAACATTATTCTTGATATTAGACTTTTAGAAGTATAGATAGTTAAATTTATCTTCTTCTACTTAGAATGATTTTTTTTCTTCCGCATTTGTTATTGTTTTTCTCTTTTTATCAACGTCGTCTAATTAGGTCTAAGCGTATCTCGCCTTCACCTATACGTAAGTAATGGATGGATTTGAAATTACATCCATAAAATCCAAAATGATATTTTAAAATTATATTAGAAATCAAAGCTAGACCACTAAATACGCAACCAATTAGTCTAGAAATGGGCACTTCTTGCAATTGTGGAATAACCATTTTCTTCATTTCGTAACCTTAACGTTTTTTTAGTTTTCGTTTTTCATTTTAGTTCTTATGAATATCCCCACTTCGAAGGAAAAAAAAATAAAATAAATCATGCATTTAACAATTCAAGTTCACATATTGATCTTCAAAAATTCCTATTTACAACTTAAGAGTATTATTTAAGCTAGTTATTAGTTTGCCTTATTTAAGCTAGCTTATACAATTAATAACTAATCCTTTTCTCTCGTTCTAATTTTTACTATACAAAATTATTCCTAATTACCCATAATTATAATGTAATTGATCGTAACTTGGGTTGGGGTTTAATTTAACTGAACATTTTCACATATAATTGTTGTTTTTAATTCAGTTGTCCATGTAGACATGTGAAGGTGGAAAATTATATGTTAATTACAAATATATTCTAAAAATTTAAATCAATTAATACAACCATGCACTTTCACGGGGAAGGAAAAAAAAAACCCTTTCTGTTTTAAATTATGAAGATGGAGATTTATGCTTTAAATAATTAGTACTTGCAATGTAAAACTTTCAAACATTATTGTATTTCTATATCAGGGAGTTAACGTTGTATCATAACTGCCCCATTTTGAATTGAATGGCATTAGGATCCAAAGTTTTTGTGGACTATTTTTTCAGTTCTTTTGAAACCAAATTACCGTACAAGTCTTCCTTTCTCATCCTCTAAATCCAAGTACATTTGAACTCATTATTGAAAATTAGTTTCACTTTTCCAGTTAAATGATCCACGGCGACATTAATGATATTACAAAAATATTAAATTTGTAAAGTTGAGTTGCCATTTCTTTGGTGACTGAATCTAAAAACTTACATTTGCAGGTGTTAAAATAAATGAAGAATTAGGGTTTAGAAACTTACAGAAATTAGGATCAATTAGCTGCGAAAAAATTAGGGGTTTTGATGGGTAATTGCATCCGCATATAAACCACCAGTTGTAGCGGCTACTATACAAAGCAAAAGTTAGGGTTTTGAATTCATACCGAAATTGGGAGCGATTGAACCTAGATTTGCCTAACAAATTTGGGACTTTTGCTGGGTAATTCATCCTTTGATGTTACAAACCAACGGTGCTTTGACTTCACAATTGCTATGGATTGTGATGTTTATGTCAAAATTGAAAACCCTAATTTTTTTTCCTGAACCCCTAATTCTGCAGTACCATGTTTGATTCCTCCATCTCCGGTGAAATTAGGGTTTCTACTAAAAATCAAGTAGCAAATCCATATCTTATTGTTGAACATCCATCATGTAAAGAGATGAGAAGAAGAAGAATAACATAACTTTTTATTTAAGTCACAATTTGGGGATTCTTTTGGATGATCTTGAGTTTGGAAGAAGAAAAAAGAATCCAAATAAGTAAGGTCTTATTGGACGATATTACATGTTAAATGATTTGTGGTTGAAGAAAGAAAGCAGATGAAGAAGAAGAAACATAGGCAAGTTTGAGGTTAATAATGTTTTTATTTTTATTTTAATTTCTC
This sequence comes from Aralia elata, assembly GCA_034770075.1. Classification (NCBI taxonomy): domain Eukaryota; kingdom Viridiplantae; phylum Streptophyta; class Magnoliopsida; order Apiales; family Araliaceae; genus Aralia; species Aralia elata. Next base: position 22,995,083 of record CM068377.1, on the reverse strand, counting down.
CAAGCATTTTTTTTAACTTTTTTTTTTCAAGTAAGCAATGTTTCTTTTTTTATTTTATTTGCATTGACACATAGAAAATAAGTAGACTGTTGTTCAATTAATTGGATGGAATGTGTAATTTTAAACTTTTAAAAAGTTTAATTCATATTTTTAAAGTTCACTGGTGTAATGCTTAAAAGTCGACAATCACAATGGGATAATACCCATACTAGTAATTTTAAATTTGAAAATGTCTCAAATTGATTTTATAAAGTTAACAAACGGAGGGAGTAAGTAAAAGTAGCCATATGCTCAAAAGCAAGCGTATGTACAGATTTGTTGTCAAAGTACAGGTCAATGAAACACAATCCCCTTACCTGTCAGTCTGTCACCCGATCTACGGATTCTACCTAATCCCCCAAAGTTCAGCTAGCTTGTGAACCGCCCTTGTCTGGGTTCTATCAAATCAATATTTTAGTACAAGGCGCATGTATGGTTGAGACAACAAGGTTCATTTCTTAGTCACAAGGCTCATGTCTTGACCACAAGCTCCATGCGCAAGGGCTCATGCCAATTCGACCAGGTACATGTTGAGGCCGCAAAGCCCATGTCAAATCCATTAAAAGTATTGAAAAAGGACAAGCTAAGGAGCTTGATTGCTCAATATAACAATACCAGCATTACAACAATAATAGCAACCATAATATTTCATAATACTATGACTATATTCATAATTTCAAGCATATTAGCAGGTATTTATTTCAATGTGGAAGTGCTGATCTACCATGCATTTACTAATCTTAAGCGTCAACAACCATAATATTTTAGATAAAAACAAGAACTTAAATGCCTAAGACACTCACAACTTATTTAATTCCTAATTAGCAAGAATATTCAATGCCACTTCATTAGCCCTTGTACTCTCGTTCACGAACTATCTAACTTCCAAAGCTTTTTGACACCACCTCCACTAGATCATACCAAACATGCCACAAGGATAGAAGCATTATTAGTTCATCTTAAATAAACTATTTTCCCCCAATTAAGTAACTAGAGAATTCTATTAAAACCAAATACCGTTTTCCTAAAACAACCAATAATCTATTTACTCAAAAATCAATCACCTTGCTGACTTAATTTTAACCAGTAATCTATTTGTGTCCATACTCTATACCGAATGTAAAGCTTTCTGCTTTTCTAAATTTTAAGTAATTCCACTCAATCAAAAGTTTTAAGACAATATCCAATACCCGAAAGTATTAAATTTCGACAACATATAAACTTGAAAACAACAATAGCTCAACAAAAAAGAAAAAATCAATAGTAAAACAAATTAAAGAAGAATATATAGAAAAGAAAAATACCAGCCGTATAATTATAAAAGAGAGTTGAAAAAAAGAAGAAAACCTCCATTGGGTAATGCATGTAACTATACCATCGCGTTCGTCTCAAAAATTAATCGAAACGCAAATCTCATTTATTAAAATCGACCATGATTTGATCCTTTTTTGTGAACGGAGAAAGAGGGGAAGGTGAAGAACCGTAAAGATGAATATAAATAAGTTCATGGGCCTAAGGAAGAAGGTGGACAAAATAATTTGGGTCTTCAATTTGATAAATTGGCCCGATTAAAATTCTTTTATGAGTAAATTACATATATTAGTACATTTTTGAAAATAATTACAAAAATCATACATCCATAAAATAATTACAAAAGTATTACACTTTTTCATTTTTATTTACAAAAATATTCTCTCCTCTCACCTCTTTCCATTTCTTCTTCTTCCTCTCTTTCCATTTCTCTCTCCTCCCTCCCACCGCCTTCCCTCTCCCCTCCCGCCGCCTCCCTCCGCCTCCCTCCCCCCACCTCCCTCCTTCCTCCCGCCTGTCTTCCCCCTCCCTTCTCCCTCCTCCCTCCACCGCCTCCCTCCCGCCTGCCTCCCTCTCCCCCGCATTCCTCCCACCTGCCTTCTTGTATATTGTGTGTGTTTTAGTGTAGTAACTAGTTTTGGTTACCTTTATTTTTAAGGTTGGTTACCTCTGTATTAAGGTTTGGTTACCTTTGTATTACAGTTTGGTTACCTTTATATTAAAGGTTGGTTACCTCTGTTTTAAGGTTGGATACCTTTTGTATTAAGTTTTTGTTACCATTGTATTTAGAACATTCGTATTAAGGTTTGGTTACATTTGTATTAAAGGTTGGTTACCTCTGTATTAAGGTTTGGTTACCTTTATATTAAGGGTTAGTTACCTTCGTATTAAGTTTTGGTTACCTTTGTATTTAAGGTTGGTTACCTCTCCGCCTCCCTCTTTCCCCCTCCCTCCGCCTCCCTCTTTCCTCCCGCCTCCCTCTTTCCTCCCGCCTGCCTTCCCCCTCCCTCCTCCCTCCATCTCCCTCCTCCCTCCCGCCTGCCTCCTCCCTCCCCCTCTCCCTCCCTCCTTCCTCTTTCCTCTTCCCCTCGCCTGTATGTTGTGCGTAATTATTTTGTAATTTTTATAATTATTTTGTGTGTGTTTTATTTTTGTAATTACTTTCTAATTGTTGTATATTAATGTTAAGGACCCTTCTTTTATTCATAACAGACCACTAGGATTTTAAAAGGAGGTAAAGAGAGAAACATTCATGTTGGCCCAAATTTTTTCACATTAACTTTATAAAATGTGAAAAAGAGTATAATAGTACGAATATAAAAAATATTTAAAAATATTTGACTATATGAATTTTCATATAATTTGGTGATGTTTATCAACGACTTTATATAAATCAAAGTTCAATAAATTTAAGTCGTCCAAAATTATATTTAATTTACAAAGTTATAATAATGGTGTTACACAACCTCAAATTAAATAAAAATTTATAATATCTCATATTTTTGTATGATCTTTGTTAAATTTTATCAAAAGATCTGGATAAAATCAATATAAAAAACTAAGGTATATAAGTTATACACCTTGGAGGGTATCTCCCTCAATCTTTTATAAAATATGGTCTATTTCTAGTTATAAATTTAATTCTTGTATTAGATATATTTTTATTGAAATTTTTTAAAACTATAAGTCTTAACTTTATAACTTACATTTCGAATCAAAAAAAAATTTGAATTATTTGATGAGAATACAAAACAATAAACAAATGCATTAGAAATAAATGCCTTTCAATTTAGTATTTTTTAAGGCCCCCGCTTTTTATAAGAAAATCCTGATTTCATCCCTGTTGAAGTATTTTTAGTATTTTTTTAATACCTTCCAATATAATTTTTTTTAAAACCAAACACTTTTTACTTTTTAGTAGTATAAGTATTTTTTTTTACCAAACATAAAATACTTTTTTAAAACTAATTATAAACAAAAATTACTGATCACATTTTTTAAACAATCTCAAACTTTATTATCTAAAAAGTACTTTCCATTAAATTAATCTTCCGTATATAGAAAAAGGTGAAAGATGCAAATTTATTGTACACCACTTGCATATTTTGTAAAAGCCAGATAAAGGATTAATCTAATAGATTTAAATGGATACTACTTGGTATTCTTTTTTAATAACCCAGAAATATCTCACAAATAAAATCCTTTAAGACTCACCTTACTGATCACAAATGCGGGAGTTATTTCTTGATATATATATATATATATATATATATATATATATATATATATATATTACAGGTCGATTTTTTTATTGCGAATTACATAGATAAATTTAATTGATAATACTTTTACGATATATTTGATAAAGTGTATCAATTTTATAATAATATTCAATCTCATGTATTAATATACATTACAATCGTAATTCGATAGAAATCTTTCACATTATATAACAGAACTCCTCCATAAGATAGTATACAGTAGCAACTTTCGGTGTTAGCATTCTCTAATTGTCCATTTGTCCATGTTAGACATGTATCCCTGGGCTCCTACAAAGATACAATTCCTACAATTATCTATTAATTACTATCAAGTTAATTTCTAAGAATTAATCAAAGTCCTCGGTATATGTCTTGCATGCATATATAAAATCTACGAGGCTAAAAGCCTACATACAATTCATGCCATGCATTCTTTAATACAACAGATATTTTGAATTTGATTACCTAGCTAGTTAGATCTCTTTACAAACTGAATAAGGAATACAAGACTTTCTCTCATATATTTTCGTATATGTCAAAAATATCAAAGAAAGAACATTTATGAACTAAAAAGTATCGCCAATATTCACCTCAATTGAATAATTTTAGACAAAACTAGCAATTACCCAATTGTACAATGAAAGCGAGCAAGGTACCAAAGAATTTAAGCACCCTATCTTCTTTCAATTTATAAGCAAAATGTACTTAAATAGAAAAATATGGTATTTCCTGAACTTGAAAAACTCGAAAGAAAATGAATTGCAAAGGACAAGGAAGTGAAATTAAAAATGAGTTACAATTGTTTTTTTCTATTAAAAAAAATCTATCTTTTACGGTTTTACACTACTTTTTAACATTATTCTTGATATTAGATTTTTAAAAGTATAAATAGTTAAATTTATCTTCTTCTCCTTAGAATAATTTATTTTCTTCTGCATTTGTTTTTATTTTTCTCTTTTCATCAACGTCTTCTAATTAGGTCTAAACGTATCTCGCCTTCATCTATACGTAAGACGCAAGTAATGGCTGGATATGAAACTACATCCATAAAATCCAAACTGAAATTTTAAAACTATATTAGAAATCAAAGCTAGACCACTAAATACGCAACCAATTAGTCTTGAAACGCACACTTTTTGTAATTGTGGAATAACCATTTTCTTCGTTTCGTAACCTTAACGTTTGTGTACGTACTATCCATTATTTTTGGATAATAATATATCTTGTGATTTTATAAGTCGATTTTTAAGTTGAGAAGTTGAAAATAACGTGAATAATTATAATTAGTAATATTTTAATGATATATTTAATATATCTCATGTATTAATATACATCGTAATTGTAATTCGACAAAAAACTCTCGTCATACATAATAGGACTTTATTTTTTTGACTGCATGGATGACTTCATCTCCTACTTGTTCGGAAAAGTCCTTGAAAATTGTTTTATTCGTTTCGTAAACTTGACGTTTGTGGACAGTGGCGGAACTAGAAACTTTTGAGAGGGAGGTCAAAATATACTTGCAAAATTATGACGGCGGCGATACGAGTTACAATGACGGCAGCGGACGGCGACAATAGCAACGATATTAATACCAACGTCTTAAAGATAAACAAACTAATAGTAACACCAATGTCTTAAAAGAAATCAAACCAATACTTACACCAAACAAAAATTCTAGGGCGACATTTTTATTTTATTTTATTTTATTGGTTTTTTTTTGTTTTGACTTTCAAATAATTTATATGATTTATTGGAATAATTTGTTTTTTTTTAAAAAAATAGTGATTTAGGTGTAATTTGAATAAATATACAAAACAATGTTGTTAATAAATATACAAAATAATGTTGTACAGTCTAACAATATTGTTTTGTATATGTATCCAAATTACACCTAAATCACTATTTTTTTTAAAAAAAAATTGTTCCAATAAATCATATAAATTATTTGGAAGTCAAAACAAAAAAAAACAAAAAAAATTCACTGGAAACAATGTAAGAGCTCTACACCAAATTATGAAAAATAAACTATGTTACTTATTTCTCAGTGCACTTACAATAATGTGCTAATGCTAGTTCATGGGCTTAAATTAATTTATTACTCTTAAATAACATATAATTAAATATGCCACCACTTCTCATTCACCCTCTTCCTTCCTCGTGTACATCACAATTCCCCATAAACCCAATTTTGTACCCACCTTCTCTCTCTTCAGCAACCATCCATGGAATTAGCAGTAGAAGAGTACTACAAAATCCCAATACTACCACAATCATCACTTTGGCTCACAAAATTATTAAATCTATAAGCAGAAATAATCTACAACCGTTTTTCCTCTCTGTTTTTTCCCATTTTCTCTCTCTTCTCCTTTTGCTTCCGACTCCTGCAAGTAGAAATAATCCAAGCTAGGCTGTCGGAGATTCCAACCGAGGGGCCCCCCCTCGCCCCCTCTTGGTTCCGCCTCTGTTTGTGGACCACATCTCCATTGTTTTGTTGGCTGCATGCATGCATGGCTTCATCTCCTGCTTGTTCTGAAAAGTCCATGAAAATTGTATTAGATATCTTTTTATTGAAATATTAATAAGAAAATTAAAACTCTTAAAGTCTTAAATGTATAAAATTTACATTTCAAATAAAAGAAAACAATAAATTAAATTATTTGAAGAGAATACAAATATAAACATTCGATGAAAAATAAATGTCTTAGTTTTAGTTTTTATGAACATCCCCACTTTGAAGAGAAAAAAAAAATCATGCATTTAACAATTCAAGTTCACATATATAACGATCTTCAAAATTTCCGATTTACAACAACAACATTATTTAAGCTAGTTATTAATTCGTATTATTTAATGCCCCTGTCGCAACTTTCAGTATTAGCATTCTCTAATTGTCCATGTTAGACATGTATCCCTGGGCTCCTACAATGATACAATTCCTACAATTATCTATTAATTACTATCAAGTTAATTTCTAAGAATTAATCAAGGTCCTCTGTATATGTCTTGCATGCATATATAAAATCTACGAGGCTAAAAGCCTACATACAATTCATGCCATGCATGCACTCTTTAATACAACTGATATTTTGAATTTGATTACCTGCCTAGTTATATCTCTTTACAAACTGAATATGGAATAGAAGACTTTTCTCTCATATATTTTCATATATGTCAAAAATATCAAAGAAAGAACATTTATGAACTAAAAAGTATTGCCAATATATCACCTCAATTGAATAATTTTAGACAAAACTAGCAATTACCCAATTGTACAATAAAAGCGAGCAAGGTACCAAAGAATTTAAGCGCCCTATCTTCTTTCAATTTACAAACAAAATGTACTTGAATAGAAAATTTTGGTATTTTCTGAACTTGAAAAACTCAAAAGAAAATGAAGCAAAAGGACAAGGAAATGAAATTAAAAACGAGTTACAGTTGTTTTTTTTTATAAAAAAAATCTATCTTTTACTGTTTTACACTACTTTTTAACATTATTCTTGATATTAGATTTTAGAAGTATAGATAGTTAAATTTATCTTCTTCTACTTAGAATATTTTTTATTCTTCTGCATTTGTTTTTGTTTGTTTCTTTTTATCAACGTCTTCTAATTAGGTCTAAACGTATCCCGCCTTCACCTATACGTAAGTAATGGATGAATGTGAAACTACATCCATAAAATCCAAAATGATATTTTAAAACTATATTGGAAACCAATTAATCTAGAAATGGACACTTCTTGCAGTTGTGGAATAACCATTTTCTTCGTTTCGTAACCTTAACATTTGTTTAGTTTTAGTTTTAGTTCTTATAAACATCCCCATTTGAAGGGGGAAAAAATCATGCATTTAATAATTCAAGTTCACATATCGATCTTCAGAAATTTCTATTTACGACTTGTGGGCCCAAGTGCATATTAGGGTTCACATGACCTAATTAGATTAAATGTACAAATTAGGGTTTACAAAAACCTAATTAAATGTACAAATTAGGGTTCATGTGACCCAATTAAATGTACTAGACCCGGGGAAGTCTCCACGGGTTCCAAGGCAGAAGACTCGTGGATGCGACCCATTTTAGGAATTGATTGAGAGATTGGATTGGTGGCTACAAGAACAGGGCAATTTGGGCATTACTTTGATGATTAAAGGGCATTTCTGGAATTTCTCCTTTAAAACATAATTAAAGGGTATTTTGGGAATTTCCCTTAAAACATGTGTCTGACATGTGACTATTTCCAGGAAAACTCTATAAATAGCCCCTCTATTCTAAGAAAAGGGGATCGCTCTCAAGACATTATACTTGGACTCTTGAAAGCTCAATACACTTGGAACTCTCTCACAACTCGAAGACTCAAGAAGGCTCTTGGAATCCCTGCTACCCTAACCCGGTTTCTGGATTCTAAGAGTTCTGCCACGTGTCATTGGAGTAATTGCTCACCTGTTCTTCTCCCCTCTTCAATCAATCAATCAGTTCCGTATTCTTCGTGGATTTCTCTCCTCTCCAGCCAATACGAAACCATAATCCTAGCAAGGTGTAATTTTCTTTACCTACATTTATTTGGCGACTCTGCTGGGGAGGTGTAGAATTCGTGAAGGGTATGCCCACAACTCGAAGTGGGAGAATTACAGAAAGAGTTTCACCGACAACAAGCATCACTTCACCGGATCCGATTTCAAGACAAGTAAATCCAGTGCTCCAAAGCGCGAATCTGGATTTTGATCAACCTATCTTAGAAGACGTTTCGGAAGGAAGCTCAACATCACTTTAAATGGCTGATCAACAACAAACCAGCGCTAGACAAATAAACGCAGGAAGGCAAGGTGAGGAAGTAACTGGAGCGCAGACGACTGCGAATGCTGTGCAGATGGAGATGCTCAAGGCATTACAGGAGGCACGAGAAGGCCAAGGGATGATGATGGCCATGATGTTGGAAATGCAGAGGAAGCAGGAAGAGATGGAGAATTTCTGCCAGCAGTTGATGCAAATCCCCACTTTCAGGGCTATGTTCCCAGGAAGTTCGCAGGGAGAACGAGCAGAAGTGGAGGACAACAGCAACAACAAAGAGAATCCGACTGTGCCTCCAACAACGGAGAATCAGCCGATTCCAATCATCCACTTAGAGCCCCAAAACAGCGGTGATGTGCCATAACTCAGAATGGAAGTGAGTCAGCCTCAGCCCAACATCATCCCGACCACTCTCCCAGCATTTTCACAAGTGCAGATACCGACCATCCCTAGCCATATCCAACTAACAAGCCAACAAGCACCACCGATACAAATTGTGCAGGATGCAAGTGTACACCAGCCAATTTCCTTACCAATACATACCACCTATGCATCAATACATCACAGCCCCTCAAAGAGTCCATACCACGAGTCAGTATGTGACGAAGGATGATATGATCGATGTGATCAATCAATTTCGCAAGCAGACATCCCGACCTTCAGAGTTGGACTTTACTCCACCCTACCCAGCACATGTACGGAGCCAACCGTACCCGGCAGGGTATATTGAGCACCCCCCGCAGTTCCCAAAGTATAACGGGGAGAAAGGGAATGCCAGGGAGCATATTGCCAGGTTCGTGGAGTCGATGTCTCCATGGTTGGGTTATGATGAGGTGAATAACCATAATCTGTTGATGAGGGAATTTAACAAGACTTTGACGGATAGTGCCTTCAGTTGGTACTACAATTTGGAGAAGGGATCAATCCATGATTGGGATGATCTGAAATTGCAATTTTTTAAGAAATTTTTCTATGTGCAGAAACAGGTAACTATTGTAGAACTGATGCGATTTGAGCAGAAGCCGAATGAGGAGCTGTCAGATTATGTGGACAGATTCAGGGCCCAAGCACAGAAGTGTGCCGAGCCAATTGAAGAGAAGAACTTGGTTAGCATATGCAACAATGGTGCTCTAGACTCCTTCAAGCCCCATCTCATTACAAAGGCCTGTGATTCATTTGCAACCCTCTCATTCTTCGCACAAGATTTGGGAAGAATCGTGACAGTGCCCATCGACCATGCGATGGTTACATGGAAGGGTAAGAGAACAGCAACTGTGGCTTTGGCTGACTCTCAGTCAAACCCACAAGGGGGCAAGAGGGAGAAGAATGAGCGAAATTTTGAACAAAGTAAAGGAAAACTTGGGGGCAAGTATACCAGGATGTCAGTTCCAGAGGCTATCACATGCAGTGAGAAGGCATTCAGGGGCCTGTACGAACAATGGGTTGAGCACGGAGTGGTGAAACCTCCAACGCCTAAATTTGTGGTGACGGAAGAGATGAAAAGAAGACCAGATTTCTGTGTGTACCACCAGTACGTAGGACATTCCACTATGGACTGTTACAGTATGCGGAGGATATACCATGAGAAGCTGGCAGCCGGAGAAATCGAACTGTGAAAAGAAAAGCACCGTATATGAAAAGCCACTTTCAAACCACAAAGGAAAAGAAACATGCAACATTATTACCCATGGTGTAGCCCAAGAGGTCGAAAAAAAATCACCCAAGATGGTGGTCCACTAGAAAATGGTGGTTGAAGTACTCAAGAGTATCCCTTGCCAAGAAATTGGATGACCAAGGGAGGAAACACAAGAATTGACGAATTAAAAATCCACCCACGATGGTGGTCAAGTCCTCGTGGATTGCACTTGCCAAGAAATTGGATGACCAAGTGACGAGGCATGCAACTTAAGCCCTTATGAAACCCTATACGCCAAACAATTGGCACGACGTACCAAGGGATAAGGCACAAAGTTATACTTTCAACTTTAAAAGTAATCGAGGCACCTGATTATAAGTCCTCAAAGTTATACTTTCAACTTTAAAAGTAATCGAGGCACCTGACTATAAGTCCTCAAAGTTATACTTTCAACTTTAAAAGTAATCGAGGCACCTGACTATAAGTCCTCAAAGTTATACTTTCAACTCTAAAATTAATGGAGGCACCTGACTATAAGCCCTCAAACCCGAGAAAGTTACACTTTATCTCTAAAAGTGGCGAACGTTATGCTTTATCCGACAAAAGTAAAATCTATTATTATTATCTTTATGAAATTTTTTGAAACATTGTGCTTTTCGTTAAAAGCAATATGATTATTAATAAAAATGTCAAACTTTCACTTATACTTGAATATTCTTTGATTTTAAAAGTATGGATTCAAGTGTTAGTTTGCGAGAAATCGAAAAATTGCATGTTTACTCTCATTATTATGAATATTGTTGTCTTGGAGTATTAATTTGAATAACTTATGGTTCAATACTAAACATTGGGTCTTAAGGAAAAAATTCAAGTTAAAGACAATCATTAATGCTAAAGAAACTCTACTATGATAAATAACATGTAAATGAGTTCTTTGATACAGGAAATAACAAAAAGCTACAAAAAGTCATACCTAGAAGTAAGGAGATCCAGCCCAGCACGAAAAGATATTCATCAGGAGAGGAGCTGCACAACTCACGGGCTTAGAGAATGCTTGTAGCTCCACGACATCTTTGTTGTTGGGTGGATAGCCGAGGTCACTAAAAGGCGAGGTGGCAGAATCAAGATGAAGAAAGTCAAATAAGGCGAGCTTCTCAACGGGCAAAGAAAGTAAAGCATCGATGCCCCCACCCAAAGAACTAGCAACTGTACCCTCCCTTTTAGGTGACGCCTCGGGAGAATCCTTCTGGGGAGGATGGAAATCAACAATAGGTTTCGAAGGATTCCCCCTCGGGGGAGGAGGATTAACTGCCATAATAGCATCAGCATCAACATCGGTGTCACCGGTATCCTCCAAGCTGTCATGAGAAGATGTTATATATGGGCGTGAAGATGGAACTGTACTAACCACAGCAGGACCTAAGCCTACATCAGACATGAAATCGTCAACATTAAGGCTGCCACGATCATCATGAGGTGAGGAGGACTCGACAATAATCATGTTATGTCAGCGAGGCTCACAAGTTGTGGAGGTCGCCACCTCACTTGTCGTACCCATGAGAAATCCAATGGGAATATCATCATCATCATCATCATCATCACCATCACCATCATCATCTCGAACATCATCATCATCATCATCATTATTCTCGGCAATCTAAACACAAGGATCCTCGGCTTTACTCTAGAGCAAGTCAATCTCATCTCCCCGACAGCAGAGGATCCTGGGGGAGGAACTCTAGGAGGTACCCGAGACGAAGTCTGAAAGGATTGTGTCATCATAAAATCATGAAGTATAATTGTCAGTCCGCCTGAAAACCTCTATCAAGTATGCAACGCACTTGGTATCCCTAGGAGACACTCTGGATGGGCTACAAGAAGCCGAAGCAACAACAGGAAGACTGCAAGATATAGAATAAGAACGTAATTTGAAAAAAAAAAGGAAGCAGACATACTCTAACGTAACGAATGTGCATGAAGAAAAGCACCCATGGGAAATCAGCACAGTAAAGGCGTCATGATGCGTAGATCCCTACATGGTTGAATGCCCTACATGGTTGAATGCCCTACATAGCTGAATGCCCTACATAGCTGAATGCCCTACATAGCTGAATGCAACGATATATGCCCGCGCTCTTTAGTATAGCTTTATACTCAACATTCCCGAGGATTTCGTCAGTCCAATGTTGCCATCCTTGAAGACGGCTAGATGAGTCAGGCAGGAAGCGAAAGGGACTGAAAGGGTATTCTTGTTTCTCTATGCACATGCGGGGAATGCGACCGGAATGGGGGAAGTCGTCCCAACCTCCGCAAGCCGCGACATAAAGAAACAGACCTTCTTTCTCTGGCGCAGGAAAAGTTGTGCGATCATAAGTCCGGATATGCTCCCAAAAAGTGTCAAAAGGCCCAAAGAAAGGAGTCTTTCCCCAATCATTGACGAAGGGGATTACCCTGGAAGTCTTCAAGTCTTCAGAACGTCTGGTAGACGAGGCCTGCAAGTAAGAAAGACTCCACATGAGGATACTAAGGATGTCAAGTAAGGCATATGAACTTGAGTAGGCTTACCATGGCAAGGGGAGAATTTGAGCTTTTCACTTAAAAATACCTGAAAATAAGAAGAAATGAAGTCAAGGAAGGATCAAAATCACAATTATGAAAGAAAAATAAGATTTGAAATTTTTCCAAAAAACTTCGGATAGCTAAAATGCATCCTTCGGAGCTATTTTTCAGATTATTTTGGTATGTGTCATGGCCGTTGGCGATGACTTTTGAAGATCTCGTCGATACGGTCGTTTTGATATATTATGGGCCCCGAGACTCCAAACGGAACAAACGTTATGGTCAAAACAGCGATCACGATTCCCAATGCTTAAATTTTGGTACATTTTCTCCTAGAATTCGCTCCCCTAGAATTCGCTCCCCTAGGGTTCGGCCCCCTAGGGTTCGGCCCCCCTAGGGTTCGGCCACCCTAGGGTTTGGTCAAAAAAAAATCCCCCAGGGTTCGGCCACCTAGGGTTCGGCCCCCTAGGGTTTGGTCAAAAAAAAAACTAACTATATTTTGTGTACCTTGAAAATTCTGGTGCCCCACAGATTATTCTTTCGGAACGGAGGCTTCTTTGTCAATAAATATTGTGTTTTTCTTTATTATCCGAGGGAACCCTACCGAGATATAATCCAAGTAACGGGGCTCGGAAGACAAAAGAAAAGCTACAATAACCTGAGAAGAAACGTAGGAGAAGCAAGTCAAGAAGAAGTTCGGCAGAAAGTACTCAAATAAACTGAAAAAAATTTGAAAGAAAGAGAAGAAGAAATTATTTTTCTTTACCTTGTTCCCAAGCTGAAGACTGTTGGCTTGACGACTTCTTGGTGATCTTCAGACTTGAATGAGGAGAGGAAAAATTTTGCACGATGAAAAGAAAAGCCTAAGTGACTTGGGAGATATATATATTCAAACCGCAAGCTTGCAATAGCAAAGGAAGCAATCTTTATTTTCCTCTTGTGGAAGATTTTGCAATATAAAGATAAGTCTCCTTGAGTTTATATTTTTTTAAATAAACACATATATTTTCGAAATTTGTTTAAATTTGGTCTTTTAATGGATTTTCGAAAAATATATATATTTGATATCTGATATTTTATTCCTATCAATAGACAATTTTCGAAATTGGTATATATTATATATATATATATATTGAATATTTGGTTTTCCTAAGGAAAAAAGATCTTGCTTTACAAAATCTACAAAATTTTAAAGGAAGATTTTGTTTCCAAATACTAAAATAAGATTTGATTATTGGAGCTGATGATCTTTCTTGTTTTCATTCTCAGAAAATAAGGAAATCAATATTGAGCAAAATGAGGAAGCTTTCAGATGATTTACCAAGCAGTACTTGGACAAGTGGAGTCACGCAAAATCATTCACAAGCCTGGAGTATTTTGCACGAGCGTCTCTCAGGAATCGTGACTCTCGCGCAGGAGGCAAATGTGGGCCCAAGTGCATATTAGGGTTCACATGACCTAATTAGATTAAATGTACAAATTAGGGTTTACAAAAACCTAATTAAATGTACAAATTAGGGTTCATGTGACCCAATTAAATGTACTAGACCCGGGGAAGTCTCCACGGGTTCCAAGGCAGAAGACTCGTGGATGGGACCCATTTTGGGAATTGATTGAGGGATTGGATTGGTGGCTAGAAGAACAAGGCAATTTGGGCATTACTTTGATGATTAAAGGGCATTTCTGGAATTTCTCCTTTAAAACATAATTAAAGGGTATTTTGGAAATTTCCCTTAAAACATGTGTCTGGCATGTGACTATTTCCAGGAAAACTCTATAAATAGCCCCTCTATTCTAAGAAAAGGGGATCGCTCTCAAGACATTATACTTGGACTCTTGAAAGCTCAATACACTTGGAACTCTCTCACAACTCGAAGACTCAAGAAGGCTCTTGGAATCCCTGCTACCCTAACCCGGTTTCCGGATTCTAAGAGTTCTGCCACGTGTCATTGGAGTAATTGCTCACCTGTTCTTCTCCCCTCTTCAATCAATCAATCAGTTCCGTATTCTTCGTGGATTTCTCTCCTCTCCAGCCAATACGAAACCCTAACCCTAGCAAGGTGTAATTTTCCTTACCTACACGACTTAACAGCATTATTTAAACTAGTTATTAGTTTGTATTATTTAAGCTAGCTTATACAATTAATAACTAATCCTTTTCTCTCGTTCTAATTTTTACTATACAAAATTATTCCTAATTACCCATAATTATAATGTAATTGATCGTAACTTGGGTTAGGGTTTCACACTTCCAAAAAAAAATTTCAGACCTGGACCGGTCATCGAACTGAAAGAAGTACCGGGTGGATGAATCACTAATTCTACCAGTGGTCGAACCGTTATTGAGCCAGTGACATCATTAATATATAAAAATATATTATTAGTAATTAATAAAATTTTAAAAAATCTCGTTTTGTATGAACTAAAATATATATAATAAAGTTGAATTACAATATTACTAAAAGTGGTTAATTTTAATATTAAAAAAAATTTGGTACAAAAAAAAATAAAAAAATAATTAAAACCGGTTCACTAGGTCAACTTAACCAGTTTTACCGATTGAACCACCGGTCGAACCGGTGGTCAACCGATTCTACCGGATTTTGACCAAAAACGGGTTACTGTTCAAAATCAGACCGAAGTGCCGACCGATTCTAATTTTTACCGGTTGAACCGATGGTCCGATACGGGTTTAATAACCATGCTACCAAATATATACCAAATAAATTTAAAATTCCTTCAATGAATGACTTTATAAAAAGTGCTCTTAGAAAAGAACAATTAGAAATAGAAAATTAAAAACGAGATACAGTTGTTTTTTTTATAAAAAAAATCTATCTTTTACTGTTTTACACTACTTTTTAACATTATTCTTGATATTAAATTTTTAGAAGTATAGATAGTTAAATTTATCTTCTTCTACTTAGAATAATTTTTTTTCTTCTGCATTTGTATTTGTTTTCCTCTTTTCATCAACGTCTTCTAATTAGGTCTAAACGTATCCCGCCTTCACCTATACGTAAGTAATGGATGGATGTGAAACTACATCCATAAAATCCAAAATGATATTTTAAAACTATATTGGAAACCAATTAGTCTAGAAATGGACACTTCTTGCAGTTGTGGAATAACCATTTTCTTCGTTTCCTAACCTTAATATTTGTTTAGTTTTAGTTTTAGTTCTTATGAACATCCCCATTTGAAGGGGGAAAAAATCATGCATTTAATAATTCAAGTTCACATATCGATCTTCAGAAATTTCTATTTACGACTTAACAGCATTATTTAAACTAGTTATTAGTTTGTATTATTTAAGCTAGCTTATACAATTAATAACTAATCCTTTTCTCTCGTTCTAATTTTTACTATACAAAATTATTCCTAATTACCCATAATTATAATGTAATTGATCGTAACTTGGGTTGGGGTTTCACACTTCCAAACAAAATTTTTCAGACCCGGATCGATCATCGAACTGATAAAGGTACCGGGTGGACGAATCACTAATCCTACCAGTAGTCGAACCGTTATTGACCTAGTAACGTCATTAATATATAAAAATATATATTATTAGTAATTAATAAAATTTTAAAAAATCTCGTTTTGTATGAACTAAAACATAATAAGTTGAATTACAATATTACTAAAAGTGGTTAATTTTAATATTAAAAAAATTTGGTACAAAAAAAAATTAAAAAATAATTAAAATCGATTCACTGGTCAACTCAACCAGTTTTACCGATTGAATCACCGGTTCGACCGGTGATCAATAGATTTTACCGAATTTTGATCAAAAACGAGTTAATGTTTAAAATCAAAGCGAAGTACCGATCGATTCTAATTTTTACCGGTTGAACCGGTGATTCGGTACGAATTTAATAACCATGCTACCAAATATATACCAAATAAATTAAAATTCCTTCAAATGAATGACTTTATAAAAAGTGCTCTTAGAAAAAGAACAATTAGAAATAGAAGACTTCCCGAAATAGACTTTGTCAACCTTGGGACTACCTGATTAATGAGTAATTAATTATGTGGAACTCAATGAATCCTATCATTTTCTTAGACAGTTTGAACAGTTGAAGCCTTGAATGTGAGAGTCATTACAAAAGTAGATATAGACAACTTGACTAAAATCAACTTGACTAATTCCGACGGATTTCTGTCGGATTTATGTTATTTTTGAGGGAATTAATTTCGACCAAATATTCAGTCGATAATAACCTATTTTCGATAGAATGCATTCCGTCGACATTAATTCCGTCGGAAATAAGCTTATTTCTTGTAGTGCTTATCTGTTTTTATTTTTTTAAGAAACAATGTAATACATGTAAAATTGGTAGTTCTACAAATTCCGTCTCACATAATTAACAAGTGGAGTCCACTCTTATGCGAGCGAGAATATTGTAAAATTAATACTTTTACTTGTAAAAATATCAATTCTCCCAATTTTGTATTGAAGTAAAACACGGAATTAAATCAACCAAAATGCTTTGAAAATCTTGAGTGAACAACAATTTAGGATGTACAGGCAAAAATGAAACTATGAACTCAACACGACAACATAAATAGATACTAGTATTAGGATTCTCTAGTTGGTTTTATATATATAGAGAGAGAGAGAGAGAGTGATTCATATAAATGGTTGCTATGAACACTATTACAACAAACACATTTTCAACCGTTTATGTATAGTTAGATCTAATGAACCAGATTAATGTAGATAAGGACCCTTCCACTATTGAGTGTAGTGGAAGCAATATACTAACTAGTAGCACGAGAAAAGACGAAAATAACCCGACTTTATAATTAAAAAATATCTCTTGCCTCTACTAAGAGTAGTAGATGGAGTATATGTCAATATCAATTGATGATGATGCACTTTAATTCCTATACATATATTGGTTTGTATGAAATTTTCACTTATTTATAAAACAATAATAAAAAAATGATTGTTATAGACACTATTACAACAAACGCATAACCAATCGTTCAAAGTTAGATCTAATGGACCAGATTAATGTAGACAAGGACCCTTGTGCTATTAAGAGTAATAGAAGGAATAATACTAATTAACAGAATGAGAAAAGACGAAAATAGCCCGACTTAATATTAAAAAAATCCCTCGCTGCTACTAAGAGTAGCGGTAGCGGAACGGAAGAAGTATAGGCCGATATCAATTGCTGATGGTGCACTTTGATTCTTTGATTCTTATACATATCTTGGTTAGTATGAAATTTTCACTTATCTACAAAACAATGATAAAAAAAGATTTATGAACAATATTGAAGAAACAAGGAGCCAAAATGTAATATGTAATATATTACAAATTGATAATTTTTTATTCAAGAAACAAGGAGCCTGTATGAGTGCAGGAAAGAATATTGTATTTCATAATTTTTATACTAAGAATTTGTAATTATGAAATGAAATTGATAATTTATAATATATATTAAGAATTTTTATATATACAATTTTTGTAAAAATTTTGTTTACCTATTTCTTTTTAATGTGTTATATAATTATAAATACAATGTTGATACAAATTATCTTCAACATTATATATGTATTATGTCAATAAAAAATTATCATTTTTTTGTGAAAAAAAAGTTATATAAACTAGTCTGTAACTCGCAGAGGTTATCAAACTTGTATTATTAAAAGAGAGAAACAACCTGACTAATTAAAAGCAGCTCACATTCATAATTTTTTTAATTAACACATTTTTAATTCTTTAATAGGGTAAAGCTTATTCCTTTTTTGTTAATTTGTGACAATTTCTACGTGCATTATATGGACACTGGTGATTTCTTAATTAAATTAGCTTTCTACAGAATAAATATATGTTTAGGGTGTGAAATTTTTGGGTTTAGATATGTCTCGTGTCATCACTATATTGGCTTTTGTACAACTTAACAACATTATTTAAGCTAGTTATTTGTTCGTATTATTTAAGCTAGCTTATAAAATTAATAATTAATCTTTTTCTCTCATTCTAATTTTGACTATACAAAATTATTCCTAGTAACCCATGCATAATTATAATGTAATTGATCGAAACTTAGGTTGGGGTTTGGTTTCACACTTCCAAATAGCAAATAAATTTAAAATCCCTTCAAATGAATGACTTTATAAAAAGTGCTCATAAAAAAAGAAATAGACTACCTGATTTTGTAAATTAAATTAAAAAATAAATTAGAAATAGAGGACTTTTTGAAATAGACTTTGTCAACCTTGGGACTACCTGATTGAGTAATTATGTGGAACTCAATGAATCCTATCATTTTCTCAGTCAACTTGAAAAGTTGAAGCCTTGATTGTGAGAGTCATTACAATAGTAGAGATATAGAGACAACTTGACTAAAATCACCTCACATTTCTTATCTGTTTCGCTCTTCTTCTTTTTTTTTTCTTTTTTTTTCTTTGTTTTTGAAACAATGTAGTCAACTTAGCAATGTATCCAGTAGTTGAGCTTGATATTATTATTAAATTTTGTGAATTATTATTTCTACAAGTAAAATTGGTAATTTCACAAATTTTGTTTTACATAATTAGCAAGTGGAGTCCACTCTTATGCGAGAGAAGATATTATAAAATTAACACTTTACTTGTAAAAATATCAATTCTTCAAATTTTGTATTAGAGTAAAACACAAAATTAAATCAACTAAAATGCTTTGAAAATCTTGAGTGAACAACAATTTAGGATGTACAAGCAAAAATGAAACTATTAAATCAATACAACAACATAAATAGATACTAGTATTAATATATATATATATATATATATATATATATATATATATATATATTGTTTTTTAAATATATGAAAATTAACTCACAAGTATTTACTAGAGTAGGACTAGTAACTTTTCAAGGATAAAAATAGCAAATCTGTTGTTAAATTACTGCCTTGGCTTTTATCAATTGTAGAACATGATTTTATTCTCCATCCATGTATCCTTTTGTAGAAGTCGTCTTTGGTGGGTCTTTCATCTTTGGCAACACTGTCTCTTTTATTTTATCCACAAAATAAATTTTTATTTTTTGTTATTTATGTATATATCTTTGAAGATTCTTCATTAAATCAAGGTGTCTCATTATTAGTCGGGTGGGATAGTAGTGACTTTTGTGGAAGCCAATTAATTCCATCATATCCACACATTAAGCAATCAACTTGAACAGGTTGAAGCTGCGATGAATATTAATATAAAGAGAGAGAAACAACCTGACTAATTAAAAGCAGCTCACATTCATAATTTTTTTTAATTAACACATTTTTAATTCTTTAATAGGGTAAAACCTTTTTGTTAATTTGGGACAATTTCTACGTACATTATATAGACACCGGTGGTTTCTTAGATTAGTTTTCTACGGAATAAATATTTAAGGTGTGAAATTTTTAGGTTTAGATGTGTGTTGTGTCATCACTATATTGACTACTCAAAATTTTGTGATATTTATATTTGACGGGATCAACTCCTTCACCTATACGTACATAATGGAACCATCATGTGAAACTACATCCACACAATCCAAACTGATATTCTAAAACTATTAGAATTCAAAGTTAGCTAGGTCACTAAACAACAACTTAGTCCAGAAATGGACACCTTTCGCAATTAATTGTACTGGAAAAACTACCATTTTCTTCTGTTTTGGGCTGCATGCATGCATAGCTCCATCTCCTACTTGTTCTGAAGAATCCGTGAAGATTGGACAAACTTATGGTATGTTTGGTTACAATATTAATGGAATGAGAATGTGAATGAAAATAGGAATAGGAATGGGAATTGTAATGGAATAACATTTTTATTCTTATGTTTGGTCCAGAAGTTATACGATTTTGATCGATTGAAGTTTTTTTTTTAAGTTTGTTGATTGGAATGGAATCGTCAATCTTTACCCATCTTGATAAAATTAATAAGCATTCTTTTAAACATATATATGAATAGACATTCCATTAAAATGTTCATTTTCTCTCCCTTTAAGTTACCAAACATAAGAATGAGCATTCCTTTTAAAATGCTCATTTCATTCTCCCCTCCCCCCCCCGAAAAAAAAAAAATAACCAAACACGCCATTAACGTTTGGAAGATGTGAGTGCATCTTTTTTTTTCTTTTCTTTTTTTCATTTCTGTAAATGACATGCATATATATTATATAATGCTGTAGTGTTGGAAAAAAGAAAAAGAAAAAGAACAGGAAATAAATGTACTACATATTAATTTCTACCCTTTGAAGTATATTGTATATAAAAATTTAATAAATGTTAACTTTATTCTAACTTATAATAAATTGCAATCAACAATAATTGGAGCTGGTGTGTTCATCCTTATTAGCTAAACAAGTTAAACCGGTTTAAACTTCAAAGTAATAAAATTAAAAATTACCAGCAGTCTAGGTAAACTTTATTTTATTAATCAGCATGACAGCATGAACCTTAAATCAATCAGGTTAAAGAAAAACTAACAAAGACTTTACTTACAAACAAAAAATGCATATATCTTCAAAGATTCTTCAATCAATACTAAGAGTAGCGGAAGGAGTATAGGCGGATATCACTTGTTGATGGTGCACTTTGATTCTTTGATTCTTTGATTCTTATACATATCTTGGTTAGTATGAAATTTTCACTTATGTACAAAATAATAATAAAAAAAGATTTATGAACAATATTGAAGAAACAAGGAGCCTATATGTAATATACATTATATATTACAAATTGATAATTTTTTATTCAAGAAACAAGGAGCCTGTATGTGTGCAGGAAAGTATATTTTATTTCATAATTTTTTATAGTATACTAAGAATTTGTAATTATGAAATGAAATTGATAATTTATAATGTATATTAGGAATTTTTATATACACGTTTTTTGTAAGAATTTTGTTTACCTATTTTTTTTAATGTGTTATACAATTGTAAATACAATACTGATACAAATTATCTTTAACATTATATATGTATTATGTCAATAAAAAATTATCAAAATTTTGTCAAAAAAAAAGTTATATAAACTAGTCTGTGACTCGTACATGCTATCAAACTTGTATTAATTAAAAGAGAGAAACAACCTGATTAATTAAAAGCAGCTCACATTCATAATTTTTTTAATTAACACATTTTTAATTCTTTAATAGGGTAAAGATTATTCCTTTTTTGTTAATTTGTGACAATTTCTACGTGCATTATATGGACGCCGGTGATTTCTTAATTAAATTAGTTTTCTACAGAATAAATATATGTTTAGGGTGTGAAATTTTTGGGTTTAAATATGTCTCGTGTCATCACTATATTGGCTTTTCTACAACTTAACAACATTATTTAAGCTAGTTATTTGTTCGTATTATTTAAGCTAGCTTATAAAATTAATAATTAATATTTTTCTCTCATTCTAATTTTGACTATACAAAATTATTCCTAGTAACCCATGCATAATTATAATGTAATTGATCGAAACTTAGGTTGGGGTTTGGTTTCACACTTCCAAATAGCAAATAAATTTAAAATCCCTTCAAATGAATGACTTTATAAAAAGTGCTCTTAAAAAAAGAAATAGACTACCTGATTTTGTAAATTAAATTAAAAAATAAATTAGAAATAGAGGACTTCTTGAAATAGACTTTGTCAACCTGGGGACTACCTGATTGAGTAATTATGTGGAACTCGATGAATCCTATCATTTTCTCGGTCAGCTTGAAAAGTTGAAGCCTTGATTGTGCGAGTCATTATAATAGTAGATATAGACAACTTGATGGACTCCACGGCACGCTTGCGTGAGGTGGTCGTCGCCCGGATTGTTTCTAGCAAAGTTAAACGGTGGACTGCTCGCAACACCTTAACCGCTCACCTATATGTAGACGGTAATCTTGGTACAATTGCTCGCGTTTGGAAATTTGCATTGAATGGACACCAACGACACCTTGACCCCTCGCTTATATGTAAGCGGTAATCTTGGTACAATCGACGATTAGTGCGGTAGAAGACGCCACACACAACTATGTATTGTTGTATGATAAGTCAAAATTGAATCTCAAAGAAAACTAAGAAATAACTTAGAAATTCTCAAAGAACCAAAAGATGAGAAAACCTCACAAATAATTGTATTGAATAAATCTGATTGAAGTGTACCAAGTACATCATCTATGCCCCCTATTTATACTACTCAAAAGTAATTCTAATCCTAATAGGAATTATAAAATCAACTGAAAACACAATCCTAGCTTAACAAATTAATTTAGAAACCAAATCCTAACTAATAAACAATAAGAAAATTAAATCCTACTTATCAAACATTCTAATTATAGTAGGAATCTAAAACATGCTGAAAATAGCCTAATAATTAAAGAAATCCGCGTCCAAATTTGAATTAGAAATCCGAATTCTTCCTCCATTTGGAATTAGAAACCCATTAATTGTTAGGAACCCATTAATTTGTGGAGAATAAAATCAGCTAGTTATCTACTTGGAAACCGCGTGACCCACATGATAAAGGAAGCTAATATGTTAAGTCCTTCATATGTAAATGTTAAGTCCTGAATATGCTAGGAAACCCGTGTGATTAGCTGATTAGAATTGGAATGTCCGTTGCCCACATGCAAATTTGCTAGAATGTAAATTGCCATATGAATTGATTAAAATTGGCCTTGAATTGAACTCCATTTTAAACATCTTTGAATAAACTTCAGCCCAAATATTTAAAATCACTTGATAAATCCCTGGGACTTGAGTTGAGTTATTAAGGTTTGATGTTAGCCTGATCAGGATTATATCATTCCCCTCCTCTTGAAAAGGATTTGTCCTCAAATCTAACATTCCCTCCTCTTAAAAAGGATTTATCCACAAATCTGATTCTACATGAAAACAAATTAAGTTAGTAGCATCAAATAAATCATAATCACAATTCTCACTTTGCGCATAACATATAAAAACAATATCAATATCACAAGTAAGAATATGAAAATAATTATCAAAAACTCCAACTCCTGCAAGGAACACTTCATCGTCTGGCAACTTCCCCGAAATGACATGAACAACTTGTAAATATTTCTTTCCAAGCAATGCTCGAATCGATATAGCATCCTGCAAGCTCATTATAACAAAACTTGGAAACTTAAACTTTTGAACTCCCTTAATCAAGAACCTGCCCACATCAACACGATACTTTTCCACATGTAGACCAAATACTTCCACAATGCTAAATTGCAACAACTTCCATTCACAAATTCCTAGATCAAAAGACAATCTGATGATCTCGTCCATCCGTAAATATATCCATTGACGAATACCCAGATCAAAAATGATTCTTATGATCTCGATCATTCGCACCAACATACATTCCATTGCACCCGGATCAAATAACAATCTTTGAAACTTTTCATGGCGCAATTGCAAACATACTTGAATTCCTAGATTAAACACAAAACAAAACAAATCAACATGTTCCTTTTGTCTAATCACAAAGAAATCAAATAATTCAAATTCACATGCATAATCTACTAGAACAATATTCAAAACACTTCCATGTAGACTCTCAATGCATTGTCCGAATGGATTTACCCAATGATCCATGCTTTTCTCCTCAATGAGTAAGAATTCATCTCGAATCTGTAAAACAAAATTAACCTTTCTCTTTCCATTGACATTAACAAATTTAAAATCACGTAATATCATCAATGGAATAAAAAGATCAAAACCAAAACCACAAAATAAAAACTCAATAGCATATTGACGATGATTACAAACAAACTCAACAAGTGATAAAGAATTTTTCCAAGTGTTGACAATAATAGGAATATCATCAAAACAGATAATAACTATTTTCCCCATGAAAGAATGCAAAATATGATTCAACATGAAAATATTTATTGCACTAGTTAACTCGAATGATTTAACTAGACATATATGTAAACCATATCTCACTCTAGCTTGATGATAAACACTTTTCAATTCAACACCAAATTCATTTCCATTTAAGACAGTTTTCTCAAAATCATGCAATGATAACAACTCTAATGGAAAGAAATTACCAAATGATAGCAAATCATGCAATGAAAATTTCTCTACTGAAGAACCATGATCACTACCATTATCAATTAACGACATGCCATGCAAAGATTGATCAAAATCTAATTCAACATGTGAATGAAAAACCCTAGAATGAGTTTCATGCAAGTACAAACGATGAAAACGAGAATACCCACAATAATCACTAGAATAAATTCTACGAAAATATGCACTTTGACAATGAGAATTTACCAAATGATAGTAGGAATATTGACAATGAGAATATAACGCATGCTCATAAACTAACTCAACAAATATCAAATATCCTCCATAGTTTATGACAAAGACGATTCTACCCTCAAAATAGCTAACAACAAATTTATTCATGGAAGCATGTAAAACATGTTTTAATAACCCTATAAAAATTCTAGATGCATCAGTTAATCTAACAGAAATAACTATCACCTATACAAGTCATATGTTAACACAACTTTCCAATCATCATATTCTCCCGTGCTAATTTGATTAGGCATTATCATCACATGGTCATTTTCCAACGTAGATAAAACATAAGCACTATGCAATTTATCAAGCATATTATCTAAGTAAAGAAAATAAAAGCGATACTTGTTTACCAATCCGAAATCGATGCACAAGCTAGACGTCTTATCCTCCTTAGGTACTCTAATCTCATGAATAGCACACGAACTCATGTCTTCACTCACGATACCCGCCTTGATGAAGATGGGCTCCATCAATTCTCCAACCCACCGTTGTAACTCCTTTGTCTCCTCAGAAATACTACAAGCTGGCTGATACGGAATGATAGCTCGGGGTATGTCATCAACAACATGTACAAGAGACAAAACAGAACTAGACAAAGAAGAGTTATTCTTGTTAGTATTTAAAAGCGCCGTCTTATACGAATGTACAGTTATTAGCTTTTCAAAATACAACTCACTTCCCAACTCACTCTCCTCTCTTTTTTCACTCTTACTCTCCACTGTTTCTTTCTCTCCTTTATTTTCACTCTCATTCTTTTTATTCTCTCGTTTTCTTTCATTCTCTTTTTCACACTTTTCTTTTTTACACTCAATCTTTTTTCCAATTTCTTTTTCACTTTCTTTTTGTCGTTTACTTTCACTTGTATTTTCTTCCTCGGGATCACGAACTTCATCTTGAACATTAGAATCTAACAACTCTCCTTGGACTGCATATTCTATTATCTCTTCTTCTACCTGCCTCGATTGATCTTGCTCCTTTTGCGCCTGTCGGGCGTTTTGTAGTTGCTTCGCCATCTCTCTAAATGATCTCATGACTTCTTCTTTTTTTCCTTGGAAAATACTGGTTCCCTGTACACCTTAGGAGTTTCTCGTGACTTTCTCCAATGTGAATCCTCATGCCTTGGAACCCTCTTTTCATCCTCCCAAGTTGATCGTGTTGAAGGTTGCTCATTATGTCTTGCAGATGCATATTCATTCCTCCTGCTAGGCTGTACTGGGCATACCGCTTTCTCATCACGGTTTTTAACTCTTTCCATGTATCGATTGGATGCTCTCCACATCTTCTCCTTTCACGTTCAAAGTGAGCCCACCATGTAGCTGCATGACCTGAAAAATCTTGAACTGCAAGTTTGAACTTCTTGTGCTCAGAATAATTATGATAGCCAAACTCTCGTTCCTTCCTTTCCTCCCAACTCAAATAAGCTTCTAGATCCGCTCTACCTTGAAAAGATCTCTTTTGCCACTCATAATTATTTTCACAATTATATCCATACATGATTACTGCAAAACAAAGTTTAGTAGATAAAGAAAATTTTCTTCACACACTCCCTTACGTGTTTCTGTGACAGCCCCAAAATCCGGTCTATCTTTAAACCCGAGTCCGTTGCCGTCAAGATACTACCTACTCAACATATTCTTACAACATCAAAGTAAATATTAAAATATTACAATATAATTCAACCTACTCCCAGGTACGAAGACCTTTACATAATTACCTCAAATAATATTACAACATTATTATATAATATTACAACCCATCATATACTTTAACTATTCTACCTTAACAATTAGTAACTCTTATCTTCTTCTGACCATTTTGGTCTTTTCGCTGTAGCTGCAAAAATTTAGAATTTGCAAGAGTGAGCATTTAATTGCCCAGCAAGTATAAGCAGTGAATAAACAACATTCATGAATAGAATAATCTTTATGAAAACTTCAACAATTGAACAATAATTGTGAAGCCGCTCAAATAAATAGGAATTAAATTTTTCTTTACTTCTTTCATTAATAACATAGCCTTAATCACATCAACAGTTCATTTATGGAACATTTCTTCTTTACATAAGTGCTAATATTGGTCTAACATGTTATTGGAATTAACGCTTAACAATTAGATCATTGTACGAGGTACAATCATAACCTTATTGATTCACATAAAACACATTGTTGCACAGTGTGCAACCTATATTATTAATTGCCCAAGATTTATTTAATTTTGACTTGGCACAATTAATTATCACAATTCAAGAATTATTACAATTCATATTATTAACAATAAAATTCCGACTGGAATAGCTCACAAATCGAGTTAGGCCGAATCGAATGACAACTAACTCTCTTTTATAAATCATTTCACATCATAAGATGAATTTCATATAACAAATGAAATTCCATAACCAAGCATAGGATTTTGCAATTTAACATAGTTTGGACAACTTGTACAAATACAAGGATTGCATAAGTTTAAAATTCACACAACATAAGCATTGGGTAAATTAAAGCTTCAATACATCATATATCATTCATAAAAATATAATTGAATGATATTAGAAACTTGCACAATATAAAGTTTGTGTAAGTTAGGAAACTTGCCTTAAGCGCTGCTTACAACTTATGTTATAATACTCTTCAAATAGCCTACACAATATCATTTGTAATAATATACCAATTAGCCACATAATGACGCCAATTATTGGTTTATATAACTCTATTCCATATCTTATAATGTTCCGACACTTCATGAGCTTACTAACACTTCTAAAGTCTTTAGAATATTATTCTGGACTTTTCAACCAATTTTTTTTTTTTACATTTTTCAGATTATCCAACAATTTTCTATAATTATTTCTATTTGTAAAAACTATAATTTAATAGCTTCAAAATAGAAATAATAACTCAACCTACTTTTATATCTTCAAAATATCATCAATATTTATCTTATCTTAGTATAAGTTTTTACACCAATTATCATAATTTTCCACCATTCATAGAATTTTCTATGAAGTTTCACTAATTTTTAAACTAACTTTAAATAGCTTAAAAATACAAGAAATACCTCTGCTCTTCAAATATTTTCCAAAACTTTCCAGAAATTCTGAAATAATATTATAGGAGTTTTCACCAAATTTCATAATTTTCCACCATTCACATAATTTTCTGTGAATTTTCACTAATTTTAAACTAACTTTAAATAGCTTAAAAATACCATAAATAGTTATACTCTTCAATAATTCACCGAAAATTTCCAGAAAATCATATATAATATTATAAGATTTTTCACCAAATTTTATAATTTTCGACCATTCACATAAGTTTCTGTGAATTTCCACTATTTTAAACTAACTTCAAATAGCTTTAAAAATATAATAAATACTTCTGATCTTCAATAATTTACCAAAATTTCCCAGAAATTCTAAAATAATATTATAAAAGTTTTCACCAAGTTTCATAATTTTTTGACGAAATTAATTTCTTTTGATTTTCTTGATTTCTCATATTTAATTCTTGTTTATACAAGTTTAAATCATTTCAAAGATATATAAACATATCATTTTTACATAAAATCCATAAATATTATCATTCATATATATATAAAAAAAATCAAAGTACAAATCAAGCTTTAGTAATTACCTTCTTTTTTTTTTTTTTCCTTCTTCTTTTCTTCTTTTTCTTCTTCTTCTCCTAACCATGCTATCTCTCTCTCTCTCTCTATTTTCTGAATATTGGGGAAGTACGGGAGTGAATGAGGGAGGAGAGAGCTGATCATTGCATTGTATAAGACTAATTCATAAATTAAACCTTCCATGTCCCATCTCATTTAAAGGACCAATCATAGCCTAGTTTGGTGAGGAGAATAACAAAATGCTTGGACTAAATGAAAAATGTGTTCAGCATTTTCACCAAAAATCAGCATGCTTAGCCACCCACATGGGCTGCTTCTAGAAGAAATTAATTCCCTCTCCTATTTTATTTACTCGTTTGTCCATTTAATCGCCCATTTGACCATTTTGGTTTCTAAAAATTAACTTTTTCGAACTTATAGTCGATTCCTACTAATTTTGACGTTCTCAATGTCATGAGAATATTCGTTTCTTCAAATTCATTTCCAAATTTTGAATTGAACTTTTACCGAAAAATCAACCGTTAACTTTTTGACCAAAAAGTCAACCCCGACACATTTTGTGTTTTAAGTCTATTTTTACTATTTTCGACGTTCCGGACTCAACCGTCCAGTCCGCTTCTTCAAATTCCACTCTGAACTTAAATTTGAGTTTTCTACCACTATTCTTGTCTTATATGCAATTATTCGTTTCTTAGTTAATTCATACTACTTAAATTAATTATTCTTAACCAACTATTAATTCACATTCATTTGACATAATATTAAATATCATACCATTATTCATATTACATATAATTATTGTAATATAAATAAAATTATCATCATTAACTAAATAAATTTATTTATTCAATTAATTAAAACAAATATTTTAACCCACTAATTTTCGAATAGTGAATTAACTAACTCGTATATGAAATTTAGTTCATAATAATTCTATCACCATTCAAGGCTAAATATTCAAATTATATTATTTCATAATATAATTTAATTTAATCTCAACTAATTAATATTATTTAATTAATTTCATCCATTTTTCATAATAATTTAATTAAATATTAAATCTCCTTTTTCCAATATATGTATATATTTCACATCTATATATACATTTAGTCCATTACATAAAATCACATACTTGGGATTATATATATGAAACACATATGTACATATATGTTCAAATCTACTTTATCACTTAATAAGAATTTTATTTATTAAATTCTTATTTTAAATTTCTAAAATATCTGGGATATTACAGTTTCGCTCAAATAATATATCACACAATTATGAAACACTCGTGTATCACACAATTAGGCTTTTACCCTCAATTGATCTCACACTCTTGCCTTTTACTACTCTAATTCCCTCTTATAGATCTTTTTGAATTCACCAAATAAATATCACAGTTTCTTTTTAATTCAATAAGAACTTATCACAAAACAAAATATAGCAAGTGTGATGTCCGATAACCACCAAAATTTTACGATCACCAATTAGAATCCTCTTAAGTGAAATCTCAATATCCTCAAAATTAACGAATTCTAATACTAGAATCAAATAATAATTTTTTTCAATAAGATCCCAATAACACGAAACTTATGAAACCCAGACAATTGCAACAATAATAATTTTTTTTCTTTTTTTTTTGTACTCACGATATTTTTTTTTTGCACTCACGAATTTTTTTTTTTTTGAACTTTTTTTTTTCAATATATATTCAAACACGAAAAATAAAGGATAAGTAACTCGCTAGGAACTTAGCTTTGATACCAAATCATGGACTCCACGGCACGCTTGCGTGAGGTGGTCGTCGCCCGGATCGTTTCTAGCAAAGTTGAACGGTGGACTGCTCGCAACACCTTAACCGCTCGCCTATATGTAGACGGTAATCTTGGTACAATTGCTCGCGTTTGGAAATCTGCGTTGAATGGACACCAACGACACCTTGACCCATCACTTATATGTAAGCGGTAATCTTGGTACAATCGACGATTAGTGCGGTAGAAGACGTCACACACAACTATGTATTGTTGTATGATAAGTCAAAATTGAATCTTAAAGAAAACTAAGAAATAACTTAGAAATTCTCAAAGAACCAAAAGATGAGAAAACCTCACAAATAATTGTATTGAATAAATCTGATTGAAGTGTATCAAGTACATCATCTATGCCCCCTATTTATACTACTCAAAAGTAATTCTAATCCTAATAGGAATTATAAAATCAACTGAAAACACAATCATAGCTTAACAAATTAATTTGGAAACCAAATCCTAACTAATAAACAATAAGAAAATTAAATCCTACTTATCAAACATTCTAATTATAGTAGGAATCGAAAACATGCAGAAAATAGCCTAATAATTAAAGAAATCCGCGTCCAAATTTGAATTAGAAATCCGAATCCTTCCTCCATTTGGAATTAGAAACCCATTAATTGTTAGGAACCCATTAATTTGTGGAAAATAAAATCAGCTAGTTATCTACTTGGAAACCGCGTGACCCATATGATAAAGGAAGCTAATATGTTAAGTCCTTTATATGTAAATGTTAAGTCCTGAATATGCTAGGAAACTCGTGTGATTGGCTGATTAGAATTGGAATGTCCGTTGCCCACATGCAAATTTGCTAGAATGTAAATTGTCATATGAATTGATTAAAATTGGCCTTGAATTGAACTCCATTTTAAACATCTTTGAATAAACTTCAGCCCAAATATTTAAAATCACTTGATAAATCTCTAGGACTTGAGTTGAGTTATTAAGGTTTGATGTTAGCCTGATCAGGATTGTATCACTACTTGACTAAAATCACCTCACATTTCTTATCTGTTTCTCTTTTTTTTTTTCTTTTTTTGAAACAATATAGTCAACTTAGCAATGTATCTAGTAGTTGAGCTTGATATTATCATTAAATTTTGTGAATTATTATTTTTACAAGTAAAATTGATAATTTCATAAATTTTGACTTACATAATTAGCAAGTGGAGTCCACTCTTATACGAGAGAAGATATTATAAAATTAACACTTTTACTTGTAAAAATATCAATTCTCCAAATTTTGTATTAGGGTAAAACACAGAATTAAATCAACTAAAATGCTTTGAAAATCTTGAGTGAACAACAATTTAGGATGTACAAGCAAAATGAAACTATTAAATCAACACAACAACATAAATAGATACTAGTATTAATATATATATATATATATATATATTGTTTTTTAAATATATGAAAATTAACTCACAAGTATTTACTAGAGTAGGACTAGTAACTTTTCAAGGATAAAAATAGCAAATCTGTTGTTAAATTACTGCCTTGGCTTTTATCAATTGTAGAACATGATTTTATTCTCCATCCATGTATCCTTTTGTAGAAGTCGTCTTTGGCGGGTCTTTCATCTTTGGCAACACTGTCTCTTTTATTTTATCCACAAAATAAATTTTTATTTTTTGTTATTTATGTATATATCTTTGAAGATTCTTCAATAAATCAAGGTGTCTCATTATTAGTCGGGTGGGATAGTAGTGACTTTTGTGGAAGCCAATTAATTCCATCTGCTAACGCCAAATTTTGTATGCCTGTTAAATCACCAAAACAACGGGTAGCTGAGCAAAAAGCGTTATCAATGGAGAACCAAAAATATTGCTGGAATAATTGATATTTGATGAGGGGTACTGTAGTATCGGGTTTATAAAATACTCTTAAACAAATACACACAATGAGATACCATTAAATGAGAATTTAATAACACAAGAATTTTACGTGAAAACCCAATTGGGAAAAAATCACGGGGAGAAATCTCAGAAATTCACTATAAAAATATTGTATAAATTAGAGAAAATAATATTAATAATTATTTTCTCTCTTCCTCACTTTTTTCTATAACTCAATTGAGCTATTTTTCTCTCCACTTTTGGAACTTTTGGACTAATTCCTTTGTTACTCTCTTTCTGATCTTTTCTCTCTTGTACTGCTTGAGCTTTGTGAATTGGTGTCTAAAAAGGTGAAAGGCGGGTGCCTTTTATAGGCAAGCAAAAGTATGCCAATGAAGGAAAATGGAGGCAGCATACCATCTTTAAAAAATTAGGCAACTATTAGGTAAAAGGAATGACATATAGGCGGCTGACAAATTATATCCTAACATTGCCCCCCACTCTCCTGTTATAAAAATTTATAATAGGAGAGTAATACATCAGGATCAACTAGGTATATAACATTCGATACAGATTTATTTGGGTCAAAGACATTTCTGATATATGTAGAACCCGTATTCAATAAGGCAAGAGAGACTATTGGTGTGAATTATATGAGAATGAATTTGACATTGTTATAAGCGTTTGTTTTGCTCGCATAGTTTCCTCTGTTATATGGATTGTTTTGTTAAGTTCTGTCTCCATTCTTTGATAGGCACGATCTTCCTGACATTCCCAATCACCGACCTTATCTTCTTCTTTCTGTTATGTCTGTTAGTGTCTTATCACACCGAAAGAATGAAAATAACCAACCTTATGACCACCGAAAATAATAAAATAATCAACCTTATCACCGCTGAAATGTAGATAGTCCATCCCGAAGAACGTTGTCCGTTCGGGAGAACGTTTGTCCGTCCCGAAAAAAGTTGTCCGTTCGAGAGAACGTTTGTCCGTCCCGAAGAATGTTGTCCGTTCGAGAGAACGTTTGTCCGTCTTGAAGAACGTTGTCCGTTCGAGAGAACGTTTGTCCGTCTCGAAGAACGTTATCCATTTGAGCAGGCCTTATCCAAATTGGTGTAATCACTGCACATCCTCAAATTCCCATTCTGGACGTTTTTTCAATCAAATTCTTTAGTTGCCAACATTCCTCTGTAGAGTGTCCGACATTCTGATGGTAATTGCAGTATTGGGTCAGATCTCCTCTCTCCGGATGACTACTGGCTGGGCACTGTTCAAAGTATGGCTTGTCTCGGATTTCCTCCAAAATCCTGCCCCGATCAATATTAAAAGGAGTGTAAATTTTATTGACATTTTGGTTCGGGAATGGAGGTCGACCGATTCCCGAACTTCCGTTGTTGAACTCTCTCTTTGGCTGTGTCTCGAACCTGGAATTATAACTCCTATCCCGATCCATTGGCTTTTCCGGTGTATGCGTCTGCGGCTTCAGGTTCCTCATAGCCTCATCGAGCAATGAATCTTTCAGCCCTTTCATATGCATCAGAAAGATCCTTCAAAGGATTGAACATCACATCTTTCATTAGTTTCTTGTTCCGCCCCATATCCAATCCCGTTGTGAAAAATCCCAGTGCTTGTATCATGTTTAGATTAGTGATCGTTCCTACTGCATCTCGGAACCTCTGCACATACTGGCTTAGCGACTCGCCAGGTTTCTGTCTGATCTGCATTAATGACACAGTTAATTTCCCCCTCCGCTTATTACTTCCGAATCGTTCATGAAACTTGTCGCACAACACTTTCCATGAATTGATACAATTCGGGGGCAAAGACATGAACCACTGTTTCGCTGATTTTTTGAGTGTCGTTACAAAGATGCGACACATGCCCGCCTCCAAATGATTGTAGTAGTCCATGACACTTTGGTATGAATGAGTATGATCATAAGGGTCTCATGTGTCATCATACATCTCCAGTGGCGGTAACTTCTTTTTGGGATCAACTCTTTCTTGAGTAATGGCAGGAGAAAAAGGAGACTTCGGATCCACCACCCTTAGTTCTGCCCTTGTTGTATCTAGTCTTTGCTCAAGTTCTGCTAGCCTATTTAATATGGCTTCGGGAATGGTTGCTTGTGGGATTACTTGTTGTTCTTCTTGAGGTTGTTCCACCCTTGCATGGGCATGATGCCTCCTATCAATTGGAGATCGAGTTCGTCTCCGGTAGTGTTGGTCAGGTGATCCAACCCGCCTTTCGTTGTCTTGCGTCATACGACCTTGAAGATGGTATCGACTTGGTGAACTGGGTTGCCTTGTGTCACCTGAGCATCATTCGGATCGACTCGGTCTCCTTATGTTATTTTGGTGCGCTATTCGGGGTTGACTGTGTGGAGTCACTTCCCGTTCTCCGCCCACCACTATAGCAACTGTTTCTCTTTGTCTCCTTAGATCAGTCAGATGTGCATCCCACTCCTGTTGCCGGTGGCGTAAAAACTCCAACTCCATCTCTGCTTCCTTGATCATTCGTACTCTGATTCGGTCTTGCTGGTCAGGTTGACTTGATCCCCTTTCCTCGTCCTCCAAAACAAGTGTCTGTTGATTTGTCCTCCTCCTATGCAGATCCTGATCCAGAATGGCTGTTGGTGTGAAAAGTTGTCTCCGTACAGGATCTGACCGTGTTATGATGGGGCCAAACCGTGCTACGTTGGGGCCAAGTCTGTCTCTAACCGAGCTTCTGTGTGAATCTCCGTTATTCTCCATATCAACAATTTCCTAGACAAAGATGGTGATTTGAAATCAAATACCAATTAAGGCCCTCCTTCTAGCCCCAATGTTAACGCCAAATTTTGTATGCCTGTTGAAATCACCGAAACAACGGGTAGCCGAGCAAAAAGCATTATCAATGGAGAACCAAAAATATTGCTGGAATAATTGATATTTGATGAGGGGTACTGTAGTATCGGGTTTATAAAATACTCTTAAACAAATACACACAATGAGATACCATTAAATGAGAATTTAATAACACAAGAATTTTACGTGAAAACCCAATTTGAAAAAAACTACGGGGAGAAATCTCAGAAATTCACTATAAAAATATTGTACAAATTAGAAAAAATAATATTAATAATTATTTTCTCTCTTCCTCACTTTTTTCTATAACTCAATTGAGCTATTTTTCTCTCCACTTTTGGAACTTTTGGACTAATTCCTTTGTTACTCTCTCTCTCTAATCTTTTCTCTCTTATATTGCTTGAGCTTTGTGAATTGGTGTCTAGAAAGGTGAAAGGCGAGTGCCTTTTATAGGCAAGCAAAAGTATGCCAATGAAGGAAAATGGAGGCAGCATACCATCTTTGAAAAATTAGGCAACTATTAGGTAAAAGGAATGGCATATGGGCGGCTGACAAATTATATCCTAACACCATCATATCCACACATTAAGCAATCAACTTGAACAGGTTGAAGCTGCGATGAATATTAATATAAAGAGAGAGAAACAACCTGACTAATTAAAAGCAGCTCACATTCATAATTTTTTTTAATTAACACATTTTTAATTCTTTAATAGGGTAAAACCTTTTTGTTAATTTGGGACAATTTCTACGTACATTATATAGACACCGGTGGTTTCTTATACTGTGTTTGGTTCCCATTCTTTGGCATGTATGAAATGAAATGACTTAACGAATGGAATGGCTTAAGGAATGGAATGGGAATGAGAATGGAATGGTCACTCTCATTTTTATGTTTGGTTTGTTCATTCATTCCGTCAGGAATAGAATCACCATTTTACTTTAGGTGTTTAGTTTACATGAATTACATTATGAATATAATGTGAAATGATTTTTTTTCATTTTTTATATACTACTAACTTATAAAAATGAATGAAAAAAATAAATTAAATAGAACTAAAAGAACATTTTCGCTAGAAAAATATTTTTTTTATATTTTTATGCATTTAAAATTCAAATAAACACTTTCATGCATGAATTTTTTTTAAAAAAAAATCCTTGATGAACAATAATAAGGACTAATAATAAACAATAATTTGTTTACCAATAAGTTATTTCAATAAGCCGTTTACCAATAATAAACAATAAGTTATTTACCAATAAGCTGTTTAAATAAGCCGTTTGCCAATAAGTTGTTCAAATAATAAGTTGTTTACCAATAATAAGCTATTTACCAATAAGTTATTTAAATAATAAGTTGTTTACTATTAATAAACTATTTATCAATAATAAGCTATTTAAATAATAAGTTGTTTACCAATAAGCTGTTTAAATAATAAGTTGGTTACCAATAAGTTGTTTGCCAACAGTAAGCTGTTTACCAATAATAACTTGTTTACTAATAAGCTGTTTAAATAATAAGTTGTTTACCAATAATAAGTCGTTTGCCAATAAGCTGTTTAAATAATCAGTTGTTAATTATTAATAAGTTGTTTACCAATAAGTTGTTTAAAAAATAAGTTGTTTACCAATAATAAGCTATTTAAATAATAAGTTGTTTACCAATAAGCTGTTTAAATACTAAGTTTTTTACCAATAAGCTGTTTAAATAAGTTATTTATCAATAATAAGCTATTTACCAATAATAAGTTGTTTACTAATAATAAACTGTTTGAATAATAAGTTGTTTATCAATAATAAGCTGTTTGAATAATAAATTGTTTATCAATAATAAGCTGTTTAAATAATAAGTTGTTTAAATAAGTTGTTTACCAATAATAAACTGTTTGAATAATAAGTTGTTTACCAATAATAAGTTGTTTAAATAATAAGTTGTTTATCAATAATAAGTTGTTTACTAATAAGCTTATTATATTTCAGATAAGCTGTTTACCAATAATAAAATGAACGAAGTAGAAGAGAATGAAATAAACCCACCTATTTAGAAAGGAATGAAAAATAATATTTCAGATAGAAATGGAATAACTAAATGAATGGAATGCTCATTTCAACTGACTAACCAAACATGTTTTTAGTCATTCCAGAAGGAATAGTCATTCCATTCCCAGCTCATTCCATTTCATTCCCACCAACCAAACACAGCATTAGATTAGTTTTCTACGGAATAAATATTTAAGGTGTGAAATTTTTAGGTTTAGATGTGTGTTGTGTCATCACTATATTGACTACTCAAAATTTTGTGATATTTATATTTGACGGGATCAACTCCTTCACCTATACGTACATAATGGAACCATCATGTGAAACTACATCCACACAATCCAAACTGATATTCTAAAACTATTAGAATTCAAAGTTAGCTAGGTCACTAAACAGCAACCTAGTCCAGATTTCATTTAAGTTTTAAAGTAACTAATGCGATAATTAGTATTGTTTTAAGCTAGTGTACAATAGTAATATTTATTTGTATTAAGTTTAAGTAAATTTGTATTGAATTTTAAAATTTTACAAATTAACTTGAAAAGTAAAAATGTATCAATTTTAGAACTGGGGGCAATTACACTAGACACCATCTCTATAGCCTTCTCCTCTTTTTCACCTCAATAGATCACATGAATTAATTAATAGAACTTCCCATTTACCCTGTGGGGAGGTGTCTACGTTCACTTTTGCCTTATATATAGCTCCTCACTAACTATGAAATGTTCACACCAGAAAGCTAAGCAAAGTTAACAAATATATTACATACAACATGGCTGCCCCATACTTGTTCACCCGATCCCTTTTGATATTCCTATACACAATTCACCTCATTATGATGTTAAATAACTCATACTCCTCTGCTGCAGCTCCTCCAATGTGCCACCAGGATGAGAGCTCTGCTTTGTTAAACTTCAAGCAAAGTCTTTCACTTAACCAGTCCGCCTCTTATGATACTTCTGCTTATCCAAAGACTGGATCCTGGAAGCTTATAACTAAAGGAGGAGAAAGTATTGATTGCTGTTCGTGGGATGGAGTTGAGTGCGATAACCACACGGGTCGTGTGATCGGCCTTGACCTCAGTAGCAGTTTTCTTTATGGTCCTATCAATTCCAATTGCACCCTCTTTAGCCTTGTTCACCTTCAGAGCCTAAACCTTGCTGACAATCACTTTGTCCGCTCTCAAATCCCACCTGAAATTTCTCATCTTTCAAGTTTATCCAGTCTTAACCTCTCAGATTCTGTTTTTTCTGGCCGAATCCCGTCCGAATTATTGAGATTGTCCAAATTGGCATCCCTTGATCTTTCACTCAACAAGTTGTATGGTGAATTTCCAAGCGGCATTTTCCATCTTCCAGACCTGCTTATTCTTGATGTGGGTTACAATCTCAATCTCACTGGTTATTTGCCAGAGTTTAACCAAAGTAGCTCCTTGAAGAAGCTAAGAATTTCTAGCACGAATTTCTCCGGCAAACTGCCAGTCTCAATTGGAAATTTGAAAGCCATGAATAGATTGGCCCTTCGTGAATGCAATTTCTCAGGATCAATACCGGCTTCATTAGGTAACTTGACCCAACTCACTCATTTATCACTCTCCAGCAACAACTTTTCTGGCCCAATACCAAACGAGTTCTTGAGATTGTCCAAATTGACTTCCCTTGATCTTTCATTCAACGAGTTGTACGGTGAATTTCCAAGCGGCATTTTCCATCTACCAGACCTGCTTATTCTTGATGTGGGTTACAATCGTAATATCACTGGTTATTTGCCAGAGTTTAACCAAAGTAGCTCCTTGAAGGAACTGGGAATTTCTAGCACGAATTTCTCCGGTAAACTGCCAGTCTCGATTGGAAATTTGAAAGCCTTGAATAGATTGGCCATTGGTGAATGCTATTTCTCAGGATCAATTCCGGCTTCATTAGGTAACTTGACACAACTCACTGATTTATTACTTTTCTCTAATAACTTTAATGAAGGGAAACTGTCATGGATTGGCGGGCTTACTAAACTCACTTGGCTGGACGTCACAGATACCAATCTCTATGGTGAGATCCCATCATCTCTTGCAAACCTAACCCAACTTACTAACCTTCAGATTGGGCGTAACAATTTCTCTGCTAGTGAAATTCCATCCTGTTTGATGAACATGACCCAGTTAACCATCATAGATATATCCCTTAGCCAACTGCAAGGACCGATTTCAAGCTCGTTCTCCCAACTCAACAACCTTGATACCCTTTACCTGGATAATAATAACCTCAGTGGT
The DNA here is from genome assembly GCA_034770075.1 of Aralia elata. NCBI lineage: Eukaryota > Viridiplantae > Streptophyta > Magnoliopsida > Apiales > Araliaceae > Aralia > Aralia elata. The sequence goes on along the minus strand of CM068377.1, from coordinate 22,955,773 downwards.
ACAGTAGACGCAGATATTTTTCTCAACCTCAAAAAACTAACAAATTTGAATTTATCAGTAAATAAGATATCATTTCTCACAAATCGTCACATAAATTCCACGCTTCCACAACTTCGTATTTTAGGTTTGGCTTTTTGCAACTTAAGCGAGATCCCACATTTTTTGCAATTTCAAAATCAACTGGAGGTACTATTCCTTGGCCACAACAAAATTCATGGCCAAATACCACAATGGATCTGGAACATAAGTTCACTGGCGGTATTTGATCTTGCTAACAATTCCCTAACGGGATTTGAACAAAATCCAATTGTACTTCAAGGTATTGGTTTACGCTTTTTAAGACTCCACAACAACATGCTGCAAGGAAATCTTCCAGTTCCACCACCAAATACAATTTCTTACAGTGTCTCAAACAATAAACTAACTGGAAATATTCCACCATTGATTTGTCATGTGAGTTCTCTCCTTTGGCTTGATTTGTCAAACAACAACATGAGTGGAGCAATTCCTCAATGTTTGGCCAATTCTTTGATGATATTGAATCTCAAATCTAACAACTTTTCTGGTACCATTCCTCGAGTATACACGAGAGAATGCAAATTGAAGATGATGGACTTGAGTCAAAATCAGTTAGAGGGACAGTTACCAAGATCTTTGGAAAATTGTAAAATGCTCGAGAGTCTAGATCTTGCAGATAATCGGATGGAAGACACTTTTCCCTTTTGGATAGGAGCTCTTCCACAGCTGCAAGTTCTGATTTTGCGATCCAACAAATTCCACGGTGAAATAGGGAGTCCTCGTATCACTTCAGAATTCTCAATGTTGCGTATCGTTGATCTCTCTAACAATTCTTTTACTGGTGATTTGCCACTCGAGTACATCCAGAATTGGAAGACAATGAAAGTTGTCAATGTAGACTTGCTGAAATTTTTGCAGACAACATCATCTTTTGATGGCAAAACTGTTGGGTTTGGAGATAATTATACGTACTCGATTACAATTACAAACAAAGGTGTGAAGACAAAGTATGAGAAGATTTTAAATATCTTCTTCGCGGTTGATCTTTCAAGCAACAAGTTCATAGGGGAAATTCCAGAATCTGTTGGAACTCTTAAAGGGCTTCAGTTGCTCAACCTTTCAAACAATCATCTTACTGGTCCCATTCCTTCTTTCCTCGGGAACCTGACAAAGCTTGAATCACTGGACCTTTCTCAGAACAAGCTCTCAGGAGTGATCCCTCAACAATTTGTGCAAGAACTAAATTTCCTTGCATTCTTAAATGTCTCTTATAACCTGCTCAGTGGGCCCATACCACAAGGGGGGCAATTTGCTACATTTGAGAACAATTCTTATGAGGGGAACTCAGCACTTTGTGGAGTTCCTTTATCTAAGAAATGTGAGACTTTGTGGTCACCGATCCCTCCGCCACTTGATAATGATGATGACTCTGATGAGTTTCCCAGTGGAGTTGATTGGGTGGTCATATTTGCGGGATTTGGAAGTGGGCTTGTAGTTGGGTTGATTATTGGAAATATTTTAACCCAAAGGCACCATGAATGGTTTGTCAAGAAACCTCAGCAGTTGGCGCAGTGGTTCAAATGAGGCCCTGGGGCGAGCCGTAGACTCGGACGTCTTGGGATCGAATCCCACTTACAATAATTGTCAATGCAGAAATGCAAATGGGGCCACGGTCCCCCAGCGTAAGCTGAAAGTAAAAAAGCACTGGCACCGGGCTGGGGAGAATAGTCCGACTGCGGTTGGGAAACTCCACATTAGCAAAAAAAAAATGGTTTGTCAAGAAATTTGGAGGTCAGAGAAAGTAGATCACTTGGAGTTAAAGAAACATAAGTATGTTCTAGATGGGTTAATGCATGGTTCGTTGGAAGAACTAAGAAAATGATTCTCCAGTCGTAGCTAGTAATGGTGTAAGACTATTGTTGTATGCGATATTCATGGTAGCCATTCTTATGTATTAAAGGATTATATCTCCTTGGTTTAGCCTTTCATAGCTAGGGTTTCTATCTTCTGTTTTTTTTTTTAATAATCATAAAAAAATCACAATTCCTTCTTTTAAGTGTGAAATTAGATGTTTTCAAAAACTAAATCCAGCAAAATTTTGGGAGTTCCAGGTTGCTTCTTAGATTTTCTTTTTGTAATTGTTAAAAGTTTCATGGCCCTCCCCTCCCCATACTGGATGTGAACTAATGAAATTGTTTAAGAGTTATCTCCAATGAACCTCATAATTCAAACACATAAAATTGCATATTCCTTGCTGCAAACATAAGAATATGTTTTGCTTTCTCAAGGAGATTTGACTAACATATGTCGCTTGATATGAATTATCTGTCCTCCTTGCTCACAAGTCTTAAGAATACTAGTATGAGATCTCACATATGTACAGCCTTAGAAACACTATTTTAACACTGGCAATACTACTGACACAGCAATGCATGTCAACTTAGCTTTTTTCTTTATTGCGAAACTATTCCCTAGTAGTGAGTGTTTACTTCATTCCTGGGCTGATACTTTGACCTTTGTAACTTGCAGAACAGTTTATGCACTCAAAACTCTATAAGAGACTAGTTCTTACTTATAGAAAACTAAGTTCAAAGTGAATGAATGCTAAAGGGAGAAGAGTAATAATACTCACCAAAGCAATTGAGAGAGAGTTCTTTGCTTTGGTGCTGACTTAACTTTTATTCTCGTACAGTTCCCTGTAAAAGTCGTAACAAGTCAGAAGAACTGGGATATAGGTTTGCTCAATAAAAATATCTGATTCGTCTTAAAAATTTAATCAATTAAATAGAAAACTCAACTCAAATAAGCAAAATGTATATCCATTACATTCTGATGATCAGTATCAACTTTCAAAGCATAAAAAGTCATAAACCATTGAAACATCCATCTGAAGCTACAAATTTTCTTTTCTTAATATGTAAATACGCAAATATTCGCCAGTTCTTAGCAATATCATTTATTTAAAGAGAGTAACCATAATCTTACATAAAATTTAATTCAGAAGAACAGGTAAAAGATATGAGATGATACAACTAAATGAAGGCTGAAGCTAATAAGATCATTACCATTTCTCAACTGTAAAGCTCGGGCATCAATAACTCTAGTCGGGATAAAACTTATCTTCTTTCAGGCATTTTATCAAACAGGTAACGGCTGCCATTCCAAAATTGTAGCTAAATTAACGAAGTCAAGGCAATAAAAATTATCTCATGTCAACACTCGCTCTATAATCAACCTCGCTCCATTTTACGGTGGAGGGAAAATAGTAAAATACGAGTACATTTTTAATTTCTCTAAATGACAGGGCATAATAATGTTTTATATATGTTTTTGAAGAAAGAAAAAGAAAATTCATAAATACATTACTTATTTCACATGTTGCAGTGTATATTATAGCACAAAATTTACTCCTATGAGCGGGGAAAAAAAAAAAAAAAAGTGGGGTGCGTTTATCATCGGAATTCATCTAAAAGAAAATTCTATTTTAGCTGATGTATTATTTAGCTTGAATATTAATTAATTTATGTCTCCACAAAACAAGAATATAAAAACCCACCCCAACAAAGACCCTCTTGTCCATTATTCCCTCCGTCCCAAAAGAATGAGCAAAGTACAATTTACACACATATTAAGAAAAATAAAAGTAGAAAAAAAAGAATTAAAAAAAATTCAAATTTATTTTTAATGGCCAGACCTACAAAATTATATAAAGTTATGAATATTTTTATTTTTTTTATACTAAATTACTAATAGACCTACTAAAAAGATGGATAGAGTATACCATAAATACATATAACAAACAAAAATATGCTTAGCAAAAATTACCAGCTTAAGCTAAAAGAGCAGTTAGACTTGAGATGTCTTCTTCTCTGCCAATTTCAATATTGACATTAAACTCTGGCTCTGATTTTGTGGTTTTTTCCCCAAGCCTTCTTCTGTTTACCTTTTATCTCTTGTTTCTTCAGTTTGTTATTTTGTCTACATTTGTATCAAAGCATCCATCATATATGTGCTTGGACAACTTATAGTGATAAAACCCCGATATCATTTTATATATTCCCTTCGTCCCTAAACGAATGTTACTTAACTATTTTTTGCGTTACATTGAAATAATTGCAAAAATAGAAAACAAGAAGTTGATCGAGACAACTTTATTTTTTTCAATATAATTGTATTTTGTTTACCAATATATTACAAGTATGTATTTTTTTATAGGGCTGTATCTGTGGAATACAAGTACTTTAAGCGAGTAGAGTTATATTTCATAGGTGACATTTTCATTGCAAGACAGAATAGATAGTTGAAAAAATGTATTGTATTGTTCCAAAAATATAAGAGTTATTTGAATTTTGAAGTTGAATTAAAAATTTTAAAATAATTTATTTAATTTTAATTAATACGATTATATATATATATTATATCAATGTTGTAGGTACTACTAATTAGTAATTACAAAATTTATTATATTAACTCAAAATATCACATCAATTAGGTGTACGTCAACCATCACATGTAGGGTTGGATAGTCCAACACTTTCTTCTAATAAATAAGGTATGTGTTGCAGCATTAAACAATTCCTTTATCGTCATAATTGTCATAGATTACATTGTTGTACCATCAAATCTATTGGTTTGTCTATACATGTTTCTGTTTGTCTGTTATGTTGGTTCAATATATGTTGCACTTGAGGGAGGACGACGTGAGAGCTTGATACACATTATAAGCATTTCTTATCTATCTTTGTAAACTATTACGGATCCTTCATTTTGGGGGTAATTAATATCAACAATCTCTAATGAAAAAATATTAACAATTTTACTTTGCAAGTTATATTAATGGGTACGCAGGTACATAGTGCCAACTCTTATCTTTAAAATAAGGCATCATAAATGATATTAACAATCCTACTTTGAAAGTTATAGCCGACTCTTATCTTTAAAACAAGGTATCATAATCTGGTATGAATAATGTTAGACAACTAAACAAAAGTTGTCTAATTTACCTAAATAAAATATTTATGGATGACTAATGTTAGATAATTAGACAAAAATTATATTTTTGTCTAGATAAAGTATTGATGCATTGTATTGCATAACAGATCAATGTTTTGTCTAAATAAACTAGATCGTTTTTAGCTAATTAGCTAATATTTTTCTTCTTGAATCGTAGATTACAATCCCTCAATACTTTCCCTATATGGATTAGAATTTTTTTTTCCCTCTATTTATCCAGCAGTATTCATCTATTACAAATTAATGCAAAAAATAAGAATGTTGACTCTTTTTATTTTTATTTTAATAATGACATCTGTATAAGCTCCCATGTTCTCCATTATAATTAAGATTTTGGTGCAAGTAATTGTCTAGCTTCTAGATTGAGTGTGTTCTCCATTATATAATTAAGATTTTGGTGCAAGTAATTGTCTAGCTACTAGATTGAGTGATGTTATATTTGTGTTATTTCAAAAGTTGAATTGATCTAGAGCCAGAAAAATTTGAGGACTAAACTTCAAATTATTAGTATTAATTAACAATTAAGTTGACCTATAAGTGAATGGCACATACCCTACAAGAAGAAAGTACATATGATAAAAGAGTGAGTGTAAAATGTCAATATCTTCTGCGGACTTCACGGGTTCCATCTTCTTGTAAGCTTGCATTTATCATCAAATTCCTCTCACCATGCACGAAAACAACATATCAATTGGCACCTATTCTTTGCTTCTCTAATATGTCCAACAAATAAGTCCAAACCCAATACCAATTGAACAACTCTCTCTCTCAACTCTCTCTCCTCTTCTCTCTTTTCTCTCTCCTCTAGAAAAAAAACACACACAATGAGACACAAAAGGTAGGGGTGGGGTAAGTCCTTTTAGCTAGCTAGGAATATATTAATTAATTAATTTTAAAGATCCAATGTCAATTCGAAGCCCTGCATCTTAATTGTTAAATTGCATCTTTTCTTTTATGAGTTTTGATAAATTTTGAATTTATTTTAGACTCATTAATTAGTTAAATTTAAATAAAATTATGGATGCATTTAATAGTCTACAACAAAAAGATTAAGAGAGAACATAATATGATTTAAGTAGGAATTATATATTGTGTTTTAATTATATCCAAAGTGAGATATATGAAAAGATGTATTGTAATTTGTAAAATTATTTTTCTCAAATCCTACATTGGTAAGGAATAAAAGTATTTAACGTTTTATAAGCATAGTTTAATTTACTTGTGTTATTAAAGTGAAGGTTTAGATATAGTCACAATGATGGCACCACCCGCTCGCGTTTTGCCTTGAGCTAGGTTAGAGGAGTTTCTCCCAAGCTATAAAATTAAACTGCGAGCAAAGTTAATATTCTCCAGTCACTTACATATATCTAGAGGTATATTATAATAATGTGATGAATATGCTGTCTGTTCTATATGTCTCAAAGAAGTTTGGGGATTTCCTTTATTCAACAAAATCCAACAACAATATGGGTTTTTACTGATTCTTCTGACCAACATCGTCTATATATCTTGAAGAGGAGGTGTTCTGGATGGACCCAATAAAATCGAATATTTATGGATAAAGTACTACTCCATTATTGAGATCTACCAAATTTACTTTGTATATATGACGACTTTGCTTGTATCCCAAGTTTAGAATAGCCTTTTAACGCTCTAATAATCGATCAACTAGTTTTCATTTTTCTTCATTAAACAATACGTAATGCTACAAAACTATACAAAAAATATTTATTTTATTTAAACAAAACATTATGGTACAACTAATCAAAGTTTATAGGAAATATAGAGAGAATTATATATTAAATCTTACGGACTATTACATACACAGAATCAAAACATTATATAAGAACAAGTTTGACTTCAACACTAAAATATACTCCTTCCGTCCCTAAAAAGATGATTGAAGTGGTCAAAAATTTTGTCCTCAAAAACATGACGGAATTAAGTAATATCACTTCGTCCCAAATTAATTGCTCAATTTTAACTTTTTAAAGTCAAATTGACTATTTTTTAAATTAATAATTAAGCATATATAAATATATTTATAAAATTATAAAAATTGGGGTTAGTAATAAATTGTATATACTTTCTTTTGGTTATAATCTCTTCACCTATATTTTAGCAAAAATAATAAAAAGATTAGTTTTAAAAATGGTCAATTTGACTTTAAAAGGTTAAAATTAAGCAATTAATTTAGAATGTAGGGAGTACATAAAATTTTACTTGAACTAATTTATCTTTGACCTACTATTATATTTTACTTACTTAAATAGTGAACCAGAATTCTCTCTCTACCTAATACTTAATTAAATATTTTAATTCATACAAATATCAACTCATTACGGTATTCGAGGACAACACATATCTTTTATTCCTTGGTTGGAGATAAATTTGAGTTGAATGATATAATATTACTTTTATTATATGGAGATCATGGACAATAGTAGATTGGAAATTAAAAAATATATATTCTCTCTTAATTTTTTTTATTACCTTAATTTGTATGAAATTTATATTTCCGTTATTCTTTTAGAGACCGTGGGAGTATCATATATGAAATATACGTAAACAATAATGCTCTTAAAAATATTCCTAATTTAAATTATAATTACTAATTACTAACATATGTTAATAAATATTTTGTATATAAGTAAACTAAATAATTTTTGTCCAGGATAACTAGCTCTAATAGTAGTGATCGTGACAATTGACTTCACCATCAAAATGAGAGAAATAGTAGTGATCACGTGACCTAAAAACTAACTTTATGCTACTTGTTTACTGACAAATCTACAGTTGTTTGTGTATAAGTCTTGTCTTCGTGTAGATATGTTTCGTATATTGAGATATTAACAAAACAATCAAAAAAAGATGTTAATTTGTACACTTGTTTGCTTTCTAATAGAAAAATGGTGTTAATTAATAGTTTGGGATAATTTTATGAAACCTCCTAATTCTCTACAAATTATTGATCCGGGACTAAGAAAACAGGATAAAGCCTGAAATATAGATTTGTTAACACTCTCCCCCTCAAACTGCTCGCAACTCCTTGTTATGAACTTAAAACTCAAGAAAATATGCTTTGAAGTTAGAAGTACTCGGTGCATATCTACTTGAAGATGTAGTAGATATTTGTGCCTCTTGATTTTTTTTTTAATAAAAAAATCACTATCTTGTTCATAAAAAGAGTAACCATTTATTTATTTAGCTTATTTATAAATATAATGAGTGTTTAATCTGGTATTAATAATATGATAATAAAAATTTTGATGATAAAATTAAAAATATATAAAGTACTACAATAAAAATGAAATTCTTATTTTATTTTGTATTTGTTTTTAATAAATAACTCTTTTGTGGGACGTGATTACATATTTATACCGTATGAATTATGGGCTAGCACATGCATGCCTACCTAGAATTATATTTTAATTTATTTTCCTCCTGGCTAGCATTTTTTGAAATTTCTTTTACCACTTTTTCGCTTTTATGAAATTCCCAAAATAATTAACTATAGAGATGCCCATAAATTCGATTAGTGAGATCACCCCACGCCTTTAAAGCATGCCTTTGGTTACAGTTTACACAACATGCTTTACTTTTTGTTTTCCTTTTATACCTAGGAGGGCCAACCCATAATCCCATAATGTGTACTCTATATATTTACATGGTCCACTCAACCATTTTAATTATATTTTATATATGAGAAAAAATTAATGCATCAACACACGTACAATTCGTAGAACTGCATAAGGCAGACCTTCCATGCAGAGCTAGCTATAACATTAACCAAAAGAAACCATGAAAGCTTTAATTCTCCTTTTATTAACGTTCATATATCATGTCTTGACATTTTCAACGGGCCTAATTCCAAAACCATTCAATAAGTATGTATATATATATATATATATATATATATGTGTGTGTACAAACTACAAAGTGCAAACAACCACTATAACAATAAAAACAAACTATTTTTTCGCTTCTCCCAAAAAAACTCCATTAAAAAAATATACCCCCTACTATGCAAAGCATTGGTTCCAGTTCTTTGCTCTTGGACCTTTTCCTTTGGCTTCTTCCCTCTCCCCATAGATACTCTCGCTCTCTCCTCTCTTTCTCTAAGTCAAAACCCTTCTCTCCCTACAAATTTTCTACACTTCTCTCTCATTCCTCCCTCTATATATATTTATACCCATGCGTTGAGCTCATGACAATCTCAGCTTTCTTATTCAATAAATATAACTTAAGCATCAAGGGGTCTGTCTAAGGTATCCCTCCGGATCTTTTAAATGTTTTGCTAATTTTCTCAGATACATTAACTAACTCAAGTTGAAGATTGAAGCTGACAACCTTTTGGATCTTCTAGGTGTTTTGCTAACTTTCTCGGGTACAAGTTAGTTCGAGTAGAAAAGTTTCAACTCAGTTGGTACGATTATACAAGTTTTTAGGTGTGGATAAAATATGGTGCAAGTTTATGAAAATGATGAGCTAATAATGGGGAAAAATGATAAAGAGAAGAGGCCCAAGTTTTGTATTAACGACCATACGGACGTGCTCATTGAGATATTGAAGCGACTCGACGGCCGGTCACTTGGTGCGGCAGCTTCGGTCTGCCGCCTGTGGTGCTCCATAACTCGGAACGACTCGCTGTGGGAGCACCTCTGCTTCCACCACGTGTCTCCAGCTCCGTCGGGTGTGCGTCCGGTGGTGGTGGCGCTTGGTGGGTACCGGAGGCTGTACATGCTGTGTGTGAGGCCGGTACTGAACCGGCTCCGTAGGAGGAGAGTCGGGTCTGGCGGTGAGGCGGAGTCGGATTTGGTGAGGCGGGTTTGGACTCAGCACGAGGTGGAGCTCTCGTTGTCTTTGTTTTGTGTGGAGTATTACGAGAGGTTATTAGGTGGTGGTGGAGGGAGACCCGGTGGTGACGCGTCCGCATCGTCTCTGATGTTCCTCTGCAAGACCGTGAACGTCTGATTTGTATGACTTTTATGTTTGACTCGTGAAGGTGGCAGTGGGCAAAATGAGCTGCTTTACGCAACGACGTCGTCTCTGTCTCTCTTCTTTGAGTTAGTAGTCAGTTAGTCACTGACCTTTTATTATGGCAGTGACATTTATTTTTTAATTAATTTTTTTCTTTAGAATTATTTGTGGCTAGGTATTATAATAAAATAATGCAAAATGGAATTCATTAGATTTTGTAATTTCAGGTTTAACTGATTGTATTTAGAAAAATGCTGGTATTATGAAATAAATAGTTAATATTTTATTTATATTGAAAATACAAGTACTATAAAAAAATGGGGAATACCCTGAGGACGAGAAGTAAAATCTTAATTAATACTACTACATACTAGGTCAGAAAGTGAAACAGAGTTAACTTAGCTGGCATAGATTGGGCGTGACAGTGAAACTCACGAGTGGATTCTCTTTCCTTTTGTTGTTTTCCAGCAGCAACTCTTTGTTCATTCCATATCTACATTGGACAAACCAAATTAATACTCAATTTTAAAATGGACGATAAAAAGAAAAGAAATGGATAAAAAATTTAGTTATTTTTTTGTCTAAAAATAAAAAAATTTGGGCGAAAAATTAAAAAACATAAATTCATCTTTTATAGTTCATATTACACCCTCGAGTTTACAAATATAATAAAATTAATTTAATAATAATTTAGTAATTTAAATAAAAAATTTAAGTTTTTCTTCTTCTTTATAAACTCAATAACAACACGCAGAAAAACTTACTAATTAAATTTAGGAACAGAGCGTAAAGGATTTTAGCTCAAGGACCTTGAAACTCAAATTACCTATACAAATAAATTACATAACTAGTATAAAAAAATTATAAATCTCACAAGAATGAAAGATTAAAAACTCCACAGTAAAAGAAAATATAAAGTCATGCAGCTGGTGAAAATCAAACTTAAAATCTAATAGTTTCGTACTTTTTTTAGTCATCTCGTTCACGACATATAGTTACTTTACATTCTTCATTGAATCGTTTACCTTGAGAAGAATTAGCTGTTTTTAACTTTTACTTTTTTTTTCGTTAGACAAAGTAAAAAAGAAAAAAAAAATTAGAGAAACAACCAACTTATAACAATTTTGACTCATACGTGATTCATAGCAGCTTATAATCGGTGAAGAATGAACCGGATAAGAAAGTCCTACTCCTAAATCACGAGCTTCCCTAGTAACACTTGACTCAAAGAGTAAATTTCAGGCCCACTAACAATTACTTGTATCCAAAAAATACAAATACAAAAGGTCCGTTAAGTATAGTATATTTATATTTTATATATCACAAACTACAAATTACATTTAAAATCAAATTTTTTAAAAAACTGTCCAAACAAGGCATTAATAGATGACAAAAAAAAATAAAAATTGCTAAGATCTATGATTCAATAGTATAAATACCAAATTTTAGAATCTAATCAATCTATTTATTTAGTTTTATTATTATTATATATCTTTTCATTTTAACCATATGTTTTTCTCTCTCTTTAGATAATATTACCTTCAAATTAATTAAAAACAAAACATGTATCCAAAATAGGAAAAGTAAATATGAAGGGAAAATTTAATTTTACATATTTTCAAAACCTACTTTGAGGAATATGTTAAAAATTACAATTATGTCAACAAGTAAGAGGGGTTATTATCCAATGCTGAGTTGTATATAGTTAAAAGAAGTTTTTTTATAGGCTTATTTGGGGACAAATAATGAGGAGAAAATAATTAAATTAAAAAATTGGGAGTATATATTGTAGAGAGAGAAGTTTACAATATAATATACACAATGAAGCCCTTTAGAAAAACAAAGATATAGTAGATAATTATATGAGCACATAAATAATTATTTAATTTTTTGATTCATTCTTTTCTTTGGTGCCACCAAACGCAATATTGAGCATTTTTATTAGTAATATTTAATTAAATAATTATAGTATAATAATGTTATCATGAATTTAGAAGGTCCACTTTTCTCTATAACCAAACACATCCATTGAGGTAGGAAAAAGGAAGGTATGCGCATAACGCACAGCCGCGCACCGTTGGTTGGTTCCCTCCGTCTTCAATACTACTTATTATTAACTGCGCTTACTTTCACTTTTATAATCATGACATTATCATATTTTAACTATTTCTGGTCGCCGATTTGACGGAATCTTCATTTCTTCGCCGTCGGTACCTGCCGGAATCTGACCCCCGCATACTTAAATTCACTGATTTCTGTATAAACCCTAAATTATTTTTCTTCTATAGCCTCCATTTTGCTGCATAAATAAGCTCGGTGTTTTTTTGTTGCGTATTTGCTTTCAATTTATTCTGCAGAGGTGGTTTTCTTGATTTGACTGAGATCTGAAGCAAAGTTGACAATCGGTAAAGCTATTTGTGATCTGGGTTTGTTGATCTCCACTTTGGGTTAGTTCTTTGTAAGTTTCACCTCATTTTTTTTGTCATCTACTGCTCAATTTATGAAGAAATGCACTGGATTATTTGAGTTTTAGGGTTTTCACTGCTGTTTAGATCCTTTTAAGTTACTTCTAGTTGAGATCTTAGTGTGGTCAGGTGAATTTTGTTCGGATTTGGAGTTAATGGAAATTCCTTTTAATTTAGGAGCCTGAATTTGATTTTTGACTTCCAAAATTTAATCTAGGTTGTAATGTTTTTGAATGAGTTCAAAAAAGGTTAGCTTTCTTATTTTAGGTGGTGAAGTGGGTTGAATTTAGTTTGATTGTTTGGTGGGTTCTGGCAAATGATGTGCATGAGTGTATATTAGTTTTAGCTCTAACTTAAAAGTTGAGATCGGTGCATATTTTGGATATAATATTGATTGGGTGAATTGGTTTGTGGTTTCTGAGAATTGCCTTATTTGGGTTTCCAATCTTAAATAAGTTAACGCTGATACTGGGAATAACTTCCCTGCAAGTATTTTTTTTCTTCTTCTTTTCAATTTTGGTTCTCATTGGTGTAAGCTCAGTGATAGTTACTTGGTATGGTATATTTAAAATTATATAAATTTCAATACTTGAAAATGATTTCAAGCATAAAACTATTTACATCTTTAATCCTGAATATGATCTTTGTATTTCTGTTACATATTAGCAGGTGTTGAAACATGGTTGTTATCACAATTGGAGTTCAACTGGAGAGCACTTTTTGCTGGCTATAGCTTAGTAGCTTTCCACTGAAAATCTGGGTTGAATTTGGAACATTGAGATGGAATCAAACATTCAGGAGGCTCTTAGAGCTAAAGACAATGCTGAGAAGCTATTTGCAGTGAAAGACTTTGCAGGTGCAAGAAATTATGCTGTAGAGGCTCAAACGCTATGTCCTGAACTGGAGGGTATATCTCAAATGGCTGCTACATTTGAAATTTACTATGCCGCTGAGAGAAAATTTGGTGGAGAAATTGATTTCTACTCAATCCTTGGACTAGAACCATCTGCTGACAGGTCAACATTGAAGAAACAGTACAAAAAGATGGCTGTGTTGCTCCATCCTGATAAGAACAAAACTGTTGGAGCTGACGGGGCATTCAAACTTGTCTCTGAAGCATTTTCACTTCTATCTGATAATGCTAAAAGAAGGTCTTACGATCTCAGGAGAAATAAGCAGTTGTCATGTGGGGTTGTCCAGACAAACTTGTCTTCTGCTCATGGTGCCGGGGTTACAGGTTTTGTCAATTGTTCCAAGTCTTTATCTTCTCATAATAGACTCGATACCTTTTGGACTGTATGTACTTCTTGTCATGTACAGTATGAATATCTCCGGAAGTACGTGAATAAAAGACTCTCCTGTAAGAACTGCCGTGGTGTATTCATAGCCGTCGAAACAGGAGCAGCCCCTATTACTGGTTCTTTCCCTTATAGTCCTTGGCCATATGCGCCCGATAATGGGTATGGAGGTCATGGATATAATGGGGTATCATATATCCCCACCACTTCTGTATGCTTTACAGGAAATGGGGTCCCAGGACTTCATTCTGGGCATGGATCTGAATGTGTTTCTAATATGCCGTTTCAGTGGAGTTCATTTCCTGTACCTTCTCCTGGAATTGTTGATCATAATGGTTTAACTGCTAATTCTGTCAATGTTGTTCATCAGGCCAATGGAAATGTCAGTAGAACAAAAGTCAATGGAAAGCATCATACGAGAAATGCTGCGGTTGATATGGGCTCTAATGGACATATTGGGTACAGTGAACCCAGAGCCACCAAGCTCGGTAGACCTGCTAAGAAAGTGAAGGTTGATGTGCATGGCGCAACTCGAAATGGAAGTGAAGAAATAGCTATTAAAACTGATTCAGAAATGAAATTAAGCAACGGAAATGGAAATATCAAATATAATTCTAAGATTTCCACTCCAGGTGAGACTTTGACCAAACGTTGCTCAGTTGCCCCTGCATTTGACGCAAGAAAGTTATTAATTGACAAAGCGAGAACCGTAATACGAAGAAAACTAGAAGAAATGAGGTTGGCTTCAGCTGCTGCTGCTGTGGATGTAAAGAATGAAAAGGCACTTACTGAGGTTGGTATAGTCAGTGAGTTGGCTTGTAAAGCAACAGGTTTGACTGGTCTTGATCATCAATCAGAGCTCAAGAAAGCTGTATCAATGCCAATAACAGTCCCTGACTCAGACTTCCATGATTTTGACAAGGATAGGTCAGAAGAATGCTTCAAGCCAAAGCAGATATGGGCATTGTATGATGAAGAAGATGGCATGCCTCGTTTGTACTGTCTGATCCGCCAGGTCATCTCAGTGAAACCATTTAAGGTTCATATCAGTTACTTGAGCTCAAAAACTGACAGTGAGTTTGGATTGGTGAATTGGCTGGATTCAGGGTTTACCAAATCTTGTGGAAACTTCAGAGCATTCAATACAGACATTCTTGAACAAGTTAATATTTTCTCTCATCTTCTGATTCGGGAGAAGGCTGGTAGAGGGGGATGTGTTAGGATCTATCCAAAAAGTGGAGATATATGGGCTGTGTATCGGAATTGGTCATCAGACTGGAACAGAACAACCCCGGACAAAGTGAGGCACCAGTATGAGATGGTGGAAGTGCTTGATGACTACTCTGAGGAGCTTGGAGTCTGTGTCACCCCTCTGATCAAACTAGATGGGTTCAAGACGGTATATCAGAGGAACACAAATAAGGATGCTATCAGATGGATTCCTAGGAGAGAGATGCTACGGTTTTCACACCAGGTGCCGTCTTGTGTACTTAAAGGAAAAGCCACAAACTTGCCAGATGGGTGCTGGGATTTAGACCCTGCTGCAACTCCGGACGAGCTTCTTCAGACGGTAACCGAGGTACTGGTTGAAAAGCCTCTTCAGATGGAAAAAATTTCAGCAAGTCCTGGCAAGCTTTTTCAGTCTGTAATGGAAATTCAGGTTGAGGAAAAGCAAACTTCTCAATCGGAGAACCCTGCTTCGACTCCTGCTGAGTTTCTTCAACATTCAAATGAATTACAGGTGGAAAAGACTCCTATTGAGGTTGCTCAAGATTTCAATCAAGTGCAGGTTGGCAAGACTCCTATTGAGGTTCTTCAAGATTTCGATGAAGTGCAGGTGCACAAGACTCCCGTTGAGGTTCTTCAAGATTTCAACGAAGTGCAGCTGGACAAGACTCCCATTGAGGTTCTTCAAGATTTCAACGAAGTGCAGCTGGACAAGGCTCCCGATGAGGTTCTTCAAGATTTCAACGAAGTGCAACTGGACAAGACTCCCATTGAGGTTCTTCAAGATTTCAATGAAGTGCAGGTGGACAAGACTCCCATTGAGGTTCTTCAAGATTTCAATGAAGTGCCGGTGCACAAGACTCCTATTGAGGTTCTTCAAGATTTCAATGACGTGCAGGTGCACAAGACTCCTATTGAGGTTCTTCAAGATTTCAATGAACTGCAGCTGGACGAGACTCCTTTTGAGGTTTTTCACTATTTCAACGACATGCAGGTGGACAAGACTCCTCTCGAGGTTCTTCAAGATTTCAATGAAGTGCAGATGGAAAAGACTCCTCTTGAGGTTCTTCAGGATTTCAATGAAGTGGAGGTGGAAAATCCTCATTATATGGAAAGTTGTGCTGCAGGTCCTATGGAGCTTCTTCATCCTGTAGCAGAAATACAAGTTAACAAAAAGTTTCCTTTTCAAGGAGAGAGATCTGCTGCAACTCCTTCTGAGCTTCTTGAAGTTGTAAATGAAGTGCAGGCGGAAAAGCCTCGTCAGATGGAAAATTGTGCTGAGCTTCAGCCTGTAATGGAAGAACAGTTTGATTCGTATGAGACTTTTGAATCAGAAGACCCTTTGCTTTTTCAATATTTAACCGAAGTGCATGCAGAAAAAGCGCCTAGTCAACCAAGAAAGTAAGCTTTGAAGGTCGGTCGTATGATATTATTATTCTGACAGTCTTGAGATTTGATATGTACAGATTTGAACATGTACGGAAGAGACAATTCTGAAGAGATAAGTTATGTGGAAGGATCATAAGCTGATCCACGGCGTCAATCCCAGATTGTTTTATAGGGCTCAATCTTTGTTGAAAAACTTGTACCATTTCACATCTATTGACTTGTTGTTTACAAAACAGAAGAAACCTATATTTAACTTTGGGCCTAACGAGTTGTCGGGGCAGGTATAGAACTCAATGCTGCTTTTCTTGATGTGCGAGAGCGGTGGGTGACAGTGATGGGTTTATTATATATTGCCTATTAGTGATTGTATTCATGTTCTGAAAGCATAACCTCAAACAATCTAAAAGCATGATCAGGCTGGTGAATAACCGGTTACTGTATTTTAACTTCACTAGTTACTGTTGTTGGAAAAAGAAAACCTGCAGAGGCGATCACACTCTTTTAAAAGAGCACAAAAGCCAGAATTTGTGATGCATTTCATGACGGCAACGGATCAAATAGCTGAATACAATTAAAGCTGGATTTGAGAATATATATATATATATATATATATATATGTGTGTGTGTGTGTGGAGGGGGGGGGGGTTAAAATAGCTGAATACAATTGAAGCAGGATTTGAGAATATATATATATATATATATATATATATATATATATATATATATTTGGTTATACAACTTTTAGATCGTATGAAAATTTTGTTAATAATTTATTTTAAATATAACCTATTTAATTCACTAGTGAAGTCTTTGGGTTCAAACGCAACGAATCAAAATGGTGTGGTCTTAGTATTAATAATTTTGGTTTCTTTGCTTTGCATTTGAGGTTAAAAGAAAATGGAAAACTAATAACAAAGTAGTTAGTACAGCAGTCAGTTGTCTCTCTTTAGCGTCCATGACAACAAAGTTCAAGTTTATCCCAACAAAATCAACAAAGATTCACAACAAACAGTAAATAAGGACTTTTATAATGCTACAATGCCATATCAATGGTAAATTTTCTAGAATCTAGTTTCTCTGCCCAGGCTATTGGTTGTCCCAAAAATAATAAAAAAATAAATAATAATAATAATAATAATAATAACAATAAACTTTAAAATAAAAATAAAAATAAAAAATGGGTCTTGACCCGATTCATCATTATATATCACGACACGGTCTATACTAGTATTGAAAGTTTGAAGAAAGTCAATAGTAGTGCGAGACTAAGGGAAGAACAAGAAATGGATCCTCGTCTCTGGCACAAAGTTGCTGCTCTCTCTGGTATCATTCCCATCCTCATCCATCTCTCTCTCTCTCTCTCTAATTTCTATAAATAAATAAATGTATATGCATAATCATATACAACTCCTTTGTGGTAATTCTTGGAAAAAGGGATGGCAGCTCTTGGATTAGGTACATACGGTGCCCATGGCTTCAAACCCAAGAACCCCTCTTACAAAGATGTAATCTTTCTCTCTTTCAAATTCAATTTCACTCTATTCTTCATATTTAATTTATGTACTCCATACCAAGATAATAAGGAAGAAATTGAAAAGGCAGACACTTATAGTCAGTCAATTTAATTTGTTGCTACAAACTAGTCCATTAATTTATATATACTACTAAATGGGCAGGTTTGGCACACGGCATCTCTCTACCATTTGGTTCACACTGCAGCCCTGGTTGCTGCCCCTGTCACCACCCACCCTAACATTGTGAGTCCCATTCCCCTCTTTCATATTTTTACTTGACCCGGTGGTATTGTGGTTGGGTTTTGTAGGTAATTTCTGTCATTTTTGTTTTTGGTTGTAGTTTGGAGGCCTTTTAACTACTGGAATTCTTGCTTTCTCTGGGACGTAAGTACTAATTTATCTTCTTTTTTCACGAAAATGATAGTTTATGTGATCATGTAGACGTTTGATGTTTGTATTGGGTAATAGAAAGAGAGAATTTATTGCGTAATTCACATAATGAGGCGAATAAATGACTTTTGGAAGTATAAAAATGAAAGTACTGGCTAATGGATAAGCAATCTCCTTAACTTAAACATTTTTAGTGAGTTGATCTCATATTTCTGAACAGAGGGTTACTTCAAAATTTTGTGTTTCTTTGGGTTGTGACAACTTGTTGAAGTGCCAGTCATATAATTTATCCACAGCTTAGTAATGGTGGCAAGTGCATATCTGCTTTGAGTAATGATTGAGGCAATCGTGATTCCGTGCGGTATGTGGAACAAAATCGAGAACGAAAAACGTCACTTTTCGTGATTACGTTACGGGTAGGTTTTTGTGAATCGCTTGGCTGGTACGAATTACATTTGTCCGGAAGTGGTATGCTAGAAATAACTTTGTAAAGAGATATAGTTAAAGGTAGCCTAGATATAACTAAAATTGGTTGAGTTTTCAAGCATAGTTGATGAGGATGGAAGCAGAAGAAATTTAATATTATTAGGTTATTATTGTGTATTATTATTTATGGATGATTTCAATGTAATTAGTTTATTTAGTAGATAAGGTTAGGATATATATATATTTAATTATATTAGTAGAATACTCTAGAATATTAATTATTAAAGGTAGTAGGCAATTACTAGGATTTTATTTCCTTATTTAATTAGGTTACTTAATATTTTACTTAGCCTCTAAGTATTAGAGTTTTTCTCATTCCTATATAAACAGTTGTAATCCATCATGGGAAATTATTAAATGATTGATTATTATTGAATTTTAAGCCCTGTGCTTGTGGCTTTTAGCGTAATTATCTCCTTTGAATTCCCCTTTCTTCCTTCCTCCATTCTCGTCCTACATCAATAGTGTCACAAGAACGCCTTTTTAACGAGATTTCGCCATGTCATCGCGCTTTTGGCTTAGGTGACATTTTCTATAATCTGTTTTTATAGATTTAAGTTTTTTAATAGAGCGTTCTAGATTTATGCATTTAATTACTATACTTTATAAATAAGCTAGTTATTTTAAGAGGATGATTCAAGATAGTGAATCCTAGCCTACCATTAGATTTGACCTTAGCTATTGGTTCTATGGCCCAAGAGCTATATAAGAGGATAATCCTCATTTATAAATCATAGAACAATGTTGTAATTATGTGTTTTTGCAGTAGATATTTATTTAAATATGAGAAAAAAGTTTTGAACCGTCATATTTGATATTTCAGAACGAGAGTATATCATGTTTTGGAACGTTCATAGTAAAATTCAATTCGCTACCATTTTATCGTTTGCTGGTAACCATTGATTGTGGTGGAGTCTAGGTTTCTATGGTTTCTAGATTTTGGTATATATATTAATGTCCCATTATCTTAAACACCTATTTTTTAATTTAAAAATGGAAGATCCCCTATCATTCCTCTATCCTGATAGAGGTAAAAATAGTCGATTTCTATTTCTATTAAATTTGTTGAAGTATATGCAGAAACAAAGACATGCTTATCCAGTTCTATGAATAAAAACCATAGTTAATCATGAAGAGGCTCTCCATTGAAATTTTATTATGAGCGCATATGAAACTTTAGTTTGTGACAGTTGTTGCAATAAAGAAAATCAAATTCAATTGAAAAACATCTATTTAGATGATTGCAGTTCCATGACTTAGACGATTAGTGTCTGCAATCATCAAACTTGTAGAGGATCTTGTTAGCATTTGACAAACAAGACAAAATTGTGGGACTCGGCTTGTAATTCCATGAGTTACTGTATTTTGTGAGGGAGTAGAATTTTATGAAGATAAAGAGTGTTCTTTAGTTAGGTTGTGACCGTATATTTTCTTGGGCTTATTATTTTTGGTGCTCAATGAAAACAATTTCCAATAATTCACAAAGGAAACAAAACTATCAAACAATGGATCTTAATTCATTATATTTGTTAAAAATAATTTAGACAGTATGTTATATATTTTGAGATCATAGGTTATTTTTCTGCTTCGATGAAGCTATCCAGTAAATTTTTTTAGATTGAATTTAAACTGATCGAAGGAGAAAACTGAAAACAAACTCTTGTTGTTTGCAGGTGTTATGCTGTAGCATATCTTGAAGACAGAAAGTATTCTACCTTAGCCCCATTCGGTGGCTTTGCTTTTATTGCTGCGTGGGCAAGCTTGCTGTTTTAGGAGTTCCACTCCCCCAGACAAAGAATCTGTATTCTCTAATTTCTAAGCTCAATAAAACTTATCTTCTGGGATATTGTAGAACGTAGAATGGTTTATTTGTCTTTGAATTTGAACAGTTTGGTCATGGAAAAAACCTTGTTACAGAATTTGTTGTGATAACGGAATGTCAGGATCTTATATCAATCATGTAAATGTATCTTTGGTTTCTTTAACCTTCACTATGGTTATTATGTATTGCTTGAAAGTTGAAGCATAGCTCTTAGGCATTGGGAACTCCTAAAGGCTCTGGCTACGAAAAACACATTGACCAAGCATGAATGATGAAGCATGAGCAACCTATATCGGACAGGCAGTGAATCGACTGGTACAAAGAAAATGCAGAATATAATAACACATCAAATAATTATAACCCAATAAATTTAGCTATGTATAGTACATATCAATTGGAAGATTCAATCCAATTCAAGCTTCCGATATGTGCAACTGTTTGAAACATATTTGGCATCCCTTTAAACGTTAAGTCTTTATATCTTCCACTCTCTGGATCATACAAAGCCAACCTTCCAACTTTATACTCAACCAATATCTCGCCATTCTTTAAAATGCATAGAACTCGAACTGCTAACCTATTAAAAGTGTTCCCCCAAATCCGAAATGGTCGCTGCAATTTCTGTTGCAGCGACTTTGGCAAATAAGCTCCCATTCTGAACTCTTTAATCCAAGACTCTTTCACATTATACTCTTTCATAACCCAAATCTCCAATTCTCCATGACTACAAACTACTGCAGAAAGACACCCTCTCAGAAGAGTTAAATGATAGTTATGGCCATTTTGAACACTAAAATCAGGTCTCGGAACCTCGTGAAACTGTTCATCTGCAAGATCAAAGCAAATGATTAGTAGGCCTCGAACATTCCTGTACATACTTCGAGTCAGCCAATGAAGCCTTCCATTCGTAAAAAGAACTTGTGATGATCGCCTTTCAATCTGATAAGGTACTTTTCCGATACTTCTCCATGTATTGCTTCTGAAACTGAATACCAGAATTTCCGATTTTGAATGACCTGGTATTCTGATCCTCCGAGTACGCCAGGATCCAGTATTCACAAAATTCCAATGGTAGATTATCTTAACAACCTTGTACTCGTTGGTCCCCGGATGGAATCCAAATCCACACACCACTTCTTGATCTTCATACTGCCTTGTTTTAGGCAGCTCTTTGTAGTCCCTAGTGAAGGGGTTGTATATATACACTGCATCCTTATATAACGAGTCGGATAAACATAATATGCCATTACATGAGCCTACAACATTAAACTCTGACATGGAAGCAGAAAAGGGTGTACTAATTCTCCTCACTTTCCCTTCGTCATCATCAGCAAATTCGACAAAATAAAGCTGGTTTCGAATAGGATAGTCACAATGGAAGATGAGGAAAGGATCGCGCTTCACTGCCTCAGAGAGGTGCAAGTTAGCAAGATTTTGATCAAGTGACAAGGTGTGCCAGGCTCTGCATACAAATCTGGACTGGATTATTGATGTGATGGGCAGCCTTGAAAGTATGTCGAGGGCAATTTCACGAGGTAAACTATCCATCTCAGTTCTTGGTTGATGCTCTTTTAGCTTGCAATTTCTTTTATTGCCGGGGTTCTCAATGTGAAAATCCATTAGACAAAGTAAAAGCAAGCAGGCTTAGGGATGAAGAAAGAATTTTGGCTAATAAACAGTGGGAATGTTCAGAAAACAACAAAAATGATTAGCAGTCCGGAGGCTGCAAGTCGTCTTGTTGATTAGGTTTAGTGGGAGCCACCACTGACTAATCTCTTGCTTGTTAGTTAATTACAAAACAAAAGTCCTAATCTTCCGGTTCTCACAAATCTGCACCTTTCAGTTCATAATATATATTACTATATCTTGATATATATTAAAGCCAAGTTGTGTTAATCCAGATTAATGAATGGATTTTATTTGCCATGGATGGTGACACCCCTGCTTACTTTATGCGCCATTGATGGTGGCATCCCTGCATAAAGTCATAAAATGACACGAAAAGCGACTCGCTTTGGAAAATATAGTACCAACTTGTTATGTAGCGTATGTTTTTGTATTCTTTTTTAACGTCTTGCTATTCTGAGGACAGCTATCTTGTACTCCTTTTTTGTAGAAAAAGAATCTCCACTTCAAATCAAAACTTCGATAAAGATGATTTAATTTGAAATAATCAATGATAAAGATCAAAAACTTATATGAATCTGCAAAGAGTTTCTGCCTCAGATCATGGAATCAGCAAAAACTTTGCTGCTGGAGTCATTAGGCTAAAGGGTTTAATTTATTTTTTTATTTTTTTCAATGATCTGAGTAGAGTTTAGCTAGTATTTGATGGGGTTTTATGATTTATCAAGATTAAGCTACTTAATATTTATGAGTCCAGTTTGTACCATGTAGTATTGGCCAGTTCTCTTTTTTTATCAATTAGTTTTTGAATTACCATAAAAGAGTATTTTTCCAGCCCTTTGCAATGCATAAAACTGCTACAAATGATAAATGCAGTACTCAGTATAATAAACTTCATTAATCTTGGCTTATTACATATCAGTTGGGATATCAATCCAAATTAATCTTGGCTTATTACGTATCAGTTGGGATATCAATCCAATTCAAGCTGCCCAAATGTACAACTGCTTGAAACATACTTGGCATCCCAGGAAACATTATCTCTCTAAATTTTCCACTTTCTGGATCATATGAAGCCAATGTTCCATATCTGTACTCCAGCAAAATCTCACCGTTCTTTAGAACACAGAGAACTCGAACTTTTCTCCTACGAAAATTATTCTTCCAAATCTGATATGGTCGCTGAAAATCTTGATGTAGTAACCTGGGAAAAAAAGCTCCAATTCTGTACTCATTGATCCAAGACTCTTTCACATTATAATCTTTCATAATCCAAATCTCCAACTCTTCTTCTTTACTATAATAAACAACTGCAGAAAGACACCCTCCCAGAACAGCTAAATGATAGTTGGGTCTATTTAGCCCCCCAAAATCAGGTTTTAAAACTTCATGGAATTGTTCATCTGCAAGATCAAAGGCAATGATATGAGCATTATTATACCTACCTGGTCGAGTTCTATGTCGAGTCATCCAATGAAGTCTTCCATTCAAGAAAACAGCTTCTGGTGAATGTCTTTCAAGCTGATAAGGTACTTTTCCCATACTTTTCCATTTATTTCTGCTCGGACTGAATAACTGAACTTCTGATTGTGAATTAAACCTTCCGAAATAATCATTCCAATAGTAGATTATCTTAACCACCTTATACTCGTTGATCACTGGATGAAAACCAAATCCAATCATAACTTCTTGTTCCTGATAAGTTCTTGATTTTGGCAGCTCTTTGTAGTCCCTAGTGAAGGGGTTGTATATGAAAATTGCATCATTATGTAGCGAGTCCGATAAACATAATAAGCCATTACATGATCCCACAACATTAAACTCAGGCATGGAAGAACAGAAGGGCGTGTGAATTTTTCTCAACTTCTCTTTGTCATTAAGATCAGATAATTCTGCAAAATACAGCTGGTTTTGAATTGGATTGTCACAGTGAAATATGAGGAATGGATTGCGCGTCGCTGCCTGAGAGAGGTGCAAGTTAACAAGATTTTGATCAAGTGACAACCTTTGCCAGGCTCTGCATACAAATCTGGACTGCAGCAAAGAAGTGATGGGCAGCCTTGAAAGTATGTCGAGGGCGATTTCACGAGGTAAATTTTCTATCCCATTTGCTGGCTGATTTTCTTCTAGCTTGCACTTGGTTTTCTTGTTGTAATTCTCAATATTCAAGTCCATTTGTGAATGTAGAATCAGAAGAGAAAATTAAAGAAAGAAAGGTTCAAGATGAAGAAAGAACTTTGGCAGATAAGCATTTAGGCCGGCTTAGATAACAACTAATTAATCAACATCATAATAGGCGGAGGATGCAAGAAAGTCTTGTTGATTATGTTTTGTGGGAGCCACAATTGAATAATAATCTAACATTACTAAATTGCAAAACTGCCCCTCATGTATACACTGAATTGCAACATAGACGCCAATGTTTTAAGTTTTGCAATGTCATAGTTAATGTCTCAATTTTTTGTAAAACCATCCTCTCTAACCAATTTTGGTCAAAATTAGTATGACATGTGCATGTCATATGAGTTTTATAAGAGCAAAATAATTCATTCCTGCATAAAACTATTTTCTCTCCTAATAGAAAGACAAATACGTCCTTACAATAATAAAATAGATTCTCACATAAATAAATTTATTTTATTTTAACTAAATAAAATAATTAAAAAGAAATTTGCTAACTTTCTTGAATTGGAGACTTCATTAAATGAGCAACGCAAGAATCTCAGTAATACGTTGAGTAATGTGCCCAATCTAACTGATAGTGAGCATAACAGAGTCATGTGCAAAATTGCTCGTGAGAATGAGTTTTGTCAAAGATTTATTGAGTTGAGTGCTATATTAGTTATTTAGACATTTTATTATGTTGTTGGTTATTGAATGATGATATTGGGTTTTGGTCTGGGATTTATTGATGGGATGCATTACTAGTTGATTGGACATTTTGTTAAGTTGTTCGTTATTGAATGATGAAGTTATCCATTATGTTATTAGATTTATCATCACTTTATAATTGAGTGTGGTGTTATTCTAGTTGATTTAGTTTTGTTAGTTGTATTTTATTTTACCCTATATATCTTTAGTTTTCATCAATTAAAATAAAGTTAATAAGTTGGTTTAAGGACTTGAATTAATTATTGAATTAATAAAAAAGTTTTAAAAAAAATTGTCTTGTTAAGTCGCAACTTTATCTAGTAAATGTAAGTGGTTATGAGCTTAACTAGTTTTTTTTATAATTATAATATTAATTAATTGTTGTTTATAAGATATGAAAATAATAAAGATAGGGGGGAAAATAAATAAAAAATAGGGATAGAAAAATTATAAGTAGAAAAAAAAGGAAGAAAGATAGAATTAGAAGAAAATTTTTTAGAGAAATATGAGTCAAATTTTAAATATAAATTAAATTTAAGTTAAAATTGATTTGAGGGGTATTAAGTCATTGTGTCTAATTATTTATTTCATTCTTGGTTGTATTCCTAACACCAATCAAATATGCGCATGAAATAGTAAAAAACCATCATTTTCTTCTTTATTCTATGTCCTCATCTATTTTATTCTTTCAATTCAAACGTAGTATTAATGTTTTAAAATGTAATTTATATGAGATTTACATTTTTGAGTTGTAAAATGAAAGTGTCATGTCATAACCATTTATATAATATAAGTCATCAAACTGTTGATAAATTACACACTTTATATGTTTCAGTTTATCTATTTTTAATTTTATTGACATATTAGAGGAAATTAAAAATATTATTAAAGTAGATGTAGATATCAAACTGTTGATAAATTACACACTTTATGCCCGTATTTTATCAACTTAATATTATATTTTTCAATTTATTTATTTTTTATTTTACTGATATATTAGAGAACTAATAATATTATTAAAGCAAATGTAGATATCATGTTAACAGGAAATAGGGAATCGAGAAACTACAAACAAAAAAACATAATAGTAAAACTACTATATTGTCATATTTATTGGTACACAGTACTTGGGTATTGTGTATTAGAAGCGAGTATGGTGCGGTTCTAAATAAAAATTACACATGAAATCGTTTTGATGCAGTTGTTTAAATCAAAAATCGTAACATAAAATTGCTTGAATTGATGCGGAGCGGTTTATAAGAATGCAGTGTGTTCTATTTTGGCTTGAAAATCAATTGAAAAATAATAATAAACATATCATACTTTTCAAATTCCAAATAAATCTCAAATATTGCTAGCTTGCTACTATAAATAATACCCCACCACAAAAAGTTAAATTCTTGAAAACCAAACACAAATTAATTCAAAATTTCTAATTCTTCAAATGGAAAAATACATAAATTACTGCAATACAACCATTGTTTCAAATTTAAAGTTAAATCATACAAAATTACATGTTCAAAAATTAAATTTAGAATCGTATTTATATAGAGCTTAAAAAACTCTAAAACATACATAAAAATATGGGAAATATTAAAAACATAAAACTCTAAACGGGTATGGTTCTTTAAGGGAGCGATTTTTATATTAAAACCGTACCTGTAAAGGGTGCGGTTCCTACCAAAAAAACTACAATATGTCACCGGAATCATTTGTGCAATTTCTTTAGTGTGATTTTTACAGTTTTGCGTGTAATTTTAATTGCAAAATCGGTTCTTGTCCTCCTGCCCAATAAAACTACTAGATTGAGCGACTAAACCAGCAAAAAAGACTCCTATAAAGTAAATGCTTCAGGGTTTATTGTGTAATAGTATGTAAAGGTAAGTTTCATGGTTGGGAAGGAGTTGCAATATCCAGAATTAAACCCAGCTAGCCAGAGTATTAACGAATGAAGTTGGGGTAGGTTGAAACTAAATGAAGCTAAAATCTTATCCAAAATTCAAATTTATTTTTGCTTGAGTTAATGTTATCAAAAATTCAAATTTATTTTTGCTTGAGTTATGTTAGGGGTTGTATGGAATGTTTTATAAGTTATCCTAAAAAGTTTGGTAAGAATAAGTTAGCAGTGTTTTCAGTCAAAATCCAAGTGAAGCCAAAAATTTTGAAAAAACGCATTATGGGAACTATCATCCAATTTTAGAAATTATATAACCAAAACATAAGTCTATCCAAACATTGGCCCAACAAAAAAATTATGTCATGCGTTAATTTTTTATGATAATTATCTGTCAACAAATAAAAGAACCCAGATTAAAAAATAAATGAATATATATATATATATATATATATATATATATATATGTACGGAGCGGTTCAAGAGCAGACCGGTCTGCTAGCAGACCGGTCTTTAGCGACGGTTTTTCCGTCGCCTATATAATAGGCGACGGTTTTTATATTAAAAAATCTGTCGCCTATTGTATAGGCGACGGAAAAACTGTCGCTAAAGATACCGGTCTGCTCTTGAACCATACCGTGTATATATATATATATATATAGCGCGCGGATCAGGTCCGGACTCCCGGACCTGACCAAAATCCGGACCCGGAAATTTTTTTTTTTTTTTTTTTTATTTTTGCAAAACAGTTAATAAAAAATATATAATGATTTTTGGTATTGAAAAAAATTGTTAAAACAGTGTTTTGGGTTTGATTTGAATACATATAACAAACACTGTTATACAGTCGGTATAACACTGTTTGTTATATGTATCCAAATCAAACCCAAAACACTGTTTTAATAATTTTTTTCAATACCAAAAATCATTATATATTTTTTATTAACTGTTTTGCAAAAAAAAAAAAAAAAAAAAAAAAAATTTCGGGTCCGGATTTTATCAGGTCCGGGAGTCCGGACCTGATCTTGACTCTATATATATATATATATATATATATATATATATATCAATTCAATTAACGATCAATCACGTCGCCCTATGTGTATTCCAGTTTTCCTCTGTCGTTTCTGTGTATTAAGGATCTTGGAGACAAAGACTACGGCAAGATAAATATGGTTCAATTGATTTTTCATATAATTCATCTTTGATACTTTACCCATTAATTACAAGCTTTTCTAATTAATAGGACTAACTACAAACTTATACAGTTATACTACCTAACCTAAGGACAAAGAAACAGCAGTCGATTGGGTCCTTCATGAAAATTGAGTTATAATAAAGTAGATTTTATTTGATTAGTTTTGAGGAGGCTTAATTGGAATGAATTTCATCCGAGTTTCCATTTTTTTTTTACTGGGTCCTCTTATTTGTTGATAAAAGAATTATTCTAAAAAAT
Organism: Aralia elata; assembly: GCA_034770075.1. NCBI lineage: Eukaryota > Viridiplantae > Streptophyta > Magnoliopsida > Apiales > Araliaceae > Aralia > Aralia elata. The sequence continues at coordinate 22,927,324 of CM068377.1, read as the reverse complement.
TGTCACAAGGCGATGAGATACTATTTGTGGAACAGTTGATCCAGACTCCCCAAAAAATAGTCGGTCAACCTCTAAGGGTTTCGTTTAAAACAGTTAGCACACAAGCTACCTGAGAACAATTCCATATTTCCGGTGATCTTGAAAATAATTGATAACTATCCCAAGCATACTTAAATGCGAAGTACATACATGCAGCTAACCACCTCAAATATTAAATGCAAGAGAGATGAAACAGAATGATTAACGAAACTTCTTAAGATAAACATGTGAGGCAATAAGTATAGCATGAAAGTTCTAAGCATGCAAGAGAACAATTAGATCTTGCATTTTTAATGACACTAACATTTGGTTAGACCAAACCAATAAACCAAATGAATGTTATTACATATATTTTAGTCCTGGACCAATGTTATTATATAAATTTAGACCTTGGATAGAGTTTGCAAACTGAAAATTTCATATTTATGAGTCCACTTTGCACCCATGGAGATTCCAGGGGCAAACTCTCTCATTTTTTGCTGGCTGATCTATGTGCTTATTATCAAATCCACTCGCTTATTTGTACGGACACGGACAGGGTAGATTGCATGAGAATATCATGCCATCTACATTTTAGTAGTTGGAAATGAAAATTTCCATGTCATCCTTATTTATAAATCGGATGAGTTTATTCTAAATCGCATCTTCAAATTCAAATTCTAATGGGCTCCCTACTAGTATATGTTATGAAATTTTTATTTATATATTAGTTTTTTGATATATTGGAGGGAGCTAAAAAGATTTTTAATACTTTGTAAACATGTTGTTTTCAGTTAATTGAGTTTAATTTTCGTCCAACGAAATAATACAAAAGTACATGTTTACAAGTGATAATCCCAAACATACACGGTAATATACAAGCTTCAACCATATCACTATGATTATTATAACCCAACCAGAATTCAAACACAATTATATAATAGTTAGTGGAACCAAAAACGCACTACAAACTAACTCGTTCGAGGAAAAACAATTTGATCAAGGACGGATAGGATAAAGGTAAAACCATAAATGATGTTTGATTCACCAACAAAACATTATGTACGGAATTCGTCGGAGAGAGAAAGAACAGTGAAATCGATGATACTATAATTTCTCAAACCCTTACTCACCCATCTTATTGATTGATATTAAAAGGTAAACCACATAATAGCTAAAGCATTCAAACTTCACCTGAATATATATGTATAGTTCCATCCACCTAACTCTAGAATGGAAAAACAAATCTTATAATGGGTAGTGATCACACTTGATAGGGAGGAACATAACCATTTACAATAGTTGTTCATCAAAACTTTTGTTACAAACTCACTCACAAACAAAAACAAAGCATCCTATACACTTTCAACAAACACCACCTTATTCATCAATATTACATGCAAAACTTAGACAAACTAATCAGAATCCACTGCAGGCTAACCGCAGACTACTATAGCTACAAAATTCTTTCAACAACCAGCCAAGTCCTCATGTCAAATAGATATGGTCAAAACAAAAAAAAACAAAGAATACAAAAGGCAGAGTGCATCAGCCCCAGTCCTTGAATTTCAATTCTTTTCTAATTATCACCCAATTAGGGAACGAGTTGAATTAACCTGAAGCACTTACCTGGATCGACTGCAATCATTAAATGAATCCACAGCACTTGCGCATTATTTTCAGGCGCTGCTTCTTTTCCTACCAAAATCTTGGGGAAGATAAAAAATACATTATTCATCTCAACAGATTCAATATATGGGTTTATAGCTGAACAAGTGCCAGGAAGAATGATTGGGGTATGAAAGTTAAGGTTAAACAAAAGCTGCAAGACAAAAACCTATTAGAGCAGGTTATATATAAATATGTCATAATTTGGTACTCCAACAAAATCTCACCATTCTTTTGAATGCATAGAACTCGAACTTTTCTCCTACGAAAATTATTCTTCCAAATCTGATAAGGTTGTTGAAAATCTTGATTTAGTAATCTGGGGAAAAAAGCTCCACTCCTATACTCTTTGATCCAATACTCTTTCACATTATATTCTTTCATAATCCAAATCTCTAACTCTTCTTCTTTACTATAATAAACTACTGCAGAAAGACACCCTCCCACCCCCAAAAAAATAAAAAATAAAAAATAAATCAGGTTTTAAAACTTCATGAAATTGTTCATCTGCAAGATCAAAGGCAATGATATGAGCATTATTATACCTACCTGGTTGAGTTGTAGGCCGACTCATCCAATGAAGTCTTCCATTCAAGAAAACAGCTTCTGATTACTGTCTTTCAAGCTGATAAGGTCCTTTTTCGATATTTTTCCATTTATTTCTGCTCAGACTGAAAATCTGAACTTCTGATTGTGAATTAAACCTTCCGATAATTATTCCAATAGTAGATTTTATTAATCACCTTATACTCATTGATCATTGGATGAATACCAAATCCTATCATAACTTCTTGTTCTTGATAAGTTCTTGATTTTGGCAGCTCTTTGTACTCTCTAGGAAAAGGATTGTATATAAAATTGCATCATTATGTAACGAGTTGGATAAACATAATAAGCCATTACATGATCCCACAACATTAAACTCTGGCAGGGATGCACAGAAAGGCGTGTGAATTTTTGTCAACTTCTCTGTGTCATTAAGATCAGATAATTCTGCAAAATAATGCTGGTTTTGGATTGCATAGTCACAGTGAAATATGAGGAACAATATGAGGAATGGATTACACGCCGCTGCCTGAGAGAGGTGCAAGTTAAGAAGATTTTGGTCGTGGCAACTTTTGCCAGGCTCTGCATACAAATCTGGATTGTAACAGAGGTGTGATGGGCAGCCTTGACAGTATGTCGAGGGCGATTTCACGGGGTAAATTTTGCATCCCATTTGCTTGCTGATTTTCTTCTAGCTTGCACTTTGTTTTCTTGTTGTAATTGTCAATATTCAAGTCTATTTGTGAATGTAGAATCAGAAGAGAAATTAAGGAAAGAAGGGTTCAAGATGATGAAAGAACTTTGGCAGATAAGCATTTAGGCCAGCTTAGATAACAACTAATTAATCAGCATCATAATAAGCGGAGGATGCAAGAAAGTCTTGTTGATTATGTTTTGTGGGAGCCATACTTGAATAATAATCTAACATTACTAAATAAAAAATTCTCTGTTCTGGCAAATCTGCATTCAAAATGTCAAACTCCAAACTAGTTTTTGAAAATTTTTAACTGCATTGATGATTGTTGTAATCAGCGGCTAAGATCAAACTTTCTCAAAAATCATGATTTTCAAATTAGAACTCTTTTAGTATGATAGTAATCTAGAACAGAAATAATTGTATGTTAAGAATTCCATGCCTCTTAATACTTTAAAATAAAAATATTTTTAATTTTTGAATAGAGAAAGTAGGGGAGAGCAAAAATCCGCATTTGTAATCACGTCCGCACTATATCCGCAAAATTCACGCTGTGATACAGATACGCGGTGCGATTTTTAAAATTAATATCCGCAAATATGTGGATGCGGATGGAGATACAAGGAGTATCCACTTCGTATCACACCATATGTATCGCACATATATAATTTATTATATATATATATATATACATATATTTTATAGATACATCCAAAAACAATTATATAATATAATATAATATAAAACGACATGGTTTTACTTATAATATAAATATACATATTTAGAAATCTTAAAATCTAAATCTAACTCTCTTGCTAATCTCCAAACACAATGCCAAAAATTACAAAACATGAGTGCAAATTATTTTTAATATCCTAAAATATAGATTAAGGTGCTGACTATCTCCCATGAATTAGAATAATACACAATATAAACACTCCTGCCTTTTGCCAAGTCAAGCATTGTTTGGATTGGTTTTAATGTTTGTACATTAATTAATTGGTTAATTACCAGATAAACAATTAGAAAATCATGTCTTTGTAATGTGTATGTGATTTTTGAATTTCAATAATCCAGAGTGTTTTTCTGAAATTATTTTTTTTTTAAAAAAATCTATTTTTCTTAATATATCCTAATATTCTGGCTTTGCTCGCTTTCGTTCTAAAATGTAGGTAACATGAACATATCATGCAATCAACATCTTTGTATTGCAAAATGGAGATTTTATGTCATCGGCATTTATATAATACAAGTCATCAACCTGTTTGTTAAATAAGACACCTTATACCCATTATTTTATCAACTTTAATATTATTTAATATTTATAAGTTTCTAGTTTATTCATTTTTTATTTTATTTGACGTATTGGAGGAAATTAATTATATATTTAAAGTTAATGTAGATAGCATGTTAATGATGGAAGGAGAATTGGGAAAGAATTCTCATATCCTAACTAAACTAGAAAGAAATGAAAGGGAAATATATTGTGTACTTAATAAAACTACTGGTCATTAGAGTACCAAACCAACCTGAAAGAGTTATATACAATCGAGTAAGAATGAAATACAAATCAAAATGTGGAAATTATACATTAAACGCTTGTGTACAGCACAAATAGAATACAAATTAAAATTTTGAAATTATGCATTACTACCCATCAAACAACAATGGAAGAAATTAAAATTTAGAAATTACATAATCCACGCTCAATCGTTTTATGGACAATTGAGATCATAAACTTAAATAACTGAATACCTATCCTCTCAATGCCGAGTGATGTGACAGCGAATAAAAGTAATACGACCAAAAATTAGCAAAATATCAATAAGTATAGCGGGGAAGTTCTAACAGATTTATGAGAATATTTAGATTTGCATTTTTAATGACACTAGCATTTCCTAGACTTAACCAAATGAATGTTATATTATAATATATAGAGAGAGATAGTCCTGCATTACCTTTTTCTAAAACACTTCAACCAGACCGACCGATGTTGTTATATAAATTTAGACGTTGGATAGAGTTGTAAAGAATCTCAAGAGGCTTTGCAAAATGGGGACTGGGGAGTCTTAAACATTTTTCAAGCTCCTGTCACATTAAAAGGAAGATTTCACGGAGTAACGAAATCCAATCAATTTTGTTGCAAAATTAATTAACTATACATACATACATTGAGAGCAAAAGTTTAGTCTTTGCCATGAATAAGAAATTTTTTTAAAGAAAGAAAATAGGGGAGGGGGGTAGGTTAGGTTAGAGTTTAAGAGAGCAAAGAACTATGTGCTTGTCAAATCCACTCGCTTGTTAGTATGGACAAGGTATAGTTTACATTTTAGTTTTCGACAGTCATACCTATTTATTTATAAATTGGCTGTGAGATGCAAATTCTAATGCCCATCACTCCTACCCTATAGTATATATAGGACACGTTATGTTTAACCTATTTATATGTGTTAGTATTTTGACATATTGAACAGAACTGAAAAGACTTTGCTTCTTTGCAAGTATATTTTTGTTTGTTAGTTGAGTTTAGCTTTCATTTAACAAAATAATACAAAAATATATGTTTACAAATGTCAGTCCCTAAACATACACCATATTATATTATAATAATAATTTCTCAAGCCTACCGTATCCGAATTGGAATTGGAATTGGAATTGGAATTTTCAATTCCATCGAGGAAAAAGTATCAATAAAATCATGAACAATTACTCACTCATATAGTTGATAAGGTAGATGAGATAATACCATAAACATACAAACTTCATGCTTCCATCCACATAACTCAAATGGAAAAACAAATTAATGTACTAGTGATCACACTTGTTAATTTGCATCAAAACTTTTGTTACAAACTCAATTGATAAACAAGGCATCATATACACTTTCAACAAACACCACCTTATTCATCAATATTACATATGTATGTGCAAAACTTATACAACTCACAAGCAGGCTAACTAGAGACTAATATGACTACAAAATTCTTTCAACAACCAAGGCAGCATCAGCCCCCGGTACACTTCCTTGAATTTCATCTCTTTTCTAACAATCACCCAGATAGGGAATGTGTTCAATCACCCCCTGAAGGAGGTCAACACAAAACTGTATAACAACAAAATAACCCGTACCCGGATCTAATGAAATGATTAAATGAATCTACAGCCCTCTCAAGATTTGGGCATTATTTGCAGGCACTGTACTTTTCCTACCAAAATCTTAAAAAAAAAAAAAAAAAAAAAAAAAAAGCCCATCATTCATCTCAACAGATTCTATATGTGGGTATTAAAATATTATAACAGTTTATAGCTGATCAAGCGCCAAGGAAGAATGATTGGGGTATGAAAGTAAAGTTAAACAAGAGTGTAAGGGAAAAACCTATTAGAGCAGGTTATATACAAATTATCTCCTCTGCTACTATTTTCTCATCACAAGTGATCGATCATATGATGTAGAATGATCAACAATCAAGTAACCTCAGAAGTTCGTCTCAAAGTGTCGGTGCATTACAGACCATTCATCATATTTATGCTCATCACACCTGTAAAAACTAACATCAAGTAAGTATCCATTAATGGACAAAATTCTCTTAAACCAAGTCATGCATAAAGTGTATCAGATATTTAATTATTCCTTTGCTAACCAAGCATTCAAAAAAACCTTTCAACACCGAGCTACAATATTAGAAATGTGTCAAAGTAGCGGTTCTGAAAAATTTGTAATGTTGCCCACATACAACAATATTTTTACTTCTCATTTGGGTTCCACAGACCAACAATAGATGGAAAATCCCGTCACACAACATCCGTGTCTCAATTTAGTTGCGCTCTTTTCTTTCTGGTCATCACAAAACCTTTTAACTAATTCTAACATTAGCAATTAATCCTGTTTTTAAAAAAGGGGAAATTGTTTAATGAAGGATAAATTTGGAATTCTTCATTACTTTTACACTGATACACTATCTTCTTAAAAGTGTGGGCCATCTACATTAGGACATAGAAAATATAAAGCATCTGGATGCTTTATGCTACCAATGTAGCAAGTGTTCTCACAAATGGATGGATAAAAATATGTTTAGTTAAACAAGCACACTGCTATGTCCAGTAAATCAAGTTTGCTATGGAGTAGAACAAAAATTTATTCGCAGGAGGTTATTTACATGGTTTCCTTGTAGCAGCTGAAGTGCCCATGTCGAACACTCAGATTCACATAAAACCTCTTTCTCCTAACAGACTAGTAGAATATTGAAATTATGGTGCAACAATTTATCTGAAAGTATTATACAAAAATGGTATTAACTTAATTTACTGTACATTGAAAACGTATGTACAAAAGAGATTGAACTCTAGACTTTGAAAAGCAGTAGAACTTAGCATTGAAATATTGATCGAATCTCTCAACTACAGCAACCTAAAAAGATGTGATGTGCTTAAAATTTAAAATATAGAAGATGAAATTAGAAATGAGAAGGTCCAGAGTTCAAAAGACGACCCGTTTCTTTTCTCTTTTTCTTTTTTTTTTTCCCAAAACCGATATTTAATGAAATCATGAATGATACACTAATCAGTAATCAAGTGCGCAGAAACAAGTCCATATCTGAAACAACAGTAACAAGTGATGTTGAAAAGTTACCTTGTGAAGAAGAAGAATGTGTTTGACGAGTATATCATGCCAATGTGTATCAGTGATGGGCGTCAGTAATCAGACAACCTAACTGCCTCAGGCTTTAGTCCAATAATTACTCAGGTTAATTACCACGCTAGACCTTTATCAGGCAGTCTTGCCAAGTCAGTCCCAGTTCAACTCTATCAACCAGACTCAAAGAAGTGTGCCGCAGCTGAATATAGTTGTTCTTCTTCGAATGGCTTCGAGACATAACCATCCATCCCGCTTTTCATGCACTCTTCATTCGTTGCTTGAATCACATCAGCTGTCATTGCCAATATTGGCGTATGCCAATGAGACACATTTGCAAACGCCTCAATCGATGCTTCACCAGAATCAATCATTTCATTAACCTTGCTCTCCAGACTGCGGATTTGCCGTGTTGCTTCAAATCTGTACAGTTAAGACAAAAAAGAAGGTCAAAACTATCTATAAAACTTCAAAAGATTCATCAAAAGTAATATAAGTAGCAAGAGATGCTAAATAATGAGATTGTAAGAGCATTAACCGTTTATCAGTGTTCTTTTCTTTTTCCTTTATATTAGATAAACCTAGATTGTCTTGTTCAGGATCTTCGCATGAGCACATTTTAGGGAAACCACTAAGATTTAGCCCCCAAACCAAATAGTTCAAGCACAGACGCTACATGCAGAAACCAAATATCAGAGACCTAATTATATATGCGGGTTTAGAACTGAACATTGTGGCAGTCGATATAACGAAGACACGGTCTGTTAAAACAGATGCTAGTGCTGAAGATATTTTGTTTTGGGTAACAAGTAAATATATGAACAGGCCAAGTTTCAAGCTTGCTTATAGCTTATGCAAGGAGATTGAAAATGGGATTAATTAAAAACTTAGTTCATTCAAGCTTCCAAAGCATCCATAGGTTACAATTTTTTCCTATAGGCTTTAGGCTTCTTGGGCATCAATAAATCAACAAAAATTAGAGGTCAACATGGCAGTCAAGTTGATTACCCGTCCAATTCTGGCATCTGAAGATCCATGAAGCAAGCATCAAAGTTGTGGGGTGGCTTAAGCATCGTCAAAGCAGCTCTCCCACTTTCCACACAGGTAACAATAGCTCCATACTTCTTTAGAGCACCTTCTGCAACCCTTCTGTTAACACCATTATCATCCACCACCAATATACGCCTGTTTCTAAGTAGATTCCCAAGATTCAACGGTTTTTCACTTGTTGTAGGCCTCTTCTTTCCAATTCTAAGAGTTTCTTGGAAGCAGAGAATTAACACACTTAGCCGAAGAGGCTTTGTTAGAACAGTATCCACTAAACCAGCTGACTTGAGCTCATTGCACATTGCAGAGCATCTGGAGGTTGCCAACAGAAAAAATTTTGGACAAGTTTCAGGATTATTATATATACTGCCATTTGGTCTCAGTTCTTTGAGCATTTGGTGGTATGTAATATCAGTCTTCTCATCCAACACATCTTGGTCGGCAAGAATCATGGCTAATTGAGCCGATGCACTGCAGAACAATGACTTGTTATCATATGCACAATCAAGAACAAAAAGTACAATGTACCAAAGAGTCAATCATTCAAACTTATATATTTAATGTATCAGCTACCCTTTGTTGCCACTAAATCTAGATAAGCATGTCTTTAACACTTGAGTGTCTTTTAGGAAGAAAAAAAAAACATATTCAAGCAAGGATAATAATCGCAAAAGATATTATAAATTTCAGATGAGAACAGCTTAATTTAACCCCACCCATCATGCTGGAAGGAAATAAGTATGAGAGTATTATGTGCAAAATACACCAAAATTTGATTTAGTGAATCTAAATAACTAATATATAAATCTCATATTTATTTCCTAACAGAAAGAAAAAAAAATCATATATACCTCATAAAAAAATTGGTGTCTACTCTACTATTTCATGAAATGAAAGCTCTCAAATTCCTTAATCATTCTTGAGAGAGAAAAATACTATTTCTCTATTGTTTTCTTTACTTCATCACTCCAGACATATTACATCATTGAATATTTGGTTCAAGTTCAAGTTAGTTATTTCAAAATCTGGAACAAGATTTTAATGTTTATGTATGGTTTAGATTTTGTAAAATGGTATCTTAGATATCAGTAAATTATCATATACTCAATCTATACAAGTTAAGGTTAGAACCTTCTAAGGTTTTCTTTTATTCTTCAATCATGGCAGCGATTTATTGTTCTTCTTTCTGATAAGTTCAATCAAAAATATAACTGAAAGGGTAACAAATTATTTCAGTTAAAGTCTTTGTCAGTTATTTCAAATTCTGCTCAGTAAAGAATCTACCTTGTCTTGGAGTAAGAAGATAGATAAGAATATGCAGAATCCAGAGTGGAAGTTTTTTCCACGGATATCCCCAATCTCTGAAGATGATATCTAGTGACCTCTGCTCGAATGCTTTTCCCATCAACCACCAGTGCCCTCAATCCCCTAAATTCTGAAACAGTTGGATGGTACTGCTGAGACTTTGTATCAAGAGAATTTATTTCTCCTTTTGTGAAAGATACAGTAAACGAAAAGGTACTGCCTGTTCCAGGCTCACTCACAAAATCAATTTCTCCGCCCATAAGGTCCACCAAGCGCTTGCTAATGCTCAAGCCTATCCCAGTTCCACCATATGTTCGTGATGTCGAACTGTCAGCCTGCATAAATGGCATAAAAATGCGGCCTTGTGCCTCTAGAGGGATCCCCACACCTGTATCTTCAACTGTAACTAAAACTTTGATCATTTCCTTCTCCTCGGTCGATTCTGTGTCGCATAATTTTTTAAAATCCGCCCAGCTTTTCCATCTGTCAACCACAGGAAATCCACTCAATGTATTATAAGAATAATTCGAACTGTCTTGAACTAGATTCAAGCTTCGTCTCAGCACTTCATCCTGCTCATCAAGTGGCCGCCAAACTTCACCTGCTAGATGCACTGAAACAAATATGTGTCCTTTGTCTCGTGTGAACTGCAATTTCAAAAAGTAAAGATAGAAAATTAAAATGCTACCAACAACATTACATTCAAAAAAGAGAGATGCATGATGTTGAAGAATAATTGTAAACAGAATCATGGATTTTCCTTTTTGTGTCACATGCCACTATTAGTAGAATATCTTACTAAAGACTAGGAGATGGTATTTATTATTCCGCAACTAAAATCAAAGTTAATGTAAGAAATTTTAATCATACCCTTTTATTACATTAAAGTGAAGGAAAGTCATACCTTTTAGGAAATCTAAACTATATGAGAATATGTGAAAGCATGATATACATTGTTTGTTTCGCCTGTGCATTATGATGCACCTCTATTTGTCTCTCCACCTGCAGCGCGAGTGGGCGTTGCACGTGGAGAGGAGTGTTAAGGCACGATATAGAGTGGCCATCTCTCTAACAACATAGGCTTTTAGAGCAGTTGGTAACTTAACACTATACTTCGAATAAAAAAATTAAAAATAATAATAAATTGACGTGGGGACTCTAACAAGGGGATGGAGGGGTGTCAAGAATACAAATTATGCAACAAAATTTTCCGTAAAAAGGATGTTGACGTCACACTTTAAGTACTCATTGTGAATAGAATACGAAGTGTTTCCCACAAAATATTTGGAACTATAGTCGATATTAACTCAACAGTAATAACTAAAATCTAAATTAGCCTATGGTCAGAGTACCACATGTTGGCCCAACCGCCCAACAGATTGCATTTCTCAATGCAAGCCCAAGTTCTAAGTAGCATTAGTTATGTGAATTTCAGAGGTTCATATAGAAAAAGTTATTACTATGCGGAAAAAATGAACTCACAACTTGGGTTTAGTCGTTAATTGTTGGTCAACAAAATAAGAATGCATTGTGTTAATTTAGTGAAATTAATAAGAACAGTGATTGCAATACTAGTAAGTAAGCGGAAAGTTCACAGTGGTTGTTTCACAAAACCTCCACAGCTCTACCCGCTATTATACTGAAAAGAGAACAGAAAATGCTACTTTTCCTTTACCAGTAGACAAGGCATTGTTATAAAGCTTTTCAGAAATACGAACCAAACTGACTTTAAAAAATAAAAAATAATAAAATCAAGCACATTCATTTGCAGAAAGACTAAAAATTCAATATAGAATGTCAACTAACCTTAATTGAATTTCCAACTAGATTTGTGATTATTTGCCGCAACCGTCCAGGGTCTCCAACGACAACTTCAGGAACTTGATCAGAAACATAAACGGCCAACTTCTCCCACAAAAAAGCAAATTTTGGATTAGACATAGGTATAAGCAAAAACAATGAAAACAGACCTGGGAAGGTTTTTATAAAAAAAAGAGTAAATGTTGACAGTTAGATAATGTGAAATTGGCATCCCACTTCCTACCTCAATCCCTTTCTCATGAGATTTGCTTGAGAAAAGTGATAAAACATTATCAAGAACAGCACGCAGATCAAAAGGTACAGACTCGAGCTCGAGCCTGCCAGATTCAATTTTAGCCTGATCCAGAACCTCATTAATCAGCGAGATTAGATCTTTTCCACTAGCATGAGCAGTCTGTGCATAATCTAGTTGGTTTGCATCTAGATTTGTGTCCATAAGCATCTGCAGCATGCCTGAAGTCAAACGGAAGATCTGGTAAATCGATTGTTATTAAAAAATGTGCATAACATAAATCTGAACTAAAAGGATTTTCAATCACCTAAAACCCCATTCATTGGGGTCCTGATTTCATGGGAAACCGTTGCGAGAAACTACAATACAGAACCAACAATTTGGTTAGAGAATCTCACGAAAACATACACCAAGGGAAAGAAAAAAAAAACAGAGAGAAAAGGAAAGAGAAAGAATATCACAAGTGAAAAACTCCAGGAAAAATGTACAAAAAAAATGACTCTAGTAAGTCTTGTACAACGAAGAAAGATGTAAAGATGACACAGTTAGCTATTTACTATATACGACATAACATCGAAAACTTGTGCACCTGAGATTTTGCTTTATCTGCAGCTTCAGCAAGATGTTTAAGTTCCATCATCTTTTGATAGCCATGCTCTACTTTAGCAATTCGGGTTATGGCTGCATGAAATATATGACCAAGAAGCAAAGTAATTACAAGAACTCCAACTGATGCTGTTATTGCAGTCCAAGGTGGAGGAGGGCTCTGCTTGAACCTGTAAACAAGAACGAAAGAAAAAAATTATAACAGAAAAATAGTATGTAAGGTCCCTACTGCTTTCACTAACTAGCCAGCTAAACCTGACCTGCAATGCATCTCATGCTTCCGAGTGGGATCCCCAAAATCAAGTGTGCTAATGTGCAGGAGTCCCGTGTCGGTCACATTGGTACCATACATATTAATTGGTGCAGCTCTATTAGTTGTATCATAAACATTCACAACAATGGTTTGTTTGCTAGCAAGCTGATGCAGGAGCTTTTCCACTAGTGATGGGACATCATACGACGCACCTAGATACCTATTATTAGAGGCAAAAGTATAAACGAGTGAAGAATTATATCTTCAGTAATATACAGCAAATCTCAAAAAAGAAAATCAAGAAGTACTTCATTCTTAGGTCTAGTAAGAGAAACCAAGGTACTGCAAGGAGATAAACCTACCCAACAGTGGCATTAATACGTTGCTCTGCAGTAGCATCTGGACGAAGGTGACTGTTATAGACAGCAAAAGTAAGTACAACACCCAGGTGATTGGATTTCAATAGTTTAAAAGGAGATGTCAGGACACCCTTTCCGGACGCCCTTGCACGCAAGATGTTCTCACGATCTTCCTATATAACAATGAGTATATGGATGAGATATTTTGGTACTAGAGCAACCAAATGGAAAAAATATATCCTCTTTCACAAGCAGAAACATGCAAGGATGGGGTGTAGATAGTTACAGCCAAGATTTTGCTGTTATTTTTGCTGGTTTTTATTTTTTGTGGATAAGTGTTATTTTGTTGTTTTTCTGGTCAGGGGAGTCCTTTACAGGCTTGCACAGCGGCTTTTCACTTTATGAAATAACATTTTCATGTTTATAGATGGTTGATTGATGTAAAAAAACATGTATATGGGCTTTAGCCCTGTTACAGGCATTGTTTCTAATATACTTTATTTGTTTACTGAAATGGAAATTATAGAAGTGATAACAAGTACGCAAGGAAAAACTTAGTTCACCCATCACTAAATATTTCAATCCAAACAGATAATTAGCTATTCTATATCCCCGCCAAGATCCCTTCTTGTTCGCAAACTGATCAACCATGGAACCTTTCTTTCTTTCTATCCCATTACTGGAATTTTCAGGATTGCAATATCTCAGGTCTGGCTCCATGAGTGTGACCTTTAGACCTGGAGGTTAAAGCCGCAGTTGGCTTTTACAGGTTTATGACTACATTATCATGAAAAGCGAAAAGTTCATTCTACAACTCCATGTGGAAAGTGGAAACCATAAATGAATTAATGTAAGGTATATGAGGAAAATTTAAAGTCATTGGCTAAAGTGTTTAACATATGGAAGTTGTTCAATAAATAAGGGAATGAGGCAAATGAAGCATACCCTGCCAGACATCATATCAATAGACACAATATGGGAGACAGTTTCTTGAGAGAATATAACTGGTGCATATTCATTTTGAATAGGTGAAGGATCCAAATTCTCTGGAATGCAGTCTTGAGCTAATGTTTGGTCCTCGTCTTCCATTTTCTTAATCTTCCATCCATGCTGCTTCTCAAATTGCTCTCTCTCAGAGTCGAGAACTCTCAAAGCATAGGCAACGCCACTAGTAAGAGGCCTCTCAAAAGCAGTTCTCTCAGTGTATTCCCCAAATGTTTTCTGGATATAAAAGAATATATTGTCAAGGTCAAACATCATGATGGTAAATATTATAAGAATAAAGTCGAATTATTTTAAGCATGGTGTTTTGCAACTGAATTTAAGTGAATAAGTTTTAGAGATGCAAACATTACCTGATCAATAGCAGAAGGATCTTTTCCATGGTGAAATGTGGAGAGAAGAATAGCCAAGGCATGAACGTGGTTCATGCTCACATTGAATTGATCCTGTAGCATTCGGGCTCGTTCATCACACATGTTTGCTAGTGTTTCTTTCCTCCTGAAAATGATATCTGCATTCATGTGCCGAAATAACCAAATGGATCCAGTCACCCCTGCTAAGACAAACGTCATTAGGAGCTTCTTCCTCCACTTCCCAGCGCTTCTAGAAGAAATTTGGGCTTGCTGTTGTTGCTTATGCTGGAACAGCTGGAGCAGCTGGTGCTGAGGCAATGACTGCTGCTGAACTGGCATCTCCTTTTGAGTCCTCCACAATTTATAACTAAAACCAGGAATCTGACAGCTCACTGCCACTCCAACAAGGACCCACCAGAAAACTTTCACCAAACAAAAGGACATACTCTCGCACTGCTCTCTTGCAAGATTTGCAGGTTCCCTTGTTCCCATATTCTGATCAAAGCCAAAACCACAACATAACCAATTAACTTAATTATTTAAGAACTGCAGAATAGATTAGCTAACAGAATCAGCAATCTGGAAAGGCATCACAAAGCCGTGAAATCATCACATCTGAATCTAATAATCTATATACGAGTTCTGGGTCTTTCGAGTTTTAGAACATTATTTCCTGAATCCGTACTTCTACTAGCTTAATTAAGTCATATATTATTCAGCTCAACTCTTGAAAAAATGCTGGTTTGAAACTCATAGAACTACTTACAATTCAGCTACAGCTTTACTAACCAAAGAAGAAACAAGGCAAGGATGTTCTTAGCTAATTTTTATTTGGCTAGAAGGTTAGTTACATAAAAAGTACATAAAAATTATCTAACTTCCTGCATAGCATAATCTCCTCAACCACCCCCCCCCCAACCAAAAAAAAAACTATGACAATAACGAAGTGAAAAAATACTTTTAACCTCACAAGTATAAACAATAAGTGATCCAATGGAAATTTGGATTCATAAAAAAGTGTCTCCTAAAGTAAAGAAGATATTCTCTTGTTTTTGCAATTAAATTCATTCCCTTCTACTTGATAGCCATAATTATCATATTTCAATAACACGCGTCCATAAGAGCATGTTACCCTTTAATTTTCAAGACTATCTACTAATACTAGAATGGCAAACTCAAATATGAAGCTCCAACTCTCCTCCCTCAACACTCCAGCACCAAGGTTTTAAATATGCAAAATAAAAGGGGAAAAACTGAAGAAAGAGAGAGGCTTATTTTCTTGATAATAAAATGAGAAGTTATAGATTATGGGAAGGGCTCTACCCCTTTCTGACTCAGATAAATTGACAAATTTGACAAAAGGATGTGGTTATCATCATATTTCACTCGGTAGGCACTCCAGAACATATAGAATGAAACGACTTAACAATGAACAACTTAACTTAATGATTTTCTATACTAAAATGCTGAAAAGAAAAAGGAAAAGTAAATGGCTTTAAAATGTCTCTACCGCTTCAGAAATCTGACAATTTGATTGGGTTGATGAAGTTGTGGACTGCAAAACCACTGATACAGACTTTTTCTCCTCCAATGGTGGGTCAGTATTCTCGTCTCGGACAGGACATTGGTCTTGCCATTCTACATTCTTCACATCCCAACCATGCTGTTTCTCAAAACTTTGGTTATCTAAAGTTGGCACAACAAGAGCACAATTGATACTACTACTACAGGGAAGCATTTCAAGTTCTGATTGTTTGGTACATTTCAAAGACGTAATCTGCAAGACATAGATTAACAAGCTAAGAATAAAAATCTTGTGTATATAATTATAATCGTTAGCAACAGTTATAATTTTTCAGTTGTCATCACTCTATCACCATCAGAAAGTTCTTTTCAAAGGTAAAAGGTTAAAATATAAACACTTATCAGAAAGAAAAAAATGCTCAGGAACTTTAGTTACTTTACGCACTTTCAGTTGCAAAATATCAAACAATCTAATTGGATAAAAGAGTTTGATAACAAATAAATCATGGAAAATGTACAAATACTCCAAGTTTAAGCAACAAGTGAGATAACTAAATAATTAACAAGATGGCCTTTTCTTTTCTATCCCTGTGGAAGGTGGCAGATAAAGTTCAAGAATAATATAACTATTACGAAGTTTTAATTGTCTAAGTTTTTGTTGTGCACTAAATCATGCAAGTTCCAGGACTTATTATTTTTTATTTTTTATTATTATTTTTTTTTGGGAGGGGGGTGAAGAGTTGGAGGGGAGATTGAGTGGACTGGATGGGAGAGAAGGAGGGAGGAGAGGGAGAGGATGCAAATCAATATAGGGCTCTTGCATAGAATTTCAGCAACATGAAAAAAAAATGATGAAAAAAAAAAAGATTCGCCTATCCTCATCTTTTTCACCTCTTTTTTCTCAAGTACGTGTGAGCCTTTGAAACACACAATACTATTTACAACATCTTAACTGAATTATACCCACTTGCAGCTTCACTTTATCATTTGTTAACACTTAGTTCTCACTATAAGCATTCTTTGATGAATTCCAAATTAAAATACACAAAACGGCAGAAAGATTTTTAAACCTACCAATTGAAGATATAACACCACCAAAGATCAGATGTTAGTAAAGACTAATCTGTACCATTCTGCATGTTAATCCAATTGGCAACTAACAGAAATGGTTGCTAAGCATTAAATAACCTCAGCCTGATAAGTCAAAATAGATTAGATTTAAAGCGTAGAGTTACAAAAACAGTACCTGATCCGATTCAAAGAAAGAAGCAGCCAACGCATTAAGTTGTTCTTTGCTGACATTGAAATGTTCAAGCGAGATTCCAGGTTTGTTTTCACACAAATCTCTAGTGTCCCCATTCTTCCTAAAAACCCCATCATTCGAACAGGATATGAACCAAATGAGCCCAACAAGAACAAGAAGGAACATAAAGGAAAGTAGTGCTCTCCATATCCAGCCACAATTAGATCCATGCAAAGGTTCATTTGCCTTCTTGACCTTGAAATTGGCAGACAACTTGCTATTTGTGCCAGGCGGCACCTTGCAATTCAAAGACATCTTTACCAAAACCCACTTACATACCTTCAAAATGAGCCTTGAAAGCTTAAGGAAAACTCCAGAAAGAGTAAAGAAACTCATAAAAATCAGACCTTTTTAGACAAATCCCCTGTAAAGACTCGGTCACAACTGGAATTCCATGAATTTTTCAAAATTTGCTTAAACCCCTGATTCTTAAACTAGTGCAGCTCCCAAAATAATAGCCTTGAAAACTAAAAAGCAGAACCTGAGAGAAATTATCTAGGAAAGCCGAACCACAAAAGTGCAATTACAAGAAACCCCAGTAGATTCTTCAGCAAATAGAGCTCCAATTACACTGCCTGGCATGTATGTACATATGGTGGTCCCTTTTTCTTTGATCTCTTATCTGTTGTTCTCTATATTTTCCTCCTCTTTACTCTTCCAAGTGGTAAAGACTCATCAAAATATACCACTTGAGGAGAACACAAAGGAATAAAGGCAATCATGCCAAAAAACAAGCTGCTTGAAACCCAGTGACTATTTTGGCAAGCTGTAATGGAATCATTTATGACACAGGAAAACAAATATATGGCTTCTCTATCCCTACAACAAATTTTCTCTCACACACACAAACATAGAGCTCTGTATGGCCAAAAGAAGCATCAAGATCAAAACTTTTTCAAACAAAACTAATGATGAAGAAAATTTGGATGAAACCCAGTTGGTTTCACTGCAAACCCAACTGGAATCAATGATCAGAATGTGGGATAAAAAGAGGTCCTTTTCTTTTCCTCTTTAACCCCCTCCTCTTTCTCTCTCTTGATATTTTTTTGTTTTTGAGCATATGTTGTTGAGGCTGTGTACATCATTATCTCATCATCTAGTGGGGTGGGTTAATAAAAAGCAAACAAAAACAAGGATCAAAAAAATCCCCCAAATTATAGCACTGTAATATTCATAATTTCATAATATTTAATCAGTTCATAAAAACTCTGTTTTTCACTCTTTCTTCATTTGTTTTGCTTTTGAGAGAGTTGACAGAGACAGAACCATCCAGCGTGTAAAAGATTTGGAGGGTGGGGGGCACTGGTTTATACGGATATTTAGATAAATATAGAGTCCTATACACACAAATAAATAAATAAAATAAAAATAAAAAAGTTAGAGAGAGAAAGACATGGTAGAAAAAGTGGAGTTGGGGAAGACCAGTGTGTTCAGTTCAGAGAGATCAGTAACAAAAAAGAAGAGAGAGGGGGCATCTATGCTTTTAAGAATACCAGAAAAGATCGTCGATTAATCGGGAAATGGGTCTTTTGCTAACATGCGCCGTGTGTTTGAACTTGTTAACATACACTTTATTGTTGGACTTTTATGTTTTTAAAAATAAATAAAATCAAAAAGAATACTAGTACTAATTCATGATGTGGGCATCCATGACGAATGTATGTCCGCTATAAACCTTACCTTTGTGTTAAATAATTTAAATATTAGAAGAGCTTAGTAATGGGACTAAATAAAGTATAATTAAATTAATGTCTTAAAATCAAAGTTATGATTAGTTTGACCGTCGTTTTTTGTTCTAGCTAGGCTTCTCTTTTTCTCCTCTTTCTTTTTCCTCCTAGCTTGGTATGGTTGGCTAGCACAATTTTGAGATCTTCTGTTCATTGATGAGACATTCAAGGGTGGTCTTTTAGACATACATTTACACTATATTATTATTCATAACTCTCTTCATTTTCTAAAAATAATTAATCTCATTTATAAAATTTACGGATATTAGATTTTGATGAGATAATCTTGACTATAAAATTAATCTTATTTATGAAATTTATATATAAAAATCAAGGATAATAAATTTGAAGATATTGTAAATGAAGTGCTGCTTTTATGAAATAAATAGATTTTGTTATTTCGACAAAAATACAAAACACAGTTAAATATAACGAACATAAATCGTCTTTAACATGTGTAATAGATTTGACTATTTGTAACATTATTAAAACATAATGACTAATGATTATATTCTAGAATCTTAATGATATGGGGTTAATAAAAGATTAAAACCCAATATATACAATTATATGTGTGGTTATGAAAGACATTGTCAACCATGAGAAGATTTTAATTTCTAAAGCAATATATAATTATTTATTATGAAAGCCGCAGAATGGTGATGCAAAGGTGGAAGAAGTCGATATAATTGACCTTATGTTATTACCTAATCTTTATTAACCATTTGGACAAGTTAAGTTAAAATAGTAATTTTGTTAGTTGATTATGTCATACAAACCTTAATACACCAATTAATCAATGCAAATGATTAATTTAGTTTGTAACTAATGAAAAAAATTCATTGAATCAGCCCTAAGTGGAGTAGTAAGTAGGTCATACATCATGAGTTTATTTAGCTCCAACATTTGGACTTTATTCATTTAGGTATTTGCGAATGAAGTTTAGCTCATTATTTTATTTATTTATTTATTGTCAAAAATATTTGTCGCCACTATCCTTGAAAATATATACCGGATAAACACTGTAGTCCCAAATGATTTCACACCATAAATTCCATCTATAACACTTGTTATAATGTCCACCAAAAAAATCAAATGTTCTCCTTCAAACACTACTATAATATCTACTAAGTAATTATTTTTTAAGTACATCATTAACACTTAATTATTCTTCACTTTTTTTCTGAAAATAAAATATAATAAATAATTTATAATTAAATATATATTAAATAAATCACCGAATACACGTAATACTCAAATTACAAAAATCTATAATGGGGTGAAGAGTTAAGGAGTCGTAACAAATTGAGTATTATGGTTCATGGTTGGTGTTTGTTGTTCACCTAAAGTTAAGACTCTTGAATTATGGGCCCCATGCAACTTTGTGAGAAATTTAATATTATCATGACCAATTGAAGCTTTTATTACTTCTAGTTATCCTTTTTATACTTTTTACTTTGTTTCTAGCATTGGCTAGGACTAGGGAGTACATGCAAAGAAAGTGTCCCATTCCATGGGCCACATAGGGCAACAACTCTTTGGCTCAATAATTACAAGATCTTGCTACACTTAGACACCCCCCCCCCCCAACCCAACCCCCCACTATGTATATCATCCTCCCAAGGAAGATTTGTTGTGGTGATCCATAAAATTAATAAAATACAATTTGTTAATTATGTTATTAATAGCAAAGATCTATATAATTATTGCTAAAAATATATGAATTTGTTCCGATATCTAACCTTTAGCTACAAATTTAATATAATTTTCAACAAAAAGTAGTAATAATGCAACATATAGAGTCGTGTCCAACGGATAATTTCTCAAGGCCTACCACTTCTATGTATAATTTGTATAAGATTCGAACCTATCATAAATTCCACTAGCTAGGTAGATAAAAAAAACACTAAAGTTCTATTCCAATGGCATAATTATAAATTAACTTGAAGCATGGTGAGCATTATATCATTACCTTAAATTCATTCACTAAACATGTTTAAATTTCCCGCGAAGTGGTTTGTACGCAATGAGAAAATTATATTTATATATATATATATATGTATTTACTGTTAAACTTTTACTACATGCTAAGAGAAATAAAAAGTATATTTGCTTAAAAGTTTAGATATTATTAATTTTCAAAAGGCTTACAATAAATGTATGTTTATTTGTTGATTTGCCCAAGTAGATCGGTTACTGGCATTTGTAGCGGTAGCGTTTAGATATTTAAATGCATCGTAACACTTTTAAAGCGCTGCGTTTCGACTCTAAATACAATGTAAATGAGTTAAATAAATTACATTTAAAATAAATTATTTATAAACGAACGAGATTTTTAACTACATTTAATATGTTCCAAACGTAGAACAAGCACCCTATAATATAAAGTGAAAAGGTGAAAGTATCAGAATTTTTTTCTAGGATATTTATTCAATTTACCTTTGGGTCTTTACATAAGCAAGATAATATATCCACTGCCTAGATGCTAATTGATAGTGTGAATGATGTGAACCTTTTTTCTACCACATGCAGTAAATATAATATGCAGAAGTCCAGACATTTACAGCTACCACTTTTCTTGTCTTCATAATATCCCTATCCCTCCTTAAAAACCAAAGCAATGAGGGCTTTTGTGTGTATATGGTTTTCATTTTTATTTTTTATTGTGATTGATATGCATGCAACTTAATTATGAAAATTTGTACATTTATAATTTCTGGCTATAATTTAAGTTTAAATAGGAAAAAAGAGGTGGAATAACATGTACTTGTTAGTTGTTACTTGTTATGTGAGTGAACAAGAATGACTCAAACTTAAATAATAACATAAGACAAAATTGAAGGCTATATATTTACTTTTTTATGTTTTACAAAATATATTTAAAAGGTAAGGTAGGGGAGATGGAGTAAAAAAAAATACAGTAAAATGCTCGATAAATATAAGGGTTTTCACAAAAAATAATATTTAATTTTGGTCTAGGCCAAACAGCTTTAATAAATCTATCATTAAGCATTTAAGGTGATAAAGTTTTATTGATAAATCTATGATAAAATGACATTAATTTGTATAACTAACTATTATGATAATCAAATTATTTAAGAATATGAGAAATGATTACATATGACCTCATGATCACTATATATGAACATGTTGTAATTCATAGTTTAATTATAACTTATCCGTGCAAGTTCCACTAAATACATATTATCGAATCATTTTATTTTAACTATAAGATATATGAATAAATTAATATATAATGCGTTAAATTCTTTCTTTTTTCTTTATTAAGATTTAGGGAGGTTTTTTGTGGAAAATTATTTTTTTTTTCTTCTTTACGTGTGACATTAATTTTTAATTAGGAGAGTATTGATTCGTTCATTTCATAGAATATATAGTTTCATTCTCATTTCTTATGAGATCTTACTTTGTGTCTCTATCTATTTCAAAATAAATAAATTTGTGACCTTTTTCTGGTGTGTTGATTGGCAGCAATTGATCTTTGCATATTTGGGTGTTGAATTATTACAACAACTTTTTATTTCATTACTCGTGTTAAAAATTATTTTAAAGGAGTTTGAATCTTTTTCAAAAGTATTTATTCTGTCTATTAGATAATGATATAATTGATGTTCATCTTGATTTAAATATATTATTTATTTGAAATAATTATCATTTGAGTTATATTCTACTCTCGTGATCTTTTTAACTTTTGCAATAAATCAGAATTTTAACATATTTCAGTTATTTAATTATTTGTTAAAAAAATAAAAATAAATTAATGATATGTAAAGTTAGGGAGATACACTACCACCTTTAGTTGTGTGCATCTATCTATATAAACAAATTAAACATGTTTAATTACTTTACATTAATATTTTCAAAATATTTTTTGTGTTGATTTATTTCTTGATTGACACAACCATATGAAGCAAAAATTTGTACGAAAATCAATATTATATATACAAACAAATTTTATATTATTTTACAAGACTCTCACATAATAATAAATAAATAAATTCATATTCATGTGAGCGTGTGTGTGTGTGTATATATATATATATATATATATATAAATAAAACTTATAAAAATAAAATTTCTGGCATTTTGTTTAAAGTTTTTAACTTTTAAGCCAATAATATGCCGGTAAGAAATGATCAGTTGTTATATTCACTCCATCAGTTTGTTTGTTTTTGTTATGCGCCAAAAAGGCTTATGGTTCCGATTATTTGCCGCCTAAAAGTCATTGGAAGACGTGACAGAATTCGGCGGGCCCAAGACAGCTGCATCTGACACATCATTTGTTTTTTGTTAGACGATACACTAAACCAAATAATAATAATAATAATATTATTAAAAAAAAAATTAAAAATAGGCGGGGAAGGAACCGGCGGGTGACACGTCAACGTCGTCACGGTGGGACCCACCTGACCCCTCCTCTCTTCCTTCGGTTAGGAGGAGTAACCAATTGATCGTACGGCGCATGAGAGGAGAGAGAGAGAAAAGAGAGACAGTCACCCACTAAACGACACAGTAGAAGTAACCGTAGCTGTGCCTACGTTTGTCTCGTAGGTTGGAGTTTACGAAAAAGTCCTTTCTTTTTACTGGCAGTTACTTTGAGGATCCGCAAGATGTTTTGGTAAATTTGCACAATACCAAACAAATTAGGCTGCAGAGATGGGGGAAGATATTGAGATTCAGAATGGGTCCCACCTGGAGTTTTCTGTCTTTTTGCTGCTGCTGCTTCTTTGTTGTAGAGTTATGTCTTTAGGAGAGTAGGACTAGACTAAAGGACACTGCTCTCCTTTGAAATAACACACACCAGTACATTGTACACATATATGTCAATTCCTACCAATTTCTAAATTTTAGAGGTGCTTCTTTTATTTTCACACAACCCAAAAAAAAAAAAAAAAGTAAGATTTTTGTTTTTAAATTTTATAATAAAACGTTATTATGCTACTGAACGAATAGAATAGAATAGAGAAAAGAATAAAATAAAAAATATATATTTTTTAATAATTATTTTGACAAATAAATTATTTTAATAAAATAAAATTTCATTTTATCTTTTTTATTTTCATTTTATGTGAGAGATGATAGAATAAAATCAATTTCATTCGTTTATTTCATTCTTTCAATTTATACGTAACATTATTATATTCAATATTTATACGTTCGTAACGTTTACTAAATTCTTAGGTAATATATTTAATACTTTTGAAAATATGAAGTTATCTTCAAAGGTCATTCTTTTAGAATTAAATTTCTAATTTTAAAACAAAGAGTTATTATTTATGTTAGAAAAAATTTGTTAATTTATCATACTCCTATTTTATTATGAAATACTAACAAACTTCCCGATTAATTTAGGTAGATGATGTGGAAATTAGATGCACTTTATGTCCAAAAATAAATGTCATTTTATATCCAAAAATAAAAATCTCTTTATTAAAAATCAAGTGATTGATACAGAAGACAGTTTTGTGAAAAAATAATCATTTACCGGTATCAACGCTCTTTCCCGCATATCATATTGTTTTTAAAAAAAATTAAAATATAATCTTTTCGGTTCCAAATTATAAGATAAATATTGATTTTTTTAAAGTTAATCTCAAATATTTTTAAATTCAAACTTAACATAAATTCATTTAATTTATGTCATTACAATTATAAATATCATAAACTATTTTTTTAAAAAAGTACTGTTAATTATAAAATTTATTATTTTTAACACTTAAATAAATCATGCTAATTTTAAATTTAAAAATGTGTCAATTTAACTTTTAAAAAATTAATATTAATCTTATAATTTAGAGCGGATAGAGTATAAAAAAGCTAAGAAACACAATTCTTTTAAAATGTTTACAAAAGCTCACAATTCTTTACCTAAAAGGTGTATGTATGTATAATGTAGAAGGAAAATGGAACAAGTGGAAAGGAGAAGTGAAGTAAAATAAGCAAAATTACAAAACAAAAGGGAAAGCTTTAACCTCTGGTGATGGTAGCCATTGAGAGTCCTTTATATAACTCCAATGGTGGTAAAGAAACAAAGATTCTCCCTCCACTGTAATGGATTATAGCAATTAATTATGGTAAATTTTATTTATTTGTTTGATTTGATTACTACCATTTTTGTAAATTAATTTTAAAATGGAAGAAGATATGTCATGAAGCACTTCCACTCTTGGAATAAATTAATAAGAAATTGTGGTAGCCATCCCTTTTAACTTTAAATTAAAAGCACGTAATTATCCACGTCGATGCATCTCTCCTCTCCAAGAATTTGCTAGATGGAGGAGTATATGGGATTTAAATTTAGAACCCTATCACGAACATTCTTGGCTTTATTCCTTCCTCTCTTTTTTTCTTCCAATTATTTAATTAATTAAAGGAAAGAAAACTTTTTTGTAAAGAAAATCCAAGAATGTCTGTATTTGTTATCTATATAGGATAATATTTTTTGAAAAGTGACTTTTTAATTGCTACATTAAAGTACGTATCTGACGAGGCCTTCTGGCATCCTTAATTTTAATTAGTACTCCATAAATAATACTTTCATAATATATATATATGTTTAATATTGACTTTTTAAAATAAATTTATGATATTTTTATATTTAAAATTAATATATGAGTTAATTTAATTTTGAACAGTATAATTATAAAAAAATATGAATTATTTAATTGGTACAAGTAATTACAATATTTATTAATTTAAAAAGAATTAAATGAATGATACCACTTCTGAATTTTAAAATATTGATTCTATATTTAAGAACAAAAATATCTCTCTCTCTCTCTATATATATATATATAAAGCTTTTAGACATGTGGCTTATTATCCATTTAGATTATAGCTTTTTTTATTTATTAGGAAAGTGGGAAAAAAGGATATATTAAATATTTGGAAGCAATATGAGACAAGGAAGAGATATTGACGAGGATATAAAAAAACACAAGATTGAAGATGGGTGGGTGAAACGGCCAGCTACATCCAAAAATGTTGTGCAATGCATGTCTCCAAGTTGAAGGAAAAGGTCTTATAAGACAGGCTGAATGTTGTATAGATGAAGCTGAATGTTGGGAAGACCAATAAGTACCATGAGCATAATTAAGTTGCTATTTGCTGAAATGAAAATATTAAAATAAATATGTTGTCACCCAAGATTGGATATTTGGATATGAACAAAAGTTTGGGATTTTTTTATTTTTTTTTGAGAACTTATTTTAATATAATTTGATTCTTAAAAAAAATTGAGACCTTAGGTGAACATCGATATAACACTGCCTATTTATTTAGGAAACTGAGATTTTTAAGGCATTTTTTTCCTATTCTATTCAATAGAAATGTTGTAGTACTCAATTATATAGTGTTTAAACGGCATACATTTGCATTGAGAACGAAAAGAAGAATTTGTAGAAATTTGAAAATATCATTTCCATTCATTTAGTGTTCTTAAATAAAAACAAATTACCAAAAATTAAAAATAAACAACCCAAAGCTTTATGTTCGAGAGAACTCAACCAATTTTCATCATATATATATATATATATATATATATATGTATGTATGTATTGAACGTGAAGTGACCAACTAATCTTGAAGTATAATTCTTTCTAAATCCTAAAAATATTCAAATTTGACTCATTCAATGTCAGCCAACCAATGCGACTCCTTCCCAATTTTAATTTGCATTTCTTGATGGTTCAAAGCTGGCACAATTAATAATTTCTTCCTCTATAAAGTAAAGAATAAAATGGTCAGCAGATTTGTTTTTCTAAGTTAGTTGTCTCAATTTAGCCCCTTATCAGTTTACTAGTTAACATGCACTACATGTACATAGTAGTTATAATATTTTTTATAATGGTGAGATCTAACAATCACAAATATTCAAAAGCAAAACTCTCATACCGCATTATTATTTTATTGTAGGAGGTTCGTTTAGTGCAACACAGTGTTGTTGCATGAGACTTGCCTACTGCACCAAAGAGTCGCAAAAGACTTCGAGTGTTTTCAGCTTAAATTTTGTTATGAACAAAATGTGTTGAACATATAAACTCTTACAGCCACTATTTTATACGAATCATGTCCTTATATTTAAATGTACACGTTATTATTACAAAAATAGATTAATATGTTGTTAATATATTGACTAACCAATATAAAATCCTCTCTTTCAAATAAAATAATATATATCTAAAATATTCTTTTATACATTTTGGAGTCTCACAAGTCCCATTAAATGTGGAATACTAAAAAAGTTTCAAAGGAAATAATTGAAAGGAAAAAGATTGTTCCTCCTTTGGGGATTGTATGACCAACAGAAAGAAGGGAACTAGGGCATGTGTTTTGGAAAGAAGAAAAGAGGCTGTCCGTCCGTCCGTCCGTCCGTCTATTAATTAATTCTAACTTCAAGTACAAGCAGCTACTTTTATTGGAGTAGTACCTAATTCTTCTTTATTAATAAATATCAAGGATACCCAACTTAATAACCATTTTGACCAAAAAGTGCAAAGATTTAAAATCTAAAGTGATGCATGAATTCATAGTTTGATACATGAAAACAATAACCAATAATAAACTGTCACATGTCATGCTTCAAGGGTAATATGGACTTTTACTGGCAAAGCCCATTGAATAGGCTCAATAGCATTCGACCCAGTCACGTCACTAAAGTGTTTGATAAAATTGAGCTAAGAGGCTAGTGATTCGTATATTTTAATAAATTAAATTATTTGATTAAAATAATATTTAAATCTAAAAAGTTGTTTAGCAATTAATATGTGTAAAATATTTGAATGATATTATTTTATCATTTTGATCTTCTGAGTTGTTTAAAAAAATTATTTAGTAATTCTAAACATGCAGTCTAATAAAAAAAACAAGTGAATAATACTATTGAATGTATCTATATCAAAATATTCATATACTCAAGGGAATAAATATTATACAAGTCACTTAAAAAATTTAGCAATAATGTATAATATGATTAGATAAAAAAAATGTATTAAAGTTTAATAAAACAATAACATAATAGTTCAAAAAAAAATTTATACTTTCTCCGTTTAAAATATAAGATCATTATTGACTTTTTAAAGTCAATTTAAAATATTTTGATATTCATAATTGACATGAATTTCTTTGATTTTACAAAAATACTCATTGTAAGATTTATGATTTCATAATTTTTAATCATCTCAATTTTAAATTTAAAAATATCTCAAATTGACTTTTCAAAAATCAACAATGATCTTAGAATTTAAAATGGAGGAAGTATAATATTTATTGAGGTTATTTTTGTCCATAGATTTAAATATTTTGATAAGAGATAGCTCTTAATGATTTGTACTTAATTTTCTCTCTCATCGATTTAGAGGGCACTAAGATGTATGATTGTTTTTTTGTCAAACAAACTTCATCCTCTTACCGAATGAGAGAAAGGTTTTTAAGAGTTTTTTAAAAAAGAGGCCTGATATGTATTGCGATAAATTTATGTCGAATTACAATTGTGAAACTTATCAATATATGAAATTAATATAAATTATAGGAGGACCCTATTTATTACACATTTTTCTAAAAAAGTTACCATTAATACTTATCTACATAACTATTGACAATTAAAAAGTCAATGTAAACATTCACAATAATAAAAATTTGAGTCCAACTATATATTGCGATAAATTTACGCAGAATTACAATTGCGAAATTTATCAATACATAATATTGATAAGAATTATAGGAGAGTCTCACTTATTACACATCTTTCTAAAAAGATAACCCACTAATATTTATTGACGTAACTGTCAATCAAAAAATTAACGCAAATATTCATAATATATATCATTTTTCTAAAAATTTATTCTCATTCATGCATGTATACATGTATGTATGTATTAAGAATATTTTCTAGAAAATATTAAAAATATTTTTTTTTAAAAATCGTCATTTAATAAATATATCTGTATTTCTAGAAATTTTAGAGCGGATGGAGTATATATTTATCTGTATTTCAAGTGGAAATTCTCAGCTTCAAAATGTTATACGATGAAGAAGATACAAGGTTCCAAATGACATGAAACAAAACTGAGCTAGTAAAATTGTTTGTTTAAAATCAAGGCAATTTCTTTTCCTTTGTCGACAACTAAATATACATCGATCCAACTGAGGGGCTGAAAGAAGAAAGTAGTACACACTAGTAATATATAATAATATATAATAGTAATATGCATGGAATGGGCCCTTACAATAGACATGAAGAAAATTGTAAATTGTAAGCAACAATTAACTAATGCTTATTAATTATAGTTTAATCTTCAAAACGACAACATGTTAACGTCCGAAACTACCATATTAGAGACAAGGGAGTACAACCTTGGATTGTCTACCGTTCCCCCAATAGATTTCCTTATAGCTTTAATCTGTGATGTCATTTACTCATCTACCTATAATAAGAGTCTCGTTTCTCAAATGACGTTATTATATAAAAGATTATTTTTTAAAATTTTATAAAATGCACAATATTTTTAATTTTTTAAACATAATTTTATTATTAGATCACAACTAGCAAATTAACAAGTCATTGACGTTTAAGGGTGAACAAGAAAATGAAATACATCTTTAATCTTTAAAAATTTTACCAATTAAATTCTATTTGTAGAACGGAAGAAATATCATTTTTTGGAACATTAAAATATGATGATGTGTTGCACCACGCAAACTTAATAAAATCTGAGTGTCAAATTCAGAGCCATGTCTTTCGTTTTTAGGACGTCACTTAAAGGAAGTTTACTTTTAAAATTGTTGTACTAAAAACCCCATTTTATTTCAATTCTTATAATTTTCACCATTAATTATATAAAAATTCATTTTTTTTCTAAATGATTTGCTCTTAATATGGAACTCTAGTTTGGCAATGGAGGGGTACTATTTTGTGATCCAGTGACTTATATTTCGCTGCAACAATACTAATTCATCTAAAATATCATCTCATTTTCAAAAGCAAAAATAAATAAAATGCATTATGCATGACATATATACTAGTTAATACAAATATATGATGCAACAACTAACAAGGTAATTCAATCATAAGCAATATTTACGTATGAGGAAAGTTATGAGTTTGAACTTCTATTCAAAATGTATTTGTGTATGTAGAAGGTAAGTATATATCAAAATCTATTTGTGTGTGTGTGTGTGTATATATATATATATATATATATATATATATATATATATATATATATATATATATATATGTAGAAGGTATGTACATAGAATCGGATGTATATATATAGAGAGAGAGAGAATTTGTGCTAACACGTTCGTTGTCACCATATTATTTGGCAAAGCCAATTATTGTTCTGATTTTTTTTTTTACTCACATAGACCCAAAAAGGGTCATGTATGGCCGTGATGGACAAGTTTTAACTTGATAATTAATGGTATTTGTTTCTGACATTTGGTACCTGAAAGACCAAAGCAGCTGCTATCACGATGTCGTGCCGGTGCATGCTCAGAGATCTTTTAAAAAATAATTAAAAAAAAACTCAAATAATGCAGGGATTATAATCTACCAACTGGGCCAGACATACATGATCTGTTGTAGTAATTAATATAAGAACATTATATTAGTATCAGGATTCAAGATTGAAATCATATGATATTCTGTTCGGTTTGTCAGGTACAATGTGAACACATAACGTCAGCTCCAATTTTATTGGACGTCCCAAAGGAAATAATCAATTTTTATTTTATTTTTTTAAAAAGAATTCACAACGTTACAGAATAACCGTCAAACAAGCAGATTACAATCTATTCATGAGATCGTATTGTTCCTCAACTAAACGATGCTCAGCTCAACAGGTTAACACACTAGACTGACAAAATAACCAACACTTCTGTACCAGTATGAGCTTATCTTCCAGGATTTTTAGATTATATATCTGAGAACAATCCTGTCATCTTTATATAATAATCACTCCAACGACTAAAAGAGCTCGAAAGAATCACCAAGAAGATTTTGCAAACGTAGCACCAATAGAGGCAAGTACAAAGCATAAACGGCTACTTTGAATATGTTGAAATGATATCAAAGTTTTATTTCTATTTGTAAAAATTAATATTTTCACAATATCTACATGACGTGAGTGTTAGACCCATTTACTATTCATGTTAAAAAAACCTTATGAAAATATTAATCCTTGTATAAATATAAATTCTTCTAAAGAATAAGTAGCTTAAAACTTGTAATCAGTTCAACGGTTAGCGAAAGTTGATCATACTCCCAAAATACAATCAGAATATATATCACTTTGGCAATCCCATAAGCTGGATGTATCATTCAGTAAGAAGTAGAAGAGAAATTAACCCTTCATTTGTTCATTTTCTCAAAATACATCCCCTCAAAATAAAGATTGCTTCTAAACCGAACTAAAAATTCCCTCTTCTTAAACTACTATGTATATAGTAAATGAGCCGTATTCTTCTGAGCTGAACTACGAAATCCTCATTTCTGAGAACCAGCTTGAGCTGGTTCAACTATCTCGGCCTCCGCTGGTTCAACTATCTCAGCTTCAGCTGTTCCAGGACTCGGTGTGTTGGTCGCCAGCGGCGGCTGAATAAACTCAGAACCAGGTGTTGCCCACTTGTCTGTAAGAGCCATGGTCATCATCTCATAGATCTTCCCACCAAGTTGAGCTGGACTTTCAGGCTGCATGTATCGGAAGAATATCAAGAACACAACACAATAAGCATCTATCAAAATCACATCACAACAGATCATTTACATAAATACTTTTTTTCTGGTGGCTCATTAAATTGAGGAGCAGCCTACTTCCACAAGAAAGTAGGGTAGTTCCTCGATGTTCCCTCTCACACATGAAAAGCCATGTCAGGGGTGGACCATGCCAAATTAAACAAGTAGAACTAGTAGCCCCCTAGGCCCTATAGGTTGGTGTCATGCCATTTTTTTGCTGCATAGACCCCTCTAGAACCAGTCCCAAAATTAATTTAGCTTATAACGTTACAACTCACAACACAAGATGCTTTATTATTCAAGCCTACAAGAGAGAAATGCTTTATAATCCTATCCTGAGCATGAGATGTAACATGCATGATGCAGAACCACACCTGAATAACAATGTACGGATAACGTACTAGTCTAGGCACACTATGTGAAACTTAACATGATTGAATAAAGAGTTGAAAATGGATTACTTACGGTGAAGCCACTGGAAACTAATGCGGTGTCATACAAAAGATCAATAGCCCTCAAGGCTTCCTCATCATTTGGACTACTTCTGCATGCAGCCTGGATCATTCACCAATGCAAAAAAAATTGAAGACACAGGTTATCAAACTTTGCTATAGTAAAATATTTGAAAGGAACTGTATGAAGTATCCAAGGAATCATCATACATCCAAAGTTCTTATGATTGCGTGATTAGGATTGATCTCAAAGATCCGCCTGCTTCTCATAAACTCAAGGCTAGCGGTATCACCAACAGTCTGTGCCTTCATCAGCCTGCAAAAACAAATCCAAGCTTCAGATGAGGATGTCAAAAAGAAAATCTAGAAGAAAAAAAAACTGTATCAGCTAATGAGCAAAAGTTGCCATTTCACCTCTCCATGTTGGCAGACCAGCCAAATTTGCCAGATACAAGAACACAAGGGGATGTACTTAGACGGTTAGAGATTTGAACACTGGCTACTTTGTCACCTAATCGCTTCTTTATCCAATCGCAAGTTTGGCCAAATTCCTGCTTAATCTCCTTTTCTTTATCCTCGTTCTTATCACCTATAAAAAAAACATTGAGAAAGGGGCTACTATTACCATCAGTTAAAGAAGACTTCCAAGTTCCAACAAGATATAAGAAAAGCAAGAAAGTTCCATGAAAAACATAGCAAATCAAGTTTGCTTTTAAAAATCAAGTTAATTTAATTCGCATATCCAATTTCTGAATAAATGAAAAGGTAGTGTACCTCGATTCATTCTAAGAGCTTATTAATTTTATGGTCCTACCATATTTACCATGCCATGCCATCGTTGCTCTACTCCCTCCGTTCCAAAATATAAAATCAATTTTAACTGACTGAAGTCAGTTTGAGATATTTTCAAATTTAAAATACAGATGGATTTATATAAGCTTAGTCAAGACAGTTATGAATATTGTAAACTATCTAAAAAGGACTATTAGTCACAAGATTTATTGTTTTAAAAAGTTAAAAGAATCACACTAATATTGAATTTGAAGATGTCACTAATTGACTTCAATTAAGTCAAAATTTATCTGATCGGAGGGAGTATATAAGCTGTCCTTCCCAAGGCACATTGAAAGGAAATTGAATGAATTTCATATCCTACAAACCTTGAATTATTCCTAAAGTTGACAAGAATCCAATATATCAAGTTATCAACTAACCTAAATCAAGGTCTTCCTTGCTAATATCAACAAAAGTCTTCTCATTGTATGATTTCAGGTTTGTGATTGCAACTTCATCAATGGGATCAACTAAGAATAGCACCTGCACCAAAGAGGCCAAAACAATTAAAAAGACTACAGCATACAAAAACAAAGCCAACTCCTTATAATTCAAAACCCACACATACTTCAAGATCCTTCTCGAGAAGCTTCTCTAGGAAGGGTGTGTTCTTTGCACTCGTCACGCTGTCAGCAGCAATGTAATATATATCTTTTTGCTCAGCTTTCATGTTCTGAACATATTCATCCAAACTGATCATATCTTCCTCACTTTGTGAAGAGAAAAATCGAAGCAATGGAGCAAGGCGCTTGTGATTTTCACGATCCTCAATGCATCCCAATTTTATGTGTTTGCCAAAGTTCTCCCAGAACTTCTCATAATCCTAGAACAAGAAAAAACAGTCTAAGGTGAGCTGATAATGAACTGGCACTAATAGAAGCAAAATTATATGCTATGAGAAATGTTGGCATTTAAAGGCGTAGAATTTGTGGCACAAGGTGAAAGGAATTCTCTAAGAAAAAGAAATTTGCAAGCAAGATTGAGAATGTAAATAAAAAGGAAAATGATAAAGACATACATCACGGTTCTCACTATCGGATAAACGTTGAATCATTTCAAATGTCTTCCGTACCAAACGTTTCCGCATTATACGTACCTTAAATGGCAGAAAATAAGTGTCAGATGATAGAGATTTATAGAGATTTTTTAATTAAAAATTAAAAGGGTAAAACACCTCAATATCATTAAATGAGTCAAATGCACTTACAATACGACTTTCTTGGAGTAATTCACGCGACACATTGAGGGGAAGGTCATTTGAGTCCACAACACCTTTCACAAAGCTTAGATATCGTGGAAACTACTCCATCCAATGAAGGAAACCAGAAAATGAGTTAGCTTTCTAATCATAAACCCTTTCAAACCTTTTCTTAAAAACAGTTAGTTATTGTTCTTACCAATTCTCCATCAAAGTCATCTGAAATGAACACACGCTTAACATAGAGCCTTATGTTCTTTGTTTTGGGATTGACTATGTCTTCCTTTCCCATCGGAGCAATAGAAGGCACATAGAGTATAGACCTGAACTCCACCTCTCCCTGCAAGAAAGGGGAATGGAAATTAGTAAGCACCGAAAACACACTCAAATATAACATAGTGAATCAATTCTATTGCCAAATAACCTCGGGACTGAAGATATACCCTTGTGCATAATTAAAACTTTGTGATGCCGCACAACAGGCATAATTTACTTAAAAGAAAATCAAACTACAATAAAAGAAATTATTAAAAACATAGTAAATAATTTTAAACATCATTATCAAACCTCTGTTGTAAAGTGTGAAGATGCTAAAGGCTCTAAGTACTCGTTGAAGGCCTTCTTGTAGAACTCATTATATTCCTCAGTAGTTACTTCCTTAGGATTCCGGAGCTGCCATTGATAACAGCATTATAACTTAGTTTGGAGGACAGGTATTATATATGAGCTAACGCGAATTAACAATTCAAAGCTAACCCATATTGGCTGTGTCTCATTGGTGAGCTCCCAATCCCAATACTTCTCCACAACTGTCTTAGTTTTCTTCTTCTTCTGTTATAAGAAAATACAATTGAAAAATGCCAGTATGTTATGACTCCTTTCAAAAGAAAAAGATGGCTCAATAAAACTCAGATTTAGTAAGCCAGTGGATAACCGGTTACCTCAGCAGCATCTGCATCCTGTTCATCCTTCTTCACCTCAGCAGGATCCTCATCAACCTCAACCTGTGCAGAGCATAATATTTAGGATAGTAAATGCAAAAGGATAGATAGGTCTATGAAATACCAGAAGCACTATGTCACCTCTTTAGTATATCCCTTCTCCTGCCAAGTGTAAATTGGAAATGAAACAAACTGCGAATAGTTCTTCACGAGCTTCTGAATCCTTTCTGGATGGGCAAAACCTTTTTCGTCACGCTGATTTAAAGCACAAAACGGGGAAAAATAGATCAGGGTAAGCTTGGATATATACATATATATATACATGTATATATATATATATATTTATATATATCAAAAAGTATCAAATTGTAAAATCAACTAACATATGAAGTGTGTACAAACCTTGAGGTATAATGTGAGGCGGGTACCACGAGGGATGAGCTTTTCAGGGTCCGTCTCCTCTCGGATACTGTAGGAGCTAGAATTGGCCTCTCCTTCCCATACATATTGTTTATCAGATTTTGCGCTCTTTGTAGAGACAACCACCTTTAAATAGAAACACCCATGAGACAACAATATGATAAAAAAGACTCCAAGTAAAAAAGTAGAAAAGAATGAGCAGATTATATAGCTCAGGAACAAGAAATACCCTATCAGAAACTAAAAAGGCCGAATAAAATCCAACACCAAATTGACCAATCAAATTGCTGTCAGCTCCAGCATCCTTGCTCTCCTGTGAGACAATGTGGTTTGTGTTAGTACTACTATGGCTTTGGTCAAGGACTTAATTTATGCAATGCAAGCACAAAAACGGGATGTTAAAAATGAAAAAAAAAAAATTCTAAAATTTGCACCTTCAACGCCTTTAGAAACTTTGCTGTCCCACTTTGCGCAATGGTTCCCAGACAATCAACAAGTTCTTGGCGGGTCATACCGATACCAGAATCCCTGCATAAAGAATTATAGGTCACAACACTCTCATTGAGTAGAAAATTTATTGACTGAAACTTTTTTTAATACATAGCTTACGTGATTGTAATTATCCCGTTATCTGTATCCGTCTGGATGCGGATATCGAGATCAACTGCATCTTTTATAAGCTCACTGTTGGTAACACTAAGAAACCGCAGCTTGTCCAAGGCATCGCTTGCATTGCTGTAAATAAAGAGTGATAAAAGATCATTAGTAGCTCATTCTTTGCAGAAGGGAGTAAGACATTCCAGTCATTCTTTACTGCTTAATGAAACCAAACCTGAATGCTACATTACAAGTGCAAGCAATGAACCAAACTACACTAAGCTAATTATACTATCTTTTGGTTCTTAAAGCATAAGGCAGATATCCTAGATCCTGCTTTCTATATTCTGTACGCCAATTATAATGCTCTTTAATGTAAGAAAAAATACATTAAAATAACATTTCCAAAACTGACCAGCATAACTAGAAAAGTGAGATAGAGAACTTTTCTACAATAAATGGAATGCAGGCAGCAATCAATAATCATTTTCCAGTGATATGGTTTAACTCTGGGCAGCTTTTGGATCTTGAAATATATTTGCAGCAGTATGGAATCAATCATACATTAATAAGATCAGAGATTTTCTTGCTGCTCAAGACATACCTGATAAGTTCACGAAGAAACACCTCTTTATTGCTGTAGAGGCTGTTGACAATGAGGTCCATGAGCCGACTGACCTGTCACAAAGCAATAAATAATATCAACTACAGATTCAAAATAGAGAAAGATGGAAAAACAAGTAATAAAAAGGGCATTCAGTAAGATATGTAGTTCCAGTAATGCACCTCTGCTTGATACTCATATTTCTCAGTTGGTGCATCAGTTGATTCAGAAGCCGCTGCAGTTGACTCATATCGATTGCCTAGAAACTGCTTATTTCTCGGATTAATATGTTTGGTGAATTCAGAACCGCTACATCTCCCAGCAGTTAAGACTGAGTACCACCTAGGTTGGGCATCAATCTCTCCAGTCTGTTCCAAATTGAGTACGATGTTACATGTGGAGAGTAAAACATTGATTATAGTAAACATCTTGAAGGAGGGGAAAAAACATCAACAAGCATATCAAGCCCAAGTTTTTTCATTATCATCAGTAAACATTTATCCTTTTTCACATATACACTATAAAAATAACAGATGAATAGCTGAAAATGAGCTTTGTGATAGCAACATACAAACAGATAATATAAAGACCTAATATAACAATACGAGACATACTGAAATTGAAGCACCAAGTCTATGAAAAATCACCAATCAAGAACAAATACATATTGAATTAAAACATTATGCCTGTATAACCTTATTCAGATAAAAATCTTGTCTTTTAAAATGCAAACACTGAATTAGCAACAATCTCCAAAAACAAAACCAAACATGTAAGGAGGGCAATAATCATCAAATAATTTGTTGACTCATTCCACAAGAAAACACCTTGTATTCAAATGTAAATCCAAACAAAAACATATAGTACGCTATCTCTACCAAAATGAGAGTCTACTTTAAAAATCGACGAATTTAATCTCATTATTAAGCAAGCTAATGTCTAGGCTGTTAGATTATGTCAAAGTTGAAATATTTTACAATGGAATCTCATTTTTGCAACAAAGTAGAAACTTAAGTATTTATTTTTAGTTTTACTTGGCTTCACCAAATTAAATTATTAGTGATTATCTTCAGTATTTCTTTAAATGAAATGGTTCAGTATGTTAATCTGTCAGTATGCAGATTGGTAACATATGCAATCGAACAAGTTCCAGAATAAGCACAGGCACATATTAATAATTTAACATACTCATAGCTACAATAACAAAATCTAACACAAATAAGTGTTTGTATAATATATATATATATATATATATATATATATTATTCCATCCAACCATTGTTGAAGATTTCAAGGCACATAATAAACACAAGACGATAATGACCGATACTAAGAATATATAAAACCGATTAAGAGTGATAATCAGCCAGAGTTCTGGAATTTCTTACCGAATCATTGATGAGATTAAAAGAAGAAATTGGGGCAGCTGCATTTCGGTAACGTGCGCCACCGCTGCGTAGAATAGCGGAGACGGAACGCTTCGAGAGCTTGTGCATCTTAGCAGGCAGCACTTAAAGCAGAGACTGTTGGGAGAATACGAGAAAGAATGGTTCAGCGAGAGCTGTGCTTGGATGTGTTAGGGTTTTAGTATATAAGGGTTTAAGGAAGCTTCTGGATAATTGATTATTTATATTTTCTTCACATAATTAGTCATTTTGACTGGAGTGACATTTGTCAATCGGGGATTGGAAGGCGGTGATACGAAAAAATAGTAAATGGGTTATTTACGATTTCTTTCATAGTTGGAGCAATCGTAAAAAATAAATTTACCATCATTTTTGTTGAAGTTTTTCTTCTTCTTCCTTTTTTGTTTTTGCAATAAATAGGACGTAGAAAAAATATCCCAAAAGACCTAGACGGTCAATAATATAGTTGTCATCAACTATTCATTCTAGATAGGACTATTAATGAATTAAATTTTGATATGATTTGATCTGATTTAATATAGTTTATTGGTAAATGAGTCGAATCTCAACAAACGCCTTAATGTTTAGATTCAACTCGACTCGAAAAAATTGAACTTGAATTCGACTCGGATTTGATAAGAGATTTTTAATTTTGCGTCAAATTCAACTTGGATCATTACTAAGACCTACTCGGCTCGTAAGTACTCGACTCGTTTACAAAACGAGTTACTCCTGAGCCTTCAAATTGAGTTTCAAATATGAATTATTTCACTTAAAATTGAACCACTACATACTAAATTGATTACTGAACTAATGTTTATATATAAAATTTTTACTAAACTAATGTTTATATATAAAAGTTTTTCACTTTTATTTATGTAAAGAAATTACAAAAACTGTAATATAAATTGACAATCAATTCATTTATTCATTCAAGTATAAACTTACACAATTTCATAGTACACTTTATAAACCATAAAAATTGATACAAATATCGCATGTTTAGCTTGCTAGTATAGAACAGACTAGTATTCTAATATGTCTTATCGAGCAGTTATCAAGTATGGTTTGAGAAAAAAATGAATTACTCAAACCCTAATATGAGCGAACACTGGTACGCTCGAATTCGACTTGTGTATCATTAATCAAAAAACGAGTATGAATCGAATTCGACTCAAATTAATTTCGAATTCAGATTTTGAATCATATTTTTGAGCCGATCTCGAGTCGAATAGCAAGTTACTTGGCTTGGCTTACACCCCTAGTTATTAGATCAAAACTATAATTCATTTATTTACTAATATGTGATAATTTAATCTATTAAATCAATATTATAAATAGGTGAATCTGATTTGATTTGACTCATTTACCTACCAAAACAAAATAAATTTCGGCATACCGATTGAAACAACGAACTGGCGAACAAAAGGCATGGGAAATTAAATGAATAAAACAGAGTCGTGGACTAATTCTATAGCTAACGTTGAGAGGAGTAACTGCGGATTGCCTTTGATTTTTAAATTTTCAAAAATTTGAGCCTCTTCTCTTTTTACCCATAATCATTTTAAGCTGCCTAAGAAACAAACCGAATGTTCTTAGCTAATTCAATTTATTTGTTGGGTTGGGATTTATTGGGTTAGATATTTTGGTATGGGTTCCTATTTTATTGTGGGCTGTGATTGATTGGACCCAAAGTAGATGGTAGGCCATGGTGCACATGGGGGTAACTTTCCCACTTGGTTGTATTTATTTTATAAATAAAGCTTGAGCAGGGGACAAGAAACACAAATACACTCTTTGTAATCAAGATATTATTATGCTGGATTACTGCTATCTCCGTGGTTTTCTCCCATTTTGGGTTTTCACGTAAAATCTTGGTGTTCTTGTTATTTATTCTGTATTTATATTGTTGGTGTATGTTGATATTTATATACTTTGTGGGTTAAAATCCACAAGACCACACCATCTTCCGTTGGCGCGATTTTGGGCCCGCTGTTTTGGTGATTTTATCGGATGGTCAAACTCTGGCGTTAACATTATTCAAGTAGTTTTTTGTCTCTCTCTAAAAGATACATAATTTTTTTTTTGGGTGGGGGTTTGATTGAG
Organism: Aralia elata; assembly: GCA_034770075.1. Lineage (NCBI taxonomy): Eukaryota > Viridiplantae > Streptophyta > Magnoliopsida > Apiales > Araliaceae > Aralia > Aralia elata. The sequence continues at coordinate 22,886,920 of CM068377.1, read as the reverse complement.
AAATCAGCAGTCAGCAACACCGACAATCATGGCATACCAGGGAGGAGGCAGTAGCTTGAAGTCGACCTCCATAAATGGAGTCAAATTGTGCTATGTAACTGTCCAAAGCTATTCATTGGCCGCTTAATAATATGATGAAATATTCTATCTAAAATAAATTTAAAAATTCATATATTTTATCTAAAATAAATTAAAATTCATATTAAACAGTTAATGTAATTTAATCTTAATTTATTGATATACTTATATAAATACCATGTACTTCAAATTATTTTTAACTAAAGATGTTGCGTAAAAAATAATTTTATTATAAGATATTAATTTTTATTAACATTATTTATAAATAATAAATTTATAAAAGGGGTTAATTTCATATGACCACCTGGGGTTTAACGCCTTTCCCACTTGACCACCTGCAGTCCAGAAACCTACATTTAAACACCCGAGTTTTTGAGTTGAAGTGAAAACGTCACATTTTCCATCCAAATTAACTGTGTGTGCATAACACTCGCCAATAGAGCGTGAGGTCGGGCTATAACAGTCAAAAGTGGCTGAAAAAAGTCAAAAATACCCTCTTTCATGTACCTTGGCTTTAAAAGTCCCATTTTGCTTGTATTTTTTTAGTTTTTTAAAAATAATTATAATAACTTTCAAATTTATTTATTATTTTTATTTTTTTATTAAATCTAATTATGTTTGTAAATAAAAGGATAGTATATGATTATAAAAGTCTAAATTAAATTATTTAGACTTTGGATACCAAGGAGAAAAAATAATTAAATATGTGTAAAAAGTAATAAATTATAATTTTTTATATTCTTAATATATTATAAATTTAAAACAAATTAAACAATTAAGAACATATTCACACATTATCTAATTAACAGTAAGTAAAAAAATCAAACTAAATAAATTAACTTAACTAAACAGTAAAAAATTATTTTTACACATTTAATTATTTTTCCAACAAAAGAGTGGTGTAGAGATAGAAACAAAGAAAGGGGAAAAAACTAAGCTTAGAGGAGGAATCGAAAGGTTGATTTCTTTTATCACTCTTTGTTAATAAGCTCTCTATAAGTTAAACATAAATGAAAAAAAAAATAAGAAAGCAAAACACTCAATAATCCGACTGCTCATGCTTTGGTCCGCGTGCTTTGATGCTTATGCTTATGCTGGTCTGGCCCTTTTTTTTTTGCTCTGATGGGCTGTTGATGGAGAAGACCCATACTTTAGATTTCAGTACCTTTTTTGCAGGTTTTTGTTCCTTGGTATTGGATTTTTGAGGCATGTTTTCTGTCCAATTGGACTCTTTTCTTGCATACTACTAGATTCCATTCCATATTCTTATTTTTTTTTGTTTTATTCTGAAGAAAGATGGAATTTTGTGAAGTGGGTTGTTTGTTATTTCCCGTTTTTTTGAAGAACTATGTGTTTTCTTGAAACGGGTTTGGTCAATTTTGTGTATTTGGATGTAAAGATTTCTCAATTTTGCATTTAGAATATTTGGGAGTGAACGATTCTTTGGTTGATTCAAAGATGGGTTCTCTTGTTGTGTTGTTGAGATTGAAGTAAAGTAGAGAGAGATAGAGAGGGAATATGGGTTATGTTGAAGAGAAGCTTAAACCAGCTAGGCTGATCAATGTGACAAATACTCTGCTTGAGGAGATGAAAATATTGAAAGAAATGCAGGATATATCTGGTCTGTCTGTTTATCGATGTTGTATTCTGTTATTAATTTTGTTCATTTATTTACCTGACTAATTTTTCATTGCAAAATTTGGTACATTATGTTCGCTTTGAACAATCTCTTAGAGAGAGAAAGTGATGTGTCTGAGACTGAGAGCTAAAGAAGAAGAGCGAAGCAAAGGAGAGAGAAAGTATTTGAGTTTTTGTTTGCTTAGGAGAGAGATGATGTAGTAGGCTCGGTTCGAAAATCGAGAATGGGGGTTTGTTTGTTTTGTTTTGTTTTGTTTTATTTGTTACACTCTAATTATAATACTCCATAGCTGAGCTCTTTTAATTATATATGGAGGGCAAATATGTCTTTAGCCATTTAAAATCACGGTGTTAACACGGAAAACACTTTTTCACTTCAACTCAAAAACTCGGATGTTTAAATATAGGTTTCTGGACTGCAAATGGTCAAGTGGAAAAGACGTTAAACTCCAGATGGTCATGTGAAATTAACCCTTATAAAAATGTATATTAAAACCGCCCGTAACTTGTGCAGGAATTGGACTAGTCTTTTCTGATTTGAGAAGAAATTTGTTTTAAAATATCTAACCCTCACTCTTCTTTTCTCTCCTCGAAACAAATAAAGAAGTTTTAAACTTTTCCATAATTTCTTCTCCCTATCACGCTTATACTCAGAAGCTCATTCATTTGCAACTGTTTGCTCAAAGTCCATAGTTAAGAAACGCAAAATTGGAGAAGTTTAGGGTTTTAAGCAGGAGGGGTTTCACGTTGGTACAGCGTTGTTAAATGCCGAAGAGCTTTGGCAATGGAGGGATTGGCGAGTAGCGGAGTAGAGTTGTACTTGACATCAAGTTTTACAGGTTTTGAGTGTATTTAAAGAGCAAGGTTTGATCTTGGCTGCACTTTTGGGCTTATCTGCTTTCTTTTCAATGGCTGGAATTTCGATTACTAGGCTGCAGACTTGGAAGGTATGCTCCTTTTACTTATTACTCCCTCCATTTGTGTACAATTTGATATTTTTCTAGTTAATTTGCGTTATCCTAAATTATTTGAATTTAGTGTATTTTGATTAATGTAATAGTTAATAATGGTAAGCTAGTTAAAAAGTATTACAAAGTACACAAAAATAGATTCACATCAAAATTTGAATTTTAGGATTTCGCAAATTAACTAGGATTAACCTTAGATGAGACTCTTTTTGCGGGAGAAATGGAGTATTATATAATTTGCTGCACTCTCGCAAAAATTTAATGGTGCATAATTTATAATGTTGTTATGAAGTTTCATTGTTTGAGTATGGAATTCTGTCCAAAAATAAAATATAATTGTTGCTGTCTGGATATTTGTGATTGATTTGAAGCCAAAGATGAAGGAACATGGAAAGTGCTATGTGGCACCAATATCCAATCATTTCAGTGTTAATACTATCTAAATATTGGCACCAGTCTGCAAACTTGATCAGTTGTTCTTAACATATTAGCTACTTATGATGGTTTGAGTATATGATACTTTGAATTTTGATCTTGATGCAAAAGATTGATTCAACAAGTTGCTTTGGGGTTTTGGTAGACTTCCACAAGTTCACCTGTACAAGTAAAAACATTAGAGATTGTCTACCTTTGGTACGGTTGAGATGGGGTGAACAAGATATCATTAATAGTTGTGATAAAGTTATGGTTTTCGCTCATATAGGTGTGGGCTCATTTCCTGGTAACTATTCTTATTGGCACAACCTACTATAGAATCCATTTACATAATTTTTAATGCTGTCTTTTGTAGTCAGATATGTCATACGAAAGAACCCATAACTGAAGTGTCTGCATGATACTCTAGTTTTTTAGAATTACTTAGATAGGTTGAGGCGTTGAGCTAGCACATTATTGGACTTCGAGAATTGGTTTATCTTTTTTTCTGGTTGTGACTAGAGTTTTAAGGCACTGAAGTCTTCTTGAAACAACTCATTTACTCCAGTCTTTCTCTAGTATACCAAGTTCAGTGTTTGTGTAACACCCCTTCCCGAATAGGAAATGGAGGTCACGTGCAAAGTATAACAAACCTCAATATAATAAATATAATTCTCCAAAAATTTATAGAATAATCAAATCCTAAAATCAAATAAACCTAAATGGCCAAATGTAGCTCTCTTCATATGAAACCCTAAATCGCCTCTGCAAACTTGCCGGAAGAAAAACACAGCATGAGCCAAATGTCCAATATGGATAAAAATATAGAAAAGATGCACAACTGAAATATGGAATCAACTGATAAAATACTGAACAAGGTCTCAAGCATAAATACCGACGATAATATAATCTCCAAAGTGTGGATAGAATATATCTGAATCAACAAAATTAATAAAACAAACTGATGGGGACGGGGATTTTGGGACAAAAGGATAAATCTCACAAAGATAATCTTCAACAAAACTCAAACAATTATAATCATTCAATGTATCAAAATAATGAAATACATCACTATTTATAATGCTTCTAGACAACTTTCTTAACCTAACTTGGACTCTAATAAGATAACTACAAATCAAATAAGATAGCTACAAATTAATTAAAGAAATTAAACAACTTCTAATTCTAATTCATGGGCTTCCAAAGCCTCTTATATTGTTCTAACCAACTTTCACGGACTCGTCCTACATCATTTCTCCTTCGCTGAAAAAAACTCGACTCCGTCGAGTTATCAACACAAGAACAATCACGTCGGATCACCAAAGAAGTCTTTGCAAGCTTCAAATTTGGCATGTCGAGAGCGCAAGTAAGAGTGAATTTGGTATTGCCCTTGATAATCGAATAAATATTAGCACGAGCATCATGTTGCGCATGACGATCCCATAGCCATTTACGCCCTAAGATAATGTGACAAACCTTAAGGGGTAGAACATCACACTTAACGGTATCCTTAAGCTTGCCAACGGAAAATGTAACCAAACACCTCTGGGTAACCTGCAATTTTGTATTGCTAATCCATGCAACATCATACGGTTCCGGGTGTGGCTCAACTTTTAGCCCAAGTTTCTTAACTGCTTCCTCAGAGATAACATACGTACAACTTCCAGTATCAATCACAAGAGAGCACACCTGTCCCGCACACATGACTCTCATTTGAAAAATTCGCCCACGATGGATTTTAGGACCATCCTTATGTTTCTGGGCAACAAGTAAAGGGCGAATAACACCTAAACATCCTTCCAAATGAGCATCAACGTCTAAATCTTGCTCATCGGGCTCATATTTGTCGTCTATCGGCTTGCAAACCTCTTCGTTTAAGTCAGTTTTCCCGCACTCTTTGTCAACAATAGCAAGTTGCCTAGAGGGAGAAGAGGCAACGTTCATTTTCGGGGAAGGACACTCAAAAGACATGTGACCAAAACCACGACAGTTATAGCATCTAGACGTATGGTTGTTGCTAGCATTAGAAGAACATGGGGTACGATTAGGCCTACTAGTAGCTGAAGGGCTTGCTGACGATCGTTCCACCGACCTATTTAAAGTAGGCTCCACAAAAGTACGATCCCTCCGAATTTGGCCTTGTATTGGAGGCCTAACAGAATTCCTTTTCAAATTATCCTCTACTTGGGCGGCAACTTAAACAACATCATCCAAGAGCAAGAGTTTACCTGAAGCTACACCACTTGCAATTTCCAAGTTTAATCCTCGACGGTACATGGAGATTAAAACTTCTTCAACTCAAGGGAATTCAGACCGTGTAACCAAACTGTAGAACACTGAAGTATACTCGGCCACAGATTTACTTCCTTGTACCAACTCAGTTAACTGCAAATATGTTCGTTGTTTATAATCCGAAGGTACAAAACGTCGTGTTAATGCAGCTTTCATATCTTCCCATCTTCTCGCAGTTGTATATAAATTTCGTTGATGTTGATCCCACCAAATACGAGCTGTGCCTTTCAACTTCGCTTCAGCGAAGAAAAGTTTCCTTTCATCGGATAATTCATACCAACGAAAGAAGCTCTCCAAACTATGAATCCAATCGAAGAATGCTTCGGGACCATTATCGCCATTGAAGGCTCCGACATCTAATTTCGCTCCTCTATCCACTGCATTCATCCTAGGATCTAGAACATGAGGATTAACTCGTGGATTAGGGTCATGCTGCTGTAGTCTCAAATGATTAAGATTATGAGCATCTTCTTGTCCCTTATCTACGCGTTTCGTGAGTACATCAACTTTTACTGTAAGTGCTGTAATAGAAGCTTGAACATTTGCAGTAAGTGTTGTGATTGAATCTTCAATCCTTTTGAGACGTTCATCTTGTTGTAACATATAATTTTCAAGCTTGGCGTTGATTTCTCCGACGTTTACCATGGTTCCTGCAAATTTTTTTTTTTGGACTTGCTCTAGGGGCTTAAGTGTAAAAGTATAAAGAAACAGTGGCAGAACTGGAACTACTGAAACTTCAGGGACTGAAATGGAAGAAAATGAAACTGTAGGGACTGAAATGGAAGAAAATGAAACTACAGGGACTGATATGTAAAATTTCAGGGGGTATTTTAAAATTTTAAAAAACTTGAGGGACTAAACTAAAAAGTTATAAAAACGATAGGGTACCTAACTGTAATTTTTCCAGAAGATATTTTACCTTACAGATCTGAAGCTGCTTTACTTCCAACAAAAGCTACTTTCCAACAGAGAGACGGAAGAAAGAGAAAACTTCACTAAGAGACCAAAAGAGAGAAAAAATCGTGAAGGGAATATAAAGCTGCAAAAGTTAGCGGCGGCAGGGCGCGGAGATAGTGGAAGAGCGATTTCTACTTCTTCTCCTTCTTTTCCTTTTTTTTTTTTAAGTCTGTTTGAACAGAAAAGAGTAGCCTGAGTATGGATTTTGACAGCGTGTTTAGAATGACGATTGGCCTAATTTGGGACTGTTATGAGTGTTGTCTGCAGCCCTACTACAGGTTGTATAAGAGTCGGAGGTTGTGGCGGCTAGGGTTTGGTTATATTGGGCAAGAGCGGCTAAAGGTTTGTGTTTATGTCTTGCAGGATGGTAACAGTGGGTAATCGGCTGAGTAAATTGATGGTAGTTATATGGCTTGGTTTTCTATTCAAGGCAGGGATGTTGATGATGATGGGACAATAAATTTGGGACAGTGGTAGGGGGCGGCAGAAGGTGGTTTGAGATTGGCTCTGATACCAAAATGATGGGGACGGGGATTTTGGGACAAAAGGATAAATCTCACAAAGATAATCTTCAACAAAACTCAAACAATTATAATCATTCAATGTATCAAAATAATGAAATACATCACTATTTATAATGCTTCTAGACAACTTTCCTAACCTAACTTGGACTCTAATAAGATAACTACAAATCAAATAAGATAGCTACAAATTAATTAAAGAAATTAAACAACTTCTAATTCTAATTCATGGGTGTTAGAAGTGCAAGTGTGTGTATGTGCTGAGCTGTGTGTGTGTGTATATGTGCTGTTATAGTCCACTGAGGAAAACACGTTCCTTGTTTTCCTCCTCCACTTGCTCCAAACAAGTTGTATAAATTAGGTACCTATTGTAATGTAAATTCATAATGTAATATATAGAAATTATATCATTTACATGGTATCAGAGCTAAAGCAGACTAATCAGAAGCTTTTTCTTCCCTTTTTTATTTCCGCGTCGCTACTGCTCTTCTTCTTCAATCAGAAAACTAGCCAAATACTTAGATATAATGAAATTGATATCATAAGTAGGATACCCAGTGCCAGGCGACCAACACAGTTTTTTCAATTTCGCGACCCGCTTCCTCACGCGCCCCCACGCGCCACCTCACGCGCCTGTCGCCGACGCCACGCGCCATCGCCGACCGGCGTGTGAGCCCTGTTCCGGCGAGCTTTTCCGGTGCGGTCTCCTTGCAGTCTGGTCGTCTCTCTATTCTCTTCCTACCCACAGTGGTTTCAGAGATCAAAAATCAGGTTTGCTTGGATTTGGCTTAAATTTGGTTCGGTCGGCGATTTTGGTTACTGACTGTTTGGATTTTGGCAAACTTTGGCTACTATTTGGCTTGCTTTCTGAGTTATTATATACTCTGCATAAGCCTCTTATGAAGATTGTCTCTGTTATGTTGCTTTAAATGATTTTTCGGCTTGAACTGGCTATTTGACTGCTTAATATCAGTGACAAGTGATTCACTTGTTTGGCTTGCAGTAACTGTTAGCTCAGCATAAAGTTAAGTATAAATAGGCTTGCAGTATTAAGTGTTTGGCATCTTTATTCTCATTTGAGTTCTTACTAGAAACCTTATACACTGCCTTGATAAGCATTATTGTTTGGCCTATTTTTCATACAATTACTGCTCACTGTTGGAAGCCTGTATATTATCCTTGTTGGTAAATTCCTTGGATAAATTCTTGTTGCTCCTATTATATCACCATGGCAGAAGTTGGTCTTATTATCGAAACTAATAAGGGACAGATGTTCAGAAATCATCATCTCAATTCCTCTTTGGTTCTTAGTTCTTTTAAATTGGATGGAAATAATTATCTTGCCTGGTCCCAAGCATGTCGTATGTCAATTGAAGCAAACCGAATGCAGCACTTTATCACTGGTACAAACACCATGCCTGTACAAGCAGGCACTGCCCAGGAAGAATGGAAATCTGATAACTCCATGGTAAAAACATGGATCTTTAACTCAATGGAACCTAGTCTGAGGAGTAGCTACATGTTCTTAGACACTGCATATGCACTTTGGGAAGCTATCTCTCAAACCTTTTCTATCTCTGGTGATATGTCTAAAGCCTATGATATTCGTAAACGAATTCGTGAGCTGAGTCAAGGAGAAAAGTCTGTGGCACAATATTTTGCAGAGATTAATGCACTGTGGCAGGAGCTTGATCATTATCGGGTTTTCTCAGCTAAATGTCCGGAAAATGCAGCCGCTTATCAAAAGTTTATTAATGAAGATAGGGTTGTAGACTTCTTGGCTGGTTTGAATATAGAATTTGATCAAGTTCGAGCACAGCTGCTTGGTCAGACACCTTTTCCATCACTGAGAGAGGCTCATGCTAGAGTCCAACAAGAGGAAAGTAGGCGTCGAGTGATGATACTAAAATCCACTTCTGTTGACCGATCAGCCTTGATTGCATCATATCCTAAGCCTGGTCTTTCCGTTCCCTCTCTTATTGAGAAAGAGTCCCGTGAGTGTGACTATTGTGGGGGGAAGAATCATACCAGAGACCGCTGCTTTAAGCTTCATGGGCGTCCTAAAGGACGTGGAGGTCGGTTTGGTCGTGGACGTGGGTCCCACGCCTATATGTCTAATCCTCCACTCTCTGCAGATATACCTAGTACTACAGACACTACTCATGCACTGACTCCTGAGGAAATCACTGCCTTTCGGAAGTTCTATTCCAAACCTACTTCCTCTCATTATGTCCAGACAGGTATATCTCCTTGTGCTTTTCATGTTTCACCCACCTGCCTTAGTTGTATTATAGATACAGGTGCCTCCGAGCATATGACTGGGTCCTCCAACCTTTTTACTTCATATATGCCCCGGTCTGGAAAAGACAAGGTTCGAGTTGCTGATGGCTCCCTGTCTTCTATCTCCGGGAGTGGTTCTGTAGTTTGTACTCCTTCATTGACTTTATCATCTGTTCTCCATATTCCTTCCTTCACTGCAAATTTATTATCTGTCCAACGTCTTTCTGAATCTATGCATTGTTCAGTAACCTTTTTTCCAACTCATTGTATTTTTCAGGACTTGGTGACGGGACAGAAGATTGGCAGTGGTAGTGCAGTTGATGGTCTCTATTATTTAGATGTTCCCTCATCTAACATGGTCCCTACTCAGGCTCTTCACTCTGTTTCAGACTCCAACCTAGTCTCTCTCCATCAATGGCATCGTCGTTTGGGTCATCCGTCTTTTTCAGTATTGGAACTTTTGTTTCCATCTTTAGTTAAGACTTGTAACAAAACTCAGTTTTTGTGTGAACCATGTGAACTCGGTAAACACAAACGTTCGACTTATTCTGCTATCAGCAGTCGTCATTCTGAGTCTTTTGCTATTATCCATACCGATGTCTGGGGGCCCTCTCGGATTGTTTCCCGTTCTGGTTTTAGATGGTTTGTTAGCTTTATTGATTGTCATTCTCGTGTCACTTGGATTTACCTTTTGCGTTCAAAAAATGAAGTTTTTGGTTGCTTTCAGGACTTTCATAAAATGATTCAAACTCAATTTAACGCTAAGGTCAGAATTCTCCATAGTGATAACGGTCGTGAATACAGTAATAATCATGCTTTTGAATCTTACCTCTCCCAGCATGGCATCATTCTCCAAACCTCCTGTGTCCAAACTCCAGAACAAAATGGAGTAGCAGAAAGAAAAAATCGCCATCTACTAGAAGTTGCCCGCACTCTTATGTTTACAATGAAAACTCCTAAATTTTTATGGGGTGATGCGGTTCTGACTGCGGCATTCCTTATCAACCGCCTCCCTTCTAGAAGCCTTGGAAACAAAAGTCCTATCTCCATTCTCCAGCACATAACCACTCCTTCTCCCTCACCACGAGTTTTTGGATGTGTGTGTTATGTTCATGATAAAACTCCCACTCGGGGTAAATTAGATCCCAAAGCTCTTCGGTGTGTTTTTATTGGATATTCTCCAACCCAAAAGGGTTATAAATGTTATCACCCCCTTCTCACAAAGTGTTTGTCACTCGGGATGTAACCTTTTGGGAGTTTGAACCTTTTTATTCTCCTTCACCGTCTCCTCAGGGGGAGGATGTTATTCATGAGGAGACGTCTTTTGAAACTGGTACAAGTATTATTATACCATCTTCTTCTCCTCTTATTGTTTCTGATAATACTACACAGGGGGAGTTACAGTTACACGAGCCATCTTCCTCTACTCCTGTTGTTGTTTCTGATAATGCTACACAGGGGGAGTTACAGTCTGAGCCTGAGTTGAGGACTTATACTCGAAAAGGGAAGAATAAGGTCACAATTACTGCACCACTACACCAACCTTGCCCTGAACCGAGTCCTGGTAATACTAATGGTATGAATCCTGATCCTATTTGTTCTTCTGATGATACTGACATTCCTATTGCTCTTAGAAAAGGTGTCAGGTCTTGTACACAACATCCTATCTCGAATTTTGTTTCATATGATAAATTATCTGCATCCTACCATTCTTTTGTTTCTTCTTTGTCCTCTATATCTATTCCTCAGGGGTGGAAAGAAGCAATTTGCAACGAGAAGTGGAAACATGCTATGATAGAAGAGATGAATGCCCTGAAAAAGAATGATACTTGGGAACTAGTTACTCTTCCTTATGGGAAAAGACCAGTTGGTTGCAAATGGGTATATACAGTGAAACAAAAGGCAGATGGGACAGTTGAAAGACTCAAAGCCAGGCTAGTTGCAAAAGGATACACTCAGACTCACGGGATTGATTACCAGGAGACTTTTGCCCCCGTGGCAAAAATGAACTCTGTCCGTACCATAATCTCATGTGCGGCAAACTTTGGCTGGGATATTCAGCAATTGGATGTGAAAAATGCATTTCTTCATGGTGATCTAGAAGAAGAGGTATACATGGAAATACCCTCAGGTTTTGCCTCATCTGTCACCAAGGGTAAAGTTTGTAGACTGCGAAAGGCTTTATACGGATTGAAGCAATCTCCTCGAGCCTGGTTTGGTAAATTCCACAAAGCAATGATAAAACTTGGGTACAAACAGAGTCGAGCAGATTACACTCTATTTGTCAAACAAATAAATGGTAAGACTGTCATTCTTATTGTTTATGTTGATGACATTGTAATGACAGGGGATAATAAAGAAGAGATATTTAACCTCAAAGCAAGTCTGGCTAAAGAGTTTGAAATCAAAGATCTGGGCACCTTGAAATATTTTCTTGGTATTGAAGTAGCAAGATCTTCCAGTGGAATTTTCCTATCTCAACGAAAATATGTTCTTGATCTCTTAACAGAAACTGGCATGCTAGGGTGTAAACCTGCTGATTCTCCTATTGAAGTTAATCACCATCTAGAAGGAGGCACAAGACCTACGGTGGATAGAGAACGATATCAACGTCTAGTGGGACGACTGATATACCTGTCTCATACTAGACCCGATATATCTTATGCTGTGGGTATAATCAGCCAATATATGCATGATCCTCGACAGAGTCACATGGAAACCGTTTACAGAATTTTGAGGTATCTCAAGTCTGCACCCGGTAAAGGTTTACTGTTTGCACCACATGGTCATATGAGAGTCGAAGCTTTTTCCGACTCAGATTGGGCTGGCTCTATAGAGGATCGTCGATCTACATCAGGTTACTGTTCATTTGTTGGAGGTAATCTTGTCACTTGGCGTAGTAAGAAACAGTCTGTTGTGGCAAGATCTAGTGCTGAGGCTGAATACCGAGCTATCGCCTTGGGTATATTGTGAACTAATGTGGCTTCGAACCTTGCTAGAAGATTTGGGTGTGTGTCAACTAAAGGGCCTATGCAGTTGTTTTGTGATAACAAGGCAACCATTAGTATTGCAAATGATCCGGTACAACATGATTAGAACGAAGCACATTGAGATTGACCGACACTTCATCAAAGAAAAATTAGTCAGTGGTCTTATTTGCTTACCTTTTGTAAAAACAGAACATCAGCTAGCTGATATTCTGACTAAGGGTCTTAGTGGTAAGATGTTTCATCCCTTGTGTTTCAAGTTGGGTATGCGAGATATCTATACACCAACTTGAGGGGGAGTGTTAGAAGTGCAAGTGTGTGTATGTGCTGAGCTCTGTGTGTGTGTATATGTGCTGTTATAGTCCACTGAGGAAAACACGTTCCTTGTTTTCCTCCTCCACTTGCTCCAAACAAGTTGTATAAATTAGGTACCTATTGTAATGTAAATTCATAATGTAATATATAGAAATTATATCATTTACAATGGGCTTCCAAAGCCTCTTATATTGTTCTAACCAACTTTCACGGACTCATCCTACATCACAAACACAAGGTTGAATCAAAGTGGCTAAGTGGTTATTTCATACCGAGCTCAGAATAAAACAGAATCCTGCCACACAGACAAGTCAAAATAATGTCACACAGGCAAATCACACATTGGACCACGAATCCAAATGCATGCAAATCGGAAGGTGTGTCTAGCACAAACATCACCAATCCGCAAAACAGAACAGAAACTAGGGCCGACCCATACGCATCCTGAACGAACATATCAAATGGCCAAAGCTCACACCCAGAGCAACATATAAAAGGATACGTTGTGGACTAATCACACCGCCACGGAAAGTGTCATGCCTCGGTGCTAAGAGGACATGCATGTGGTACCCTCACAGGTGGTTATAGTTCAGGTATACCTTATCGCTTATTCTACAAAGATATGATGTGACAACATATGCGACATAATACCAACAAAAGGTTTCTAAACGTACATGTTGAACCAAATCAAATCATAAACAAAATACCTCCAAAATAATATGACAACATTTATTGCTCTACAAAGATCAATAAAGTTCTATGCATGAAGAACAAATTCAGAAGATTACAAAATATGAAGTTCGGAACATCTAGACTAAATCAAAGCAAAATAAGGATTTGATTAGAAACGAAACAATTAAGCGTGTAACCGAGTATCCAAATTTCGAACGATTAGCAGTACAAACAAATCAACGAGATTTGGAGGACAAAGAATAGCATGCTTCTCTTGCCTCTACGAAGAATAGAAGAAACCTATTCTCTTACACAATCAGCTGTGCACAAAGAAGTTCCTACTTATATTGATAGTGACCCCGACGAGAGGCCCTCTTCATCTATTGCTATTATAGAATAGAGAATAGATTCTCTCTTTATCCTATAGCGGGATTTTGGTAGGACCCCACCAGAGAGAGTGACATGAATCCACGTCGATGTTATGGATTTCAGATATGGGGAGCACTATACATAGATAGAAGCAAGCGCTACGAAAGCAACAACAATCCCTACCTACGCTGAAGAAATATAGAATATGTTCAAATTATAATAGAAAGAAAAGAGTTTAAATTACAGAATAAAGTCAATGTATCAAAGATCAAACTTCTATTCAAGAGTAGGAGTGAGCAAAAAACGGATAAAACCGAATTACCGAACACAACCGAATTTTTTTAAACGAATTATTTCGGTTTTTCGGTTTTCTTTTCTATTTCGGTTATATCCGATTTATTGCTCGGTATTCGGTTTTAAAAAATAGGCTATTCGGGTATCCGAATAACCGAACTTGAATAGTTAAATAATAATAATTTTCTAATTTTCTAATTGTATCTGAGTCATCTGACTCTTACTCTACTCTTAGTCTCTTGCCCAGTTACCCACTTACCATAATTTCTATTCCCAAGGCCAAGTCCCTCCAAGATCTCAATTTCTCTCTTGCCTCTCGTCTCGAGTGACTCTCAATTTCACTTTCGTCGACCACTGTCTCACCGACTCTCTCCTTTCGGCCTCCGCCTCTCACTGTCTCACCCTTCGCAGCTCCGCGCCTCGGCCGACGGCCTCTCTCCCTGCGAATCGGCAACTCTGTTCTATAACCTTGACGGCTCGCCTCTCGGCTCTCACTGTCTCCCCAAAAGGTAACTAAACCATTCAATCTTTTGTAGGCAAGATGTTGTTTAATTAAGAATATCATCGTCTCCATGATCTGTATTACTACTATTTCTCACACAAGTACTGTTGATGGAATCAAGGGAACAGAGACCTAAAAATGCTTTTGATTAAAGGCAATAATTCGCCATATTTTATTCATTATATATATAACCATTTCCATCTCTCTTTAGTCTTTACTATGCTAATAGAATTAGACAAAGGACAAATTTGATATAAAATTTAATATTTCTAGTATAGGGTACTAAATAACAACAGTTAATATATATGGAAGCATAGATTCGGTTATTATCCGAAATACCCGAATTTACAATTCGGTAATTCGGTTTTTGTAAAATTCGGTTAGTATTTCGGATAGTGTAATTTTGATTATTTCGGTATTTGGTTATAACCGAATAGCCTATTCGGTTCGGTTATAACCGAATGATCAGTCCTATTCAAGAGTGCCAACAGAAATATAAGAAAAAGTTAACGAATGACAAGATATCACGAGATATATAGAATCAATAGTCAGAGGAGTAGAGTACGAAATTCGTACTTGATACTCAAAACCACTTATAACACACTCCACAAAATCTTACCCACAAATGCTAACTATATCAAATACGAAATGTTAATCACCACTTAACATATTCACCTCGAATTAAATATAATCTAAACTAATAATTCCAAAATAATTTGAAATTCATTCAATATGTCTTTAATTATCGCCTTAGATCACTATTAATACTCTAAAACTTAAAAGTCAATAACAAAACTTAAGAAATTCTTAAAACCCCAATATGACAAATTATTCTTAAGACGTCAGTCTACTATTCTGATCTTATTACCATTAATTAAAGCTTATTTGTCAAATTAATTAATTGTAACAGAAACTGGACTTCAAATACTCCAATTTAGCATCAAGAGTCACCTAAATTGGATTTAAAATCATTAAGTTATACATTTTTAAACATTAGAACTTGTTGCTGAAAATTCTGCTACAAAAATTTTAGACCAGCCAGTTCTTAAAATTCATAACAAATCATACGTTAATCTTTAACGGTTCAAAATTGGTGAATATATTCTCAGCTTATATATGTATAACATAACTAAAAAATATAACGATCCAACGGTCGGATTAAGAGATATAACCCGCTCAATAGATCTTAAAATATAAAAACAGATTTTCAGATTTTAACGTTTACATTCAATCAAATTATATTTTTTTATATAAATTTATCTCCTCTTTTCGATTATCATAACTTTTAATTCCATGTCTCTAAAAATAATTTCTAATTTAAAAACCCTCATTACTAAACTTAAAATTAAAATATAAAATAATATTTATCTTCTTTGTTCGCCTTTCTTCAATACACAATAGTAAAGAATCTGACTTTCGGGTCTTCTAGAGTCTTCAAAATCTCTTCATGTATTCACAAAAATTGTAGCTCTCGAAAAGATACGCGAAATAGGTTTAAGAATCACTCGATTCGGAGTTAATATGACTGAGTTAAGGATTTTTAAATCTAGGGCTGAAAATAGTGACGGGAATCATGGCAGGTTACGGTTTTCAACAATTTAAGGCATGAAGATGACGTCAAATAACTTTTCTTCCTTCCTCACAATTGTAGAGGACGAAAAACTGAAGAAATAGGCTTTGGATTCACTCAATTCCGACACCAGGTAAATTAATTATGATTTTTCTAATGGATTGTAGTGCATATAAGTATTCTACTCGGAAATTCAACTAATCAAATTATAATAGAATTAGGGTTACATCTCTAGTCCCTAAATATAACAAGGAAACAATAGGAGTTACCAAAATCCTAATGGACTGTTTAATTTTACTAAAATCAATTATTAAATTATCTACTAAAAGAATTTAATTTTCTACAGGAAACAAGGAAGAAAAAAAAA
The DNA here is from genome assembly GCA_034770075.1 of Aralia elata. Lineage (NCBI taxonomy): Eukaryota > Viridiplantae > Streptophyta > Magnoliopsida > Apiales > Araliaceae > Aralia > Aralia elata. The sequence continues at coordinate 22,870,696 of CM068377.1, read as the reverse complement.
TTAGTAACTTACGTTTTTAATTCAATTGTGCTTTTTAGAAAAATTTAAATGAAAACTGAATTATTAGAAAGAAAATTCGGATAATTTCATCAACATTTAATTAATTAAGTTAAAAAAAATTCGGGTTATTACAGTTTGCCATTTCTCTGCTAATTGTAAGTTGTAACTCCAAAAAGATGCTCTTAATCAATTATTTGTATTTGGAATTTCTAAATGAAACACAATTTATGCAGCAACATTAGCCAAGTCTTTTATTCAAATTCAAGTTTTCTGTACTTATCCTAGCTGTTGTTTGGCATCTAACTTATCACATTTCCACATACAAAATGTAGCTTCTTGGCAAACAACACTAGTGACGAATTCATGTGCCATTCCTTGGCTGTTATATGCCTCTTTGTGTTGTCGTTGCTGGTCCTCTATCAATCTTTTGGAAGTTTACATACTGGTTACATTTGTTTTTAGCCCCAACGTAATCTCAACAATTTTAATAACCAAGGTTTCAATGATAAAACTAAAAAAGGGAACTAGAAAGCTCCTTTTCAAAGTTTTTTTGCAGAATAAGTTGGTAGCTGTTATAGAACTAATATGTTTGTGGTTTTCTTGGCTGTGCTTCAGATATTGGCAGGAAATTGTAGAAAGGTTAAAGCTGTCAAATTTATACAGATAAATCATGATTCAATAACAGAGGCCAAAGAGGTCACTCGCTTGGTCCCCAGAATTTGGAAAACGAAAAGGAGAGATGATGAAGATTCAGTTCAGAGTGATCATGGTATATGCAGGGGACTACAATCTCTCAAGAACCTGTAAATGCCAAGAGCTATAGTTGATTAGAATATCTATAAACAAAATATCAATTCCCTTTCCTTATTCCTCTTCCTTTTCTTACAGTAATTGAAAGGAAACTAAAAGGCTCACTGCAAAACTAAAACATAGAAGATTAGATTGTCTACAGATGAAGTGTTGTATCGACATCAGAATTATCTGAAGTATATGATGAGCTCACTGCTGCTGCTGCTGCAACATTGGACCATAAGTTTATGGGAGGCGGGGTCTTCATGGATCGAAAGTTTGTAGGATTGCTGTATAATTCGAGTCCAAGAGAGAGGGAATCTTGATGAGGTGGTCTAGATGGAAAAATTTTGTCATTTTGGAAGGATATGCTTGCAGGCTCAAAAGATGTGGCTGGCATAATCTGCTCAGATTCCGATAACATTCTCAAAAGAGCTCTCTCCTCTCGCTTCTCCCTCATCTTTTGCAACTGTCTGAATCTTTCTTGTAGGAGAGCAATCGAGGTACTGACTGTAGTTTGATCGCCACTTTGCCCTCCCATGGATTCAAAAGCTGAAATGTTGCCGACGTGAACAAAAAATTCAGAATGCTCGAGTAGTTGGTAAGAATAATTGTGGATATTTTGGAGTTTGAAGAGCTAGCTACCACACTGTGCTTATATAGAAGAATGTTTTCCTGTTGGAATTAACTTACGAATTTTCAGCCTTCCGATAGATTCTGGCTGACGCAATGGATAGCAGAATGGGCGACTGTGGAACTAAATCCAAGAAGAAAGGTTGCAAATCCAATATAAGGTCGTATGAGTTGGGTGTACATAAAAACAAAGGGAGGGACTTTTTAAGGGAGGAAAATGGTGAGAAAATAAATCCAAAAGAAAATGGAAGAGTGGTGAATTTGGAAGATTGCTTTTGTTTGAGGGAATAAATGGTTAGGTAATTCCGTGTAAACTTCGTCATTTTGAGTCCTTTAGTGCTGCTTTCATAAATTATATATATTTATGGGTTTGTTCAGTTACTAACGTTTGTAGTGTTTGCGGCGGTAGTGATTGGACCTCCAAATGCACCGTATCATTTATGTTGTATTGCGCTTGGGATCCCTGTGAGTTAAATAAGTTGAGTTTGAAATAAATTGTTTCTAGACGAAAAAATTTTTCAAATACATTTGGACTTCCATGCTGTGCAACCGAACACTCACTGTGATTATTCCATAATTCATTCTTTTCTTGGCCATCATCTCTATGTTTCTGTTTCAATGTAATTTAGACAGGAGAGAAAATGGTGTCAAGTAAATGACAAAAGGATTAGGAAGAATATTTGGAGGTTCATGTTATTGCGGTGGAAAAAGACAGCAGAAACTTATCTAAAACTCAAGCTGGCGTTCTTTTTATTTTTTCTTTTTCGGTTGATAATTGGTTGCCTTGTTATATATACTTCTTCTTGACCATTTTATGTGTTGGGATTTTTCACTTCAAATATATTCTGCGGCTGGTTAGCTAGTTAACTTTGGGAAAATGTTGAGCATGAGATGTCCGTTTTGTGATCAATGCAATGCAGATTATTACAAGATACCTAAACGGTTTTTTTGACACTTTAATATATACTTGTAGTTTATTATATTAAAATATAGTAATTAATTTGAAACGTTGTTCAGAATAAACCATGTGCTTTAATAAGAAGAGTTAAAAATTACTAGCTCTGTTCCAAAATTTATGAGCGATTTTTGAATTTTTAAAATCAATTTATGATATTTTTAAATTTAAAATTAATACGATTCATTTAAATTCTGAAAATAGATAGTTTATAATATTTACAATTACATTGAATTCATATTAATTTTTGATTTTATAATGTGATTTCAAAAAGTTAAAATGACGCTTATATGCACAATGGAAATTGGGTTCCATGTGAATCAGAAAAGAGAGAGAAAAAGAAGAAGGGTGATAAAAATTACAAACACAATGCAGCTGATTTAATCTTCCATTTTGGTCGAATTAAATGTTTATTTTTACCTTTGGACTTCGTATAAATTTGACTTAGCGCAGTTAATTTTCTGAGGCGCAATTTCTTATGTACCCAATTTCGGTCATTGTAAAAGTGTCAGCAGGAAATTAGAAGGTTAAAAAGAGATGACAGAAAATCTTATGCCAAGTCAACCCTTGTTTGTAAATGTAATAAAGTTTCAATTTGAACGAGGAAGTTTGTTCCATAAAAGTATAATTTATTTCTCCATTGGTAGCTTCTGTAGATGGTATCAACAGCAAGCTCTAGGTGGAAACCACCCTTTTCTTGGATTCTTTGGTCGGGTGATTTACTGTAGTGACGAGGCTATAGCTCGATCTTTCCAATGGCATCAACTAAATAACGGCAGGTAGGCAGCACCAGATATGTAGTGAATGTTTGGTTACACAACATTTATTGCGTTCGGAGCGTTCAAATACGTGTAGAAGCAAATTATTTCAAATGCAACATATTTTAATTACAAACGCAACACAATAAAATTAGTCCGGTGCGTTTAGAGTTCTAAACACTAACATCGCAAAGGCTACTTGCTAACTGAACAAACACGTAGTGCATGTCAAGAACCATGGTCGCGGTCGAAGGTATATTGCACCATTCTAGTCACTGAACAAGGAAAAGAGCTAGTAATCATTTTAAGTTAATGGCTGAGGACATATATAATACTCGAGCATACATATGTCATGCGTTGCATTCACAATTCGTACTTTTTATTATACAGTTGAATACTTCGGATTTTTGTTGAAGAGAAACATGACCAGCCTTTATGTAGTGTCCGATGATTATACGAATATCAAATTTTATGTTCTCTCTTTGTTTCACTTTGTTTACTACAAAGGGTTCACATAAATTGTAATACACAAATCTTATTTTAACCAGAAAATATAAAATTGTCCACAAAATTTGAACCGGAGGTGGTGCCCTTGGACCAACTAAATTATTCATGACATTACTACCTCTCCCGAAAAAAAATAATAATAATTCTGGCCTCGTCCTGCTTAGACATTCATTATCATGGTGTGATGATGATATCATATAGAGGGTTTGAATGGATGGTTAAACATAGTCCAATGAATTCGCCAATTTTATTAGAAGATACCGACTTATTTGACAGGCGAGAATTGTGATAAAGATTTTCTCTTTGTAGAAGTAAATTGTAAACATGTACAAGTCCAACATGTAGAAGAATGACATCTATTATGGGGACTATATATGCATATCATTAGTAAGTTAAAAAGTTAGTAAAATTTTGTTTCCAACATAGGAAAAGAAGAAACGAGAATCCTAACAGCAATTCCAGGTGGAAATGCTTCTATTGATTTCTGCAATTTTCTTCTCTCTGTAGTGTTAGCATCTGAAAGTAGATATGGTGTCTGAGTTGGTTATTTATTGATTGTGCAGAGGAGTATGCAGGAAGATAAAAACTAGGATATGGCGATTGGCAACAAATTAAAGGAGCTGATAATTCTAGTCACATTTCCAGGTGAGCAGTTTTTGCTTGTAATATTACATTAGTTCCATGCAGACTGTTGGATTGTGGAGGTTGGCGTGCTTTTTGTGAAGGCTACTTTGCTCCTAATGTTTCTCCCTGTGGTTGTGTTGTTGATGGTTTTAAGAACTGATGGAAGTGAACCGGATGAAGTTGAAGAGGTTTATATATATATATATATATATATATATATGGAATTGACAAGATAGATATATGTGGATTAGGATATTCTAAACCCGCAGGACTATCTCATCGGTTGGTGGATTGTCCATGGATTTTATTCATCAGATTCTCATTTTTGAGGGAGAGGTACTTATTCTGCCATGTGTCTCTGAAAGATCTTTTAGGTGTGATGTTGATTGTATGCCACAAATAAATACTGTCCACCCAACCTAAGCAATTGAAAGATTTCCATTCTATCCATTCACCTGGGACCATTCATAAATCTTGAACTAAGAACGGAGAAAAGTAAATTTTCTGGTAACTTCTTTTGGAAGGTGATTTTGTCATCTCTCCAATGGGGGCATATATACTAGTTTTTATGCTACGATTGGATTACTAGAATCGTAGGAATGAAATAACTTATGTAATGAAAAAAAGTTTGGTTGGTTGTTTCATGAAATGGAATGACTTATTCTTGTGGAATAAAAAAAATGTGTTTAGTTGTTCTATTGAAATGAAATGACGTACTCATTCATGTCAAATTTGTGAGTTTTATTCCTTAGAGGAGGGTATGAAATGACTTATTCCAATCAATAATGGAATTAATCATTCTTTTCTCCACTCCATTCATTTCTCTATTCTATTCTTCCACTCCAAACATAGCAATATAGCATTATAACTTTAATTTCTTTGTACCGGTGTACCCTAATACAGTGTAGTAAGTTAAACATTTTTTGATGCTTAAACCAACAGCTTTCACTACTTTTACCTCTCTCAGAACTTCCACTTGTCTCATACTAATGGTTAAAACCCCTCAACAATTTGCGTAACTTTTCAATCCCCCCGTTAAGCCGGCCACCTTAGAATCTCTTCTTCACTTTTCCGATCGTCTCGAAGGGACAAAAAAAAAATCTTGTTTCTTCAACAATTTTTTGATCTCTAGCCAGATGAAGTTTTGAGCATCTGTCACAGAAAAAAGAACGAACGGATCTTGTAGGATTCCCAATACATTCTTCGAATCATCTGCTTCTCACGTTCCGTGAATAAATAGGACATTGAGGAATATCCAGAAAAGCATTTTGAGAATCGGTCTGATTCTATCTCTGTTCGTTCTGTTTGACGAAAGGAAGGATCCCAAAGAATTGATCTTTCTTTTAGTTGTTGAATCTCTCTTTGTGTGCCTGGTATTTTTTTCAGTCAAATTCAAGAACACATGTTGTTTTCTTGGAGCACCTTCATAAAGTGTTACAGTAATAACCACCCTTCAGTCCTTCACATGTTTTCGCCATTATCAAACAATATGAAGACCTCATTAAGTTTACAGAATTCTTTCTCAACCTTGACTGTGCCTGGCTAATTTTCTCATTACAAAAAAGGCAATGTGGTTGCATTGCTTATTGATGAACACACTGGTTTTGGAAAATACTCATTTCAATGATCAGGATCTCTTTCTGTTAATAGCAAATTTTCAGTTATAAGCCAACCACCTGTAGCTATATTCATAGAAGTAATACCTTATTTATGGTTTAAATAAGTGATGTCTATGATATATTCACACTGGGTACGAGTAAATTGTAAGTTTGTCAACATTGTCCTTGGAAAGATATTACCTTATTTATGCTTGATTTCCTATCCTATCACATGTAGTAGATCAATTTTTGCTAATACGTTGAGTTCAAATCTTTTGTCTCAACTGTTGTCTCATCTACTGTCTTACCCTATATAATATTTTTGTCAAGTGTTATTCATTCTTTTATCTACTGTTAATTCTATAACTGAATAAAGATCACCTGACATCGATACATAGGATGAGACAGTTAACGAGACAACAGATCTAAATTCGTGACATATTGTAGTTGACCTTAGCAGCTAGCATAGAGTATATGTATTATCTAAGTTGTGTTGATTGTTATTGTGTTGTTGCAATGCAGGTTTATATATATAGTTCAAATTATCCGACAAAGTAGCTGAGAATCCAAGTGACAACATGCATATTCACCAAATAAGCAATTTCTGCTTGCTATATTACGTCAGTAATGATCAAGGAAGGGTACGAGTACAGAACTTGAATGTAACCAAAGAAGTGCATACTAATTACAAGAGGTACAGAACTTGGTAGTTTCATTTTCCGGGCACGAAGTTAGTGTAGTGGCATAAGCCCATTCGTTATTAGCAACTGGATCAGCAACATGGTCATAGAGGTTCTAAATTGGGCCCTTTCCGGTGAGAATGGCCTGGACAAAGAATCCAAACATGGAAGTCATTGCCAATCGTATTCTTAAGCTCCTTAACCTTCAATTCTGCAAATGCGTCCGGATCATCAGCTAGCCAATCCAAATGGGTCAAAAGAACCTCCTGGGTAAATTTTGTCAAGTCCTTCACCAAGTGGGCCTCCACCAACTCGGTATCCTTCAACGAAGCCCATGAGTACAACTTGGGAAGCCCAGATAGCGAGGGTGCTCAATTTCAAGCCCAATTTATTAGATTCTGATTACAATGCATCGATTTGATACGGAGATATATAGAGTAATAAATTGAGTTACTGTATTAATTTATACTAGGTTGGTAGCCGTGCAAAGCACGGCCCTGTTTGATAAATTTGCATCCTGTTACTTAAAATAAATACAATCAAGTTTACCAACTGCAAATGAAAGGCTAGGAACAAAAGATAGAGAGGAAAGAACGTCATATACATGAGATTGAATACAAATAAATGATAGTAACATATTTACATAATAGTTCACAGCAAAGATACACTGTAATTCCATCAAACATGTAATGTCCAAACATGATGATTTTGGGAATTTAAATAGTCAATTTTTAATTGATAATTGATAGGAGATGATGGGTGTTTGGAATATGAAACAAAAGTATGTGAATATAAGTTGTATATGCATGTTGGTGTTTGGAATATGAAACAAAAAGCAATTAATTTATCATGGGTGTTTGGAATATGAAACAAAAGTATGTGAATATAAGTTGTATATGAATGTTGGTGTTTGGAATATAAAACAAAAAGAAGTTAATTATGATGGGTGTTTGGAAGATAAAACAAAAGACAATTAATTTACTGTATATAAATACATGTATTAATTGATAACTAAAAAGAAGTTAATTATGATGGGTGTTTGGAAGATAAAACAAAAGACAATTAATTTACTGTATATAAATAAATGTATTAATTGATAATTAAACCGAGTTAATTGACAATTGAACCGAGTCAATTTGTAAATTAACCGAGTTAATTGGCAATTGAACCGAGTCAATTTTCAAATTGATTCCAAATTGATTTCAATTGATTTCAAATTGAAAGTGGATAAGATAGCTTAAACCGAGTTAATTGACAATTGAACCGAGTCAATTTGTAAATTAATCGAGTTAATTGGCAATTGAGCCGAGTCAATTTTTAAATTGATTCCAAATTGATTTCAATTGATTTCAAATTAAAAGTGGATAAGATAGCTTGTCCTGCTTTTATATATAATAGTAGATAGTAGATGTATATCTGATACATATTCTATGTAATTTTATCAACATCTCATTGGTTCATGGGTTGGATTTGGATATCATTTCTGATTCTCTCAAAATTTGGAGTGTGATTGATTCAGGTAATTTAATTGTTCTGCCATGTGGCCCAATGAAAGATCCTGAGTGAACAAAAATTCTATGTGGATATAAAAATTAGATACAAGTGTATTTGAATTTTATGTATTTGTATTTTAACCCTCAATGAGAAGTAAAAATACAAATAGGTGAAATTCAAATACACTCATATCCAATTTTTATGTCCACATAGAAGAGCTCGATGATGAAAGATCTTGAGTGAGTTTATATGCTTAGCCGACACACTGACTCACTCACTGTATGTCACAAATACTGATCATTCTAAAATTGGAGATATATTTTGATGTTTTGAAGTCTATTTATAAAATTGATAAATGATATGAATATGTATAAGTTTTGAAAATAACTAATACGACAATTTTGTAGTACTTTTTATTTAGTTATAGTAATTGTCAATACTTTTACTAAAAGTTAATTGAATTAGTTCTGAATTTTAAGATTTCGCAAATTGATGATGAAAAAAAAAGAGAGTTTTGTATGGTGGTATTTCTTTTTATGTCGAATGGACTTTTGCTTAAAATCTTAATCGTAAATTATAATTTAAACAATAACTTTTTTTAAAAGCTTCACTAGTTTCGTCAGCCAATTAGTTGAGAAATAAAAACAAGCAATAAATTTTTGGCAAGCTTACAATTCAGACACATATACTTGGGCATCAACATTAAACCACTAAACGACCAACTTTGTGGGGGATACTATTGTTACTATAACCACCCGAGCAACTTGTTTATTTATTATTTTTGGCACCATTAAGAATTACTCCCTTCGTCTTTTAATATAAGTCGTTTTAGAGTTGTGCACAAATATTAAGGAAATGATTATATAATATTAAATATAATATCAATTGTCTATATTGTCCTTGTATTAAAAAAAAGTGTTATTTATTAGACAAAAAATAATGAAAAAATTAAAATTATATTTAATACTTGTAATAATATTAGAAATTAAGCAATTAATGCTTACTTTAAATTCTCAAACGTCAAAACAAAAACACTTCTCTAAAATATCTTATATTAAGGGACGGAGGGAGTATTACACCCCAAATCCTTTGCCTGAAAGATAGCACCAGCACCATCCACTTGCTAAGCAAGGGTGTGGAATCATTACAACATTTTCTTTTTTGTTTTTAGTTTTTTTTGGGATGGGAAATTGACCACACACCCTTGCATAGAAAAGAAATGGCACTACCATCCGGCCACTGGTAACTCCTTTTCTTATTAACTTATAAACCACCCTACTGTATAAGAGAGAAGAGGAAGAGAGATTTTGCAAGTATGGGCAACTCATTGATAATGGGGTGCAAAAAAGACCCATTGATTGCGTAAATCACTACAGTTCAGTTGCAAGATCAAAATGACTGGAGTATTAATTTTAACAAAATTGCAGCACTCTCAATCATCACTATCCCTCCATTGGGGAAGGACCCTCTTCCATTGTGGAATCATCCTGGACATTTCCCAACATGATTGCAGTCAGCATCAACTTGCCTGCATCTGGAAAATTCTTATGCTGCATCAGGAGCGCTTCAACTGAAGAACCCATTTCCTTCAAAGATGGAATATCGGCATTCTCTTGCCTCAGAGGCAGCACTTCGTCAAAACCTCCTTCAAAAGTTGCTGTTTTCGGTCCATAGCACCTACTTGAAGCCTGGAAAAGAACAGTATCTCTAAGAACCCCTAATGTTTCCTCCTCGGCCCAACCCTCGGCCATAGAAGTTTGATAAATATGTTCCCAGTCATCCTGATTGGCAGCATTCCTCCAGCACTCCTCCAAAAGGCTTGCGTTGCACTTGAGGAAGTATGAACTAGTCCATGCAAACACATCAAAAGCGAACAAGGAGAGATCTCGATTCTGACTTGTAAGGCACAATTCAATAAGCTCATGTGGAGGGAGAAGCCGTTGTCCAATCGTTTGCTTTTCTTCATCATCATCAGGAAGGAGTTTCAATATTTCTTCCTGCAATAGTAATATTTAAATAAAGATGGTTTAAAAAAATTCTTATCGGGAAAAAAATATATGGTTTACAAAACTACTGTGAAAAAAAAAAGAAAAAAAAAGGAAGAGGAATGCCAAATTGTAGATAAAATATAGTTGAATAGAATTAGGTTCCTAAATGAATATTCATGTACACTTTCAAATACTTAACAGAAATACAAGGGGAACTAATAACAAGCAGAGTATCAAAACAATTTGGAAAACCAAACAACGAGGAACACAATCAGAAATACTCTATCATGACGATGAAGTATGTACAGGCTTAGAGATCAATCATGATTTTCAGATGTAGTAGCTAAAGTGTATGAAACCTAAGGCTAGAGGAGAGACTCTAAAATAATATTGGAACAAAAGATTTTGTTCTTAAATGCAACAGACCTGCAACTTTAGAAGCTTCAGATCAGCTTCGATGCGCTTCAACTTTTTGTCATAATCAGCAGTCTTTCCTGAGCAATATCAAGTATTTATTAGCTGCTTTGAGTGGAGACACACCATCAGAGTATTGAAACGAAAAATATTCACTTCAAGCTTGAGTAATATAATCAACAGAGCAAAAGGTATAATATATATTTCAGTAAGAGAAATCAGAAAGAGCATTGAAACTATCTAGGGAGATATAATGGAGTAGACAAGCCGAGCTGGGTAGAATTAGGTCAAGCCATGCAGGAAATAATTTGAGCCTCAAGCTTAAGTTTGGCTCATTTATCTAACAAACTGATGTGGTGCAAGTACAACTTATTCCCTCAGGCTGCAATAATCGCCATAGTTGTTTTAATTTTGGGTCCAAAATTAGATTTCATTATTTTGAAAAGCAATATTATTATGAAAAATATATACTTAATTGTGAGACCAAATGCAAGTACAAATAGTTATGTCCATGTTGCAGTATCTTAATTGTAAGTACAAATTAGATTTTATTCTTTTCAGGCCGGGCTCCGGGCTTTTTGTGTATCTCTACCTTGATTGCAAAAATTGAAAAGACAATCCCTGAAGTGAGGATCTTGATAAAGAAAAGTGAGGAAAGATATGCATGAAAGAAAAAGTGCTAGAGAGATGCATCAAAAGGAAAGCTGGAGAGAAAGTAAAAACCTGCCACTGCAGCTATCTTTGAGAGATTCAGAAGACGTCTTCTATCTGTAAGTGTACGTTCAACAACCCGGTCATAAGATTCAGGCCCCTCAGTTTCTGAAATCAACCTATCACCTTGAGAAAGAGCCAGTAAATGAAGAGTTTCGGAAGCAGACGAAAATTGATTAAGGAACACTTCATGAAGCCAGAGGAGATCTTGGTGCAGCTTTAAGAAAGAAAGTAACTCTTCCGGAAACTCTTCCCCAAGTTTCAAAAGCTTGGAAAACTGTTTGCTATTGTACAGTTGTTTAAAAACAAAGTAGCTATATCCTCCTTTTGGTCCCATGCTCTCATGCTGCGCAATAGAACAAAGAGTTTATCAAGGAAAAATTAGATGTTAAAAAAAGACGAGGAAAATGAAGAAGTAAGATGTAGCAACAATGTTTAAAAAGTACCATAAGACTTCTAAGGAGTTCTGAATCATTGAGGTCACAGCATATAGTCCACAGTGTTTGATAACCTTCATGGCGGTTGGCAATCGATAATAAACTAGAAGTAAGCTTTCTGAATATCTCTTTACTCTGCTCTCCATCTCCTTCAGTTGAATCCTAAAACACAGAAAGGGATGCTTAAGGTACTAAATGTAGCCCTCAACTTTCAATATGCAAGTTAAGCATTAGTAATTACACTGCCGATTTACAGGATTCTTAATAAGGAGGCTGTTCTTAAATTCTCATTCATAAATGAAAACAGGTACATAATGTTTGTAATTTTATTTCAAAATGGAGCCAAGGATGACATTAATTCATGGGAAAGTTGTAACAAAAGATTAAAGACAACAACAGATGAAAAGCAAAAACAGAGAAAATATGGGTCACCTAAGGCTCAATTGTAATCTCAATTGTAATTTCATTTTAGATATTTACGAGTCAAAAAAAGGAAAGATTACTCCACAAACCAATATACTCAAAGCACACATCACATTGGTAATACACCTCTCAAATAAAGAACTTAAATCCTGTCTATCATTCATCACAAAAGGATCGTATATATGCCAGTCACCGAGGTCAAACGGTGCTAGACTGCTAGCCACAATTTGCTGTCTGATTATATGTGCTAAACTTCAAAGCACCTTTATCATCATAAACCAAAATCTGCTTGTTAGTCATCTAGCATAGAATTACCGGAAGGATATGAAATTATAATTAGTTTAAAAATTGCAAGGTATAATAAATAGCCTAAGTTTAAATTTAAGGACTCGAAATTGTCACCACAAGCTCCCATATCAGTACACTTGTCTGGCGCTTCTACGCCACTATAGAACAGGCCTGCCGATGCCTCGATGGTTAACTTCAAGGCAAATGCAAGTACTATAAAGGTAACACTAAGCTACAAGTCGGTGATCTTGGATATTGCATATAATTGGTAAGTGATGTAAAATCCAACTCTGCTCAAAGGAAAGCTTTGGTGCTGGATCAAATTCATGATGAAGTTCACCAACTGACTCCTTTATAACAGCACTAAAAGTTATGAACAACATGACAGCGGGCAATATTATTATTTACCAACACTCGGGAAATATTTGAAGACAACACAAACCCCACAGGCTACTAAATAATGCCACACTAAGCATATGCCAAATGAACACTACACAGGACAACACAAAATGTTGTTGCTAGGGGCAAGTGGCCATGTGCATGGATCATGGTTCACCAGCTTGGCAAGTGACACTTGCAACGCACCTGGTTGCCGCTTACAACAGTACAATAACCAAAGTAGAACCCTACTGGAAACACCATGCCTAATCTGAATCCAAATATGTAATTTGCATACAAAGTTCTTTCTCTAGGAGAAAATCCCTTCATTTCTATTCCCTCTTTAGAATTGGCATCAGGTGACATAATATACAATGTGTACTCTATATCTCTAGCAGTAAAAGAATGCATGACCCGGCTAATTACCTTCGCTGCGAAATCTACATCTAATTATCATTGGGAACGCCTCAACAAAAGATGCTTCCAGATGTACATCCATATCAGGCCTAACAGTTATTGTGGTACCTTAACACTGAAGGGACATTTTTTTAGAGAGGAAGAGAGAAAGTTAAATGAAAAGAAGACAGCTGTAATTAAGAGAGAAACAAATACATAATACCAAAGAAACTTTATAGTTAAATTAGTTATTTGCAGAGGGGTGTCTAGCCAAAGCTGAAACAGATTGTCCAAATGACTATTTGGGCCTATATTGCCCGAAGTCCACTAGGTTGATCACCAACCAAGAACCAGAAAGCTCCCCAGCATCTATACTATTAATAGACCTTTATGATGGTCACTATTGCTAATTAGTTTCTTAAAAATGGCCCAAAGTATTCAAGTGCATTAGTCAAACATTGATAACTAAAATTCAAAACCATATCAATTTTACATCCTCACTCACTGTATGGATAAAAATGCATCAATCAAAAGACTCATTCGAGTGAAAAATTTGAAAGCACAAATTAACCTGGTATTTGGGTTCGCCAAAAGATTTCACTTGCTCATAAAGTGAGTCCAGAAGTGCATCTCTCCTATTCCAATACTCATCTAGTAGACTTTTGTGTTCTTCTTCTCTCTCAATTTTTGCTGTGATCGCACTAGAATATGCCTCAAGTAACACTTCAGACAGGACTTCTAAGTGAGAATAAAATTCCAATTTTTTAGGCCTATCAAGGCGATTTGTTTCATTTGAGAGCTGAAGCATGAAAGATGCAATGCTCCATAGCCCATTCCGTACAACAGTTTGACAATACCATGGTGTTAAGCCCTCAGGCGACGGGTACCACATGTGATGCTCGTTTCTGTAGTGCAAGGCTGTGCGAAGTAAAGTCACACATGCGTTTGACATCTCGCAAGCTCGTTGAAACTGAATTGCAAATGGCATCTCCATAGTAATAATATACTCCAGATGCCTGTCTAAGCAATTAAATACTTCTTCAAGTTCTGAAACCTTACTATAGAAAACTTCAGCATTATCCCTATCCATCAGAAGGACAGTATTCTTGCGTGCTCTCTCACCAACTAACTGAATAAGATCCCAAAGAGGACCAGAAATTCCAGTTTCTGAAGCAGAGTAAGTAGAACCAAGTCCACTTGAACGGTGTTGGCTAATCATGTTGTGCAACTCCTTCAGTTGAATCATGCCAGCAAGCTTTTCACCATGTTCCATTATAATTTGCAAAGATTTTCCTGGGAATAGAAAGACAGTATCTTAGGTTTCATAAATGCATTAGCAAACTATGATAACCAGAAAACCAGTATGCATAACAGACATGATGAGAAGCTGAATGCTTTTAATACTAATGGAAATGTTATTAGTGCATACACAGACAGAAATAGGCTCACAATGTCATATATGTTATCATGCTGCTGTCATGTCTTAATTTGACCAAACTAACAGAAATGACAAGCATGTCTTTTTCCACCTCAATATCAAGTTATCAACACCAGAAGTCATCACATCCAAACATACTACATTTGTATTCAGGGTAAACTATACTTTCATTACTCAACTTAGGGCTGGATTCAAATCTCAACTATGACGTGTATCCCTTTAGCATCTCATCTATGAGTTAATGTTCCTCGTAAGTAGGCAATTGGAAGTTGAATGTACACCCACACCCAACACATAAATTGAAACAGATATGCATGTAAAAATAAATCCAAAGATATCCAGCCAGGTTGTACATAAGTATAAGTATGTAGCATACAACACAAACCAGAATAATATTTCTTCCACTCCCTATATGTACAACATGCACATTGATGCAGAAACACATAGAAAATACATATACACTTTTAATTTTAGAGACCTTGAATGGCACAATGAGTTGGGATATGGTGGCTAGAAGTTGCATTTATCATTAGGAGGGTGGTGGTAATAGTGGGCTTCTTTGTAGAGAGAACAAAATGTTACAATGGAAACTATTGGAGTCAATCCAGACCCAACCCTAAGTGCAGAAATGAAAGCACAAAACATCCAATAGCTACTGATGCCAGATCATTAGGGATTTCCTTAAGCATAATTGATTTAATATACAGCAAAATATACAAAAACAGCTTCAATAACTTTAAATGAGTTTAACAAGTGCTTGATGTGTGGGAAAAAGAAATTTAAGAACAAAGAACAGAAAAATTAAGAAAGTTGACAATTGATCATACTCTGTCTAGAACACAGTTCCTCATGGCATTTGGACAGCGCGAGAAATTGTAGAAACTTTTGATGCTTCTGCTGCTTATCGATGAGTTGATTGGAAACAACAGATAGAGCCACAATCTCAGCACCTCTGGTTGTTGTCCAATGTTTAGCCAAGGTGTCCACAATTGATTTGCTTATTCTAGTGAATACGTTTGTTTCTCCATCCCTTTCAAATGCCCTGGAAATTTTTAGCTTATCAAGTGCACCAGTTATCTGCCCAGATGAAAGAAAATCATTAAAAAGATTATTCAGTAAAGCTTCTGATTCTTCATCTTGAGCAGTTCGACGTGCAATTCCAGTGAACACAGCCTTTTGTCTGTCTCCAGCATCCCATGCTTCTGAACTAGCCCTTTGAGGAACAATGTTACCTGCAAAAGGGAAGTTTCTTCTCTCCTCCTGTGTAGATCCTTCATTAGAGCTACCTTTACGTGATAAGCTTCGCTCTGGTGGTTCAACTCCACCAAGTAAAACCGCCTTCTCTGGAATAGCCCACACTCCAGCTTTCTCAGTGAGCACAGCCCAAGCTCCCTCTTCTCCATCATCTGAAGGGAAAATTGAAGCATCAAGAACTTTTCCAGCATCATAAGGTAAATCAAATTGATAAAGTCGGGTAGAGTCTCTCCAGTAATGTGAGACTGTTGCAGTTCCATCTCCAGAAAGTATTATCGCAGAGCCAGACGGCTTGCCTCCGACCTTCAATCTCATAGAAAATAAGAAGTCCTCATCCTCCACTCTTGCTTTCGGTATTATTACTTGAAGTGGAGCTTTTTTCTCCAAGACCCTCTCGTGTGTTTGCTCAATACATTCTGACAAGATTTCTGGCCCAGATTTATATTGCATGGTCAGAAGAGAGTATTCTGTGTAATTTGAACTGGTGACCCTGTCCTTGCATAAAGTGGCAATAAGAACAGTAATTACCTTTCCATAATCGTCGAGTTGCAGGTCCAGGGGCCAGATTCGCTTCTGACCAGCCAGACCCTTCTGGATACCCAGATCACCATCAGGGCCAATTATTTCATGAGACCAGAGCTTCAACACTTCAAAATCAGGATAAAGTTTAACAGAAAAACACTGTAGCTCATGATCTGTCAATAGAAGGAACTGCCTTTTAGGTTCCTCCAAAGAATGATTAGGAAAGTGCCAAGTTAATGACCTTGGATATCCCTTGCTTCTGTTGAATTGGTTACCATCACTCCCTCGAGAGGATAAACCTAACACATCCTGTTGAATTATTTTACGCTCAATACCAGTGGGGCTACAGATGAATTGCCAAAGTTGACCGTTGGAACTACATGCAAGAGCCATACAGACATTAGGGGTGTCGGGAACAGCAGAAGCAATCAAAGAGTTAAGAGAATTTGATCCAGCTGAACTGCTTACAAGCCTTTTACGTTGCTGCTGCTTGTTTGGGATGGTTTTCTCATCACGAGGCGAAAAGGTCAATTCTAATTCGTCAGTACTTGTGACTGGTTTGTTCATGCCTTCCAAATAGATGTCTGGCCAATATAGTAGAGCACGAGTTTTCTGATTACACAAAATAATGCCAACAGAGTTGTACTGTTTAACAATTTTACTCATGCGCTTACTTGTGCTATCCCAATTGATAATGCAGAGTAACCAATTATTAAACTGACATGAATTTCTGCTTGTATCTCCAAATTCTGCTATACTAGAAGGAAGATCAAGAACAACACATTTTCTTGAAGTTGCAGGTGACAAGTAACCCCATATAAAAAGTCTACTTCCACAGATAATCCATGCCAGGGAGGTCACTTTGTCCATTCCTCCAGAGATGCATGCATCACCTGCCAGAGAAAATGAAGACGTTATCTCATTTAAATAATTACAAGCTTTTAAGAAAGTGGGGCAAGTCTAATAACCTGGAACACGCTTGCGCATTAAATCGGCTTGCGCATCACGAACTACTTGTGGAAACTCTCCAACATATATAGGCTGATTTGGATCCTCATCTCCTTTCTCACTTTTCTTCAAAGGAGGAATTCTGAGTAAATGAGACATAAAAAATATAAGAGATGCTTACCCATTAGGTAAAATTAAATAAGAAAGCACAAATCAGTCACCCTTCTTTTTTCTTTTTCCAATAATATAAGTGAAACTTACTGACCGAAAAAAGAAACTGAAACTTGAATCAATTCTTATACTCTGTGTGTGTGAGAGAGAGAGAGAGTCCTTCATTCTCAACGATGAGGAAATCATAATGCAATGTACATTGAAAGCTATTTATGTCATTTTCAAAATTCAAGTTCTCCTGACAAAATCACAATTCACTTTGAATAATACACAAATGGCAGGATGCTTCGCCATGTATGTTTTGTGTTTGCGCTTTTTTTAGTTTTACAATTCAGTTTAGTCAGGAAATGCATTCTGAACATCCTAACTACTGTTTACTAAAGAACAATTGTGCTTCTGAAAGCAACAATCCTTTTTAAATTTTGACTCTCTCAAGACAGTTATGTGAAAGTATTCATATGGTTCCTTAACTAACAAATATGATTTAAAAGATATTAACAGGGTAGAGGATTAAACAGCTTCAACTGAAAGTTTATCTACAGAACTGGCAGATGGTATTGTAACAAAACACCAGAATCCCAGACACTATCATATAGTAACAATGATTTGTGTTCAACCATGGAAAAGTAACATAAAAACAGTAGAATCAGACAGTGGTACTTCTATCTCCCCCAATAGTCCACATTATACTGCAAATTCTTCTCAACTAACTCCCCCCATACAAATCCCAAAAAAATTGTAAAAACGTATTGAAATTTCAAAGTCTGAGTTTAACTGCAATTCAATTAGGATAACAACATTTTACAATGAATATTCTACATAATTAGTACATAAGTACGTATATATGAAGTTTACAGGCGAATTTTATATACCGGGCGAGGACAGATAAGCGGGAGGCCCATGGAGCTGGAGTGCCGGTGCTAGGGCGGTTAGGTATTGAATCACCGGGAAGCGATTTCCGGTTCTCAGCAACCGGTGTAATTGGTGAATCAACAGGCGCCGGTGCTCTACTCAGATTACTACTAGTACGCTCCTTTCTAGCGCTGAAATTTGACCTCTTCGTCCCAGGAGAGAACATTGCTAGGCTTATGAAGCTTGCTAAATATGGGTATAGGTTTTTAGGGGTTTAGGTAAGTAGGAATGGAGCTTGGTAAAGAGGGATTTGGCAATGAATTACGCAAAAGCTAAAAAGAGTGGGAGATTTTGAATTTGCTGTAATGGGCTTTCATTTTGGTACATATGCAGAGGAGAGGGAAAGGGAAACTGGAAGAAGAGAGAGTGAAGGTAGACGATGATCCAGTGCGGTATGGTGTTTCGTAGAATTGTTTGCATATTATGTTAGGGTAAAAGACATTATGCAGCTTCAAGTTTCCACAAAAAGCCACTTTTTACCTAATAAGTTTCAATAATTTTAACTTGAACCTTGAGTTTTCGTTGAAATTTCTAAAAGGTCCAATTGACTTCATGCCAAAAAAAAAGAAAAAGAAAAGAAAAGAGGAGTTAAATTTCCAGTAAAATTGATTGGAGATAGATAAAATCATAACAAATCACTCAATTTTTTCCTTTTCCTTTCTCTCTCCATTTTCGGTTAGTTTACCTGGAAAAAAAACTTTTGATACATGTCAATTAGATAGTCTAAACTTAATAGTTTTCCAAGTTTCAAAGAAAATAAAAAAAAAATGTTTCAAATAGAATGAGATTATGTGGGAATTTAGAGGGTAAATGTCTTTTACTCTCCTATGTAACTAATCTAAACTCTCTAAGCCCTTTATGCAAGTGAATACAATTTCAACTTTCAAGCTGTGTAAATGAAATTCTTTTGAGTTTTCCTTGCAACAAGTTTCTATAAAAGGAAGCCTCGTTTTGCTTTTTGGTCACTAAATTTCTTCATTTTCTCAATTAAGTCGTTAGATTTATACAATACTATTTTGTTAAAATCACTAATTTACATAAAGCATTTAATTAGCACAAAAAGTTAATAATAGAACCTTCATTTTCATGCGAACGTTAAAAGAAAATATATAATTAATAGTAGAACCTACGTTTTTATGACATTCAAACACACACATGAAAAATTAATAACTATATTTCATTTTTTTTACTTTTATGATATTGACAAAAGGTGGAATTTTATTGAACTTTTTCATGCATATGAGTTCAAGATAAGTTAAGCAACAATTTATTAATATAATATATCATATAATAAATTAAGTTTTTTCTATTCCATATCAGTCTATAATTGAGATTTATTTTTATTTTTTTTTTAACTTTAATTCTTTGGACTTGCAGTGCTTTGATCTGTTGAGGTTTGTTGTAGTTACATGTACAAGTTGCCAAATGTTCATGCTATTGATTATTCGGGCTAAAATGTAAACGAGCCAAACAGTTCGGACTCAATTCGGGCTCGACTCGAAAAAATATGAGCGAGACTCGGATTAGTTAATAATATGATCTAAATTTGAACATAAAAAATAGTTCGAATAAAAATATGAGTAGAATCTGAGCAAAGTTATACTCGACTCGTTTAATATTCGAACTACTCGAATTTTCGATTGTGATTCGATACATACTCGATTGATACAAATTCGATTAGATACTCGATACATTCTCTTATAATATATACAAAATTAAATCAAATTAGGATAATTAATTATTATTGTTTTGTTTTGTTTTTAATTTTAATTGTGATTTTATATTTGTAAAGTGTAATAGTAAATATATTTTCTCATATCTAAATAAAATAACAAATTCAATTTATAATTATATTTATTATAAAAGTAGTTATTATATGAAGATTCGAATTCGAACTTGAATTTGAAGCTCGCGAGTAGTTTGAATATAATTCAATCCGAATCGGATCGAATTCGAGTAATAAATATTCGAGTCGAGTCGAGTTCGAGTATGAATTTAAAGTTTAAAAAATGTCCCACAAAAAGAATGTTCTATTTGTCAATTTTTTAGTTTAATAGTGGTATAAAATGAGACCTATTCAAGTTCGTCATTATAATTTTATTTTCATACCACTACCGTTAAATTACTAAACTTGTCATTTTAAGGGTTAACCTACATAAAACAAAAATACATAGTTAATATTTAGGGTAAAATTCAGATGACCACCTCTGGTATCTGACATTTCCCACATAACCACCTGTATTACGTAAACCTACATTTAAACACTCGTGGTTTTGAATTGAAGTGAAAAATAGCTTTCCGTCTAAACGTCGTTAACGAGAATGGATAATGACTTTTTTGCCCCTTCATATATATATAATAAAATTCTTACAAAATTCTCTCTCTAACATAATTACATTTATTTTTTGACGCATCTACTATTATTAGCTACTCTATATAGTATATACTAAATGAGTATTGATATTTATCTATTTATGTGATTATAGCAAGATATTTGTTCTCTCTCTCAAGCAACACACTACCCCAAGCAAGAGCTGGAAAGTAAAACCATGTGCTGCCACTAACCAGCCGGTAAACACCATGGAGGCCGACAAACTGATTCCGGGCATGCTGAGTTAACCAGTCCAGAACTAAACATAATTTGAAATTAGAAGACAAATTGATTTGATCCATATGTGCAGTCAAACCAAGAAGGAGCTGAAAATCCCAGGATCAAGCCAATTAAAAATCACATGGTAACCAAACCGTAAGAATGATTCCCGAGGAAAAATCGACAAAAACGCCGAAAACTGTTATATCCCTTTGAACAAATCAAACAGATCAACAAAACACCTAAGTTGATTTAATGGAGGGGATGAGGCATTAAATCCGTAAGAAATCAGCAGGGGAAGACCTCCATGACTACCGACCAAGAGCAGAGCCAACCGGTGGCAAAGGACTGCAGAAACGCAGCCACCAACAGAAACCACCATGAAAGTCGGCAAGCAGAGCAGCAACAATCACCGGCACAACACTCCGGCCCAAACAAAAAGAAGACATCACAGCAATCCAAGCAGGGGATAAACAATAAGCATAGGACAAGCTTGGATAGGAAGAACAAAAACTAAAAACGGCAAACAATCAAATATTTGGGATTAACAAGACGAACAAAATTGAAATTGAATGCAAGCATATTAAAAGTCAGCAACCTAGCGACCCAAAGAGGGCACGGTACAACCAACAATCAACAACACAAATCTGATTTAAGAAAGATGAGCGAGAATCACATAAAAAACCAGATCCGAACAGAACAAGGAGAGCCATCTTCCAAAATCCGAAGCACACCAAGATCCAACCAAAATCCCCTGACCATATAGCCCAAAAACCCCCAAATCAGATCAAAATTCCAAAGTCCAGCACAAACAAACAACACTCCCCTACTAATCGCACAAGAAGGCCCACAATCTATCCACCCTCGGACTTGGAAAAACATAGATTGGAAAAGGGATTTTCGAGTTAGCCCACATTTAGCGGTCGCCGGAAAGGCTATGCTACTTCAATTCCCCCATTTTAGTTTATCTGATAGTAGAATTTATGGCTACCTTTGGTAGCCCCAATCCTATTGTCCTCTTTTATTGGTAGAAAACATAATTATGCATTTTAAGGGAGTTGGTTTTTTACTGGGCTCCTTTTAATGCTAATGGAGCAGCTCCATAGCCAGCCTCTGTATTCTGTGCTCGACTAACAGGCCTTTAATAACCATTGTTGAAGATGAGGGCATTATCGACTTTTTCCTGGCTCATTTGACTGTTACACTCATACCTCACGCTCTTTTGGCGAGTACACTTCACGCACAGTTAAATTGGATGGCAACTGTCAGTTTTTCACTTCAACTCAAAACCACGAGTGTTTAAATGTAGGTTTACGTAATACAGGTGGTTATGTGGGAAATGTCAGATACCAGAGGTGGTCATCTGAATTTTACCCTAATATTTATAACTTTTACTACAAATGAAACTCTTTTCGAGAATCAAAGGGAGTTTCAATTTAACTATGTACTAAGAAGTATGGATATGTGCTCAAATTCGGATAATTCATGGTGAACAAATTTAGACATTTGGTCGTTCATCATTTCATTATACCTTCCAAAATATAAGATCACTTGACTTTATAGGGAAAAGAATCTTATATTTTTGAAATGGACGTAGTACATATATGTTTAGCTGAGATTTCTATCGATTACAACAGAAAAGGAATTATATTTTGCAGCACATTACTTGCATGAAACCCAACTATGGAATAATTTGGATAATTAAAACTCCAGATTTAAAATTTCATGATTTTATAGTTCTGATTGAAGGCCAGTTTTATCCAGCCTGTTTTGTTATCTAGTTGTGTGATGCAGCATGAGGTTTTGGCTGGAAAATTGTACAATTGATGGTAGTTTTCTGGCATCTGCTATATTTTTCACTGTGTTTTGGTGGTTGAGCAGTGAGATCAAGCTCCTCAATTTGCAGGTAAATCTGCAATCTCTTGGAGTGGCCTCCACAAAACCTTTCTCCTGCAAGGCATACATGGCAACGTTATCAGTCGCTTAGAACTTTGAAGTAGTGTCATTTGCACCAAAGTCCAAAATGAACTCTCTAGTTCAGTTGAAGTTTCTAAATTTCACATTTTGATGTGTTGTATTGAAAAAACAGAGCTTTATTCAATGTATTAAGTGCATGTTTGGTTTGAGACTTCTGAAGCCTTAAGAGTCCAAACTTCTTGTTTGTCAAAATCAATTTTATTTGAAACGCAACTTTTTTAACTCATAAACACATCTTTTAAGGGTGCAACGAGTTTGGGGAGTTAAAGTGGGTTAAAGTCACCCAAACGCACATTCCCATGACACCAAATGCACCAAAATGAACAAGCCCTAAGTAGGACAAAACCGTCGTTATAACCGATTTGTTTTTGATTCGTCTTCTCCGGTTTGCTGGAGAAAATTTATATATATATATATATATATATATATATGGTTTCTATGGAGCTGGATTCTTTGAATAAAAGTAAGAAGGATAAAAAAGATGAAGTGTACCAGTTTCCGCATTCTGCAATAACCCTGACTCTTGGCCGGAGTGTTGGGAGCAATGCAAGAAATTGCAGTTCTGCTTTAGACAATACCTGTTTAGAGAGAAATAATGAATGCCTAAGCCACAGCTCGAATAACATATATACCAAAGCTGTAGGGCTAGGATATATGAATTTAATGGTATCTGTGATCTGGATTTACGCAAGTCTATAGGAATTTGTCCCAAACTTAGTACAGTAAGTTTGGGACAACTTCAAAAAAATCCGGATTCTTGGGTTCTATATACACTGAGAAATTATTACGTACCTTGGCTTCTATTATCCAAACAACAAGTCCTTTGGCATTTGGAGGAAGCAAAGAGAGCCTATAATCAACTTCTGGTGGGAAATACCACCTAGCTATTGGCTGCTTCCCAACATGAGCCTGCAACATTGAAATGTCCATATATTGAAAACTACTGCATTTCCATATACACACACACACACACACATACATATACACATGCAAATTCTTGAAAGTAGCTAAAAATAAAAAAGGGAATTAATTAAGATGATAGATGATGAAGCTCACAGGGCAAACAGGGTGAAGTTTGGTGAGTGTAGTCTCAGGGTCACCTAGCCCACGAGCCGTGAGGTCCAAAAAATGGTAGCCCTGGTACCTGAGCCGGTTTAGGTACCGACCTTCATAACCTCCCTCATGGGGTGTGTAGATGGCCAGGGCTTTGTGCTCTTCCACGTCCGATAGCCATTGTCCTAGATCAAACTTTACAAGATCTCCTCCGATAAAATCTGCTATGTCTCTACCACATTTTACCACTCCCTTCTTGGGACATTTTTGAGTAATTGATCCTCGCTTTTTTACCGATATCGTTGTGGTGACACTCTGGTATATTTTGTGCCGGTTTTGCAGATTAAGTGAAGGAAGTTGGACACCATTATATGAGCAGGTTGTACCTGCCATTCTTCAAGTGCTTATTGTTCAGTGTTTTATGTAGAGAGAAAAGACCGTCACATATTAAGATGAGAACGAATGGAAACTGTGGAAAGAGAGTGAAGATTTTGTATGGGTTTGTTTGTAAGTTAAGTTATATGGTTGAGAAATAAGATAAGAGAATGGTATTTTGTATTGCAATTCTAGACCATTCACATATTGATAAACCAAGCACCACATCTTACTTTAATTTGAATTATGCAAGTGGACCCTCGAGGCAAATAATAAGCAACATCTTGTAAACTTCTTATAACAAACATGCCACCTCCATTGAAAAATAAAAAATAAAAAATTATAGCCTTACAAAAAGAAGTTAAATGTATGATTTTTACCATCTGCTAGTGACATTACAAATTACAAGAACCAGCAGTTGCAACTGTTGGGGTTTATGCTTCCTTGAACAAAATATATTGGTGCAATTGTAACTATACAGCACTGCAATTGTATTTCCTGGTTGGCGAATGATCTAAAGGCGTGCCTGCCCTTGAACAAAATTAATTTAATTTGATCAACTGTTAACGGTTAAGGCCCTAGTGGCCAAGAGACTGAGAAACCATTTAACATTTACTACATATTATTGTAGGTTTAACCCCAATAATATATCAAAAAAAAAGACTAACAAATGGCATCCTCCATCAACCTCCTTTGAGCCCTTCCAATTTATTAACTGTTAACGGTTAAGACCCAAAAAAAGGGTTGGGGGGGGGGGGGGTCAGGGTGCGCTGTGACAAGAAATAAAATTTTGGATGTAAAGCCAAAAGATGGAAATACTTCTGGTACTAAAGCCCTCCTAGTAATCATTCTATTATATTCTTTTTCCACAAATATCTGGGCTAACAACTGCATTACAAGTTCAATAAAAAACAGAAACAGATACATATAAAAGAATACTGCTTTTAGGATCCTAAATGGTGTCCCAAATGATACTTTAATATTATTACTTTATCACATAGCTAATCACAAGCAACGTAGTCAACCAATGTAATAAACAGACATCATTTGAGACACTATTTGGGACCTAGCATTACTCCATGTAAGAGGGCTTTGCAAATGAAAGAAAGTTCTCCAGTGAAGAACCAACACAGCTCCGCCTTGACATACTTTAGACACGCTGGCAAAAGGAAAAGAAAAAGAATAAAAGGGGAATGTTTCCTACTTTGTTTTTCTTCTATTGAAAAAAAAAGGAAAAAGGAAAGGTAATTACATATAGGCAGATTTCATATCAAGGTTCCAGCTTCAAGGAAACTACTCTTGACTGCCTATTGCGCTTTGCCGCCTTAATGAAGACTATCGAAAGGCAAGATGGAGCCCACCAAGGGCAGCGGACTTTCTGCTCCCCCTTCAAGCAAGCCACTAATGAAATATTTACAGTCAGTACAAATGATAATTCAAATAAAAGAAAATGAGATTAAACAAACAGCAGGACATATAGATGATGTGGGTAATGAGTTGTTACTATACTACTACATATTCATTTTCCAATTATACAATACTTTAATTAGGTGGAAACTGTGACCAAGGTGTCATTGGGTGGGAGTTGTTTATTTTCAATTAAGTATATGGGATTCCTGGATCATTGACTGAAATAAGATGAGAAAACAACTCAATGAGTAAACACGATAGAGAAGTGGACCATTTAATATAAAAGTGCAACGACTAGACGAGTAAACCTACAAAATTTCTGGAGAAGGAAATTTTAGGATAAAACTGAACCAACTTCGTTCAAGCGCAAAGAATTTTACAGTCCTTGGTTGTCCAAAACATACAATTGCCGGAAAGGCAAAAAAATTACAGCAGATTAGTAAAATGCAACATCAATTCTTGCCTGCTGCACAAATGTCTAACACTAGTGTTCCACATGGAGAACAAAAAAGCGACAATTTATCATTACTCAAATAAAATACAGCCAACCCCTCCCCCCGGCACGGTTTCTAGCATCAGACTAATATGTATACACACACAGTAGAGACACATAAGGAAGATACAGTTATATCAGTTTCTTACATCTATAAATCATCAAAACATTTAGCAACTGACTGACTTATCTCACAATAACCCCGAATGACTGGGGAAGAAGCAGCATGCTCAGAGAGAAAGAGTGAGGGGGGGAGAAGTCAACCTTTAATTCGTCTGAGTTCCTTGCACAGAGTTATGAAGTCCCCCCATTTCATGTGGCACCGTCTAATAAACCTAAGTATTTGCTCGGTAGTAAACATGGACATGCCTTCCAAATATTCTCCATTGACTCCATTTTCCTTAAAAATTTGTCGATAGCTACCAAGATTTATCTCTTCCAACCACAAGCCTACATCCTGGAAAAACAAAACAAGAGCAAGATATTAGACTTACTATCATATGTTACTATTTGATCACTAAGAGGTAAGCTATACACTAAGTCTTCATTATGACATAAATCAGATTATCCACAGTTTTAAGATCAACACATTTTATTTTAGTTATTTTATTTTTGCTCGGGTTTGAAAGTTGACCTCACCTTAAGATTTCTCAACCACTGTAAAAGGAAGAAATGGGTTAAGTTACAGTTTTTGCATAGCTTTTTTGGTTCAGATTAGTTGCTGGAACAAAATTTACTAATCTTATTCTACAAGTGAAATTCACGCCAACAAATGTTAATGGACTTTTTCAAATAACTGATGTGAAACAAACAAACTATGCAAAACAGTGACCTTTCCCATTTGTTCCTGACACAATGGTTTAGAATCTTAAGCTGAGTAGTTCACATACTCATCAATTATTCCTCACCCTTCTACAATTAAGTTTTGGCATCTTTTGGGGCAAGTTCACATGTTCATCAACTCTAACAAATGCACTAAAAGTATAAAAAAAGTAGGTTTATACACAAAAATGAAAGCGGAGAGCAATTATTCTAAATATGCATCTTTACCATTTGTTTTGAAATGAGAGCCCTACTCTCACTAAAGATTTA
Source organism: Aralia elata (assembly GCA_034770075.1). Classification (NCBI taxonomy): domain Eukaryota; kingdom Viridiplantae; phylum Streptophyta; class Magnoliopsida; order Apiales; family Araliaceae; genus Aralia; species Aralia elata. Next base: position 22,843,388 of record CM068377.1, on the reverse strand, counting down.
TACAAAGTGTTTCTATAAACTGATATGGCATGTTAGTCGTACTGTGGTTGCATGTGTCAACATGTGAAACTAGTGGCACAGAATGAGTAGATGAACCTAATCTATCTATCTATCTATCTATCTCCCCCCTCCCTCTCATCCTTTTGTATTTTCTCTTATTGTCTTCCCTCGACTCCCTTGTCCTAGCTCTATCTCTGTTTCACTCTTTCTTTCTCCCCCAAATCTTGCAGAGATAACCCACAAAATGATCTCTTTGAAATTTTTTATTTCACAAATTTCAAGATTTGGTTGATCCACAGGGATGGGAAATGGGAACGAATTACTTAAGTCATCGTTCAGTCCCCAAAAAACTAAATGGTATATCGCTTGCAAGTTAAAAGAGGGCTTGTATAAGCACATATCTCTATTTATTTTCATCACTAAAATTAATAATCAACTAAGGCATAAAGCTAGCAGTGACCAATATTTTATCTTCTACATTCCACTTCAGAGAAGAAAGCTTTGGGCTTAATAACCAAAAATGCAGAACCAACAAAACTGTTCTTGAATAAGAGAATATGAGACTGAATTTGAATAGATAGAGAGGGGGTGACTTATGCTTCTTCTTCTTCTCATATCATATACACTAGGTTGCTTAAGATAAAATGTCCCCAGTTTCCTCTTCTGCAAACTAGTAGAGAGCAAAACTAAAAGATCACCCTACATGATCAATGGCAAGTTTACCATCTTAAAATGATTGGTTACAGTTGTGGAATTGAACACAGACATGATGACATATTTATTTTTGAAATTCAACACAGCCATGAAACCATGGTGAATCAACAAAAACTAAAAAAACATTACTTAAATTGAAATCTGATATAACAATATTCATATTCACATAGATCAAGTGTACTTGTCAGCTAAACTTTACCAAGATAATTTGAGCATCAACTATTCAGAGGAACCGAAAATCCCATTCCCAGGCCCAAAGTAACTGTTCCATTAGCTAGTTGAACTCTAAAATAATGATAATAATAACAGTTTTTTTTGTACAAATTCATCTAATTATAATTTCCCCAAAACAGAACCACCTCGACAAACAAATAAAAATAAAACACATACGGCTCATAGTCATCAGACAGTAAGCAATCTTATCTTCCCAAATTACATAGAGATAAACAAACATGACTCGTTTCTAATTACAAATAACATATTAGCTATTTAAATTCACCTGCAAATAGAATCACTAAATTTATGGAGAATAATTAGCCAGAAATTCAATTCCCCTTGCCCTACATCTTCTCATTAACCGAACAGTGCAAAAACAATCCAATTATGAATTATAAAATTGAGAAACATAGTATTTAATAAAATGGATCTAGTAGCAAAATAGTAAAATGGATCGAGATACTGATACCTCGATGGTCCATATGAAGAAATCAAGAGGCTCAGGTGGGCGTTCTGTGTTCATCTCCCGAATCAGCACTCCAAAAACACCTAAAAACTGAAAATATGTTTACAGTGAGCCCAAATTATAAGTAAACCGATACAAACACAATTGTAGTCAAAAAAAAGAAGGAAAAAAAGACAAATTAGAAGCATATGTATGAATATAAAAACAGTAATGATTGAAAATTGAAATGGAAATTAAGTTACCGTGAGGGAAGGGTTTGATTTATTTTCCTACATTTGTCGAAGGTGAGAGAATAGGCGTCCAAGAGGAGAGGAGAGAGAAAATAGAAAGAGAAAGAGGGGAGAGTGGGGTTCTTTTTGTACCCACTGCTACTGACTACTGAGCCAGTTCTTTCTCTCACTTTTGCCCACTCTTTTTCTCTTTGTCGTTGCTAATTTGAAGGGTGAGATGGACCCGTTTATTTTTATTTTTATTTTTATTTTTATTTTGATTTTGATTTATTTTATTTTAGCTGATAAATTATTAGACTAGTATCATATTTAGCCTTTAGCCTTTTGGCGGTTAGAAGAGGCTACTTTGGCTGACGTATCGTAATAAAATATTTTTAATAAAAAAATTGTTTTTAAACTTTTCCTAGAGTAAAACTCTTTTTGTAATGAAAACTGATATTTTCACAACAGAAAATAATATTTCTACATAAAAAATATCGCTATAGATCTTACAGCGACGGTTTTCTCGATCGCTATACATCTATAGCGACACTTTTCATGTAAAAATATCAAAAAGTGTCATGAAAATATCAGTTTCTTTTTATAATATGAAGAGTAAATATAGTTTGAGTCTGTTAATATAACAATAAATTTATGTCAATTATAAAAATTGAAATATATAAATATATCAGATAAAAAATAAATTAATAGAATTTAATAGTAATTTATCAAATGTTATCGCTTAAGTTGGTGTGTATAACGTTGTTTCGTTTACGGGACACTACACTAATCTTCTACCACTTGCTACTGAAGAGATGTCAAATGGACAATGGAAGGCCTGTGAACGAGCTTTTTAACGGTTTAGAGTTTCACGTTAGTCGCAATCCAACTTCATAATGAAAATTATCGACGTATAAATCATTTGTCATAAAATTTTTGACAAAATTATTTCATAGAGAAGTTAAATAGTGTTTAACTATAAGATTGGAATAATATTTTTCAGAAATTGAAAAAAAAATTATGGGATAAATAAAATAGTGTTTAACTATTATATTTTTCTAATTATTTGAATTTCATTCAAAAGATTGTCAAACATTAAAGTAAATCAAATATAGTCTTAATTAATTCACCAGCTTTTGGCGAGCTCTAAGGAGTTTCGGCCACCGGCCACGCTATGACGATGCAAGCTTTAAAATAGGCAGATTTAGTGAGTGTTAGTATTTGTTTAGTCTCCAGTGGGCAGTGGCCCTCCCTCTCGATATGGATATGGATATGGAGAACATCATCATCTCTGTATGTGTGTTTCATGCTTCATTTTATGTCAATGGTCAATTGGGAAGCAAAATATTGTGTTAAAAGAGTCTTACTTTAAATAATAATCACATAGTAATTATTTTACGTTGATAAATTAAAAATATTATAAGTATAATTTTATATACTATTGTCAATAAACAAAGTGCTACTATTATAAAAACAAACACATTTTAATAAATAAATTTTTTTTTGTAAAATATAGCTAGTAGTAGGGTCCTTTCGGCACCAACTTATAAGTTGATTTGAGCAACTTATAAGTTATTTTTTTACTATTGAAGTGTTTGGAGTTGATTTATTTTTTAATTTATAAGTCATTTTCGAGAAGTATCAAATTATGATTTTTTTTAAAATGACTTATAAGTCAATTTAAAATAAGTAGATTTGATCAAATGTAAAGATTGTTTTGTCTTTTTTTAGTAGTCTTTATATCTTATTTTAACTTATAAGTCATTTTAGTCAAACACATTCATATTTTATTTTAACTTAATTTTTGACTTATAAGTCAAAATGATGTCAAACAATTTTATTTATAAATTACCACTTAAAATAACTTATAAGTCATTTTAAATTTTAACTTATAAATTATTTTAAAATAAGTCATCCCCGTACATGATACCATTAAGAATTCATCAGGCAAATGGAGAAAATGAGAAATAAATGAATGAATTAGTTTACTTTTTATGGTGTAACATTATAATGGTAGATCTATCATCTATTGAGACAATTCCATTATTTGTTTAAATGGATTATGTGCATGGAAACAGATGGCATGAATAAAATTACCTTATGATACATTAAAGCTTTGTAATGAATTTTATTACGTAAGGCAAGTACTTAATTGACTTTATTATCCAAGAATAAAATTATGACTTTCGAAATAGGGCCTTATTGTTGTTCCCTAATAAGATAAAGCGGAAACCATTATTCATTAGTGATTGGCTTAAACTTAAATGAGTCAAATCAATAATAATAAAAGGAAACCTCACATGGGATCATGTTCATCCCCCAAAATGATGTGTACTTTTGGCCCCATAAGGGCTCAATTTTTGTCTAAACTAAAGTGGTTTAATGAAAAGTTTGCAATAAATTTGACATGTGGGTCCCCTAAAACCATACCAAAATATTATTTGATTTGATAGGAACAAAATGTTTTGGGTGTGGCTGAGATTAGTGTTAAAACTAATATTATTTCAAATTTATTATAGAAAATGAGGTGTGAGACAGTAGTCAAGTGCACCATGTATAATTTTGTGATAAAAAACTAGACAGACAATTTATGTGAATATTAGATATTGACTTGTGTAGATACATATATAAGTATCTAAAAAAAAGATTCACATATTACTATTCTATATTATTTCCTATAATTTCACGTTAATTTACAATCCATATTCACATAAAATTAGTTGACATATAAATCATTCACCTCTCTCAAATTTACTACTTCCCAACCATATATTTTTCTCAATTTATGACTCCATCATAGATCGAGTCCATTGACCATATGTGCATACATACTAATGTTTCTGAATTAATAGGTACCATACAGTTGCATGCGGCTCGTGTGCCTCCCTGCCTGCATTCCTTAAGTACCAATATCATGACCACAAATTATACTTTAAACAACTTGCATAATACCTCATATATCATGTGTATAAAAATTTCATAGAATTATCTTCTTAACAAATGTAGCGAAAAATCAAATAATTAATGAGATTCAATCATCAATTCTTATTACTTCTCAAATTTCATATGTTTATCCTTCATATCTCTTCTCAAATTACTTTATGAGATTTCTTGAATTTTAAGTAAATGCTACTAGTACTATGTGAGCAACAGTTGTAAATGTTAGAACAAGACAAGTGTAATACTATAAATTTGCTCAAATACTCCACTGCGCAGACATAAGACATAAAACCAGAAATATATTTAACAGAAAACGGTTTACCAAAATTCGGGCACAGGCAGCATGTTTACAAATTCGTTCACCCAGAAGAACAAAATCCCATTTTTCATTCATATTCTGAAAATGCAATGCAAGTTCCCATACAAAAGCATTAGTTATTAGGATTTGCTTATTATTAGATTCCAACCATATGCTTATAAGCCATCAACAGACAAACAACTAGAACTTGTGCTTTTTGTGAAAAGATTCCCAAGTCACATGTAGATAGATATTCAATAGTTAGAAAGAAGAAGGTATAACCTGGATAGGATATCTAAACTCTCGATGAGCCATCCGATAAAATTTCTCCACCTTTCAACTCCTATCCATGTTTTCTGCCGAGAGGGATTGCATCCAAACTGATAAAATTTCTCCACCTTTCAACTCCTATCCATGTTTTCTGCCGAGAGGGATTGCATCCAAACTTGCTTCAGGTACGAGCAACAGATCCGGTTGGTTTCGCTCTCTGCTAGGTTGCAACAGACTGCACAGCACCATATAGTTCAGGAGGGGTAGTTTTATTGTAAGTTGAACAAATTCTTTGATGAAAAGAATGGCAGCAAACTTTGTAACCTTTAGGATTCAGAAAATACTTCATGCTAACGAGTCACGACCAAGCTGAGTATTCTTGTTCAGCTTCACTCAAATCTAACGAAAGGGCAGCCATTCACATAAAAACTAATAAGCAGAATACAATCATCAAGTAAAGTGGCCTATTTACTGAGTTTAGTCAATCAGGTCTTGATCCACAAAACTATGGTATTCATAAATGCAGTTCCAAATACGAAAAATAAATAAAAAATACATCAGTAATTATGAGTACTAGATCCAATTACTATTTCAAAACCTGTATAGAGTAGAACCAGCAAATTTAGTAATATTGTTTGGATACAAGATTGAAAAACCTGGGGAATGCATAAGTGGAAATGTAGAAGTAACCTAACATGGAAACACATTATAACCAACAACAGAGCTTCAACAGATGATAGTTAAAATGTTGCATATATATAGCTCTTTACTTGAGCTAAAACTTACCACAGATATGGTTGCTTTAGATGCTATATTCAGAATAAGGAATCAATGTACTTAATTTTTCCACCTATAAACCTTGCACAAGCATGCTTCCTATTCCTATTCTAACCAAAAACTACAGAGAATATTAAGATAAAACAAAGACTATGGATCAGACAAACTCTTATTATCACCTAATATAAGAGTTTCTGATCTAAAAGCCTATTCAGATTACATCAACATATGCTATGCAGTGTAGCCCCGCTCCTAAATGCCCCACACACAGAAATTACATGAGAATGAGATTTCAGATCTTTCAACAATTGTATATCCTAAGCAATGAATCTTAAAAGTCTGAAGGTTGGGTCAAGCTTTGCGGAACTGGAAGAAATAAAACAAATAGATTTGAGTATTTGACAAGGTATTCCTGCAAGGGTTATGAAACTTCCTAGCTGATGACAACAAAGTCTTACCACCAAATGCTGACTAACATGTTTCTTGTTCAAGTACAGCTTAACACTCTAACAAAACTAGTTACATAGAAGAACAAGTACGCCATGACATCAAATTTTTTATTTGCTACAGATATCGTGAAGTGAACAAAATAGATATATTATGCAGTAATTTCATACCTGAGGTAAGAATCAATCATCAAGTTAATGTTGGTTACATGCGAAAAGGAACTATAAGAGAGACAAATCCATAAATGATCTAAAGATTTTCAATTACCAATGTTCTTTCTGCCTCACCAAACAGATCAAAAAACGCTTAAAAGTATAAAAATAAGACAAGTGAGTTGGGCAATAAGTAGTACAGGCGTACAGCCATATAGTCACACAAATACACACTAAAGCATAATATACAGGCTGATATTGTGAACTTCCTTGTAGGGAATATACACCATAATTGTTTATATTAATGCGAGAATATGAAAAATATGGACCCTATCTAGTGAACTTACACACAGGGAAAAACGTCTCTCTCAAAACCACAACAGGCAAGTTGACAAGACATAAAACACTCAAACACCATTCTCTGGAAGTAATATCACCCGTTCAATTTTTTTGGATTGACTGGGTCTGTCAACCCATGCTAGTAGGTCAATATTTTGGCAAGTTTCTATCAAACTCAGAAAATCCCACAGCCTTTAAATGTAACCCAGATTTTCCAATTCCCTAACAAAATTTGCAGAATTTTGCACATAATGCACAAAGAAAGAACTCTTCATCTGATCAGAACAAAAATAATTAAGATAATCAGAAACCACTGCTGGAAGAAGTACTGCCTGATCTAAGAGAACCGGCAGGTCCGATGGTGGTTTTGCTAATAATACCCTTCCCAAAATACTCAGCAATCACAGAATACCCATCCTTTGAACTCTTAACTTGTTGGAAGAACTGATCTTGATTTTTAGAGTTCTGCTCCAAGCTTCTCTTCATTTCCAGGACAGATTTGTACTCTGGAGCACATTCTGGACACTCTTTTTCATTGTCCCCAAGGCAACGCTGATGGAACGAGTGCATACACATAAAGTGGACAGCAGGGAGATCAAGGGTGAAAGTGCAAGCAGTACACTTGCTAAGTTGAAAGATTCTGGCATTAGTCCTAAGATCATGGATTTCCTTTCTCATTGCCAATGTTTCTTCCTGCAGAATTATAGGAAAATCAGTAATTACAATGAACACCTATTTGATATATTTCTTCTAAAGGATCTTCTAGAACTTCAGCAACCTCAGTTATATACTTATATCCTCAATTCCTCATCAAGAAGAGATTGTCATTTAAATGAAAGATCAGGAGTTTGAGTGTAAGACTTTGATTTTTTGTCAAAGCCATTAGCAGCTATTAAAGTTCTTCACCACACCAGTAACTATTGAAGCAAGATGCCTATATGCTCGAGAAAGTAAAAATCTCAAAAATGCAAAAATGATGCCATTTAACATCTCTGGTCTTCATTACAGTTCTCTAAATATTCAAATATTAATCAGCTAACTGATGATCTACAGATCAAAAGCAGTTATTTCCAAATATTTCATTTTCATGCAGCCTGGATCTACAATTTCTGCACTTACTTCATGCCAAGGAATCTGAACTAATAAATTCGCTGATCACACATGTTGGGCAAAATGTCTAAACCCAAAATATTGGAATGTGCAAAGAGTAATAGATACCGAACGCCAAACAGCTTACTTTGGATTGAACGATGTGACCTTTTAGTTCTCTTTTTGGGACACACAAAAAGAAAAATGGACTCTCAATTTTGGACAAAGGGAGTAATGCTTACTTTTTTCCAGAAAAAGAAAGAAGAAAAGAAAACTGCAAGAAGAGTCCAGCATTGATAAACTACGCACCCCACCCCTTCCCTCCCAACCACAACACCCCAAGTGAATTCACGGGTTGCTACCATGATACACACACACACATACATACATAATCATAAACTTATGTTGCAACCAAACCCTACCCTGAGGCTGCTTACGGATGAACAATCCCCATATTTCAGTGAAGGTAATTTTATTGATTACTTTGGGAATTCAGTAAATAAAATTAAGAGAGAAATGTTAACAAATTGAAAAATCAACCTGATACTTCTCAGTTGCTTGGCGGTGCTCATCAATCAGCTTTGATTCCTGTTCTAGCTTTCGAGCTATATAATCTTTAATGACAGATAGAGTGAGGCATGGATTTCTGGATAAAGTCTGAAGAACTATAATTGGAGGCAAAATATCATCTCTCTCGATGTAAGTCAAAACTTCCTTAACTTCTTTGGAACACTCTTCTCCAAGTTCACCAAAGTACTTCAATAAATCTGCCCAAAGAGAAGGGTCGCCTCCCTTACCTGAATCTCCCAGTCTCTTGCAGCAAGCAATTAAACCCTCATGGTCATGCGCTTGCATGTAGCAAGCAATCACCTCTTTATAAAGTTTCATCTTCTCATAAAGATATAAGAGTCCTTGTTTAAAAGCGTTCATTTCACAAAGAATAATAGCAAGATCAACATCATATGCTGGATGTTCCTGATCAGATGGCCATGCACTCTTAAGCAAGTGGAGCCCCTTTTGAAATCTTTCCTGACAATCTTTTTCCTTGTTCATATCATTCAACTCTCCAATTGATTTCTCATTAGGCACAGCTTCCCCTGATGACCAATCAGCTCTGATATTACCACTTTCACCAATGTTGGGTTGTGAGAGTGATGGAAAGTTCAAGTCATTAGACAAGTATAGCTCCAATAGCGTGTTATGTATTTCTACTTGAGCAGGTGAATCCTTCACTTTGTTGGTGTATTTTTCAAGAAAATCCAATAGTGAATGCGGATGATGGATGAAAATGTTGAGAAAATCAACAGGAGATGGTAGCATGGATACATACGTACCATTTGAAGCTCGTCTCTTGGATGTTTCTCCTTCCTCTGTGCAAAGCCTCATGAGTATTTCAATTGTTTCAACTGGCTTGTGCGCTACAAGTATTTTGCCATACTCCTTTACTGTCACCCCAGCTTGACTTGGTTCAAGACCAGAAATATATTGCAATGCTTCTTCATAACTACCCAGGTCTTCGAGTAAGATCTTTAAGTACCATTCATGCCTCCCAGCCTTCTTAGCAACGTACATTGCGTGCTCATGATAATTGGCAGCTCGACAGACCCTTATTGCAGTTTCCACATCAAATTTAAGCTCTCCATCCTCACTCTTAATGAAAACATTCAGCTTATCCACATCTTTTAACTTGGTGTAACAGTTCAATAAAAGAGTGGTATGGTCTTTAGAAGCAAGCCCCTTCTCATGTAAGTTTTCCAAGTAATTGGTAAGGTTGTAGATTCTTTGTGCATCTAGAAACTTCTGTATCACATATGAAGGTTCAAGGTGACCAATGGTGTGAATATACTGAGACATAGCTTCATCATAGTCTTGTTTGCTGTATAAATGATCCCCATACTTCCTTAGCACATCAGCAGTTGCAGCAGCATCAGCATGTTGACTTTGAACAAGATTAATAGCTACAGTATATAGATTCTTTTTGAAGAGCATGTCTAACTTGCTTTCCATATCCTTCTCCCCAATACATAAAACTGATTTGTCAGTCATTATAAGTATTATGTTACCCCATTCACAAAGCATGTGAGAAACATTTTTAACCACTATACTGTATGCAATTAAGCGGTTCTTCAGGTCATATACATTGAAAGTATTCTTGCCAGTTCTTTGATCTTCAATAACACATAAAAGGTATCCACGGAACCATGCAAGGAACTTTTTCTCTCCCTCAAAGGCCCAACAAGGACCCCGACCATCAACCTCATAAAAATATACAGCCTCTGGTCGACCCATGATCAGCTCCTGATAACGGGATAGCATGAGAATGTTAGGTCAGTAATGTAAATAAATAATAAATATCAACTAGGAATAAAGAAGTATATCTTACCAAGCGATCACTCATAGCAACACTATTAATATTGCATCCAATCTGATCTAAGGTTTGGCGAGTAGCCGGTTGAGTTTGCAAGCTAAACAAGCTCACTGAAGTTGGAGTAGTTGCAAATAGTTGAAGGGATTGACCATCGACTCGGAATCCGAGACCAGTTATTGACAACTGACTTTTATCTGAATTATTCTCCACCTGAAGGGTGAAGCGTTTGATACGCTCACGTGCAATGTCCCCTTGAATGCAATAAATGCAGCCATTGTCTAATCCAATAGCAATAAGTAATATTGGTGGAGTTTCTTCTAGAACCAAGAATGATGTTATCTGCATGGCATCAAATTTTCAATGTCTCAAGATTATTCCCATAAGCAACAAGTTGTACGATAGATGCTCTAAGAAAGCAACTGCTCTTGTAGCTAAGCAATTAAAAGGTAACTAGAAAACAAATACCTTGGCTTCAGGAAACTGATTAGTGAATATCCGCAATATCTGAATACAGTCGGGACTTGATGTGCTTGGACCCTCAGGCTGCTGCAGCTTATCGAGGTCAAAAACCTTCAGGCAAACAGCCGATAGCTGCGAGGATATTTCCTCATCTTCTCCAACAGTTACTAGGAAGTTTCGTTGCTAGTTTACAACAACAGGAAAACACCAACACGCATCATAACCAGCAACAAACTTACAACTTTTTACATTACCAGAATACAGTAAGTACCTAATATCATTATGCTTGCCACCACCTCCAATCCTAATTATTTTTAAAAAGTATACGGCACATTTGTACCCCTAAAAGTAACTCTAGTTTTGTCACTGGAAAAATCCAGATTTAATTGATCATGTGAACTCAGGAACTTAATTTTGAAATTAGATAAATTGCAATGTGGACAACCATATGCACCCTAAAATGTTGATCATTTAATTTTATGTGTAGAAACCCTTATTGTTCTACATTAGATCAGTACAACTGCACCTAAACATATGTAATTTAAAAATGCAGCCACTTCTAGTTTAACGAGCAAAATTTTAGTAATATTAAATAAGATGAAAAAATCCCTTCCAAAACCAAACACTTTTTCTCAACTAAATTTTAACAAACAAATCAAAAAGGTATTTTTTTTTGCGCATATATATATATATATAGTACAGAACAGTAACACTGAGTGAAAGAGAAAAAAGCTTGATATGAGTTGCAAAAATAAGACCTTAAGGTGTTGCAGGAAGAGGACAGAGGAAGTGTGAGCTTGGAATCCGAAATTGAATTTTAATCCCCGATCCAGCAAACTGACGGTGCCGTCGTCGCATCCGAGCACGATCTTTCCTCTTCCGCTCGAACAGCACTCCACTTTTCCGGTGACTTCATCGGGAATTGAGCTTTTTACCCCGTGTTTCTCTTGGAAAAACTCGAATTTCCTCCACTGGTACATCTCTCCTCCAAATCAGCTACTACAAAAACTACTCCTATGTAACAAAATCTTCAGGAGATTACAATCTATAGTAAGTGATGGTTGAGAGAATGATGGCTTGAAAGCATGCCAGATTGTCCATGTCCTCTTTCGTCTACTCGGAGATTCGTTTCCAACTCTTTGCTGAATCTACAGAGCGCTACGACGTCGTCGAAGTTTCATCAATAAACTTTAAACCCTCAATCACAATGGAACTTATCACTAGACCCCATGTCACAAACGCTTAGTATATAAATTAGGTAGAATAAAATATAAATTTATATAATTTAAAAGATTAAATAGAAATATATAAAAAATATATAAAATTATAATATGATTAAAATTGTAAATATAAAAGAGGAGAAAAAAAAACGTGGCACGAAACCTCCCATAAAAACTTACAATATAAATAGATATAGGTAGATAAATTTTTTTAGAACTTAATCTATTACTACAATATACTAAATTTAAGAATACATTATAATTCTAAAGACTTAGGAAAAACTTGAAAAAAGAATTAAAAGCTCTAACTTTGTATTATTGGGTTTTAAAATGAACAAAAAATTTAAATTTTCTATTCAATTCTTTTATTAATAAGTTTTTTAAAGAATGAAAAATATAAGAACTGGACGAAAAATTAGGGGTAATGTTAAAATAACGTAAGTAAATATTTTATAATCTACTTTTTACATTGTAAACATAACAAAACTAATATAAAGGTAAAATAATATTTGAATATAAAATATTATTTTTATAAACTCAGTAACAACATGAAATAAATTTTATAATATTTTATTATTTTTTTTCCTCATTAAATTTAAATTTTCTATATTTAGTTTGTTCATAACCCAAAAACATAGCGTAAGAAAAGAGAGGCATACCCACAATGGAACGGTACTAATTCATACTAAAACGGGTCTAGGTCCTTTTACTTAACCATTAAGAACACATTACTCTCAATTTCAAAAGTCGCGTTTTTAAAATTTAATTCAATACTGTTATAAAATAATATTTATTTTGTTTTAAATTATAAGATCAATATTAATTTCAAAAAATTAATTTTAAATATTTTTAAACTTAAAATTGACATGAATTCATTTAGTTTATATTAATACAATTATAAATATTATAAATTATTTAAAAAGTATTACTAGTTATAAGATTTATTGTTTTAAAAATTTAAGTGAATCGTGTCAATATTAAATTTAAAAATATCTCAAATTAACTTAAAAAAAAAAGTCGATAATCGTCTTCTAATTCAAAATGGAGGGAGTATAATAGTTTTAAATTTGTTCTTATAATATTATTAACATATCATTACTAATTAATTAGAATTTTATTATGTTTATCGAAAAATTAAAAACAAAATAATTCTTCTTTCGCTTCACAAAATGAATTTTGTTTTCAAATTACAAATATTAAGGACATTGCTTTTGTATAACCATTTAATAATAAGTTTTTATTTTAATACAGTGGTATGATTAGAAAATTATGATAACAAAATTAATGATATTTTGTCTTTTTCTTGTACGATAGAGAAAGTAATTTTTTTATATAATATTTTTATTTAATTATCAGAGTGTCTCTTTTAATAATATTCCTACATCCGCCCTTGATACCAAACCTATTAAAGGTATAAAACATTTAGTTTTATAATGCATAGGACAATCGCGTGTTCAAAATTAAACGGAAAGGAAGAGTAGTTATAATGTTTGTTCTTCTACCGATGTTTGGAGCATTTAGGAGTTCCAAACACACTAAATGCACTTAAGAATTTTATTTATTTAACAACAACTTATTTAAAATACAAATTATTTAATTTATGAACAAAATGTTTGGAACCCAAAAGTAATGTATCAAAATTAGTGTGATGCATTTGGATTTCTAAACGTTATCGCTTTTAAAACACCAAATGCTAGTAACTAAATAAATCCATATTCTATTAGAAGAATTAGATTAATCTTTATGAAAAAAAAAATCTTATTTGTGTTTGTCTAGAAAAATAAAAGTTAAAGCAAAAAAAATATTCCAAAAAGGGCTTTCAGCTTGCTCTATTTAAACATTCATAGGTTAGTTGTACATTATTCTGTTAATCAGCATTGAAACCATGAATAGGATCATCAATTGGATAAGAATGCAATCACCTAATTCATTATTTATTTATTCATTCATGCGGCAATTGGCCTTTAGGTTATATTCCACCAGCTCATGATTGTCTGGGGTTATGCTAATTAATTTATTTGGACCTGTTTAGTTGTCATACAATTTCAATATCTTTTTTTTTAATTACTTTATATGGTAGTTTGATGTATAAAATTTGATCTCGTATAAGAGATTACACCATAAGAAAGGGGAAATTATAATAACAAGCTTATCACTCATGCGATGTACGGACATTTTTATTAATCCTATAATCTATATATCAACTATATTTCTCAAAATTAAAGAAATTAAACTCATAAGTATTAAAAAAATAAAAAAAAGTAAAAAAATTTATATTGATTATTTTTGTAGAATTCCATGTTACACATACAAAGTGGTGCTGCTAAGTTACATCGCAATAACAAATTAGTTTTATGAAAAAAAAGGAATTAAGAAAAAAAAGAGTACTTATATCTTTTATCCATTATATATATATATATATATATATATATATATATAACATGTTCACGTGAGTTCGTTGATAAATAATATTAATTATATATATATATATTTTTTTTGTAGTGAATATGTATAAGTAGTAAATAGAAAAATACATACTTACATGAATTTAAAAATGTGAATAATTAAATATATATTTTTATTTAATTTATACTATTAAAGTTGTGAAGTTACATATTAATGAAGTTGAAAATTGTTAGAATTAATTTTGCATTTTAGTACCTAATACGAAAGGGAAAATGAAAAGAAATAATTAATATGGTGGTGAGATAAAGTGAATGGAATAAAAAATAAAAGTTCAATGAACAATTTATTAACGCAAGTTCAATGAATAATATTATTAACTTAGTTTGAGTTAATTCGACCGATCAAATTAATTTAATTCAATTAATGAGTGAATAGATTCTTGACTTATTATATACTAGTATTGATTGATTAATAAAATAATGTTAGCTTCATCCATTTCCAATTGTACCCCGTATGTGACTTGGACATGGGTGTCATAATCAAGAGCTTTTGCTTCAACTAAATTAATAATCTTCAATTATATATGTATTTATTCCCATCATTGGGCACCTCAATTAATTACTTAATTTTTCTAATTTAATCATTTGGGATAAATCAAGACAAGATAAATTATGTGAATATTAAAAAATGCGACCAAAATCTTGATTTTATAATCATCTGATTAATCAAGTGACGTTTTAAACACAGATAATTAGTATTGTGTGTATCAATCAACCCCATTACCGAGACTAATATCTAAGTTTATTCCTTTAATCTATGCTCATAGGTATTCAGTCCTTAAAAAATATAATGCCGTGAATTTGTGCAGTATATAGGAGTTAACATAAGTATTAGTTCACACAACGTGAAATTCGAACTGAAGAACTATAAATCAAATGGTTTGATTAGTTTTAATCATTAGACTAAGATATTAAATTACTTAGAAACTTTTATCTCATAAACTAGAACAGTGGGAGTAACTCATAACATTAAAGATATTAACATGACCATATACTTCTGCTTGTTCGGGGATGACTTATTCTATAATTTATAAGTTAAAATTTAAAATAATTTATAAGTCATTTTAAGTTGTGACTAATAAATTAAAGTATTTGGTACTGTTAACGCTTGATTTTGTCCGCGCGTCCAATCCACTCTCCGCGCGTGTACCTGCACAAAAGTCCCAACGGCTTGGGTCGTGTGGAGACTCCTCGGGTGTAAGAGTAAGTAACAAGCTCAAGGTACGCTAACAATGGAGGTCAAATATTTAGTAGGGTAAAAGTGTTGTACCTGGCCTTCATTGTTACTTGGGTATTTATAAGGATCCACTTGGCTACTTTCTACTCCAATTAGGAGTGTACTGCCCAGAATCCTTATAAGATCCGGACTCAACTACCTTGATCCGATAGAAGTATTATCCAATAGGGAACCACAAGGGCTTAGGATACTGGCCCAAGCCATTTCGGACTGGAGAGTCCTCATAGAATCCGCTAGGTGTGATTGGCCTTTGGGCCGAGCCCAACATAAGAAGCCCAATCCAGTCTGTTAGGATTTATATCCGAACATTGCCCCCTACTCCCTTAGTATATGATATGTACTGGGGGAGTGAGTCAGAGGATTTGATCATCCGGAAATTTATAACAAGGAAATAGGATAAATGCTCTCGGGAACCCGAAGGTTTCAGACCGAGGATATCTCTCCTCCAAGTGTCTTCAAGTGCTAGCCCGAAGATAGGGATTCTCGAGGGCGTCAAACCAAGGATAATGCCCCTCGGGTGCTCGACAGCATAAGAACCGAGGGGGGGAGTTCTTTGGGATCCCTAGAAATGTTGTCCCGAGGACGGAGAATCTGGTCACGACATTGGGCTTCTCTGATGGGTAAGCCCCGCTCACAAATGTGTATTTGGGCCCAATCTTTGTATTTCGAAGCCCAATAGTGATATCCCAGCACGAGCAGCCCAACAGTTATCAGCGACTAGGACCTTAGGAATTCCGAACCGATAGACCACCTGCTCTTTAAGGAATTGAAGACATGTCTTCTCAGTGATCTTTGCTAGTGGTTTGGCTTCGACCCATTTGGTGAAGTAATCTATTGCCACAATAACAAATTTTACTACTATCAGCAAAGCAAGCCTTTTCGGACTAGAGAGTCCTCTTGTAAGTCGCTGAGCATGATGGGCCTTTGGGCCGAGCCCAAGATGGAGAGCCCGATCAGTCTCATGAAGATTTATATCCGAACATTGCCCCCTACTCCCCTAGTATAAGACATGTACTGGGGGAGTAAACTGAAGGCTCTAGCAGTTCGTAAACTCGGATTACTGAATAGGAAATCGATCTCTTCGGGATCCCGAAGGCGTCAAACCGAGGGCACTTCCTTTTCAGGTGCCCGAAAGCGTCAGCCCGAAGAGAGATGCTCCTAGGGACTCTTGAAGGCGTCAGACCAAGGGTGTTCCCTCTTTAGGTGCTCGAAAGTATTTGAGCCGAAGAGGAATACTCCTTGGGATCCTTAGAGGTGTCTCCCCGAAGAGGAATGCTCCTTGGGATCCTTAGAGGTGTCTCCCCGAAGAGGAATGCTCCTTGGGATCCTTAGAGGTGTCTTCCCGAGGGCGCTTTTTCTTCAGGTGTCCGAAAGCGTTGACCCGAAGTTTCTGACTAGAAATGATCAGTGCGTAAGCCAACTTCTCTAAGTTTGGGTATCTAGTTTCTGCATCCCGAAGAGCATGACTTACGTAATAGACCGGCTTCTGTCCCCGTGAATCTTCCCTGATTAAGGCTGGCCCGACCGCTGGCTGTGTTGTAGATAGATATAACTGTAAATCCTCTTCGAAGAGAGCTTTACTGAGGATCGGGCTACGAACCTCCGAAGAGCAACAAGTCTTCCAGTTAACCCTTGAACGTCTTTAAAGTTCCTCGGGGACTGCATTTCAAGAATAGCCGATATTTTCTCAGGATTTGCCTCTATCCCTCTTCGACTAACCATGTATCCCAAGAATTTGCCTGACCCGAGACCAAAAGTGTACTTGGCGGGGTTGAGTCTCATGTTATGGATTCTGACATTCCGAAAGCATTCTTCAAGATCTGACAGGTGGTCTTCATCCCCCATGCTTCGGACAATCATATCGTCCACATAGACTTCCATGTTTCTTCCAATCTGATCTCTAAACACACTGTTCATCGTCCGTTGATAGGTTGCTCCGGCATTGATGAGACCAAATGAGATAACTTTATATGTGTAGATTGCTCGATGTGTGATGAAGGATGTCTTCGGGATATCCGGTTTATGCATGGCAATTTGGTTGTATTCGGAGAAAGCATCAAGGAAGCTCATTAAAGTGTGTCCCGAAGTGGAATCGATTAGTTGATCGATGTTCGGGAGATGATAGTAATCTTTCGGGCAAGCTTTGTTCAGATCCGTGTAGTCTACACACATCCTCCACTTCCCGTTATGCTTCTTCACCAACACCACATTGGCGAGCCCTTCTGGATAAATTATTTCATAAATAAAGTTAGCAGCCAATAATTTTTAAATTTCTTCATCAATTACCTTTTGTCATTCGGAGGCAATGTTCCATCATACATCTCCAAGTTTGAGGGAACCTTATTCCTTCTATCGATCTTCGCATTAGCCAAGTCTCGGGTGAAAGGAGTGGCCCGAGGCTTCTTGGTTCCTGACGGTTCGGCCCTTCGGGGGGATAATTCCCAAGTATGACTTCTTTCAAGGCTTCGTCGGGAACCCTCGCGACGATCTCGCCTGGATGGTGATCGGGCTCTCTTCCTTAAGTCCCTCGTGGAGATGAATTCAGATTGGACCTGGTTATCATCTCGACGCCGCCTACGGGGTCGATCATCTCTTCGTCGGCGGGGCACAGAGCGGGAAGTCGAGCCTCTCTCGCTCAATAGATGCTGTCCAGCTTCGTTCAATTCCATGTATTGCCTATCAAGCTCTTCTTGCTGGAGATCAAGAGCTTTCTTGCGGTCAAGGATCTGCTGGAAGCGTTGTCCCCATTCGACTGACGTCTCCCGGTGTGGCCGAGATTGCACCGGTCCGTGTGAACCATGGTTGCTTCGCTGTGAATTTTCCATGTGGATTTGTTTTGATCACGAAAGCAATTTACTACTAAAAGGCCCTCCTTCTAGCGCCAATGTTAACGCTTGATTTTGTCCGCGCGTCCAATCCACTCTCCGCGCGTGTACCTGCACAAAAGTCCCAACGGCTTGGGCCGTGTGGAGACTCCTCGGGTGTAAGAGTAAGTAACAAGCTCAAGGTACGCTAACAATGGAGGTCAAATATTTAGTAGGGTAAAAGTGTTGTACCTGGCCTTCATTGTTACTTGGGTATTTATAAGGATCCACTTGGCTACTTTCTACTCCAATTAGGAGTGTACTGCCCAGAATCCTTATAAGATCCGGACTCAACTACCTTGATCCGATAGAAGTATTATCCAATAGGGAACCACAAGGGCTTAGGATACTGGCCCAAGCCATTTCGGACTGGAGAGTCCTCATAGAATCCGCTAGGTGTGATTGGCCTTTGGGCCGAGCCCAACATAAGAAGCCCAATCCAGCCTGTTAGGATTTATATCCGAACAGGTACTATTTTAATTTATAAGTTAAAAATTAAGTTAAAATAAGTTATAAATGTGTTTGGCTAAAATGACTTGTAAGTTAAAATAAGTTGTAAAGATTATTAAAATAATGGCAAAAGAGTTTTTATATTTGGTCAAACCTATTTATTTTAAAATAACTTAAAAAAAGTCTTTATATTTGGTCAAACCTACATATTTTAAAATAACTTATAAGTCATTTTATAAGAAATAAAAACTTGTTACTTCTCAAAAGCTACCTATAAGTCAATTTATAAATTAAAAAATAAGTCACATACGAACACTCAAATTGTAAAAAAAAAATACTTAACCAACTTATAAGTCACTCTCGAACAGGGCCTAAGTGTCGTCTCATTTAAACTAAGAATCTTATTTTATTTTTGAAATTTAGTATTGTATTTAGAGCTCCTTAGATATAAAATTTTTATGATTTTGTAATGATATTATTTTGAATTCTTAAAATATATTAAATATGTTAAAAAAAATTATGGCGTAAAAAGCGTAATGTTTTGAAAATTAATAGAATCATAATAAATGATTTGAAATTTCTTATTTTTCATACGAACTTGTATATTTTTTCCCCGTGTACATAAGGAGATGTCCGATTCAAAGGGAGAAATTGTAACTACCCAAAGATTTGTAAAAATAAATTTAGTTGATCGTAACGAGTAATCTTCACATCTCCTTTTGCTTGTTCAAATAGCCATCATTGCCCTTGTTAACTTTTCCTAATCTCCATCATTGTGTTTATTAGTCTTTGTTAAGGATGTTATTTTCTTAATACGTAGCATATAAAAAATTTACTTTAAATTATAGATTTTCTCTCAACTATTAATTTTAAACTAAAATTTAGTTATTAAAACAAATAAAAAAATCTATGTGAATAAGTATCATAACTCATAAATACATCATACTAAAGCTGATAATCTAGTGATAATATATATATTTTTTTAAATGTGTAAGGTCATAATTTCTCAGCAAAGTCATAATTAAAATAAGTAGGCGGGCCCACAAGTCCCATAGACACCAAATTTTTTTTTTTTTGAAAGCCCTACTTTTTTAGAGAATATAATATAATTTTACATGAAAAATAAATAAATACACAAATAAATAAGCCTCACATAAAGAAAAAATAAATTTCACATAAAAGTCTCACATAAAGAGTAAATAAAAAATAAATTTACCTACGTGAGAATCGAACTTGAGACATAAATGTTAAAACTTAATTGCGTGAAAATTGAACTTGAGACCTAAATGTTAGGTATCGATTAAAATGTATCATAAAATACTACTCAATCCGTCTAAGTTTACTTGTCTTAATTTTTTTTTTTAGTTTGTCAAAATCTATTTGTCCTCTTTCTATTTTAATATTATTCTTGACCTTACTTTTTCAATAATACCCTAATTTAACTTAAAAGAAAAAAATTATTGAAAACAATATGACATATATTGAAAAAGTAGAATTATTATCTTTGATATTAAAAGCATAACCATCTTTTTTCTCCTCCCTTTCCCATCTATTTCATTGTTTCAAAAAAAAGTTGTAAGATGGTAATAGAATAATTAAGATGAATAATTTTGAAATAAAAAAAAATCTTAATAGACGTGTACTTTCAAATAAGAATAAGTAAAGTTGGACGGGGGAGTAGTATAATACTGTAACACTATGTTTATTTGCAAGTATTATACTTGAGATTGAACTATTAATCCAAAGTCACTTGTTTGTTTTTTAAAAATAGACTTAAGACTATTAGTCCGGATAATAAAATGACTTGAAAGGGGAAAACTATTTAATATCATGTCCAACTAGGTATTATAATACCTACCATTTGAGACTAAAAATTTGTGTTAATTTTGTTCATAAAGACCGATGTATCTTATCCTAATTATATATACTTAAACTAACGAGAATATAATATCTTTGTTATTAGTAGTAAGGATATGCTAGTCCAAATAGTAAATTTTTATCTAATCCTTTAAATAATTCTGGACAAAACAAATATAACATAAGATTATTTTAAGTTATTCCTTAAATAATTTCATAAATAATAAATATGTGATAGGATTATTTAATCCTAAAATTAATAGTTTTGAAATTATAATTTATGAAAATATAATTTCGAGATTATAATTTTTACAAACAAATACCCCTTTCGTCCCTTAATATAAGTCGTTTTAGTTAAGTATTTTTGTCTTTTAATATATGATGTTTGAGAATTTCAAATAAGTATTAATTGTTTAGTTTTTAATATTACTCCAAATATTAAATATAACTTTGATTCTTTTATTATTTTTTGTCTAATAAATAATACTTTTTTTTAATACAAAAATAATATAAAAAATTAATATTATATAATTATTTTTTTAATATTCATACATAATTTTAAAACGATTTATATTAATGAACGAAAGAGGGAGCATGAATTCAGTTCTCAAATTTATAGCGGTACCCACATAAATTACTTTTAAAGTAAAAACATAAAATGGGACCCACATCGAAGGAAGGAAGTTGAAATTATTTGTGGGCCCCACACTAGTTAATAAGAGGAGTAGGGTAGCGGTTAGGATTTTTATCTCCATATGACAATGTACCTGGCATGCACCAGAGTGTAGTACACTTTGTGGTCAAATCTTAATAAGTGGCCTAAATGCAATTGAAAAATGATATACTCCTATCTCCTAACTTTTTATGTTGATTTATTTGTATTGTGATATATATATATATATATATATATATGAATAATTATAAACAATAATATTTTATTAATGTATTTAATATAATATTTTAATTTTATAATTTTATGTATATAATCATAATTTGATAAAAAAAATTCGCAATACATACTCAATTATGTATATCTATCAGTTGTATCTATACCCTGCATTTGTATCATGCACCTCCAGCCAAAACCGTCCGATTGTTATTTGTAAATTTGGGCCCACCTCATACCATTAGACTTTGTCTAGTAAGATATACGTTTGACTTTCTCTTCTTAATCACTCCAAATTTCGTCTGACTCGAATTTAAATTTAAAAATGATAAAAATAGGGTAAGGCCTAGCCACATAGGTAAATCCGAATAAATTAATTTGAAATTCGAATGGGCTGACTTGGTGTAAGGGCACTTATGTCATTTCAAACGTGGACTGTTTTCTTCCAATTCGAAAATCCAGGCGCATTTCCTAAAAAACTCCCGCAAATTTCTGTAACGACAAATACACCTGTAAAAGGCTTATTTAAAAAAAAAAATTAATTAATTATTTATTCCCTCTTATATTAAACAAGAACAACATTTTCACAATTTTTAAATGCTGAAATAGAGTGTCAAACTGATGTTATCTGTTCTATAAATAACTAATTGAAAAAGGTTATTTTTCTCTCTCGTGATTTTTATAATACGAGGGAGTGTGAGTGGTGTGTATGTTTTCTGTATGTATATATTTAACAGAGTTGATTTGAACTAAAGACAAAGGCGCCTTTAAAGCTATATCCTTTCTGTCATTTGCTTTGTTAAGAATGGTGATTGAGGGAATAGAATAGCATAGAAGTAGAAGAAGATAAAATTAGCAAAAAAGTACAGTTTTAGAGAGAGAAACAGGGGAAGGAAGACACAGAGAGAACAGGGAAATGGAGGAGTTTCAGTCCATGTATTGGTGGGTCTGACTTTGTTCTGCGTTCAGAGGCCTGTAAGATTTGGTGGGTTTTCAGATCTTTCCTTAAACATGTTTGGTTTTTCAGGTTCTTTTGAAAAATTTCTTAATTTCCACTTTTTTTAGAGTGAATCTTGAGAAAAATCTGAACTTGACAAGGTTTGTTTCTCCAAATGGTATAGATTAAAAGAACACTAGCAGATTTCTAAGGATTTTGTTTCTTGGTTATTTTAAATAAAATTTTTATTTTCTGCAAGTTGTTAAAAATTCAATAAATAATTTTGGGTAAGGTTAGTTGCAATGTTCAATGATACTTGCATATTTTTTGTTCCCCAATCCCTAGTTTGGGGGGTGGGGGGTGGGTTACTGAATTTTTAAAATGCATGGTTTGATTTTATGTTGGTTTGGAGAAGGAAAAAAAAAATCAGTTTTGTATATGGATTTGTTTTAGAAAATACTTCAAATCAACAATTGATTTCTGATGTTGGGTTCAATTGAGTAATTTAAAGGGTCCTTTTTAATATTTTTATGTTGAAGAAGTGCCTCTTTCTTAATTATGTTAAAACTACAACTTGTTTAATTTGAGTTTTTGGTGTGTGGCCAGTCATGTTTTTTGTTTAGGTCTTTTCATGTTTCCTTTCTATCAAACATAGAAGTAAATGACTACTTATGTATTCCTGCTTATGGTGTTCTGGGAATGGTTAATCTTCCAGTTATTTGGTGGTGTATATTATATTTTAAATTTTAAATTTCATTTGTCTTTTTTTCATTTGGTTAATGTAAATGTAGCTGTAAGTCTCCCAGTCTGGCTATAATTGTGCAAGTTGTGAGCATTATAGTCAATGTTGTAGAACATGTGCTATAATAATGGCAGAAAACAGAAGAGCACATTTTACCCTATTTGCTTTCATATTATTGAGTAGTGCCAAAAATTGAACTAAATGACGTGTTTTTTCACTATTGTATCATTGATTTGGTGCTATTCTGTGAACAATTAATTGTAAACATAGTCAAGATAGCTATTTTCTTCAATATTCCATTAACAAATACTTTGAAGTGCTTTTGATTTCTTGATTTAATTCCACCATGTCAATGCCTGTCTAGATTTTGGGATTTGAAATTGTTTGTGTTGGATTTTTGTTTTGTTTTGTTTTTGTATTTTGTATTTTGTTGTTTACAGACATGATCTTTGTTTAATTACACCATTACACTATCTGAACCAACATGTCTCATTTGTTAGGTTAAAATTTGTGATGGATTTTTCCGAGTCTACAAAAGTTGTGTACAACAGAATCCACAAACTAGAACCCGAAAATGTCTCTAAGATTATTGGGTATCTCCTGTTACAAGATCATGGCGAGAGGGAAATGATCAGATTGGCCTTTAGCCCTGATAATCTGATACATTCTTTGATTAACAAAGCTAAAGCTGACCTTGGATTGCCCTCCAAGCCAGTTGCTTCTCATGCAGGTTCACCTCCTCAGGTGAACCCTGCACCAATCTCAGAGCTTCCATCACAATTCACTCCATTATCACCAGCGTCATCTCGTCCCTTTTCATCTCCGGTACCCATTCGAGTCCCGAATCCCTACTGGGAACCCCAAGTCCATGCTGAGCAGCAGCCTGTTCATAACTTGGAATTTGTCCCAATAGGATACTCGGAATCCGCTCCAGATGATTATCGCCTTCAAAACCAACTTCAGTTTTTGTCATTGGAAGATCAAATGGAGTCTGTAAGCTCTGTTCGTTCTGACTTCTTAAGCAATTACTATTACCCAGAATCTGTAGTTGGTCCGAGATCCAACCGAAGGTCTCCAAGTTTACCTGAATTTCCCGTCAAGGCTTGCCATTACTTCAGTAAAGGGTTTTGTAAGCATGGAAGCAACTGTCGGTATTTCCATGGCCATCTGATGCCAGAAAGCTTCTCTCAAATGGTCAACCAAAATTCTAATGAAAATGCGAATGAAGATCAAGTTTTCTCACCGGGATCCCTCGAGAAGCTAGAAATGGAACTCACTGAACTTTTGAAATCGAGAAGAGGGTTCCCAGTTTCAATTGCTTCTTTACCGATGCTGTACTATGAGAAGTATGGGAGGACACTTCAGGCTGAGGGGTACCTCACTGAGAGCCAAAGACATGGAAAAGCTGGCTATAGCCTGACAAAGCTTCTTGCCCGTCTGAAGAACAGCATCCGTCTTATTGACAGGTGGAATTTATGAAATGCTACGACTTTGAATGCTTTATAGTTTTACGTTCAAAGAGTAGTTAACTTGTTTAATTTTCTGTTATTTAGCTACAGACCTCATGGCCAGCATTCTGTTATTTTGACCGAAGATGTTCCAAAATACATGGAATACAATGGAGAAAGAAATGAGCATGGCGGAATTGTGGTTGGCTCTCGCCAGATATATCTGACTTTTCCTGCTGAGAGCACTTTCTCGGAGCAAGATGTTTCCAATTATTTCAAGTAAATCTGATTGCCCACTCGGGGCCACTGGTAGTTGCTGATACTTCTGAAATTACTTCCCTGTTTAAAATGTTTAAGATCCTTTGTCTTTTTGTGTTTTTTACCTCAGCAAATATGGGCCTGTTCAAGATGTTAGGATTCCTTGCCAGCAGAAGAGAATGTTTGGCTTTGTGACTTTTGTTTTTGCAGAGACAGTAAAACAGATTCTGGCGAAAGGGAATCCTCATTTTGTATGTGGTGCTCGTGTTCTGGTGAAGCCTTACAGGGAAAAATCAAGGCTTCCCGAGAGGTATAATATCTAGTCTGTCTAAAGAGAGGAAATCTTTTCTTTGTTTTTCACAGTTTTTTCCCCTCTTTTGTTCTTTGACCCCATCCATTTGGCTATTCATTGCTACTTTAGATCAATGCTTCTTTCTATTCTCGATAGTCAATACTTTCACAAATTTTGATTATAGTATGGTAGCTGCAGGAATTTTTTCTGGGACGATATATTTGTTATATTGTTACTACCAGATATGGAAAATGCTGCACATTAATGTTTTTCTAACGGTGTATTGAAGCCTTCAAGATTTATTCTAATGTAGCATCTTTTCTGCAGGAAGTACACTGAAAAAGTTCAGCACCCAATGTACTATGGTTCGCACTTTGTTGATGCAGAATCTGAGCTTCACTCAAGTGAGAATAGTTCTTGAATTAATTTTAAATATTGTTTTTTTGGTTAGTTATA
Organism: Aralia elata; assembly: GCA_034770075.1. Taxonomy (NCBI): domain Eukaryota; kingdom Viridiplantae; phylum Streptophyta; class Magnoliopsida; order Apiales; family Araliaceae; genus Aralia; species Aralia elata. The sequence goes on along the minus strand of CM068377.1, from coordinate 22,817,532 downwards.
TGGTGTGCATACAACTATGTCATTACATGACATAGTTTTATTCTTCTTTGTAGTTCCCAGAGTTTATGATAATTCAAGGATGCTCAGGAAGCAGCTTATGGAAGAGCATGAACATGCACTTGAGCTTGAGAGAATGCGTTTCTCTGAGATGCAGTTAGTAGCCAAACCTGGGAACCATCAGCGCTATTTTGGCTATGCACTTAATGAATTGAAGCTTTCAGAAGGTTTTATCTTACAATCAGTAAATAGAAATATTATTTATTTTTAATGCGACTTTATCGTTGTTTAAAACCGTAAAAGCCCATTTTCAATATTCATTCTGTCTGATTTCCCCTTTTTAATTTATTTTTTATATATCAACATAGCTCATGCAGAACAACCAGAGTTCCCATCTGCTGAACGTTTCAATTATCTACTAGATGTTATGAATAATGGTTCTGGTACTACTGAAGAAACAGTTAGGCACATAAACACCAAATACAATGACCAGGAGAGGTATGACCGAGTTATGCTTTTTCTAATTATTTTGATTCATTATTGGAGAAGTCACAAGTGAAAACTAATTGTTTCTCCTTTTAACGTTGTTGTGCCCTTTCTTCTTTGCCATTTTGAAAGCATATATTTGGTTCTTTTAATGCATATATGTTGTTGTCATTAGTTAAAACTTAAAAGCAACTATTTTTTCGTGACCAGCATTGCCTTTATTTGTTTTTCTGTCTTATCGCTGGTCCATCAATATTATTTAGTGGTGAATGTGTACTTCCTTTTCTTTGTTTGGCTTTTATGTAGGTTTGTTAAAACATGTTTAGCGTGACATGTTTAATCGCTTTGCTTAATTTTATCATTATTGTGCCCCTACTGGTATTCTGATATATTCCTCTCTTTCTTGTTTGATTGATTTCATAAACATTTCAGCACTCAAGGACTAAATCTTCCGGATAGCCCGTTTGCATCTCCAATAGCGAGTGGAATTTCAACAGTAACATAGAACAGAGAAGGGTTATAGAGTTAGCGAGGACTGAATAGCGAAAGAACATTTTGAGGATTTGATAATACTACTACTACCGCAGGTTTTATATATTCACATCAACTAGTCTCTTAACAGTGGGTTTAATTGTTTCAAGTTCATACCTAGTCATGGAGAAAGCAACATATGGTTTTTCGTTTTGTCTTTTTAACTTTAGGGAGGAGAAAGAAGATAGATACAGAAACCCGATATGTAAAAGGTTTCTAAGGTTTTTAGTTTGTTAAATCACAGGAAGCAAGCAAGAAGGCTTGCCAGTCTTTAGGAGAAATGTAAGTATAGTCTGCTTTAGTTGAAGAAGAAAGGAACTAGAAGTATTTGCAGGGTTCAGACTAAAGAAAAGAAATGTAGATATCTCTACAAATGCTAATAAATCTACTAGTTATACTTAATTATATTTTTCAACCCGAGTTCATTATGGCTTTCTATGGATTATGTAACTCATCTATCTCTCTGTTTTAGTTCTTCTGGGGCTTTGTCTGCACTCGTCACAGTTCATATACCACATTCCTCAAAAGAGTGCCGGTACGCCCCTTGATTTTGTAGAAAATATTAGTTTGCGCCCATAATTGTTTGCTGTTGCCTGTTATTGAGCAAGTCTTTCATTGCTAAAATATGGCGGCAGATATTGTCAGAATAAAAGTGATATTACTAGAGCAATAAATATCGCTGAAAAGATTAAGTGTCATTAATGGTTATAACAATTATAAAAGTATCGTTAAATATACATTTGTTCATACACCTTATCAACGGCCTAAAATTACAAAGCAAAATATAAGTACATCCAAGTGGCACTAAAGATATATCAAAATAATAGTTTTGTTACCAGCCCTTTACAAATTGGTCCCACAGGAGTACAGCTTAGTATAACACCTGAGAGACCCTTTGATTGCGGAGCCGATGTGCATCTAGTTCTTGTGGTTTTATAATCATTGTGTAATCGAGCCATCTGTATTGCACTTTTTTCATCGTGGCCCAAGACAATAATTGGGGTAATTGGGCAACAACTTGTGGGATTATTTACTTTTGGAGGGAAGTAGAGAGGGTCAGAAATGCATGCATCTTCTTAAAGTGGGTACTGATGGATGAGTTTGATGAAGTTGATAAGGGGATGTGGGCCCTATTGTCGATTGGTTTGTTGAACCCTATTTTATTTATTTAATATTTTTTTTTTTGCTGAAAAACCGATGTGATAGCACACCTAAGCTTTGATGGAAAGTTTCAATTCATTTGGTGAACAAAAAGATTGCACTTCCCCCAAAAAATTTGAATATTACTCTCTCGATTTTAAAATTAAAGATATAATTTAATTTTTAAGATTAATCTATAAAAATTTAAAATATTTTTTTTTGATTTATAATTTTTATTATATACTATATAATAATAATAATAATAATTAAAATTAAATAAATTTATATTAATTTTAAATTTTAAATTTAATGTCATTGTTTGATTTTAAAAATTAAAATATATTTTTTAATTTTGAAACTGAGCGAGAGGGAGTAGTATATAATTAATGGTCAAGACTAATGAGCTCGTTTGTTTTAGGTATAAATAATTGCTTACTTGATTTGACAACCTTAAAAATAGAAAGGGTGTGATAGAATAAATGAAGTCAGAATTATATTTTATGATGGGGTATTAAACATTAACACTGTATATGCGAGTTTTACAAATGGGAGAAAAAAAAAGAATGAGAGAAATTTAAGAAAAAGATTGAAAATCTTTTGTTTTATTATTAGTTTTTTTAAGAAAAATAAAATAAAGAGAAGGACAAATTTTTTTTTAAAAAATTCTTCTCAAAATTTTTCTCCCATACTTGGGAAGATTTAAAAAGAAATTTACAGACTTAAAAGATATATTAAAATACTAAAATAACTCTTTATAGTAATTTTTGAACGTAATCTTATAAGGATAAAAGAGTAATATATCACGGATAAAAAAGTCTAAAAAGTATGAAGTCAAAAGAGTGATTTTGAAAGAATTTACAGAAGCACTCTCTACTGGCTAACTATTGTTTTCGGCTCAAGCAATTGATTTGGTGCAAAATTCTAAAAACAAACAAACTATACTAGAGTGAAAATGAAATTCCCCTTTCAAGAAAAAGGGGTGCCATTCCTTTTTTTAAAAGAGTACCATTTAGCCATTAGTATCCTAAAAGAAATGGTAAGAAGAGATTAATTTGAAGCCGTAAGCCAACAAAGGAAAGGGAGTAGTCAAAATGACATGAAATATTTTTTTTCAGCTTAATTAGTGATCGGGTCCATGGGTTTGCCAATTTTGAGTTCTTAACTAATAATGGATGAGCGAGATGACCAGCCCAATGGTTTTAGGAAGTATGACCCATTGGTTTAAGGTGGTCTAGCCTAATTTACACACTTCTCTGACATAGAGAGTGTATAGTAAAATCTAAAAAAGTTTTAAGGTTAGAGGATTTCTTCTTCTTTTTATTTTTATTTATAAAAACTCAAACTACGATGGAAAATTACAAGTACATAAAATTTCATAAGTTAAAAATTGATATACTGACAGTATATATACGAGCGGTGTTAGGATCATGACATCTCATTAAAAGAAGGAAAACAATATCTAACAAAAGTATTTCATTTTATTGAGGCGACATGATCCTAACTCCGCTTGTGTATAAACTGACAATGCATGAATTTTAATTCAAATTTCACTATCAAGATCAACTTTCTCATTCAAAATTATAATAAATTCACACTGTTGATTAAAAATCTACAATACCAACATAAAAAAGGAATAATGTACTCATACGTTACATGTGAGAATCGAACTTAAAATTTAAATTTATTGAGATCTTAGTATTTAACTATTAATCATCAAGCTACAACCCAGTTACGCAATATTTAACATTAAAATTAGATTAACCTTGAAATCAAGTAGGTGTTAAGCACATGCGTTTTTGTCATGGCTTTGGGCCATTACATTACTTGATGTTGATGGTAACACTTTGTTGGAAAGTTTTTTCCAAATTCATAGTAGAGACTAACTAAGCTTAACTTCCCCGTATATACTTAGTTAATTTATTTATACTCCATATTGTATTTACATTTAATATATTTATTTGTATAAATAATTTCAAATATGAATGTGTGAATAATTTTAAGTTGTATTACGATATAGAGTTTAAATTTTAAATAATCAAATTGTCACAATAATTGACAATGTTAAATTATATTACATAAGAAATTATTTATACAAATAAATATATTAAATATAGTTGAAAATGTTAAATTTTATTATTTAAGAAATTATTCATACAAATAAATACATTGAATGTAATTAACAATTAACAATTTTATTATTTAAGAAATTATTCATACAAATAAATACATTATATATAGTTGACAATGTTAATTTTTATTACTTAAGAAATTATATATACAAATATTTTATACATTGAAACTATTTAGATCTAACTAAGGTGGAGGTATTTTAGACATTTATCCTAACCACAACTCCTACCTGTGGCCAGCAAAAAAAATTTCTCTGGCCGCTTAGTAAGAGTTGTAGCCAGCAAAAAATTAGGGAAACACTATTTCCACGTGTTTTTGATATTTTCACATGGTTCCTTCTCATATGAAGGTGAGACCCACTGTATGTTTATGTGAGAGAGAATCATGTGAAAATATCAAAAATACATGTGAAAATATCAATTCTCAAAAAATATTTAAAGTGGGGGTATTTTATATATTTCTCCTGGCCACAACTCCTACATGTGACCAGCAAAAAAAAATTTCTTTAGTTGCAATTAAGAGTTGCAGCCATTTTTTTTTTGGACAATTAGATTTCTGAATTAACGGTGTAAAATCTGTTTGCTAGAGCAGTGCTCTCAACTAACGTATACTATGAAATAGCTCGCATATATATATATATATATATATATATATATATATATATATATATATATATATATATATATATATATGGGGAATGATCCACAGAAAACGTTAGCTATGGACACTGTTTCATCTAACTGTGATTCAGCCATCCAAAATAAGATCCAAGGGTTGGGCGTGGGCACGGCCGCTACTCCCTCTAGCGGCCAACCAAAATTTTCATGTTGGCCGCTACTCCCTCTAGCTGCCAGTCAAAACGTGGTCGTTTTGACTGGCCGCTAGAGGGAGTAGCGGCCAACATGAAAGTTCGTAGAAATATTTGGCCTTCTGCTCAGGACAAAAGTCTAAAATACTTTTAGTTAAATTTAAATAGTTTTAATATATAAAATATTTAGAGTTTAAATTTTAAACAATCAAATTATCACAATAATTTACAATGTTAAATTATATTACATAAAAAATTATATTACAAATATTTTATACAAATAAATACATTGATATATTTGACAAATATTTTATACAAATAAATACATTAAAATATTTAGAGTTTAAATTTTAAACAATCAAATTATCACAATAATTTACAATGTTAAATTATATTACATAAAAAATTATATTACAAATATTTTATACAAATAAATACATTGATATATTTGACAAATATTTTATATAAATAAATACATTGAAACTATTTAAATTTAAATACATTTAAACTCTAAATATTTTATATATTAAAACTATTTAAATTTAACTAAAAGTATTTTAGACTTTTGTCCTGAACAGAAGGCCAAATATTTCTACGAACTTTCATGGTGGCCGCTACTCCCTCTAGCGGCCAGTAAAAACGACCACGTTTTGACTGGCCGCTAGAGGGAGTAGCGGCCAACATGAAAAATTTGGCTGGCCGCTAGAAGGAGTAGCAGCCGTGCCCACGCCCAACGCTTGGATCTTATTTTGGATGGCTGAATCACAGTTAGATGAAACAGTGCCTATAAGTAACGTTTTCTGTGGATCATTCCCCTATATATATATATATATACACACACACACGGTCCGGATCTTAAGCGTGACTTATCCGGCTCACCCTCCTTTAGCGACGGATCCGACGACGGTTTGGTTATACAACCGTCGTCTATATTTTTAGCGACGGACAATATATAACGCCGTTAAAAGTATAGACGACGGTTGTATAACCAAACCGTCGTCGGATCCGTCGCTAAAGGAGGGTGAGCTTGAGGTGAGCCGGATAAGGGTGAACTTAAGAAATGTATATATATATATATATATATATATATAGCCTAAATGAAGTCAAATAGTAAAATGGTTGACTTCACAACTTGTGAATTGAGGCAAAGTTTGTGCTTATTGATTTGATTTCTCTTTCCCTTACGATGGACCAAATATTAAGGATTGTGATAGTCTAGTCTAGTAGTCTAGTTTGTTTGGAATTGAACAAGTCTTCTTTCAATTAAAGCAACTCTTTACTTGACTTTCTAGGGTTGTTATTAGCTAGTTACGGAGACTCAACAATTGACTCGACAAAAATATATCCCCAACCACGGTCCACGGCGTGATATGCTTCCTTATGTAGGAAATTCCCACAGTTATTTTTGTTTTATTTTATTTTATTTTTTATAAAAATGCCTGGTTTTCATAAGTCAACTACATAAAGTTTGTGGTCTCCAATTAAAACTTCCATGACATTATTATACACAATTATTATAAATAATTCAAATTTGTTAAAACATGCACTTCCCTTTTTTGGGTCGATTCTAGAAGAAAATAATTTAAAATTTTAGTTTACCTTAAACATATACTTTAGTTTACGTCAAATTACAATGATCTACTCTAATTTAATACTACTACATAAATGTTATACTAGTAAGTATAGTGCTTCTTTCCCGGGAAAAAAGAGATGATTTTTCCTCTTCATTATTTTGTTGAAATGAAGAAAATTAACTTACCTATTTTTGGCTACCTAGCTATTTTTGACGACCGAAAAAGAAAAACATAGCTATTTAATTTTTTCCATTTCACAAAAAATAATTCATTCGAAAATATTGCAAATATTAGAGATATAAAATTTTTTTTCTCATTATTTTCCTAAAACTAATTAGTGTTAATTTAATAATAACGATATGATGATAAAATTGTGAGATTAGAATTGAGTCCGTTATATTATTTTACACTACAATCAATTAATACAAATAATACTTTTCGTGTAAAATAAAAAATAGAAAAATTTCAAATGAACTGTTTGTTTGAATAGGCTATATAGGATCAAGCACGGTATAGGAAAGAGAAAGAACAAGTCGCGGCCCGGCAATTACTCTGATCATAAGGTGGTGGTGTAATGACTTTGGACTTCCCTCAGCTACATAGACTTTTGCTAATGATTACTTAATGACTAAAATTCAATCTTAATTTCTTAATTCTTGTACGTCTAGCCATTTACGCAACTATTAACTAATAAGATACTTAAACTTAAAAGTTAAAAAAAAAAGAAGTAAATTCGAAGTTATAAAAATAAAATAAAATATATCGTAAAAATTGAAGAGTATTTTAAATAAAAATCCAAAAAAAATTCAAAAGTTGACGAAAGTCTCCTCCGACTTTATGTATTAGATCCGAAAGGAATCCATCAAACGTGTCATACATTTGATGTAACATTCCACGATTGAGTTAAAATAGCTAGACAGTCCACTCTATTTCTATATTTTAAGACATTAATGTTTATAAGTTGATATAGGACTATAAAAAATATAATTTTTTAATTTAACTTACCACTTTACCACTCTTTTATTAAATATTGTTTTGTTTGTAAATAGAAGGTAATATAAGGATTATAAATTATTCAGTAGCTTACCTTCCGTCCAAGTCTGTTCATTTTTTGGTAAAACTTCGGATAGAAAACTTGTCAAGTTTTTTTTTTTTTTTTAATTTTTAATTTTATTTATCTATCATTTTGTTCTTAACTCGTTTTCTTAAAAAAAATCACAAACACAAACAAACCAGATAAATGAACATAAAACTTAGATTTTTCATCAAGTTTTTCTTCTTCTTTTATGTCTGTTTTAAAACTCACAAATATCGTTGAAGTGTTTGAATACTTGATCTCTTTGTTAGATTTATAAAATGAGTCCAAGTCTATTATTTAAAGAACTTGAACTCTTTAATTTAACATTTCTTGACATTAATGAAAACAGTTGACCTAAGTCATTATACACTAGACATATTTTTTAAAGATATTCGATGTATGTAATCCGGTGTATTGAGAGTTATACATGGACCTGATAAATATGAGACCCACACAAGATAAACAAGTCTGAAAGAAACTAGTCACAAGACAAGTCCAGAAGAAAGCTCATAGCCGTTCTTGAACACGGACGGGAGGGTCAACTGCCTTGACCCCTCGATTCGGAGGGCCCCAATTTATATATATATATATATATATATATATATATATATATATGATTTGAATATTTGATTGAAGATTTTGTCTCTAGGAATACTATAAGAAATTCTCATATATTTTGTTGTAGTCGAACTATTATACTTTAAGATTTGAAAAGGCATTTTTTTTTGATACAGTTTGTACTTTTTATTTATTTATTTATTTATGAAGACAATGTTTCGAAAAAGTTCTCGTTTTTATTTTTCGCCTTAAGCCACCAAAATCCCAGAAACGGTCATAAAAGCCAGTAAACCATATGCAACTATTGACTTAATTGATAAGTGATACTAGTTAAAATATGGACGACAACCAGGAAAGAGTGAAGGCCAAGAAAAATGCTTAACTAAGCCCAAGGATAATCCGCTTTGATATCATGTTAGATTTTATAAAATTGGCCAAAATCTAACATACAAAGATATCAAGCACTCTAACTAAATACAATTAGCAATTAGAAGAATTGACCCAAGGCATTATATAATACTAGACATTATCTAATGTATTCGATGCCCACTTTAGTTTGTTTCTTCTCTATAAAGTTGTATTTGAAAGGAGTATTAATTAGTACTCCATCCGTTCTAAAATTAGAAATACAATTTAACTTTTAAGGTCAAACGGCGACATATTAAATTAAACTTGACTCATAAAAGTTTAGAATATTTTGTGATTAATAATTTTTATTATATACTATACCATTATAATAATTCTATCTATTAAAATTAAATAAATGTACCTCAATTTGAAGTTTAATATCTGTCAATTGACTTTAAAAATTAAATTATACCTCTAATTTTAAAACGGAAGAAGTATAATATATATTATTAATATCTCTTTCTAATAACTTAAACTTTTAAATAATTTTGTCTTAGATCTTGTTTGAATGAATAAACACTTAGAACCGTTAATTTCTTTCTTTCCCTTTTTCTTTTTTGACAATAGAATTGTGTTATTGTTAAGAGTATTCATATACAGCTGGGCATGAAAAGGATCGGAGGGTTAGACTCGTGTGCCAAATGGCAATAATATTGAATTCCTAAAGCTTGCATGGTTCTTTTCTAATAAGACACAGAAAATGAATCCTTAATTTGTCTGGAAAATGAAGAGATAACATCTTCAACTTTACACCACGATATAAGCTCGACGACCACAACGTGCTTCATGATCTCCAGAAAATTATGTATGCGATTGAAAGACACGTGTTGAGAATATATATTCAGCAAGTATATATAATAATAATAATAATAATAATAATAATAATAATAAATCTAATAAATAAGAAAGAGAAGGAAAAAATGGGAAAAAGAAATAGAGAACCCAAATAATGGAGCGTAGCTAGGAATTCAAAACGGAGGTTGAAACATGGATGTCAAGAGGACCCACCTAAGACCTAAAATGTCGAACAAAGGATGGAAAGGCAGACAAATTCGGATTTTCTATCCTAACCCCGTCTCATACATCTCCTATTCCAATTCTAATTCATATATCGGTGTCAGATAATAATAATTTAATCACAAAAATAACTATAAATAGATAAATAAATTATCAATAGTACTTTGATGGTAAAAGAATTTTACAAAAAATTACTCACAAAATAATGTGGCTGGTTGCTATGGTAGATTATCCACTAATGACACTCTGTCACATCATTTTATAAATTAATTTTTATAAATTTTTTTGTCACTATAGTAACACTAATTATAAATTATACCCGACAACTATACATAAATTAAGATAAAATATATAAATAAATTACATCTAACGCCCTAACAACAATACATAAAATACTAAGTAAGTACTACATAAAATAAAAGATAGAACAAATTAAGAATGTGAGGGAAAATTTAAACTCGAGGCGGACTCATTGGATTTTGAAACCAATTGATTTACTTTGGAACTAGATGAGGAGATAGATATAATTAAAGAGCTGGTCGTTTGGTCTTGTATACAAATCTCACTATTGGAGTCAAAAATCTTCCAAGAGCCCAAACATTTGGTCGGAATTATGTTAAAGTCAAGTTTATTTATGGCATTTTATTGTCATTTGCTCCATAGAATTTCGTGAACTTTAGACAACAAATTAAGTGGATAGAAATAAATACAAAAATTAAAGTTGGACTATGAGATGAAGACGTATCTGATGCGATAACCTTGGTTACAGACACCATGCATGCGTGTTTGAGTTCAGGGGTCCCATAGCCCATTACGTAAATATATTTGTCCTTTATTTTCCAGTTTCCAGGGTGGTTGATAGTCAGGATCCACCTGATGATCAGCCGTTATTAATATTTTATATATGTTATATATATATGTATATATGTATGTATGCATATATGCACGCCTAAGATTTGAATCTTTTTCTGATAAAATATTGCTACATGCACTCTAGATAGCCTCAGATGCATTCTTTTTTGTGTACGTAATGAATATATTAAATTTTTCCTTTTCTTTTCCTTTAAATAAACATGCATTCCATAATGAGTTCTCTACTGTCTAGGGGTTATTAAACCTTCCCCCCCCCCCCCCCCCCCAAAGACTTGTTAAAGCGGACAAAGTTAAAATGTAGTGAAATGGATTCATATATCATATATCTTTTAATAAATTTAGTTTAATTTTTTTTTTTGAATTTTCCAAATGGCAAACATACCATAAAATGTCAATTAGAATATACATGCAAAATTGGTGTAGTACATTATTGATATATATATATATATATATATATATATATTCAGTAGTGTCAGTTGAAGGATATATTCATTTCATTCAGAAAAGCGTCTCGGAACATATTGAGAAGTGACCCTTTATACCTGCATATGAATGGGAGTAATAGTACTTTAATATATATATATATATATATATATATATATATATATATATTTCACTAGAATTGAAAAGCTCCTTATTGAAGTCTGAAGTGCGCAGCATGCAAATGTATTATTCCCTCTTTTATATAGATACATACCTTCAACTGTAATTTAGCTGCGACAACTCGAACCTCATTGCACCAAAGAAAAGAAAAAAACTCGAACCTCTAAACAGCAAGCAACCCCATATTTCTCTCTATAAATAAATATATATATATATATATATATATATATGTATGTATGTATGTATACTTTTACTGTCTAATTTTTATTTATACAAACCGAACATAAACAATTAAGCCAGTAACTCTAACTGTAGACAACGAAAAAATTTAATTAATGATAGGGTGAATTAAATATTTCTATATGCACAAAATGTGATGTTGTAAAAATTCACAAATCTCATTTCTATATCCACAACTTTTTGTGCATACCCTCTATATCATAAAGAGAAATTAGATCACTCCTACTTCTTTCTTACCTTTTTTTTGCAATATTAATGTTTTATATCATAATAAAACACAGTTTGACACTAGTCATACGTTATTTCCTCATTTGAAAGTAATAAAAAGAGAATTATTATGTATGAATTAAAAAAATAATAACTTAGACTTTTAGACCGATTAAGGTTTAAACACGTGTATTAAACTTTATGTATAACCGTAAACTGTCCAGTTATGTCCAACAGACTGATCATAGAAGAAAATGATATCCATATATAACTTATAAAACCATTAATATTCAATTTTTAGAAAGGAGTGAGTATTAACCAACATCAAGGTTCCTTTTGTTTGCTAAAAGAAGCAGTTGATTAGAAGGGGAGAGTACTAATTAATGATCAACATTAATTAAGGTTCCTTTTGTTTGCCAAAAGTAGCATTTTAGGGGGGGGGAAGAAGTGATGGATGGACAAATTAAAGAGGGGCTGAAGATAAGCTAGTGGGCCATGAGATAAACTCTACCACTTTTTTTGAAGAGGCTAGGGGACATAGAAGAAACAAGATTCCCTATTCCTCAAAAAATTGCATGCACATTTGATTCCAATAATTTAACATCTGAAGTGGGAATCACAATCACTTTGTGATTACATTCTGAATTAATTAATTAATTAATTAGTGAATACCACAATTAATATATTTTAATCCATGGGGGATGGAGCTTCGATCTCCAGTTTCCACAAGGGATGTATATAGTACTAGTAACATATTCTTCGGTCCCTACTGATTACCATATTAATTAGCTCTTCTTATATATTCCTAGCTAAGTTAAATTATGTCATGTTCTTTAATTATATTAAATAAAATTTGTCTTTACAATTTGGTTATATAGGATTGAATTTAAGATCTTTCTTGATTGAGAATATTTTTTCTATATCTATCTATCCACCCTTATTAATTATTCACAAATTTACACCGACTTTTTACTTTATTAATTATTCATAAATTTATATCGACTTTTTAATTGTCAGTTACATGTATAAGTATTAGTAATAATTTTTTTAGAGAGATATGTAATAAGTAAGACTCTTCTATAATTTCTACCAGTCTAATGTATTGATAAGTTTCGCGGTATAAATTTATCATAATACATATCAAGACTCTTCACAAAATTATTTATTTGTTATTACTTTTAATTTTGTGCCGTGTAACAAGATTCTTTTTACAATGTTGACTTAAAAGGAAGTTGGTTCAATTAATTAAAATGTGTAATTTCACACATTAACACTGATATTTTATTAATTTCAATTTATACTGTCAATTCTTTTAGTCTGTTTCTTGTTATTGTCAATGAAATTATGTCCGTTGAATATCATTTCAATTTTCCAACAGACCAAAAATAAAGAGACCAAGATAATGAAGAAAGAAAAAGGGGAAAGGACAAGAGGATACAAAATAAGGGAGGGATGGGATTCGAGGGTAATTTGGTAAATTAAGGGTAGGATTTAGAAGATAATGAAGGATGAAGTGAAAAAGTATTAAGGTTTTGTTGTGCCAGTAGGATGAAGTGGAAGGCACTTGTTCCCACGTCATCTCCTTCGTTTCGTGAAATTTTGCTCAAGTCGAAAGGTAACCGTGTGGGCCCCACTCATCTTCAACCCCTATCAAACTCTTGCCCACCAGTTTAACAAAATACTACAATTTTGCCCTTCTCTCCCTGCTAATCTTATTCAAAAAGGGTCCAATTCTCTCGTGACTCCCTTACGTATTCTGAAATTTTTTTATTCGATTACAATTGCGATCGATATATAGATTTGAGTAAGATATTAAGTATATTATTAAAATATTATCAATTATTTATAAAAAAAAATAAGACAAATAAAATCGTAAAATATATCATTTTTATTTTCTCGTAATTCAAAAATACTTGATACAATTAGTAACAAAAAGTTTTTATTTTTTTCATTTCAAGTATTTTTTAACTTAAGACAAGAAAGAAGGTTTTTCTTTAATTCATAAATTCTTATTAGCAATCCTCCAAATAATGTGTCGTTTTTCATGATAGTAGACTAAAATCACTCAATGATGATGTCGATATACTTGAATTTCTTGTCTTCATTATTTTAGAGAGTAAATTCTAAACAATACCACTAAAAGCGAAGAAGAATACAAGTGATGATGTTGATATATTTGAATTTTTTGTCTCATTTAGAGAAAGATACCACTTTTAGGGACGGAGCGAGTAACTTATTATACTACCATTTTTTAAAATATAGTACAAGTGTAGAAATTAGTGATTTAAATTTTCCTGCTCATAATAATGCTTTACTAGTATGTTACTCTAAGAGGAGACGTACTACATGCAACAAGATTAGCATGATGAATTAGGGGCATATAAGTTATGAAATCTAATGTCGATAGAAAATCCATTAACATTTCAAAGAAAAACAAATTTCATCAATATGATAATGATATTTTTAAGAAACTTATACTTTTGAATTAAAAAAATAATATTTTTGAGATGATCTTTTTTATTTGAATAGTAAATGAGCCATACATTCGTACAACGTTTTAAAAATTGGACCGGCTCGGCGGTCGGACCGGTAAAAATCGAAACCGATCCGCCTTCTGGTCCGATTTGGCCTAGAAAACTGGTTCTGGTCAAAATCCGGGTTGACCCGTTGACCACCGGTTCAACCGGTGGTCCAACCGGTAAATCCGGTTAATTGACTCGGTTGACCCGGTTTTTAATTTAATTTTTACCAAAAAAATTTTAATATTAAAATTAACCACTTTTATTAATATTGTAACTCATCTTTATTATGTTTTAGTTCATAAAAAATAAGATTTTTAAATTTTTTATTAATTACTAATAATATATATTTTTATATATTAATGACGTCACCGGTTCAGTAACGGTCTGACCACTAATTGGACCAGTGACCCATCCATCCGATACTCTTTTCGATTCGATGACCGGTCCGAATTTGAGAACACTGCATTCGTACACCAGAGAATCCTATAAAAATATCACTTTCCTATTTTTAAAGTCAACTAGCTCCTTCTCTTTCTTTTTTTCCATCAATTGGTGGAGGATATTTTACCTTCCTCCAATTCTTTCCAACCAAAAAAAAATGTAAACTTTATACCCCTATGTGTAATTAATGTTGCCCTACTGTCAGACTGTTAGTAGATGATTAGATACATTAATACTACACTTAGGTTCAGATGAACACTGTCCAGTGTCCACATGTTGATTTTAGGCTAAGATAGCCATTAATTGCTAGCTAAATCACACTGGCAGACATGTAATTTTAGATCAATTCAAGGGCTTTTGCAAAACTGTTCTTTTTATAATATACAACCCTTTCTTCCACGGAGGGACTCTGCTCTCTCTTTTATCTCAAAACTGAACTTTGGTTTTGTGAGTGTAACTGGAAACTTGAGATTCCTAACTTTAAGGTATTTATGCCAAACTTACTATTGATTTGATGTGGGAACTGTAGTTATTATCTACGCTTGAATTCTTACAGATTCTGTTCTTCCCCCCTTGAAATTCCCTGTTCTGTTTAATACTATTAGAGTGATTTTGTTGATCAAATGGTTTAAATTCAGGTTTTTTTGGGGGAAAGCTGAGCTCTGTGTACCACTTTCATGGATGACTCAAGGTTACTGAAAATGGGTTGGCAATAGATCTCCAAAAGGTAGAGTTTCTTACCCCTTCCTTATATTTGTGGGTGTGTATTGTACATATGTGTCAATGGGTCTCATTCTGACCAACTTTGTGTTTAGTTATAAGTTTTTTGTTTTAGTTTTTTGTCTTTCTGTTTTTGCTGATTGAATGACCATGGTTTGTTTTGTTTGGAGTTTGTATGAGCTCTTGCCCTTTATTTTGCTTGACTGATCTTCTGCGGAGTACATGTGGTTTACTTTATTGCTCTTCTTCCCCACATGGCTGATCTTAAAATTCTTGGTGTTAATGATGATGCCCTGTTCTGCAATACTCCCTCTGTCCTCCAATGGATGTGACTTTCAGGTTTTCTCTGGGGTGACCATTATTGCAAAAATAACTCAACAAAATAAAATTATATATATGTGTGTGTGTGTGTGTGTGTGTGTGTGTCAAATGATTATATTTTATCCACATAAGTATTGGGAAAAAATACAATCATCTTGGGAAGAAAATATTGTACGAGTTGCTTTAGCTATCATTTTACTGCACTGCATTGATTGCAGGCGGCAGCAGTAAATAAGAATGTTCTTCAGTTTGTTTTTTATTTATAATAACACTGCCATTCCCTATTTCTGTTGCAATGCATTATTTCGCTAATATATTTAGTGGTGGAGAATGTAATATTGTATCTTCAAACTTTTAATGAATGTGGAAGTCAATAAACATTTTGATTAGATCTAGATGTAGATTCATGGGTTTTTGCGGCAATATTGCTAAAATGATTTTTAAGTACTTTTTGTTCCCAGTAACTGGATTTGTAATTTCCTAATAAAGTTTATTTTGAACAACAAAAAAACGACAGCTGCTTAGTTGGATCTCTTGTTTGAAACTGATAACTATATCCTGAATTTTATAAGCTAGCTCTCTCCATGTTGTGCTCCTCATTCTTTTAAATCTCCAGGAGCTCTGATTCGGGCTATTCGTCAAGCTGTTATAGGATAAAAGCAAAGGTACCCAACAAATAACCAATCCATTTGACACAGTATTTGTTCAAATTCGGAGAACCTCCTTTCAGAAAAGACTACCAGGTTACTCTGGCAATACGAGAGACCAGCACATTAGTTTCTTCAATGCAAGCATCACAACGCAGAAGATCAAGTATGTCCAACACATTGTTCTATCAGTCAACAAAAGGAGTTGAGTCCTACTCTTTGCCGCAGTCTCAATCTTTAGACAACCAATTATGCTACAGTAATAGCAGCCACGGAAATCTATACTCCATTAAAGCTTCTCGTGAACAATACTGCACCCTGGAGTCTTCTTCAGCAACTGGCAGTTTTAACACTCTTTACAACTCATCATCAACTGTCAGTTTCTCACCCAATGGGAGCCCCATGTCACAGCAAGAATATCAGTCATACCCGCCTGACTCACACCGCTCCCCGGACAATAACTACGGTTCTCCAATTAGTGTGTCCTGTGTAACTGATGACACGAATGACTTGAGGCATAAGCTAAGAGAATTGGAATCTGTAATGCTGGGACCAGATTCTGATGTTCTCGACAATTTTGATTGTAACTTGGCCTCACCAGAGATTGACAATTGGAGACAGATGTTTGAGGCAATTCCTCGAAGGGATATGAAACAGGTTCTTATTGCCTGTGCAAAAGCAGTATCAGAAAATGATCAGTTGACTGCACAGTGGTTGATGGCTGAGTTACGCCAAATGGTGTCAGTTTCTGGTGAACCAGTTCAGCGTTTGGGTGCGTACTTGCTGGAAGGGCTTGTAGCTAGGCTGGCCTCTTCAGGAAGTTTGATCTACAGATCTTTAAGATGCAAAGAACCAGAAAGCTCTGAGCTTCTTTCTTATATGCACATTCTGTTTGAGGTTTGCCCGTACTTCAAATTTGGGTACATGTCTGCAAATGGTGCAATTGCAGAAGCAATGAAGGATGAAAACAGAGTTCACATAATTGATTTCCAAATTGGTCAAGGAAGTCAATGGATAACTCTGATCCAGGCTTTTGCAGCCCGGCCAGGTGGGCCACCCCATATCCGAATAACAGGTATCGATGATTCCACTTCAGCATATGCTCGTGGAGGAGGACTAAATATTGTGGGACAGAGGCTTTCTAGGCTTGCCCATTCATTTAAGGTGCCGTTTGAGTTCCATGGTGCAACAATTTCTGGCAGTGAGGTCCAGCCAGAAAATCTTGGCATTAGAGCAGGGGAAGCACTGGCTGTGAATTTTGCTTTCATGTTACACCACATGCCAGATGAAAGCGTCAGCACTCAAAATCATCGGGATGGGCTGTTAAGGTTCGTAAAAAGCTTGAGCCCCAAAGTGGTGACCCTTGTCGAACAAGAGTCAAACACAAACACAGCTGCATTTTTTCCTCGATTTCTTGAAACGATGGATTATTATATGGCTATGTTTGAATCAATTGACGCAACTCTTCCAAGGGAACACAAGCAGCGGATCAATGTCGAGCAGCACTGCCTTGCAAGAGATGTTGTCAACATAATAGCGTGCGAGGGGACTGAGAGGGTGGAGCGGCATGAGCTTCTGGGAAAGTGGAAGTCCCGGTTCAGAATGGCTGGTTTTACTCCGTACCCTTTGAGTTCTTTGGTGAATGCTACTATTAAAACACTACTAGTGAACTACTGTGATAGATATAGGCTTGAAGAAAGAGATGGAGCACTCTATCTTGGTTGGATGAACAGAGATTTGGTTGCTTCTTGCGCATGGAAATGAGATCGATCTGAGCTCATGTTAACTTCTCATTAAGATCTGGGATAGCAAGCTGAGATTATTAAACCTGTAGCAATTTTTTCTATTATTCCTTTGTTACTTGGTATAGTTATAACAACAATGAGATCTCTCCCTCAGCTCAGCTCAGCTCTGTAGTATGTTATGCATCAAACTTTGCTTCCTTTGTATTAAGATCAACTGAATCTGGACGGACAGGCTTTATTAGGCCAATATTTGTATCAATACCTCTGACTCAAGTCCATAATGGTTATATAAATAAAACTCGAACATATTATAAATGATTAGCTAGAGTTTTCTCAATTCAGTCCTTAACTCTAGTTCATTAAGAAAATAAGCTACACTCCTGCTTTTAAGACATTGACAGCGATCTGCTCACACAACTTAGCATTTACACAATTTTCTGGGAGTAAAAGAATGAATTTACTATTATTTTATTTATACCAAATATAGTTCAACATATATATAAATAAGTTGCTAACTAATTTTGATTGTCATTGGATCCTATCAATCAGACTCCAACGATCTATAGTTTTTTGATTGGATCATGTATGTCGTCCCCCAACAATCTAAGCTAAGCAGAAGGACCAAAGGATTGGGAATTTGGGGCCATGTTCATTTTAAGATGCTACTTAAAAAGCATTAAAAACACGGGGACAATTAATTTTGACTAGCTTGAAAACTAGAAACCAAAGATGTGCCAATAAATTAACACGTAGAAAGCTAAATTGTTGAATCTTTGATTGGGACATGACAAAATACAACACGTTACCATCATATCATATGATAAATAGTAGTAGAGAATTCAAATTGCCATTGAATTTGGACCCCACTTTTGATAACTGGCTCCCCATTTGCAGAATCATACTAATTAATTTCTGCACCGCCCACACTAAAGAATATTGTCATGTGATGGGGATATTTAATAGAATACAATGTGTTACCTAGCAGAATAAAAATCTGGCATCATGCCTACAAAGCATTCTCTAACCAATAACATCATTTTCGTGTGGGCTCCACACTTCCATATGATATGATGAAATGTTGGAAAATAAGTTATCTGCAATTGTCGATGAAATTATAGATATCTTTAGTAAAGCATAAAGGCCATTGTATAGTTTCTTTCCTATAAGATTTGAGTAGTTAAAGTAACAATAATCATAAATAACATAAATCAATCAGGTATGCACTGAGCCGTAAAGAAAAACACCCAGCCAAGCCATGAACAGGGAAGAAGATAAACGTAGAAAAGCAATTACGAGTAAACATAATTGGTTATCAAGAATTAGATACTTCTGATATCGTCTACATTCTGAATATAGTTCCTCTTTGGAATAATTTTTACAGCCAAAAGAGGTTCATACATCTCCACTTACTGAATAAAGACATGGTTTTTAGTAACTTTCAGCCCTAGAACAACACTTTGCATTTCCACTTTACCCACTCCCCCCTCCCTTTTATCTTTTTTACTTGAACCCCGTAGACAACAAACAAACAATAAACATTAGTAAAAGATAAAACTGTGAAGAAAATGGAGTTGCAAAATGCCTCTAATGCACACACATCCTGCTCTAGGTCAATAAATATCATCATGAATTGCTACTTGCTAGAATAAGTAGTTTACTGTAACTGGGATCAGAACTGAGTTCAGTTATGGACAAGTTAGGATGCCGGTGTTTATTGCTCAGTTCGCACCAACATGAACACCTATATCCAGACCAACCGCTTCCTTTTCTTCTGGTTCAGATCTTGATTCACCATTCTGGGGTTTTGTATTTGTATTGCCTCCCAATGCATTATGAGTAACAGTTCTTGCAGGAGGCATATCATGGCTATGTTGTCCCTCATATGTGGTTATAACCACTTTTGGATCATGGGATGCCCTCTCCACATGTTTCTTAACAGGGCAACCAGTGCTCGAGCACCTATAGTAACTCCTAAATAACATTAACAGAAAGTAGTGTTACCATATGCCAGAAATTTACAAAGCTAGTGTAGTCAGATGTGTATAGAATTACAACCACCGTCTTCCAAAGAATGTCACAATTCTCACGCAGATTAAGAAACTCGTTTATTGCACATCAATGTCTTAGTTTATGACACAATTTCAGATATCACCTCCAACATGAGCCTATGCACTTGAACTTACAGGGGTTCACATTGAAAATATAATCTTTGCACACTAATATTGCTTACATTTTGCAAAAAATGGCTCTCACTTTTTAACGGAAGTATAACAGAATTGTGACATCCTTTGCAGGATGTAAGGGATAAGTACTGAGATAATAAGGCATAATGGCGTGCATAACTAGTGTTTGCGACTGTATATAAGAATTAACAGGCATATATTGGAATTGAGTTGCTGCAATCTAGAAATTTTTCTTCAGTAAGACATCATCCCAAAGATGAAGGAAATTCAATCTATGAACAGACTAACTAATAGAATCATAGCAATGCCAAATATAGCTGCTTGGGTGAATGAAGCTAAGCAATATACAGGAAGTCTGAATGAGTGAATTTCTATCCAGTCCCATGCAATCAGCTCATAGGAAAGTTTCTATAAGGGTTATTTACAGGTGTAGCTTTAATTTTAAGAAGATACAGTACCACACAGATAGGCATTGCACGCATATCCAAGAAGAATTAGAATAGAAAAAAAGTTGTTGCTGGGCATGAGCACTGAAATTTATATACCTTGGATTTGGATTGCCTTTCACTAATTTCTGTCCATACTTGCGCCAGCGATAGCCGTCATTCACTATATCAACCAGACTCGTGGTCTTGACAACAAGCCTAGATTCATCATTTATTCTATTCTCCAAATCCAAAGTATCGACAGTAGAAATGTCTCTCTTCCTGTTGCCAGTAAAAAAAATCACAGTTTAATAACATGTTAGCCCAGGGCATGCTTTGACATAGCAAAATATTACAAGTTTGCGAATATACTGTCTCTTAGAGTCCGGATCTTCATCATGATCAACCGCATCTCTTGTTTTAATTGATTCTGGAGCTGCACCCTCCATAACATCAACACTTGTTTCAACAGTCGAGAGCTTAGGGGTCTCTATTGGCACACTCTGATGAGATGCTCTATTATGAACATCGGATGATTCATCTGAAAATACAGGTCACCAAAGTCAAGAATCTTATTGGTTAACTTGAACCAGATAACAGCAATAGACTTCATCACTTACCTTCACTTTTGGTCAGAGAAGGCTTATCTGGTCTTCTTGCCTGGATAGACACAGCTATTTGGGGACTCTGTTGAGGTTTGGGATGGTCATGCTTCCCCCGGTAATTAATATTTGTAATATTCCCCTCATGTGATCGTTCCACTTGCTTTTTTGATGGACAATTAGGAAATGTACATTTGTAATAACTTCGAACGAATTGATTTCCTCTAACAAGTTTCTGCCCATATTTTCGCCAGTTATATCCATCTTCTGATGGTTTTTCAGGTATTTTACTAAGAGTGTTTCCTTCTTGAACAGACTGTAATGCAGGAACCATGATGTCAGGGTTCCGTCGCAGGGGTAATTTTCCCAAAACTTTCTCTGGCCTAATGGATAAAGATAATTTTTCTTGATCAGATTGTGATGTGGGGATCCTAATACCAGGACGCAGATCTGGCACATTTTCAGGTATAATAGGAAGACTTCTTCCATCCTGATTGGTTTCTGATGCTAGGATACTAGTATTAGGGCTCTGTGTATGCTCAGTGTCTTCCAACTCTTTCTTAGGTACTGCTAGGATACTAGTATTAGGGCTCTGTGTATGCTCAATATTTTCCAACTCTTTCTTAGGTACTGTAGAGAGAGAGCTTCCTTCTTGACAGGATTGTGCTGTACGGGTGCCACTATCAGGGCTCTGTCTCTGATGCAAATTATCCAGCTCTGTCTCACATAGTATAGAAACAGAGCTTCCTTCTTGGTTCGATTGTGATGCATCTATCACAGCATCAGGGCTCTGTACCGGCTTAAGATTATCTGGCACCTTCTCTGACATCACTGGGAAAGTGCTGCTTTCTAGACTAAATTGTGATGACGGTGGTACAGTGGAAGGGATCTCTCTCTGCAGCAGTTCACGTGGCTCTTTATCAAGTAATACAAGTGGGCTTCCTTTTTGGTTGGACACCAACTCATGAAACTCAGCATTGCAGTTCTCTCTCTGCTGCAATTATCAGAAGAAATTTCATTGGACAAACCTTCCCTTGAAGTAACCATGTGAATTTGAACTATTGAACTAATAACAGATAGAATAAGTTCATGTCAGGGCACCATTATCTTCACATGTTAATTTGGAGGTAAAGGTTATACAGAACTAACTTGAAACTTTGACACATGATTCATGTTACAAGTTGTTCCTATAGAACCCCAAGGAAATTACAAAATGTAAATACTGAAAAATCCCAAAAATTTGAAGTTATATGAGATTCAAATAGACAAAACTAATGATTTAGCCACTGTAGTTGGCAAGTTTTACTTAATACATTACTGTACTTTTAATTTTTTAAATTAACCTATTAAACTAATTATTATTTTAAAATTGGGCCAGTCTGTTAACTCCGGCTCACTTCTGTTAAATTGTTTTGGCTTTTTTTCCTACGTGGCTTTTAAACAGAAAAGGAGAAATAAAACAAATGACATGGCCCAATCCAGGTGGATTACGAGGCAAAAGAAAACAGTCTTTAAGACCATGTCATTATAAACTCACGCATTTCAGCTTTTGCAAACAAGGGTTGTAGATGAACACACCCAATCATCAGATGAAAAAGTAGGTTCAACATAATCATCATCAACAATTTTCTGCTTCTTACTTGCCTTGTTTGCCCTTTTCTTCTTCTTGCCTGTGTTCTCAGTTGTCTCCTGATTATCTGATGCCTTGTTAGCATGTACTGAGCTAGAAGCTTGAGTCCCTATATGTTCAAGTACTTCACCACACTCCACTTCAACTTCATCATCCAATTGAACTTCACAATCAACTTCCAACTCTTTAATCTTTGATTTCTTAATCTCTTCCTTATACAGCCTAGCATTGATCAACTCCTCATTCCCATCATCATCACTAACATCACTGCAGTCATCATCTGTTTCTTCATCTGTAGATTCATCATCTTCTCCCTTTGGTGCATCAACTTCCCTCTCAACTACCTGCTCAACTTCCCTCTCACCTACCTGATCAACTTCCCTCTCAAATGGTAAGACTTCATCAGTAGAGTGGTCACAATATAGATCAACTATACCAAAATGTTCACCCTCCTCAACTAGTAACCTAATACTATGGTCATCATGTATTAACTCTAAACCATAACGAATATTTAAACAACCAACTTTGAAATACACTGTAGTATTCTTTTTGTATCCAAACTTCTTAGGTAAGTTGTATATTTTGTCAACATTCAGCCAGTCAACATCAACGTCATGAAGCAATTCTACAAAACCTCCTCCATAGTGGTATATTGGTTCTTCAATGAACCTACCACCATGATTAAACTCCATAGAAAATAAACCCATGCTGCAACAGCTATAGGACACAACATTAGATCATAAGCATTGTAAAATTGAACAAATATATCATGTAAATTTTATATCACAGTAAAACCCAGAATAACTAAAAAGCTAACCATTATTTAAATGCATAACCACTATTATTTAAGTGAACAAAACATAAAAGTCAAAATTTTAAATTCCAAAAAGTCATAAGAATTATAATATAGAACAACCCCATCATCGACATTTAAACCCAAATCGACATATAAACCCAAATCAAAGAACAATCAGTGGAATAAAAAAACCCTAATTTGGATAGTTGCAGAAGTTATTCCAAGTCATGTACCATGAATGGTCCAGAAGAACACATAAGGGTATTACATTTAAACCCAAATTGACATTTAAACCCAAATCGAAGAACAATCAGTGGAAAAAAAAAACCTAATTTGGATATTTGCAGAAGTTATTCTAAGCCATGTACCATGAAGAGTCCAGAAGAACACATAAGGGTGTTACATTTAAACCTAAATCGAAGAACAATCAGTGGACAAAAACCCTAACACAGATATTTGCAAAAGAATCTCGACAAAGGAAAGAGTTTTTAAACAGAAACTCATACATACTTTCGACTTCGCCAAAGATTTGCATAAAAAAACCCTAGAAGATTGAATCGCTTTCGTCTTCGTCGCTCTCTCTCTCTACTTCGACTTTTGATATTAGTTTCGTTTGGTTTGGTTTATTTTGTTTAACAACTATTTTCTTTTACCACGTAATCCACCTGGATTGGGCCATGTCATTTGTTTTATTTCTCCTTTTTTGTTTAAAAGCCACGTAGGAAAAAAAAAACAAAACAATTTAATAGAAGTGAGCTTGAGTTAACAGACTGACCCAATTTTAAAAATAATAATTAGTTTAATTGGTTAATTTAAAAAATTAAAAGTACAGTGATGCATTAAGTAAAACTTGCCAACTACAGTGGCTAAATCATTAGTTTTGCTGATTCAAATAGTTTGAATTAATGAAATATCTTGGAAGTAGCATGGAAAAAAGTGAAGAATGAAAGCAGCAATGCGTGTTGAAGGAAAATAAAGTGCCTAAAACAGTGAGGACCTGGGGGTGGAATTCTAACAGAAACTTATACTCCCTACGTCTCGTAAAAGATGTCTTAAGTACACTTTTTACACAATTCAAGAAAAAAACAAAAATAGAGGAGATAGTACAATTAAGTTCCCATTTTATCCACAATGGCCCACTTAAGTACACCAAAGATTCTCTTTTTTTTCCCTTTTAAGTAGTGGACCCTATCTAAGTACTTTTGAGAGTAAAATAGACTTTATATAACATTTAGCATTTGAATTGTGTTCTTTCGATATCTATTTTTAGGATACTTTTTTTTTTGTACTTCAGTCATCTTTTGTGAGATAGAGGGAGTAGTATATAAGCTAGAATTTCTAGTATAATTCGATGATCAAACTATAACAATAAAGACAAGAAATGTACTTGAAAAGATGCAATAAGTGAATCAAAAAATTGGTAAGAGCTCAATAAAAAGTGGTATTTTATTACCTACACCAGTACCCCTGGTTTTTTAGTCATCAACTTTAAGTAACAAATCTCAGAAACAGAAGGCCATTCTTCTTTTCCCTTTACCACTTTGATTGCATACATATTATGTTTTGCGTCTTCTCAGTTAAGTATGATAGGACATTAATCATTCCTCAGCATAATAAAGATGTAGAAATCTTGCCTAACATCAAGACTGCCTAATACTATAAGACATATACTACGAGAAATTCCATGATTTCAACTGGTCTTCTTTTTCTGTTCCCATCAAATAGGGGGAAGGAACCGTCAACAAATAGTCAGGTAACAGTTGTGATCCTCCAAAAAGGTGATGACAATGATGAATGGCCCAAACCTCAAACATTGTTAGGTAATTGTTCAGATCTAGGGCAAGGAATATGTTACATACACAACACAACACAACACAACTAAAACATAGCATCTCAATCTATCTCCAAAAATGGGAACATTCTTAATGTGGAAATAAAATTTAATCTTATCTATTATTTATCATTACTGTTTGACTTGTCCACAACTACGAGAACAATAGAGATAGAAGTGAAATCAAACAACATCCCAATGCTAAGTACAGTTTTACTTTTACTTCTACATGTCGCGATCTCCAAAACCTACCAAGGCGCAAGAGACTGAAGATTCATAGATTGGTCGTTTGAAGAAATACCCAAATTTTATACATTCAAAGATTGGAGTACAAATTCACAAGGGATTACCCATGCACACCAGAAAAATTACTAAGAACTTATGTACTCAAATACAGTAGCGTGCAGTTCTACCCACAAGTAATATCTTGGTTTTGTTAACGAAAGGATATTTTATGGTTAGGGAAGGCTGCATTTCTTGTAAATGCCATGAAGTCGACATGGATTTTAAAGCCCTTAATATAAAATCCCATATACCTCTGATAAGTTTTCAAATCAGAACCTTAAAAATTCAGCAGCATGGGCATGTAAATTATGTATGACCAAGTTCCATGTGGGTGTGTTAGTAGATAATCTAGAAGATTCTAGGATATTATTCTAATAACATGATTTGGGGGATTGCATGATTAAAGGGAGATTGCATAACTAAGGGATGCTTGATTTACTTTCCAAATATACTGCAATTCTAAGCCTAAATAAAGGCTCTCTATTGTACATTGTAAGATATATAATAGAAAACATCTTCCCTTTTCTATTTCTCCACATAGTATCTGGGCTTGATTGATCTTGACAATCAAATTAAAAGGTCTTGCTTCCACCGGCGGTGGGACATAGTCGGCGGCAGGTATCATTTCTTCTTATTGTTTTAACTTCTTTTTAAAGAAAAAATTAGGTGGCTAAAGTTCAGTTTTGGTTCTTTTGTTGGAGTTGTAGTTTATTTTACCTCTTTTTTTCCCATTTTCAAAAAGGTGACATGTCCAGAGTAATTAATTCCTCGGGTTGAAATATGTAAATGTGTTGTTGATTGTAGAGCAAGGATTTTAATGGGGCAGAAGTTTGAGGAAGGCGTGTGTTCTTCGATTTGTTGTGAGGCTTAAGAGCCCTCCGTTATTGAGGCAAGCAAGGAGTCCTTCATCGTTTTTGTTGGATACAAGTGTTCTCCATTATTACATGCACGTAATATCCTTGAAAAGTGGATGTGAAGTTATGTATTGAGAGTGAGAATCAACTTTGGACATACACATCATTATTTCTTTTTCATTATTCGTGCAAATTGAAGAGAGTCTCAATTTGAGTGGGAGTATTGGAGATAAAATAATTTCCTTTTAAGTTTGGTTTGAATCTTTTTAGTTTTGGGATTATGTTTTGTAAGAAACTATAAGTCATAATATAAGACTTTCAACTTAAGGGTGAGTGTTGGTAGATAATTTGTGATTACCATTATTCATTAATATGTGATTTGATTGATGACAAAATGATAAGAAGAACATTCATACTGGTAAAGCCTTGTAAAGTCCTTAATGAAATATATGTACAAGGACTTAGAATTAAAAGATCAAATATGTTAGGTTGATCTAAGCTGAATGAATATCTATCTGATCAAAGCATGTTTGTAACATTAGGTATTGTAAAGTCCTTAAATGAATTTGATGTACAAGGACTTAGAATAGAAAAAGATCAAACTTGTTAGGTTGATCTTATGAGCTGAAATGTTATATGTATAAGCATAGGCCAGACTGAACGTAGAGGATTCTAGGATATTATTCTAATAGCATGATTTGGGGGATTGCGTGATTAAAGGGAGATTGCATGATTAAGGGATGATTGATTTACTGTCCAAATGTACTGCAGTTCTAAGCCTATATAGAGGCTCTCTATTGTACATTGTAAAATAGATAATACAAAACATCTTCCCTTCTCTATTTCTCCACAGGGCGTATAAGAAAAGTCATGTTGGGCCTAGAAAGTAGCCGTGTGGAAAGATTTGTACCGATCCTGGAAGAGAAAGATATCCTCTTATTCGTTGTCACGGCGCCACAGCGAGTCATGGCGGTAGCCGACTGCCAGGACGCCTAGGCGACCGCCATGGCATCCGTATGGCGACAAGTCGTTTACAATGTGCAATTTGTATATTATTTATTTTACTTAACAAATATATTGGCAATAAAATTTCATATACATTAAAACCCAAAACATAACACTATGGAATAACATTAAAAGCACAATTATGTAAATACTTAACAATAACAATCCAAAAATAAAATACTTGATATTAAAAATTAGTAAAAGAAATGAAGAATTAAACAAACACCACATAGAAAATAAAGTTACAACCAACCATCACAAATAAGGCTTGGGTGCATGAGGTCTTGGGATCCATTCTTTCCAGAGGCAAGAATGTTAAATTATGTTCAAAGTAAAAAAAAAAAAAAAAAAAAAAATTGGGCCAGAGCTCTACCCAAGTCGAGCTCTCGTCGTGCCATTTCTTCATCGCCTGGACGCCAAGGCGTCAGGCGGCCGTGACAACTAAGCCATGCTAAGTGGTTAATTAATAGGTTTCAGTATTTCAAAAGTGTACAGTTTAGAGGCTTCTAAGGTCATCAGAGGGTTGGTGTTGATTGGGAGTGAAGACGGATCACCACTCAAAGATGTAGAGAACAGTCAAGTTGCAGTCCAAAAGCATCAGAGATGACTATTCAAATGGTACTCCAAAGTTATTAGATACAAAGCGATGATGTAAGACTAAGCCAAGCATGAAGCTACTAGAGGTTATTATCAAAGTAAAACAGCCATGATGAATAAATGCAAATACAGTGTGCTGAACTGCCATCATTTCACAGGCTCTGGCCACAACTATATGAAGTTTGAAGAATGAAAACTACTGTGGCATTTAACACGCAACAAAATACGACCTAAACATAACTAACTCAAGCTGTTAATGTCAATATCTCTTATATGCCACACTTTAGGAATTGGAGATTCTTCTATCTTCCCAGTTTTCCTTATCATGTACCAATTGATCAAGAAACCTTTTTATTTCCATTCATCTTTTAAGGAGGGGGGGGCTTTCTTTGCAGCTATTGGCCTAATGTCTCCGTAAAACTTGGCTTACAGAATTAGCACACTTGGAGGTTGGAATCTAAGTTGGTTCTTAGAGGTGGAACACACCATTGCTGTCTTAGTATCGCCTAATTGACTAGATGCATGTATGACTGAGCCCAAAAGGACGAGAATTCTATTAGAAATCACCCACTCCCAACTTGGTTTCTCTTTCAAATCACTCAAGGACTTTGCCACACCCCACAATAATGTAGAGTCTGGCTGACTTGAGTTAAACAGGCAGAGGAAAAGATACGACCAAAGTTGACATGCAAATAGTTTAAAATAAAAGTAAAGCTAAAGTAATACCGTTAAATCATATATGCTCAAACTATGATGAGTGAGTTTTATACCTACGAATCGGGTGCTTTTAGACTTGAGAATTTGTGTACCCTTGTGTGTTTCGCATTGCTTTTGATATGTTTTGTTGTTATTTTGTAGAAGGAAGCAGCAGAAGGGCGAAACAGTCATTTCCAACTTGAAAGGGCAAAACTGTAATTTTTTCAATACTGGCGCCGCAATGCTAGATTTGCTCTTATTTTGGGCGCCGCAGCGCCTATAGCATTAGGCTCCCTGTATCCCGGGCGCCGCAACGCCGGTTCAGAATTTCAACAAAAGCAAAGTTCAGTCGGGCAAACCTAATGGATCCTTTCTCCTTATTACTCAACATTCATTCAAAAATTCACTTTTTGAATAGAACAGAGGGTGGTAGCGGCTGAAGAAAAAGAAAACTCCAGAACAAATTAAGCAATAAATATTGGAAATCATCAATTGAGAGGGTGTTCTTGGAGATTGAATTACTTCTAAAGAGTTTTCATTCTCTAATTCTTTCCTTCATTTTTGTAATCTAAGAATGTTGAATACTTTGTTAATGATTTTTATCTAAATAGCTATGAACTAAACTATCATTCTAAGATTACAATGGAACCCAATGTATAGTTCAATCGAATTTCTCTCCTTTTGATTATTATGATTCACGCGTGGATGGGTTATTATGTTTTGCACTTCATGTATTGATTGTTGTACTAGTGATTAATATGGTTCTCTATATGATATTGGGAAGTGGAATATAGAGTTTAGACCTAAATATGATAACACATGTTATGATTATTCTTCTTAGGATTGAATACATAAGTTGCATATAGGATAGAAATATACCTATGTGTCATGTGTAACCATTGTGAAAACCTAGACGTAATGACTCCTTGCCTGCTTTATTTCACCATAGGAATATAGTGATTTATTTAGAAAGGAGATACTCATATGACTTTTGAAAAAGGTTTATGAATACTTAGAGTTTTCGATTAACCATTCGCGTGATTCATTAATTAAAGGGAGAGTTAAGAGATTGAATGAAGCATTAAGGGAAATTGTGATCTTAGCTTGTCTCTCTTTGATATCAGTCGTTGTCCATTATTTACTTTGTTAATTGAAATTTCGTTAGTTTTACTACGTCAAATCATTTGTTTAAATAAGATTACATTGATATAAATTTAGTACTTGAATAGTATTAATAGTAATTCCTCGTGGGATCGACATTCTACTTAACATTATATTACTTGTGGACCGCGTATACTTGCGCGTGTTTATTGATTGCTAAATCAACTAACAAGAAGCCTAATATAATGAAAATGAGAACATGGAATTGCATGCATCCGTACCGAACCTCAAATATAACAGCAATTTGATAATCAATAATTGACAAATAAATCCATAAAGAGAAAAACTTTACACCTTTAGGGATTCCACAGTCTAAATTTCCTTGGAAGATGTAAATCTCTGGGATAGGAGCAAATTGCAATTGATCAAAGGAGGTCAAACCCGAGACTGGTTAAACTTGTATCGGCCTACGCAAACAAGCTATTTTTAATATTGCTTTGAATTTGGTTGTCTAAAAAATATTTCCAAGTCCTCCCCCACCCAACAAATTTAGATTCTACCCGAAAAGAGAATGTAAAATGTACAATCAGATAATTCCATATAGCTATTGCAGTAAAGAAATACAAGACTAAAAAGATAGAGAAATAACAATGGGAAACAAAACCAGAACTAATAATAACATCAATCATTTCTTTTTTTTTTTGATTCCCAATGTTCTCAACTGAAAGCCTATAGGAAAAAAAAAGTGATTTGAGCATAGAGAAATTGACGGCCTAAATGAAAAGAATGAACAAATTAGTACAAGAGTTATAGAAAAAACAAAACTAACTCGTAAGACAAATTAATTGAGCTCAAATTAATTATACAGCAGATCAAATGAGTGGTAAGTTAGACACCTATAGAGCAGTAACAGTAACGTGGAAGCTTAAACCAAAAAACCCTAACCGCTTCAAAATCCAATTCATCCCCATATTAAAAAAATAAAAATAAATAATAAATACCTTATGCTGTTAGTCCGTAATTACGGACGGAGAGACAATTGGAGCCGTCGATCGCGCCGGAGCTCCGATAGAACTCGCGAGAGAGAGAGGGTATGAAGGTGAAAATAGTTAAAATAGCTCAAAGTTTGGATTTCGAATTCAGAGGAATTGACTGAGCCAAGCCAAGTACCATGAAAGATCAGTAGAAAAAGAGTAATATTGTACGATGAATCTGTTTTATTCTTATATTTTTAAATTATTTTTATTACTCCATTTTTAAGTCTTTAAGCTGCGATTGAGGAAGGTGAGGTTGGTTTGAATGAGTATGTGTACCGTAAGCGTGAGCCGTTGGATGGCTTGTCTGGTGGGACACTCTCTCTTTCCTCTCACGCGGAAAGGCTGGGCTGGTCTGGTCTGTGAAGAAGAAGAATGACTGGCCCTGGCCCATGCCCCACCACAAATCCTAAACATTGTCGTCTTCTTGTTGCCTTTTTTGGACATAGAAAATAAACAACAAAATTAAAGTCACAATAATGCGTTATTAAAATAAAAATAATTTTATTTAATATATATATATTATTTATTAATAACATTATTCACATATATATTTTAGTGGATAAAACTTTAACTCAATTATAAAAGAATAATATTATGGACATATATAAATTATACATAAAAAAATGTGTATAAATCGTATAAAAAAGATAAAAAATAGAATTTAACATTCAATGTTTTATCTATTTTTATTGCAATACAATATATAAATTCTACAATTGATATATAATTTTTTATTTAAATTTTTACACGTAATATTATTTATTATAAAACACTTGTCTACCTATTTATTAATGAGTACTCTATGTATATCGACAGTTGTTAGTTAATTTATACTTTGTCACTACTGAAAACAGTTAAATAGAATTGAGGAGAGAGATCTACAACATAATAGTTTAGATAATTTTTCTTGCATGAAATTTACCAAAAATATAATGACAAGTGAGTAGTAATTCAGTTCGTTGTATTTACAATTGGCTTATTTATCATTTTCATTTGTTAATTTTTATGAGTTTATTACTTAATGATTGTAAAATTTTAATTATTTTTTAATGAGCACTTAATACTCAATAAATACAAGAATATATTAAAATTTAAGTATTAGACCAAAAATAATAATTTAATGGTACGACCTCTGCATAAAATTATAAAATAATGATATAACAAAGAAAATTTAACTCCAAGCTCACTGTCATTGGAGCTTGAAACTATTTTTATATTTTTTAGTACTTGTTTTATTCGTTTTCCTTTTCTGAGCAGTACTCAAATTATACCTTTTAATGATTATGTTCATGATGATTATTCGTTTCTGTTTATTTTAAGGACTAATTATCCATCAAACTACCCTCGGAATTTGTGTTCTCTTTTCCAACTGTCCCAATATTCTTATTCTTAATTCTTATTCTTAAAAATAATAAGACACATCTGCATAATCTCTTCATCTTTATCTCTTCATGTACATCTCGTTAAAAATAGTATAAAAAATTATTTTAAAATAATCAATTTGATTTTAAAAAATTAAAATTAAATATTTAATTTGAAACAGAAAGAGTATAATAATTGATAGTCCTTTTTATTTTTTTTATTTTTTTACCAAATAACTTTTCTTTGAATTCAAAAGGGGGGTTGTGGAATTTGATGATGTAATTAAACAACTTCAACGAGAAAAACCTTCTAGTACACCAGAATCAAATTTATAGGGTTGAAAATGAACATGATACATAGTGTTGGAAATGAACACAAGGTGTTTGAAATTCGGTTTGAGATGAACTCGAAAAATTTAAGCAAAACTCAAATTTAATACTTCAATGAGTTGACTTTAATTTTTTTTTAATTCCCGAACATTTATACAATTCTTCAAATTTATTTTAATATTCGAACATTTATACAAGTCGAATATAAGCCGCCTATTCTTAGCTCATTTAGAATATTAATTTTTTTATCTTACTGATTCTTACTATATACAAGTTTTTAGATATTTATTCGTATAAAATATTGAAATTCATAAATTTAATTGATTCAAAAATAATAATAACATCACATTAATTTTTTACAAGTTTCGAGAACTAGTTTCAAGAGTTCAAACTTCAATTATTTTTAAACACAATTCAGTTGACTAAGTTAATTTTATCTATATTATTATAACTATAAATATTTCAATTCTGATTCATGTATATATTATCATGACTATAAATACTCAAAGAAACTATCAATGGATTGGCTTCAAAAAATGTAAAATAAACTAACAAAATAAATAAGTTAAGTATGTTAATTTTGTTTTAACATTGGTGAGAGAGTAAATTAAAAGTTAAAAGTCAATGAAGCTTGCATTTTATTTTAGGTTATCAATTCATGAATCTTATCGGGTGGAATTTTGAATAAATAAATAAATAAATACATATATATATATATATATATTACATGTGCTAATTTGAATTAATATGTTTTACGTACAGACTCAAAAGAAAATAACAAAAAGGAGAAACCATGCCACTCCCGAATCTGCCTCTTAAAAGTTTAAAGTTCTCAAGAAAGTTTGACTAATATTACAATTAAACAAACGGAATTTGGTTCGCATTTTTGGAGACAGAATGCTTACATAAACTATATACTGACGACTGTGTTTTGATATTGTGGTCTAAACTCCCTTTTGTCGGTTTAACCTTTTATTAATATATTTCCAGTGTTGCTTCAAAAATATTTAGACATTTATTAAAAATTGTCGAAATATCGTATGGCCTGAAATGGGGCCCATTAATCCTTAATGAACTTGGTAAAACTGTAAAATATATGTGGAAGATTACAATATAGAAATATATATCCTATTTTTGAGCCTAAAAATAATACAAAACTTGGGAAAGAGAATTAATTAATATCTTGGGGAGCAAGGGACTTGGGGACCAAGGCAAGAGAAAATCAACGGTAATAGAGCCCATTTCACGCAATACCCAAATTCCCATCATGTCTATATAAACTCTGTGTCACCATGCACAAAGGCCATTAGGAACCAAAGCGTATAGAGAGAGAGAAAGAGGGAGAAAATGCAGATATTCGTGAAAACCCTAACCGGGAAGATGATCACGTTGGAGGTGGAATCAAGCGGTACTATAGACAATGTTAAGGCTAATATTAAGGATAAGGAAGGTATGTTCATGCTATTTGTGTCTTTATCCACACATAACAGTTTTCAAATACAAGCTGGCAAATAAAAACCAACAACTTAATTCATGTCCCTGTATGTTTCCCATAGTTATAGACTTATAGTTATGGTTTGGTTTGTACGTCATATGTGGGCTGACTTGCTGATTACTTATACTGTATGGTCGATCGAGACCTTTTTAAGATCTTACCACCACCTGTCTGTTTCAAGCACTGTTGATGTGATGTTGTAATTTTAGTGTGCATGTATCTCTATTCACAAAATCTTTGGTTATCGTTTAGGTATCCCTCCGGACCAGCAGCGATTGATCTTTGCCGGAAAACAGCTTGAAGATGGCCGTACTCTGGCTGATTACAATATCCAAAAGGGTAATTTCTTGTACCCCTATTTTATTTGTGTGTGTGTGTGTATATATATATATATATATATATATATATATATATAACTATAAATATATATATATATATACTACCAAAAAAATGGCCTTTTGTGATGGCTCAATTCCATCATATAAATTTAAAAAATCATCACAAAATGTTTTTGTGATGACTTTAGTCGTCACGAAGGCCATCTTGTATACCCCCATCATGAAAGCCTTTTTGTGATGGTTTTGACAATCACGCAAATGCTACAATCACATTAACACGTAATCTATTGTGATTGTCAAAGCCATCATATATTTTATAAACATAGGTATATGTGCTTATGAACATAGGTATATGTGCTTATGAAACTAAGGAGTTTTTAGTGTCAATTGTGCAGAGTCAACATTGCATCTTGTTCTGAGGCTTCGAGGAGGAGGACTAGGTACAATTAGAATTGCGCCTGCACTGGTTGCTTTGGCAAGAAAGTATAATCAGGACAAGATGATTTGCCGCAAGTAAGCTGTTACTGAATTCAGAGAAGCTTATGGTGTTGAATTTTTTATTTTTTATTTTTTGCTGCACTTTTTTCAGTATTGTGGTTGTTAGTATTGCCAAGAGGATCATTTGTGATTAGAACTTATGAATTATAAGCTGTAATTTGATAGATGATTCTAGCGATTCCCTTGTATAATTAGAAATGGTACTTGATATTCATAGAACTAGGCAATGTTTAATTGGCAACTATAACATATTAAGCTATCTTGTCTTTCTCTTCATCTGATTTATTTTATAGTGAATCATCGGTATACAAAATAATATGAAAGCGATGTGTTGCTGAGAAATTGTATAGTGTAGATGACACCTATATTGTCATCGTTATTGATTTTTTTTTTTAATTTAGTTTTCGTCATGCCTTTTAAATGATAATATTTTAAATAATAATAATAATAGATGAATAATAAGTACTATTGTATTTGTATGTAATCGCAATATTTTGTACATGCAACTACTAATGTTCTTGTTTGCTTGTTTAAGATGCTATGCTCGTCTGCATCCTCGTGCTGTCAACTGTAGGAAAAAAAAGTGTGGCCACAGCAACCAGGTACTTGCTTCAATTAGACTCTATGTTTCCCTTGGTGTAGTTTGTACAACTATTATTGGTTGATGAATTCCAGCATTCATCTCTTTTGCTTACATTTAATTGCAGTTGAGGCCAAAGACGTTCCTGAAGCCGCCCAAAGACTAAATTTCAAGTTTATATCGACTGGTTGCAGCAGTTGGAGGATTTATCACTACAGTTGATGATGATGATATTTTTTAGGGAAATAAAATTTGTGAATGCTAAGTCATACACAGTTGAGTGATTATATTTTGTTTAGAGTAATAAAAATGGCAAAATTATGTCTATTTTAAGTATTTGCTTTGTGAGCAGCAGTTCCGTAGTTGCATGACATTTTTTATTAATATGTTTTCAAGTCACTGAGTTATTGAAACTAGCTTTATTTTCTTGTCTTATTTCTTATTTTTTTAGTTTGAATTAAATTATTACACATTTAATTAAATACTAAGTTATATATATTATATTTCAATCACTGCATACTTGGCAGTGGAGTGAGTAAAAGAGTCCAAGAAATGAAAATCAAACATGGTGCAATATTCTATCCCTACGAAGAAGAAGAATGACTGGCCATGCCCCCCCACAAATCCTAAACATTACTTAATTTTATTACTTAATGACCATAAAATTTTAATTATTTTTTAATGAGCACTTAATAATCAATAAATACAAGAATATATTAAAATTTAAGTATTAGACCAAAAGTAATAATTTAATGGTACGACCTCTCCATAAAATTATGATATAACAAAGAAAATTTAACTCCAAGCTCACTGTCATTGGAGCTTGAAACTATTTTTATATTTTTTTAATTGTTTTATTCGTTTTCCTTTTCTGAGTTTGTACTCAAATTATACCTTTTTAAGATTATGTTCATGATGATTATTCGTCTCTGTTTATTTTAAGGACTAATTATCCATCTATAATAAGACACATAGAATTAACAAGAAATAATAAGAGACGTAGAATTAACAAGGGATTTCACGTCCCTTCCGGGTCTAGCTATGATATTGGATAAAATTCTGGATTTAGAATTTATTTGGAAAATTGATACTCCCTCCACTCCAAATTGAATGTTCAATTTTTAATTTTTAAAAATTAAATTAAATTTTTTTAATACCCGATCGAACACTTATACAATTCTTCAAATTCATTTTGATATTCAAACATTTATACAAATTGAATATAAGTCGTCTATTCTTCTCTCATTTAGAATATCAAATTCTTTACTTTACTGATTCTTACTATATACAAGTTATTAGATCCTTATTCGTATACAACATCAAAATTCATCAATTTAATTAATTCAGAAATGATAATAACATCATATTAATTTTTTATAAGACTCAAGATATTTTGAGCATGTGTTTTTCTGGTCCAAGCGTATCTTATCTTTATCGCAATTTTTTTTTCTTTTTCGTTCCTCTCCTTTATATTATAGTCGAGGTTTATCAAAGCCTTAAGCTAGCTCTCGTTCAATAGCCTTTTTCCCCGGAGACTTCAACGGGTCTTACAAGCTCATAAAACAGCAATTCTTCATGTTTTCCTTAGATAGTGAGAATGAATTACTTGATTGACATTGAAAGATATGTGTACCACATCGAAAAAGAAGACTAACAGATATCTTTCCCTTTGCGGATATAGTTCAACCACACTAGCTACTACAGCTACCAACATATTCTTAGGAAAAGGTGTTGGGAAAAGAGCAGAGACAGATAAAAAAAACAAAGAGAAAGAAGCCTTAAGGGAAGCTACGGGTGAAGTAGTAGTTGGTGCAGATTATAGCTCTGTTTATCCAGCTTCATAAGTAGGAGACTTTCCAGAAGGTCTTCAAGGTAGATATGTTCTTCTTCTCAGAAAGTTCATACTCTTTTTTGGTCAGGTAGCACAGAAAGGATAGTTGGCCGGGTTGAAAGCCTGGTTGCATGTGACTGAGTCAGGAGAAGGGGCGAAGAGATCCGCAACTTTCACTGCAAAATTGTACTTTTTTTCCATCTTTTTTTTTTGTTAACAATATGAAGAGAAACTTTACGTTTAGCTAGCACTAAAAAGGCGACTCTTAGTAGAAGTGGTAGAATTATTCCAAGTATTTTGGTTGGAATAGCTATGTACATTTTCTAGAGTCGATTGAACAAGAGGAATCAGTGCTTCTCCCTCTGGTCCTTGAAAGTCCATAAATACTAGAGCTAGTGAAACGGTGGTTACTAAATCGTAAATGTCCTTCCGACTTAAAAATAGAGTAAAATACAAATATGACACCTGAACTTTAGGTGTTTTGGGTATTCAGCCCATTTCTACTAGTTAACGTGAAACGAGTCCCTTTCTGTCAAGAAATTTAGATATTGAACCCTCAGGTGACACCGCTGATGTGTGCTTAAACTCAATTGTGGCCTAAAAAAGATGTTGGTCCACATATTTAACCCTAAAACCTTAAACATGAGGTTTTGGCCATGAGATCACCCGAGCACCACGGGCTTAGGTACTTAGACTACCCAAAAAATAAATTATATTCTAAATCAATTGATTTCCCCCAGCTGAATATTAAAAGACAAACGTATCCATGTTAATTTAAAACATCTCCATGGCCGTCTCTCTTTTCGATTTCAATATTTTCAGATCGTTAGAATTTAGGGT
This sequence comes from Aralia elata, assembly GCA_034770075.1. NCBI lineage: Eukaryota > Viridiplantae > Streptophyta > Magnoliopsida > Apiales > Araliaceae > Aralia > Aralia elata. The sequence goes on along the minus strand of CM068377.1, from coordinate 22,779,171 downwards.
TTCCTAAATTGAGAGTGAAAATTATACAAAATTGAGGAGAACATTTCAAATTATGACATCTTGATCATCTAAAAGACTATCAACATCATCATCTTTCGTGTATAAAAGCCATCATCTTAGAAATCTGTGAGGAATGGAAAGGGGAAAGCTACCTAAAGAAAGTAGCAACCTAAAGGTTGGGTCGATATCTACTGGAGTCAGTGAAATTTCATCCTCAAAGTATTATGGGTGTGAGATATGAGTAAGAATTTGTACCTCTTCAAAGGGAAAAACTATAGGAAGGAAGGTTTATGGTTGTTCAAATTATGGTGTAAGTTCTTGTATTTACTATGGTATAAATTTTTAATTATTTACACAATTTGTAATCTTTATAATTGTTTCTTTAATTTTGTACAAACACAATAATTTTGTGGGTTTTTTCAATGGATCGACTCTATCAACATGTTAGAAGATGTTGAGAATTGTTCGGGTCTGTTGAATTTGAAGAACATTGAAATTGAACTACAGATAATGAAGGACAAAGCTTATGAAAGTGCAAGTAGCCAAAATAGAAAAAAAAAGTCAAATTGAAGAATGATTTGAAGTGTTTAAAAGAAGAAATAAAAAATTTAGAAACAAGGGAGAAGTGGTTGATACTTGTAATTTAGGTATTTTTTGTTTTGTTTCTGAGCATGTTAAAAACATGTTTTAGCTGTATTGAGTTTGGAAAAATTTGCGAAAAACTTGTGAAGTTGGAATAAAATAGAATGAGAATGAATTGAGCATGTTTTGGTTTGAAGATTATTTATGTAGCCATTATAGTTGATCGTAATGATATTGAGTTCCATAAATAGATAAGAGTATTTTCTTTCCTACTTATAAGGGCTTTAAAAGAATAACTTTTACAGTTGATTGTCTGAAAATAAGAGTAATTAGAGAGCTTCAAGCCTTTAACAATGACATTAGCATAGTTTCATAGTTACAAACACAAAAAAAAAATCACATGTATATCAATTTTGAGATAAATACAAATATCAAAATATCATAAAAGTCAAATACATAACGTGAGACTTATATAGATTTTTTTTCTACTCCTTTAATATTGCATGGGATGTAATTAACCCAACTTTAGATCAAAGCTTAATTAATCTATTCTCCGAACTCCCAAGAATCTTGGATCATCATGGTCATATATTACATGTTTAATGTGGATATAATTATTGTATGATGATAACGTGATATATTGTGTTAGCTAATGATTATCCTTGGTTATGTGTTAGATAACGGAAAGTTATTGGTTAGTATTTATCTTTATGTAGGATTCCTCTATATATTAGTATCTAATATTGTGTTATATTGTGTACCCAGTGATTGATCTTGGTTATGAATTAGATAATGGAAAGTTGTTAGTAGAATTCCTCCATATATTAGTATCTAGCCTAAATGGCTGAATTCATTGATTTAGTACATAATTTATCTTTTGGATAATCTAAGTAGTTAGGCTCATAATGTTTCGGGTGGTCTCATGGTGAAAATCTCAAACACAAAATTTTAGGATCAAAATCAAATTCGTGGAACATCTTTTTATGAAATCAATTGATTTAATATATAATTTATTTTTTGAGTAATCTAAGTAGTTAGGCTAATATTTGAGTGGTCTCATGGCGAGATTTTAGGATCAAATCTAAATGTTCAATATCTAAATTTCTTGTTAGAAATGGACTCAATACCCCAAAAGTGACATATTTGCATTTTTTTTGTTGCTAATTTTTTTTTTGGGGGGGAGGGGGGTGAACTTGGACCTCTTGCAAGCCAATGCTACCACTGAGTTATTGCTCAAGTGGCGACATATTTGCATTTTACTCCTTAAAAATATCAATTATAAATAACTTTAGCAGCTCTTGATAAGGAAAGGTCTTTATAGAGTTAAGGAAAAGATTTGGAACCCTAATAGCAGAATGGAATCAATTTATCGAACGGACGAGGTAAAAACCTCTAACAGCTATATGAAAATATGAAAGGCTAAAAAAAGACTCAACACAAGTATATTCGAGACCTTATCGCACGTCTTGTTTATCCAGCTAGCTTTTCTTCGTTGTACTCAAATTCTAATCCTAGTATCTTTAAATTTTTTTAGTGTTCAAGTCGAAATCATTTTCACCCTTACAAATATGAGAAAAAAATATAAATATTGACCATTTCTTTGTGTATATGATCCTTTAAGGGGTACACAACAGGTCGGCCTGGGCTTGGTCCGGCCTGAGCTTGCCAGGCTTTAGCCGTTGACCAAGTCAGTCCAGGCTTTGACTTTGGGCCTGCAGGCTAGGCCAGGCCAGACTTGGCGATGGAAACATTGATATGTTAAGGCCTGTAGGCCAGGCCAGGCTTAGCGATAGAAGAGATTGTCTTTTAAGGCCTACAGAGAAGGTCATGTCAGTCTGGTCCAACACTCAAGCTGAGCATCTTTTTTTTTATAAAAAAATGTAATATTAGAAGAAAAAAATATTAATTCTAATTTTCCAAGAATGAATTGAAGGAATGCCAAATACCTGTAATATTTGGGGGCTAATTTTTTTCTCTGACAAATATTGAAGGCTTGAAGGTGTAGCATAGTTGCGTAGGTTTAACTTTCGTAGGGCTTTTCGGACATGTGAGCTTGAACTTTGGAGCCTTGCAAATTCATTTTCATGAATTCATGCCCTATGCTCCATAGAACTTTCAAACAATAGCCCCAATTTTTAGAGAGAGAACGATGGAGAAATTGAAGTAATCAAAGAGTGGTGAAAAGGCCTAAGAGAGAGAAAGATTGATAGCGGAAGAAAGAAGGCGATGGGGATCTCAAATAGACAAACCAATTAGCCAAAGTTTTTGTAATTATATGATGTATGAATGGTGAACCCTCAAAGTCAATGTCCCAAAGCTAATAGCCACAATAGGCTTATTATTTACTAATTTATGTTGCTAACAAAAGTCACAGACTCACAACTCATTTAGTCACTTATGTTAGGTAGTAAAGTATTAACTATTAAGTATTAAAGTATCCCATGTTTTTATTTAATGGTCTCATTCTCTCTCTTTCTCGATTAAGTACTAATTTACTAAAGTAGTAAAGTAGACTTATGTTTTAATTAAATATATTCACAACAAATTAAACATGAGTAACTAAATTTATTGATGTATTTATTAAAACTAAGTTATTACAACTTATAAAAAATTACAATTTATTTTTAAATCTTTAAAAAATATAGCTTCAATCTTAAATATTTAAGAAAATGTATCTTCAATATTCATGGATTTGCGTTTTCGGTAATTCCTGCTCCAACTTCGAGATCTTCTAAACTATCTCGATCGTCTATTACGTCTTGTACTCTTCTTTGTGCGGCAAGATAATCTCTATAGCAAATGCATATCTCCAACGAATTTGGACTAAGTCTACTTCTTTTTTCATCGAGTACCCTGTCAGATAAAGAAAAACAAGATTCCGAAGCTACGGTACTAGCTTGGATAGTTAGTAAATCACTGGCCATGGCGGCCAAAGTAGAAAATTGTCGGTTATGTTTTTTTTTCAAAATGCAAGTATATCAAAATTTTCAAATTCTTGGTCGGTTAAAAACTTCTAAAATCAGTATTATAATATAAACTAAGTTCGTTTAAACTGCGTGTGTGTGTTGAAGTTTTTGATTTTTTTGATAATGATTTTAATAATGATGCAAACTTAGAAGATGAAAGGGCGGGGGGGTGGTGTACGTGTAGATGTAGAATATACAAACTCATATTGTTTATAAAATTCAGTAAATGTATTATTAAAATTTAGCTTAATGTCATTAATATTTTGAGTACCTATATTTTGTACTATATCTTCTAAAATACTTTTCACACCTTCTAATTTTATCACCGGGTTTAACGCCGCTGCACAAGTAGTAACAGTAGTTATATCTTCAAAATATTTTTAAAATTTTCTTCCATATTAAAAATAAGGCCAACCCAAAAAGGATCATATTTATATTCTTGAAACATATTTGTTATTTTCAAACATGCAAACAGAACATGATGAATTGTAGGATAATAAACACCACTTAATATTTTTGTGTGTTTTTTGAAAACTTTAAGAATATTTAAAAGTTGGCATAATAAATTTCAGTCTTGATTTGTAATTTCATGATCAGTTTGTGTTATAAAACTCCATTAGTATATTTTGACGTTTATAAACATCTTTAAATAAATCATATGTACTATTCATCTAGTGTTATTATCAAATTTACTCTTTTAAAATTTTCACTTCTTGCATGACAAAAAGTTCTAAAATCTTGCATTCTTCTATTTGAACCATATATAAAACCAATCATACCACGAATTTTATATATTGTCGTTTACAAGTAAGTGAATCCAGATTGTACAATCAAATTTATTATATGGTATACACATCTAACATAAAAAAATAAACCATTTACTACAGACTTTAAATCATTTTTTAACATATTAACAGAACTAGTATTTTTTGTTGTATTATCTAAACTAATACTCATTATTTTATCTTTATTTTGAAGGTACGAATTATTGGCATAATTTGAGCATATATTGATTTACTAGTATATGGTAATTCAAAATATTCAAATCCTATAATTCTTTTTTGCATAAACATTTCAAAATCTATCCAATGAGCTGTAATACAAATATAGTTAATTCCAGGTTAATGATTAGCAGACCAAGTATCACTAGTTAAACAAAGTTTACCGTCAAAATTATCAAAATATTCAATTAATTCATTTTTAACTATATTATATAATTTAATTGCATCACGTTTAGTAGTCATTTTACTTGCTTGTTTATATTTCGGTTGCAATGCGCATCGTCAAAAAAATTGAATGGAAGCTCCTTCTCGATCACTAACTTAGCTTGCCATTCCTTTTGTAATAGTTGATCGTAACTCCAATTGTGACCAGAACGATCAATTTGTGATTGAGAGCCTTCATCAGTTCTTTTATGTTTTTTCAAACACGACTCATAGTGACGAATTAATGTGTTATTTCCTTTAATCCCAAAGAAATTGTTACATATTTTGCATTGAGCTTTTTTAACACCTTCAACAATCCACGCTTCGATGAAATGATCCCAAATAGTTGTTGTACGTTTGTTTTGCTCGTTGGTAAGATGTGAAAATACTGTACTCGAACCCGGGATATTTGAATCATTTTGAATAAATAATGGCACTTGTGAAATATTGGAAGAATCCATTGTAATAATACATGTGTGCTAATAAAATAAATATTAACACATGAAAGTAAATTATACGATTTTTATGGAGAATAGAGAGAAAAAAATATGAGGAATTATAATTTTTGTGAAGTAAGTTATACAATTTTTATAGTGAAAAAAATATCCGTTATAAAAAATATAATCGTTAGGTTGATAACAGACTAATAGTACATGAAAGTTAATTTAATTTTTGAAACTTGAGAATGTGTCCTTTTTTTGTTTTTAATTTTTTTTGTTGTCGTTGGTCATTGAGAAATGAGAAGCAGAGAAAGTGTGTGACTATTATATAATATATATTCATGAATTATGTGTCATTTGCATGTGCTAGCCTAAAGGAAAGCTAAAACATAAATGTGTGTTAGCCTTTCTTTTATTATTTATTTTTTACTTGTTGAACTCAAGTTATCTCGCATGCGCCTTGGGCAGTGAACTCAAGCTGTCTTTTGTGATTTTGGATTTGGAATAACTCTTCCACATTTTTAACACGTAACAACTAACAAGTCAGCACGCAGGCCGAATTCAGGCCATAGGTCAGGTCAGGCTTTGGGACAGGCTGATTCAGGCCAAATTTTTGTGCTAAAATGTCAGCCTTTTTAAGCCTTCCAGACCAGGCCAGGCCGGTCCAGGCTTTAACCAGGTCGAACTATGACCAGGCCAGGCCCAGGACGGACCAAGGCCAATCCGCGGGCCTCAGGCCTTTTGTGCATCTCTACAACACTATCACCAATACAACAGTGCTACATCAACCTGTTTGTAAAATAGTTTGTGTCTCTAGCTTTGCTCTTTTGTTTAGAATAATGTTAGATACACAAATTATTTTACAAACTTGTTAATGTGACACTGTTGTATTGGTGATAGTGTTGTAGTGAGGAGGTGTTTTTTTTAACTATCACCAATACAACAGTGCCACATCAGTCAGTTTGTAAAATGTTTGTAAAATAATTTGTGTCTCTAACATTACTTTTCTATTTAATCCTTTTAGGTGTAAATCAGGTGATGTCTTTGAAGCTTAATCTTAAGGATTGGGCACCAATCAACTTAAAAATACAACTCCTATACAATCATCAATAACCAAAATTTAAATTAAATTTTTGATGAAATCTTAATCCAGTGAGTAAGACAAAAGTTTTATTCATAAATACAAATTTTATAAAAAAAGAGCATTGAAAACCATAGTAATTAAACTCGGATCGGACCGTCGATTCAACCGGTAAAAATCGAAACCGATCGACACTCCAATTTGAAAAAAAAAACGTTTTTGGTCAAAACTCGGTGACCCGACGATTGGACCGATCGACCTAGTGACCCGATAATTGGGTCACTAGTTTTACGATTCCCTACCTCATTTTTTTTGCCATTCATTTATTTTATTTTATTTTATTTTATGTTAATTTAAGCCTTTGAATTTAATTAAATATATCCTTAATTGAGTTTTGAGTTATGATCATGATTTAATATTTTTCTTTTTATATAAATTTAGTATTTATTTAAATTATATAAAGTGAACATTGTACAAATAGATTTAGTTTTTTTTACCGAATTTGATTGAATGTATGCTAGAGATATTATATTTATTTGTGTTTAATTTTATCACTCTTGAGCCTTGAGTTTTGAGTTGTAATCATAATTTAATATTTTTCTTTTTATATAAATTTAATATTTATTTGAATTGTATAAAGTAAACATTATACAAATAGATTTAATTTTTTTTTTGTGATAAATTAATTAATTTTACAACTCTAAGAACATTGTTGAAAACAATTGTCCCCTTCAAACTACGTTACATCTAAATTCTAACCTATTTCTTTTTTCCCAAGGGATAAAAAATCTCTCCTCTTATAATTTATATTCAAAATTAATTTATTTAGTTTAATTTATGTGTCACAAATACTCGTAAAAATAAATATATACAAACCAAATCAAAAAACAAACATTTGTCTTGATTGGGACTCCTTTTATCATGAATAGGTCTTTACTTAAAATAAACAAAACAATTTGAAAAACCATTTTAGTTTAAAGAGCAAGTATGAGTAGAAACCCCATACGTCAACTGTATAGAACAGATTAACCTTATTCAAATTTTAAAAAGTTCGGACAATATACTCAATTTAATACTAAAATGACAAAATAATAAAAAAAAAAACAGAGGCCTCAGAATTGCAGAATTGGTCAACAAGGCCTTAAAAATAAAGCCAATCAGTCCCGAAAGATGGTGTATTTTGTATCTGATTTCCTCAGGGGCCAAAGATTTATAAAACACAATCTAATTTTACAAATATAAAAAAAAATCCAATTAAAAATGAGGAAAAAATGTTTTTCTCATGGCAAGTCCCAAGAGGTAATTGCAGAGAGTCTGCGTCACCCCAAGGCGATAGGATATGAGAAAACCCTAGACAAGATAAACCACAACAGGAAATATGATAAGGAGGGAGCGAGGATTATGGTATTTATAGGGTTGGTGATTATATCTTGGCCGTTCGATCATTCGGTGTTAATCTTGGGCTGCTTTGTATATAAACCGACATATAATTGTGACAGGGCTTTTGTAAAGAGACTAGGCCTCAAAGCAATATCAACTTATCAAGGGTTTAGGCCCAATACTTGCATCTAATTAAGTAGAATCCGACCCGCTTCAATAGTTGGGTTGGGGATTGAGATTAGGATTTTGGACGCGTTTTTCTTACGTATACCGTGAAGCACCCTCCTCCATCTCCATCTCCATCTCCATCTCTGATTCAATTCGGCGCCTTCGTTCTTCTCAGTATTCATCACAATAATTAGGTAATCTTTAAGTTCAGAGGCTATCAAAATTTCCTTCTTATTTTCTCTTTCTTTGGGTTATTAATTTTCGTTGCAGTTTCAAAAACCCCAACTTCACAAAAAATCCTATCAAGCCCTCATCTTTAGAAACCATGTTGCTATCACCAGGGCACTCACCGCGCAAACTTTCTTCACCTTCGCCTTTCCTCTCTGAAAACTCCATCATAAACCACAATTCATCATCTTCTTCTTCAATTACTCCCAAAAACCCTAGAAAACGCTCCGCGGTACTCGACGAGGATTCCTATGTAGCTGCAATTGAAAAAATCATTGAGCGGGATTTCTTCCCTGATATCCCGAAGCTACGTGACCGTTTTGATTGGCTAGAAGCTGTCCGGACGGGCGATCCGGTCCAAATTCGCGATGCCCAGTTGAAAATCCTGGAGCGACGAGCTGGAAAGGGCTCAACTTTGGACACCCAAGGTAAAATTCGAACACCCGGGTCGACTTTCTTTAGAAATACTACCCCACTTGAATTGGATAAAACACCTCTTGTAGAAAGTAATGAGAATTCTGGTGTAATTGAGTCTAATGATGATGGTTCAATTGATGCTAATTTGAGCCTTGATGAGTTTTTCCGGAGGTATACCAGTGAGGATAATGATAGTTTTTCTAAACTTATTGAGAAAGTAAATAAGAAGAAGAGGGAGAGATATGGTTTTTTGTTGGAAGGTGAAAAGGAAGATGTTAAGTTGATTGAAGATGTTAAGAGGGACAGGATTACTGATGGTTATGGCACGTCTGATCAGCCGCCGAGTACCTTGGAAGGGTGGAATTATACTGCAAAGAATCTGTTGATGTATCATCCTTCTGATCTGGGTGAAGTGGCATTGACCGAGGAGGAAAAAGCCGAGAGGCTTAGGGGGTTGACGAAGGAAATTAGTAGGGCAAATACTCGATTTCATGGGAAAATGATGGATTCCGTGCCTCGGGATGAAGATAGTTTAGCAGTGCTATATGCCCCTGTTGCTGGTGCTACTCCGCATCCTTTTTCTTTGTCGGATAGAGATGGGGATAAATTGAAAAGGTATGATCTGGAAGATTTGAGGAAGACTCCAAATCCGTTTTATGTTGAATCGAGTAAGAAAGCGGACAATGGTTATAGCTATGTTAAGACTCCATCCCCAGCACCAGGAGTGGATGAGTCACCATTTATTACGTGGGGAGAAATTGAAGGGACGCCACTGAGATTGGAGCCCGAGGATACCCCATTTGATATTGGTGGTAATGGTGATGGGCCTCACTTTAAAATCCCTTTGCCACCTTCGAGAGATGTCAAAGCTCATTCATTATCAAGGGACGCTGCTCGTAAACTGAGGGAGAGGTCTAAGATGTTTCAGAAACCACCATTGTCCTCACCAGTTAGAAGGGGAAGTGCTAGTCCGAGCGCACGAACTTTGTCTCCTGCTGCTCAGAAGTTTGTTAGGAATGCAATTGCCAAGTCCTCACACTCTGGCAATGTTGATGAATCTCTGCGTGCTAGTTATCGTGGTGCAAGCCCTGGGGTAGGTACTCCAAAAGCTGGAAGGAGCATGTCAAGGTTGGGAAGAGATGATAGCACGATTTCGAGGTCACCTTCCATAAGAGAGGGATCTAATCCGCCTTGGTAATCTGTATCTGTTTCTTTGTTTTGTGATAGTTCCAAAATTTAAGGAATGCTCTTTTAAATGTACAATATGTTGTCTTTGATGACCACAAGGATAGTGAATGCATGATATGATGCCCAATAAGATTTAGTAGCAAATTTAATCAGTAATTTTCTGATTTGGATTTTATTGGCCTATCAAAGTGTTATTTTTTAATCCTTATTCTTAATTCCTTCGGGATTCATTGAATAGTTTTAGATATATTTGGTTTGTTGAGATCTTGTTGCAAGTGGTTTTTGCCTCTTCTATGAGCGTTTTTCTTTTTCTCTCTGATTAGCCATATATGTTAATGCCAGTAATACACATAAATCCACATCTCAACCGTGACTTAAACTTTCATCTTTTTTCTTCCCATGTTTTATGGACTATTTTTGAGTAGGATAAATCTTTCAATATCATTTCACAGATACAGCTTACGTGCATTTTTTTCCTTCCCTATTTGACCTTAAAACTGAATGTCGTTCTCTTTGGTTGTCTTATTTATTTCTTAAGCTGAGTCTGTGGCATGGCCTATCTTGTTTGGTATAACTTCTAGTTTATAAGCTACATTAATTGGAGTTCTAATTTCTCCGTAGTTTTTTAATATATAAAGCACAAAAAGTGGGTCATGCGAAACGGGAGAAGAAATTAAGAAGTTAGTTATTATTTTGAATGTCTTTTAGAGATAGATATTCAATTTTTATGTAATTATAGATTAAGTAGAATATTCTAGAATATTAATTAAGGTACTAGAGTATTATTATAACTTAGAAGTAGTTTCCTTTTTAATAGGATTTTCACTTATTCTCCAAGTTTAGGTTTTCTCCAAGTATTCTATTTTCCTTTTTAGTAGTATTATTTTTGTGTTTCTCGACTCGAGTTCATTTAACGAGTCGCTCGAATAAGTTTCCTTGTTCGTTTACAGTTTACACAAACAAGCCGAGCTCAAGTTATAGCTTGTTCAACTCGAGCTCGGACTCAAACTCAATTTTACTCACTTAAACTCAACTCGATTAAATGAGTCTAGTAACAATAATACTTTTGTACTTATTAATTACAATAATAAAACCTGCTAATCATCACTCAATCACAATTTTGCAAAAATGGATATTATTTTAAACATCAGCTTTGATTTTCTCAGCATCACTAGCTTTATTGTGAGAAAATGCTACAGCAACTATGCAGTGTTTGACTCTCCTTCAGAAATCTCTTTGAGTGGGAGCACTCCTCCTTAAAGGCTAAAACCCGTGAACAAAGAGTACCCCCTTCCTTCATGCAGGCTCCTCTGCTAAGTGCTAACAAGTACATTTGGCAAAGGGTAAAACATCCATGCATTGTAACAAAAGAGAACAAGAGTTAGACAGCCTTCCTCATGGCCCTCATCTTATATCAACCACAATATTAATGTCCTCTTTTATCATTTAGGAGGGTGTATTCAATTAAGACATTTAAAGACTTTTAAAGACTTTAAAAGTTTGGTTGTATTCAATTAAGACATTTAAAGAGTTTATAAAAGTTTACTAGTATTCAATTATAACTTTTGTAATGTCTTTAAAAGTTAGGTGGTATTGAATTGAGACTTTTACAAAGTCTATAAAAGTATTTTGGTATTCAAAAAGTCATAGATTTTTCAGATTTCTATCAAATGATAGAGTTTGACAAACTTTAGAAGAAATACTCATATCCAAAGTCTGACTTCATCCCTAAAGACTTCCAAAGACTTCTAAATATTTGAGAAAGGGAGAACATGAAATATTTGGTAGACTTTTCTAATATATGCATCCAGTCACGTAAGTCTATTGTTTAGGTTTGTGATTTATGCAACGGAGAAAGTATTATTTTTAGACAAAAATAACTGTAACGAATTGGCAAAAAGATTGAAAAAATAGAAAGAGGAAAAGAGAAATTGGAGAAGCACAGAGAAAGAATAGCGAAAAAACATTCATTGATTTTTTATTTTTTATTTTATTTTTTTTTATGAAAAAAGGAATAACCTTTTGAAAGCAAGATGTATGCTCTGCGTGATGCGAGACTGAGGAAACCAATGAGAGCTTAGACGGAGAAGAAGGTAGGTATTGCATAATTTTTTCTAAAACTAATTACTGCTACAACTATTACGGAATAAAATATTAATTATCACCATTGTTAATAAACCTATTATTACTAAACTAGTTAATATACTCCCTTCATAAAAAAAATATAAAATAAGTATTGATCTTTTAAAAATTAATTTTAAATATTAATTTCAAAATTAATATGAATCTATATAATTTTTGTTAATGCAATTATAATTATTATAAATTATCTAAAAAATATACTAATTATGAGATTTATTGCTATCAAAATTTAAACGAATCATACAAACTTTAAATTTTAAAAAGTTTTAAATTGACTTTTAAAAATTATTATTAATATTATATTTTTGAACGGAGGTATTATATTATGCTTCAACTAATTTAAATGTGTATATGTTTTTGTGTGTGTGTGTGTATATATATATATATATATTACTATTACTATTACTATAAAATTTATTCTAAAACAAATTCAAAATAAATAGTATATTTATGTACTTTTTAGTCATTTAATTATGAAATAACAATTAATATAAACTGCAAGATATATTAGAAGTATACAAAAGTCTATCAAAATTTTGGTAAAAAGTCTATAAAAGTCTGTCACTTATTTCATGGAGTCTTTGTAAAAAAGTCTTTAAAGTTTTTAAAAGTCATTAAAATCGACAAACTCTACAAAAATCTGTCACTTAAAAAAAGTCTTTAAAAGTCCTAATTGAATACACCCCTTTTAGGTTCTCATAAGATTCCGTGATTCTGGCCTTGTGTATTTATGAGGTTTTTAACCTCTTTGTATATAAGTTTTTTGCTTCTGTCATTATGTACGTAGGAGTTCTGTATTAGAGGAAAATTGAGACGGTTAGTTACTTAGTTTTGCAGGCCAGATGATGGATATGTATGTGGGTTACTCCCCTTATTAAGTTAAAATGTTTAAAAGATATGTTTGCTCATTGATTAATGCAGACTAATAAATTGGACTCGTTATATTGTATGTGTTACCTTATCTAACTTCTTTCTGTAAATACCATCAAACCACTTAATGGACAATGGTTTGATGCTCCATTGTATGATGGCATTGTGGTTAAAGTGGAAATATGTTGTATTGAATGGAGTAATGCCGGAGCATAGAAGCACTGCATCCCAATTTCTATCAACTAGATTTTGAGGATGGAAGTTCCAGCCCATGACAACAACAATGCTTGGCTTCGGTTGTCAAGGCTTGCTTTCCACGTCAAAAGAGCTGCTGCTTCGTCTTCTAGTTGTACTTCTTTTAATGTCGCTGAAGAAGAAATGGGTAGAATCATGAGTATGAAAAACATCAAGGGTAAGAAAGAAAAAAACTGTTTCATTGCTAATTTATGTTGCTACAAGTGATATTATGAAGGCAAAAATGGGTTGCTGAAGGAACGAGTACTTTTTAAGTCATGTACTCCCCTTTCTGCATCTGTGAAGTTGATTTCTATCCAAAATGTTGTTGATTGTAGCCTTGTAGGCCATGATATATGCAAAAATTTACTTGTTTTTCTCAGTTGCTCAAAATGGTTTTGTTGGGCGATCTGGTTGTGGGTTGAGCAGCTGTGAAGTTTCAGGACAGTTGGGATTGGATGTAGTGGCAGCCTTCTTGATGCACTTTCATTAATGAACTTGCCTATATTTTAATAGTCTTGATATTATTGTGTGTATCCAATTTGCATTATGCATTCAGAGCATCGTATGCTGTATTCACACGACATTAGACCTATTATTTTTAATGGGACAGAAGCTGTAATCTCTTTTAGTTCACTGAAAAGTAAAATCACATGTTTTTACGCAGTCTCTATAAGAGATAATGTAGCCATCTGGTGTCTACATCATGTGTTCCCGAGTCTCTCTATATCCTAACTACAAACTCTGAATAAAATAGGTTTATACTTTGCTTCACTTCTAATGGATACTGATACATGAAGATCTTTATGATTATGAATCACCTCAGCTCCAGCTCTTTGCAATTTGCTGCTTGAATTTGGTTGATTTTGCTATTCCCTATAATATAGCATATGCTTTTACCTTGCAAATATAAATTTTGCGCTGGATTATGATGGTGTAGATTGGTGAGCACATGCCAGTTTAGTTGGAATTGAATGGAGCTGAGCTGTGCCCATTTATCTTGTTGGAGTAATGATCAAGAATGAGGTTGACTTTTGCATCCCTCCTGTTATATGCTTGGATTTACATGGTCTAAAATCTAAAATTTTTAATGTGAAGCAATGTTTTTTTCTTTTGAGGATTGATATTTTATGCTACATTGCTATGTAATTTGACATACACGCTATAAAGGGAAGTTCCCTTTTGCTTCAAATCTGTTGTTTGTAGTTGGGAAATGGGAACTATGGATGAGTTCAATGCTCATAACAAATTGAAAATAACACTAGCTACTATACTTATACACGGGCACAGGTTTTAAATAACACCAGTCATGGCAAAGTTGCTTTGATTTGGTAGTTGAGGTTGCAATTTGGTAAGTCTCTGTCACGAATCACTTGTCATATTGTATTAAAGATGAGATTTGTCGTGGATTTGTCGTTCTGAGAACTCAGAATCCAGACCAAGTTCTTTTCCCTTTTACTAGTGAAAAGTTGAATAGATTCAATGCTATTAAAGTAGGCACGGGTGGTACATGAAACCCTTTAGGCTTTACTCGTAGGCAAGGCTCATCTACCATAACAGGATGTTGCTGGATTATTCATTTTTACTCAGTTTTGGTAGTCCTTTTTCACTTGCTCTTTTATTTCTTATAACTTCAAAAGGTTATGAATAGTGATGCACAGCCAACCCCATTGATGATAATCACAATATTATAGACAGAAAGAAAACCGTCAATATATAGCAAATGGGTATCAATTATCGGCTAGTGATAAGTAGGTCGTTTACTTAACTCAAAATTTGGGTTCAAGTCTCATTTATAATTGATGGATAATGATAATTCTACATCTTACATGTCACTTACAAAAAATTCCTAAATTTCAGTCTCGACATAAATACAGTGTAAGTTCAGCATCCGCCGAGAGTTTGAGACATCTTAGAGGACCATTTGGTTCATTTAGATCTACCACACACCATTAAGTTTTGAATCCTTATACATAGATTAATCTGAAGCCCACGTGTTATGGTAGGACAGGGTACTACTCCCTATTTGGAGCCATTGAATAGCTTCTTGTTCCTTATCACCATGCAAAATATCTTTTACCAACATATAGTGTTTTCATAAGCTTCACAAGGCTTGATGGAAAGTTGTTGGCAAATTGTGCACGTCAGTTGTCACACAAAGATGAATTAGTGTATTTTCTTCACCAAAACACCTTTGACCTAATATTTATCCCCATCCTCACGTATATCAATTTCGAATAGGCTTTTAGTTCATAAAAATAGAAATAGAAAAAGGATTAAAATTTAGTGGAGCCTTAACCCGTGAACAAACAAAGTAAGGAGGAGAGAGACTAGGAAACCAAGTAGTGATTAATATTATTATATTATATATTGATTTTTTAAAATTAATTTGAGATACTTTTAAATTTATAATTTATTTAAATTTTGATAATTAACAGTATTTTTTACATAATTTATAATTTTTATAATTGTATTATCTAAAATTAAATAAAACATATATCTTTTTTATAAACCTTATAAAAAAAGAAAATTGGAATGGGTGGGTATGTTTGCTTTAGGTTACATGATTTTCTTGAAACCTTGTTTTGGCTATGTCAGTTTGTGAGTCATTATACAAGTCAATATCTCAATTATTCTTATCGTGAATTGACTGCTCATTCTTTCGCGAAATTGGCTCTCTTTTTTAGCGAATTTTATTTGTAGAGAAAAAGATTTTAATTCTAAATCAACTATATCATATTTGTAATTTGAATCTTTTCAATAAATAATTATTTTCTGATTTTTTTCAGAGCTAATAAGAAAAATAAAGCCTAAAATAATACTAACTTATAATACAAAGTTTACTTTATAAGAAATTTTTAGTAGATGGAACTTGGATGGATTGTTACGGTTTCCAATCGAACAAATGAAATGGAAACGTCGACGAAAAAACGACGTCGGAAAGTAGGGTAACAGCGGGTAACTAACAAGCGCAAAGTGAATCCTACACTAAAATACTAATCTCCATCCACTAATTAACTTCATGGCGAGGACCTATAAATACCGTCCTCCGAACAATCCCTTCATTTTTCATGCCAATAATTTCCTTCAACTGAATAACATCTTCAGCTCGCCTCTCTCTAAATTTCTGTGTATATATATATCATGTGTAGATATATATTTACGCAGCCTCGAACGTAAATGGAGGAAGAACATTTCTCATCAGCTCACGTATCGGAGGATCTGAAGGTGAATATTCCTCTTTCGATTTCATGAAATTTTCTCTTTCTATTGCGAGCTACTGAAAATTTGCAAGTTGAAACCCTAACTTCGGTATTACTATTTGATAAAGCTTTTCAATTATATACGTCTTTGCTGTTGCTGGTTTTGTTTCTATTAACTTCATGTATATTTTTATTCTGTACATTAGTCGAAGCACCAGAATTTGTAGGTCTGATGTTTTTTCTTTATGAGTTTGTTGTTTGTTAATTTTTCCTTCATATTTTAGGAAGATTAAAAGGTTTTTAATGTTGTTATGCTCCAGGAATCTGTTCAGTATGATTAGAACTTCAATTTCAGCCTTACTGGTAAAAAGATCAAATGTACTTGCTAATAAAATACTGGAGTTTCCTCTGGTGATAGTTGCAATTGAACATATGGAATTATCTTTTTATTTGTCTGATCATTACTTTAGTAGATTGTATAGCAGCACAGTTTTTCAACTGAACGTTAACGGTTAAAGCTTTCTCTCTGTTCAGATCATTTGTTTTTAATTTTCTTTTGTTTTATGTTTTTGTTTGCACTAGGAACAATCATTTTAGTGGTAATCTGTTAGCTGTTTTTTCTGGTGTTGCAAATTTTCAGCTGCGGTAAATTGCAATTCGTGATCACTTTCTGTAATTAGATTTATTATGTCTGTTTTATATTGATCTCTGAATCATGTATATCGAGGAATTGGTATATTATTTTTTTGCTGAACCCCTTGCTTCATACTTTTGTACAAATTCTATGTTGAGCCGTCTTCTTTGTCGCAGGTTTGATAAAATTTCTCATGTTGAGGGAATGCTGGCAGAATACTTTACTTTGTTGTTGAATTGTTACTAGCGGATTTATTTTTATTCTTAGTTTTTTCTCACGCATAAGACCTTTAAGATGCCTTCTGCAAGTCCTGACTCGTCTGATCAAGACAGAGAACCATTTGTTGAGGTTGATCCATCTGGACGATTTGGTCGATACAGTGATCTACTAGGTGTTGGTGCTGTTAAGAAGGTTTATAGGGGATTTGATCAAGAGGAAGGTCGAGATGTGGCATGGAATCAGGTTCGTTTGAAGAAATTCAGCGACGACCCCTCTGTCCTCAATAGGCTTTTCTCTGAAATTGAGTTGCTGCAAACACTGAAAAACGAGAACATCATTGTTCTCTACAGTTTCTGGAAAGACATTGAGCACAATACGTTGAATTTCATTACTGAGGAATGCGCATCAGGTAATTTGAGGGATTACAGGAAGAAGCATCGCCATGTGTCAGTGAAGGCCTTGAAGAAGTGGTCAAGACAGATACTTTCAGGCTTGGAGTATTTGCATAACCATGACCCTTGTATCATTCATAGAGACCTGAATTGCAGCAACATCTTCATCAATGGGAATATTGGAAAGGTATCTACTTTTCTTCCTGCTTATAAAATTCTCTTGAAATAAATAAATTTGAGGTTCTTTCATAAACTTCTGCGCCCATAACCAAACCCATGTTAGAAAAATGTAAAATGATTTTCCTTCTCTCTTTCTATCATTTTTTCCCTCTCGTTCTCATAGTTCCTTCAGTTGGTTTCTAGTTAGTTTCTCTTGGCAACTTATAAGTTTAAGTCACTTTCAGAATTCAGTGTCAGTTGATTTTTGTTGCTGATAATGAAGTGTGGAATTAGTAGGAGCAAGACAGTAGTACCTCTATGTATCTTCTAGGAAACTATTGCTCCTAGTATCAATAGAACGCTTATAACTCTGGGATATAATTATTATAATTAATCTTCAGAATTGACAGCCATTGAGATATAGAGAGTGCCCTACGGCCCCTACCCTATATTTCATTGCCATTAATGAAAGAAGTTTTACTAGTACTTCAGCAAACTAAGTTGAGGACTGTTTTTATTTCTGCTTTTGTTTTTTGATTAAAGAGACTTATAAAAATGATTCTAATTTATATGCACAGGTCAAGATTGGTGATCTAGGATTAGCAGCAATAGTAGGGAAGAACCATGTTGCACATTCGTTACTAGGGACACCAGAGTATATGGCCCCAGAGTTGTATGAGGAGGATTACACGGAGTTGGTTGACATATACTCATTTGGAATGTGCTTGCTTGAAATGGCTACGATGGAGATACCATACAGTGAGTGCGACAATATTGCTAAGATATACAGGAAGGTGACAAGTGGCGTGAAGCCTCAGTCCATTAACAAAGTAAGTGATCCAGACTTGAAGGCTTTTATTGAAAGATGCATTGGCCAGCCTCGAGCAAGACCCTCAGCCTCTGAACTTCTTAAGGATCCTTTCCTTTCTGAAGTTGAGGATAGTGAAAAAGACTCTATTATTAGCTGATGGTGTTTGATTCAGAAGTAATTGTAGCTGAAGACAGTATTCTCTTTGATGACCTATATCCAAGTCTTTTTTTTCTATATATATAAAAAAAATGTATTTCACTATATATGTATCTTTTTTATGTTCAAAAGTAGTTTATTAGACAGTGTTATCATGTCCCTGTTGCTCCATTCTATTTTTTTAGAGTGTGGAATTCGGGATCTGAACCATCTTTGCCTGTAGGTATAATTTGGTATCAAGTAAAATGATGTGGCCTCTCCCAAATGGTATCTGCCTTGAGTGCATTCCTTTTCATGCATGGTTCTAAATCTTTGCCCGTAGGTATAATTTGGTATCAAGTAAAATGATGTGGCCTCTCCCAAATGGTATCTGTCTTGGGTGCATTCCTTTTCATGCATGGTTCTAACTTTTAAGTTCTCCTTGATCGAATTGGTACCTTCTCTATGTTTGGCAACTCAAAACCAAGTTTCACAACTGTATTGTAAGCACATTTGTAATCCTATGGAATTGAAATTTAGTTAAAATTTGACACTCAATTCCAATTCCAACACTCGGGATTGAGTAGCCAAACATACCTCCATAAATGTTGAATATATTTCATTGCCACTAACGAAAACAGACACAATAAAGGTATGTTTGGCTACTTAAACTTTGAGTCTGGTGCAGCCTACATTTTCACATGGGAGATGCAATGCCAGGATACTCAAAATTTTAGTTAAAATAGAGATAGAAACTCAAACGACAATGATAGCTGCATTTTGGGAATTTTGGCGCAAGTTAGAACGCGGTCAGAGATTTATCCAAGTACTAATTGTTTTTTTTTATTCGTGGTTTTCAAAAAAATTCTTCTCAGTCCCTTGGTTGACTTTTCTTCTAGTGGCTGTGATAATCTCACAAGCATCTAAATGGTTGTTTGATAAACTCTCCAAAGTGTCAAATGAGTTGAAGATTAATCAATCATAGCTGCTAGCGCTTGGCGTTTTGTATAAGCACAACTATTTTTATATGTTCAACTGGCTAATCAAAAATTTCAAGATTCAGAAGATGTATGTTTATCCATTAACTGGTCTTTAGTCAATCATCCGAAGATGAAGGGTTCCTACATCAAGGTAATGTTAAGAGTCTCATGTTCATCGAAATGGCACCTTGATACCAAAAGGTGCCATTTCGATAAAAGCACCAACTTAGACTGCCAAAAAAATTATCGAAAAAGTGGTGCAGTAAAACTGAGAGTTTCATCAAATAATTGAGATAAGCCATCACATAAATCTGTCTAAGATATGCGTCGTCTTCAAAATTTCCCACATTCAGCACAAATTAGCTATGTCACCGTCTCTTAGCCATCTTTACACACATTAAGAAACATAGCTAATTGCAACACATGAAACATCTGAAGGCACTTTATATATACATAATGTCATTAAGCTACAACCACTGAAGTTCCAAATTAGACATAACACACATACAATAAAACCAATTCAAACAAGTAAAAAGTCCTTGGTAATATTAATGGGATGCAAAACAAACCAGAGATTTTACTAAATAACTGCAGCTGCCTCGAAAGTTTGATCACTCTGAACTTCTTGATGAGACTCCAAGACAACTCTTGCAGCTTCCTTGACAGCTTGTCGATTGACATAATGTTGGCGGCAAACAGGCATGTACACATCAGCACCACCTATAAGCTCTGTCTGTGAATCATCTATCTTCCTTAAGGTAAAAAAGGCCCGTTTGCCACATAGTTCACATCGAGCTGTCAACTTTGTTATGGTATCAGCAAGGGGTATTATGTCAAGCACTGACCCAAAGCTTCTTCTGCGAATAAACATTGTGATTTATGAGTTGCCTACTAAATTGGGAACAAATGTCATGCCAAAGCATGAACAACAAAAGAAAAAAACATCATTAAATGAAGACACACCAATAATTCTTATAAGATATTACAAGGTTATAGAAAAACAAGGAGATTCGGTTTGTACAGCACCTCAAGTAGTCACCGTCTAGGCCAGCAATTACTATAGTTTTACCATCATTATCAGCTGCCTTGCAGCAGAAATCATACAGGTCATCAAAGAATTGAGCTTCATCTATACCAATCACCTCCAACTGTCAGCAATTACTGATAGTTAGAAGACTATTAAATGCACTATAAGTACAAAAATATGAAGACTGATCACAAATTAATTCTACACTAGGAAAACTGTAGCATTTAGCAAATCTAGCAATTCTTTTAATATTTACATCCATGCTCATTAAACAATTATCGTCAAGTGTTAATATTATAATCCATCTAAGATCGACCAACTGAAACATCAAATGGCCTTGTACTGCCAGGCTAGATGCTATAGTTACTGCATTAATCAAATCCTGTTCTCATAGACTCATTTGTAAATTTTAATTACAAGTTTTAGCTAATTCAACAAAAAGTTATCCAATACACTTAACTACAAGGCTAAAAGCCCTACATGTCAGGCAGCAAACAAAGTATAACCCTCCAAAACTGGTGCAAATCACATGTTACAGGTAGTTTTAAGAGCATAATACTCTTAATCAGATCCAAGTGTATTATTCATCAAATTCATATCGTTACAGAAGTTTAAGTTAAACCAATTGCACCCGTATTATTTCAAGAGTAACTTCAAGTTATTAATGCACAAAACCATAAGAAACATTGAACATAAAGCTAGGCATCATCCAACATACACATGTAATGGGGTTCTTCAACAAATAGAACAAATATATATATATATATTTATATATATATATATATATATGTGTGTGTGTGTGTGTGTGTGTGTGTGTGTATAGCATGAAATGGAGCAAGAATTCATTTCCCTAACTCAAAAATACCTTGTCATAAGCATCAGCCCCAAATCTTTGACTAAAAGACAATAGATCTGGCAAAGCCCAGCACGGGAATTTTGTCCCGTCGTGTGTCACTACTGAATCTATGCCATACCGGTTATCCTTGCTTGACTTTATCATCGCCACATTCCTACAAATATTTAATTGTATCAATAGTTACAAAATTGGCTTTCATCATTGCTACTGCAGCTCAACAAGCATAAAAAATTTAAATTTTCACACTTTTTTACTAATTTAAAAAAAACAAAACCAAAAAAAAAGAAGCACTATTACTGGAGAAATTAAAATACACACACAAATGTTTTTTTGATAAATTACATTATTTTTCGGATTAAAACAAACAGACAAACAAGTTTATGTGATAAAATAATTACTTCTGAATTGACACAAGGAAATACATAAATTAAGAATCCAAATTGGGTAGGGTCAATTTTCGCCCTAAATATTTACTCTGTAGATTTAAGTAGTATTTAAATTAGATACCACAAAATTAGTCTTAACAAAGATCGGAATACCTGCCATTAGAGCCTTCAGATTTGATACGGCGAAGGAGAGCAGTAGTTTTTCCGGCAAACATGGGACCAACTATGACGTGGATCTCACCGGACGATTGATGAGTGGGACCCATCATATCACCGCTTCTTGTGGTGGCAGGAGCAGTGGAGGGGACTGAGATTTGAGGTTTCAAGGAGGAAGAAGAAGACATGATCGGCTTGGATTTTAGAGAGAGAAAGATAGGGAATAGGAGAAATGGGGTTGGTTAATCTGAAGGAGAAATAATCATCATATATATATTATATATATATATATATTATTGAGCATCTAGTACTTTGAATTTGAATTGATTATACAGGTTAGGTGAGAGTTTAAATTTTTGTTTTTTAAAATTTGGAGGGAGTTGATTTGGAGGGAAAGTAATTGGAGCGGAACTGCTTGGGTGATTGAGATTTTGGCACTTTTAAAAGGTGGCCCACTTTCTATTGACAACTCTATCTGGATGGATCATGGTAAGCCCATCTCAACATCAATTCTAATGGGTTCTCCCACTTTTTTCGGCCCCTGCCCAATCTTAATGAAGGAACTTCATGGATGGATAAAACTTGAATGAAAAAAAAATAGGGTTTAGTAGATATTTTTAACACTTATATTTGTTTATAAATAATTTTTTAGAATTTGGATCTCCTCCTTTACACCTTCCCTCTAATTTCATCCAATACACTATATTTTTATAGTTGTGAATACTATAATTAAAATCGACATCGGTCAACTAATTTATTATATTGAATAACATAATTGTTTCAAAAATAAAAGTAATCCGACACTAAATATGATAAATATGTGGATTTTTCATAAAGATTATGAAAATTATTTTAGACTTTTAAAGGTTAAAATATCTTTTATGATTCTAATTTTTTGTAGGATTGATCTTAATATTATCAACCATTTATTAACATACTTTGATCATTACTAACAAAATTATTAAGATCAAATAATGTGTGTATTAGATAGAATTAGAGGAAATGTATAATGGAAGAGAGCAAAATCTGATTTTTTATATAGTTTTAAATTTTTTGTCTGTTTTTTCTTTCTATTAAATCCCCTAACTTTCAAAGTTTTAAACTTAGATCTAGGGAAGGTCTTTTCTTTCTTTTGGAAATGAGACCCTCTCCTAAATCTTTTGGTTATCATTAATCGTTTATTTGATTCATATTTTCTCTCTTTGTGCAGTTTGTTTTCTTTTTTATAAGAATTTGTTTTCTCCTGATTTAGAGTTAGATCTTCTATTTTTTTCTCCATTCTTGCGGGAGTCAATTTTATTTTTTTGGGATATTTAAAATTTCTCTACGTATATATTTGATTTCGTCTACAATAATGAGTAAGTGATTGTAGATGTATTAATTGAATATAAGATGTGACACGTCTACGATAGTTATTTTCAGGTTAATTGTATGTTTTAAATAGTTTACAATATTCATTATTTCATTGACTAAATTAATAAATTTATGTTAATTTTGAATTGAAAAATATTTTAAATTAATTTTAAAAATATTTTAAATTAATTTTAAAAATTCAATAATAGTTTATAGTTTGGAAGGGAATGAGTAACTTCTTTTTTCTTTTCTATCTTCTTGAAAGATGAAGTAATACAAGCATACAATCCCTAATAAGTTATTTCCTAAAGAGATTTTCAAACCAGGTAAGGTCGGTAACCTTATTAAAATGACAGAAGCGAGTGAATAAATAAGAAAGTATACTTAAAATTTATAATAAACACAACGGAGTGAGAGTTACCTCGTGTTCTTGCGTGGGATAACCTTCAAAATAACGTTGATTTGTATAATTGAATACACTCTCTTTTATGTTATGTACAAAAAGTATTTTTATAATTTTTCAAAATATTATTATTATAAAGAGATACTCCCTCCGTTTCTTAATATAAGTCGTTTTAGAGAAGTATTTTTGTCTCTTAATATATGACGTTTGAGAATTTCAAATAAGTATTAATTGTTTAGTTTTCAATATTACCTCAAGTATTAAATATAACTTTGGATCTCTCACTATTTTTTGCCCAATAAATAACACTCTCTTTTTTCAATATAATGATAATATGAATAATTGATATTATATTTAATGATATGCAATCATTTCTTTAATATTTATGCACAATTCTAAAACAATTTACATTAAGGGACAAATGGAGTACCTCATAAATCATGACGCATGTAAGAACATGAGATAGTCTCCATTTCATTTTAGAAGCTCGTAAAGGTACATTTACAGGTCAGGGCCATAAAGACTTATATGAGATCCTAACAATGTCATGGCATACTCAATTATTTCTTAACTTAGCTATGTTAGGCTCTTTAACCATTGTTGTAGCTCACCATATGTATTTCATGCCCCCTTATCTGTATCTAGTTACTGACTATAATACATAATTATTGTTGTTCACATATCACATGTGAATTAGTGAATTTCTCATAGTTGCTACGCATACATCCATTTTTATGATAAGAGATTATGATCCAACTTCCGTGCCCTTTAAACAATAACTTAAAAAGTAAACACTTTAGATACCAATCTTTTTTGTTGTGTTGTGCATTGAAGATGTACTCATTATATAACTTATCTTATTTTCAATAATTTGAAACAAACATTACTTTTTAAACTTATATCTTTTATAATAAAATATAAGTTGTTGCAAATAAATTGCAACAAAACTGAGCCAGTAAGAAAAAAATTATAGATACTGTATACATGAAAAATAGAGTATGTATTTTTGACACACAAAGTGTACCTTATGTTATTACTTTAATATTGTGAGGCATGTAGGCATTATCACCATATCCAACTAGTGGCAGGCTGGAAGACCAACCTTGTACCCCACTAACGTAAGACACGAGCTTCATGAAGTAGTACATTTACACAAATGTCCTCCTTACTAGGTCATGCTTTTTCACAAAACATTTTTGTTATCAATACCTATATATAAAGATAGGTAAGGCAATTGGTAAAGGATTTTCTTAATGTGTGCCCTAAGGTCACACATTATACACAGGAATCGAGAGAATATTCCCTTGATTCCTGTACATATTCCCTTAATTTCTGCGTTTACACACAGATCAAGGGAATATGCACACATTAGAAGGACTCATTCGTAAAAATGGAGTCATCTCACACTAATTAATTATTTAAACCGCGGTTGAAATTTTGATGTAGGGGTTCAAATAATCAAGACGGTCTCTTTTCTTCCCTTTCGTCTTTTTCTCTCCTTCTATCTTAACATATACCCCCATTTAATCACATCTTCTCCATCACAATTTTGATAATATTTTAGTCTCACTCTTAAAATTTGTGACCTAAAATTTGAAGAGAAAAAATACCAGAAAAGCAACAGAGTTAAAGCAATCTGGTAAATAAGATCGGTAAGGCGAGAAGATGAAATGATTATAATTACTGAAAATCAAAACGAAAGCTAAAAATATTACAAGATCGCTAGAGTCTATAGATACCTATATTACATCGTCGATGTTTAAATCTTATTATCGAAACTAGAAGAAAAGAAAAAAAAAAGATGAAAGAAGATATCAAATACTCAGATCTAAATCTACAATTAACAACTAAATTTAATCACGAATAAAGTGATAAAAGAAAAAAAAAAGAAAAAAAGAAGAAGAAGAGATTTGAGTCTTTCTTTTTCTTGCTATAATCATCCATGCCAAATGAAGTTTTTTCTAAATTTTTTTCCTGCGTAGATGTGAATCTCAAAGTAGTACATTGTGGATATACTTGGAGTAAGTAAGAGAGGATGAATTCTTTGATTTGGTGACTTTGGTGCCATAATTCTTTTGTTTTTCTTTTTTATACCTTAATCGCATTGTTATTTATTATTTATATGTTATATTATTACCCGAGACACTCAACACATTACATAACTAATTAATTTCATTAATTAATTATTTGTACAAATTTATAATTAATAACTAGACTATATAAGTTAATATTTACTTTTTTATCTTATATGAATAAACATAAACACTACGCAATAATAATCAGAAACTTTGTTTGTTTTGTTATTATATGGAGTACTATATGTATGGAGACCTACTTTATATTATAATTATCTTAAACAAGTAATATTATTGATTGCTCAGGTAATATTATTGTTTTTATATATTATTTATAAACGTTGTTAAAATATAACTTTGGAGATGAAATATGGGATTAATTATAAGTTTGATATGTAATTGTTATTAATTTTTACTATTTTCATTATTTTTTCTCTAATATTTTATATTTCACTTATTTTTGCATACGTTAAATAGAGTTGTATATTTCTACAAATGTTATGACAATTTGATATATTAATATTATTAAAATTGATATCACAAAGAAGTGAAGAAAATTTTGAAAGAAAAACTTTTAAATTTGCCCTCACGGATTATCAAACTTGCAAATAATAAAAATAATAAAAAGTCAAATAATATGTCATAAATTATAATACTCCATACTTTATAAGTTACAAGTTATAATACAACTAAGCTATTAATTCAAACCTTTTATTTTCTTTATCATGTTCAATATCACACTTACGAACTTACATGTATAACCTCTCATGCGTATATTGTATGGAATTTTGCTTAAATTTTGAGAAATAACAGTAATAATAATGGATTTTTTGAAGTGTGATTGCAATATGGAAAGAAGATGTGCAGGTTGAATCCTATTGTTATATTATATAAATAAGCAAGCTATAGAAGATTAAGAAGTTAAAATACATGTGACATGTCAACAACATAAAACGTATTTGGAATGACAAATATTATAAAAAAAATTGTTATTTTGACAAGATTTTTTTTTTATAAATAATAGTTGGATCTCAAATTCACGTGTCAAAAAATCTTATAAAATTAACAAAA
This sequence comes from Aralia elata, assembly GCA_034770075.1. Taxonomy (NCBI): domain Eukaryota; kingdom Viridiplantae; phylum Streptophyta; class Magnoliopsida; order Apiales; family Araliaceae; genus Aralia; species Aralia elata. The sequence goes on along the minus strand of CM068377.1, from coordinate 22,752,410 downwards.
TAATTAAAACACAAAAACAAAAAGTTTCCAAAAAGTTTTTTCACATGGGTAAGGTCTCAGTTTCTAAAGTCGATAAAAAGAGTGACTTTATGGCCTTATAAACGAGTGACTTCGAGGTATAATTGTGCATTTAAGTGGCTTAATCTCACATTTTTATCTGGTGGCTATAATACACATAGTATGGTGGCTAACATAATGCATGGTTCCATGAACATAATGAGTTTTAGTACTATGGGTTTTTCCCAATAAGTATATAATGCTCGAATTGGAGGACAAGCAATCTTTCCTTCCATTTATGAGATCAAAACATCCCAACATTTTCCTTTTTATTTTTCCTCTTTCTCATTTCCACGTATTTCCATTATTCTTCCTTCTGTCCTGCAATAAAATAACTGAAAAAAAATATATGCAAATATTTTCCATTATATATATAAGCTTATAGACATGCATCACACCTTCTCTCTTTGCTCTAGGCATATGCATCTTACCATCTGTTTTGATGTATCCAATTTCACATTATTATTGAAATAAATCAGAATTTGAAGAACACAAGGAGAGAGAAAACAGGGGGCACATATTGAGGAGGATGAACATGCCCTCGGTTCTTATTATACCTCCTCATCTCAGATCTTAGTATTTTTTTAAAAGATTTCTCATCTGGGTTTTGTTCATTCGGGTGGGTTTTTGTCAAAATTTGAACTTGGGTGTTTATTCTTGTTACTGTTATCTTAATGAAGTTTTAATTAAATCACTGTTGTGTGTTTCTCCTTGTTTTCCAGGAATCTTGAATTCTTGTTGGATTGATCATCCAAGGATCCGATGTTATTTGATTGAATCCGTGAAAATCGAATTGGTATCAAGCATACTGTTTATGTGTTTCTTGTGGCTTTTGAAAGTAAGGTAGGATACTTGTTGTTTGATTAATTTTGAGTCTTCATTTTCATTTCATGGACGGGTAAAAAATTAGAGAACTTTGATGATGTTTTCCTGCTATATGTTGGATCGACCTTAACTATGTAATCTTTATTGAGATGGGTTATGCTACTTCTTAGATTAATTTTATCTTTTGGTTAGAATTAAATTGGGGTGATTCATGGTTCTGGAGTTTGGAATTTAATATGAGAATTAATTTTTTGGTGTGTAGGAAATATGCAATCGGATCTTGGCAAACTATTCATCGGTGGAATCTCGTGGGACACAAATGAAGAACGTCTCAAGGAGTATTTCAGTAGTTACGGCGAGGTATTGGAAGCTGTGATTATGAAGGATCGGACAACCGGGCGTGCCCGTGGTTTTGGTTTTATTGTATTTGCCGATCCTGGTGTTGCTGATAGAGTCATTAAGGAGAAGCACAATATTGATGGCAGGATGGTAAGTTGTTGACATCAACTTGAATTTACATTACTTAATTTATTAACGAGAATTGCTCCGGGATTGAGAGAACATCCAATCCAAGTCCAAGTTTATTAAGAATTTGGTTTAAACAAATAATATAATTTATATGATGATAACTCAAATTAGAGAGAAATGTAGGTTACTCATTAAACTTTATGGTAACCTGGCATTGTGGTCTTAACTTCTTATCAGTAAAAGAAAAACCCAGTGTTCCATTTTCCTGCTCTTTCCACTTGTATGATCTTGCAGGAGACCTTTTTGTTTGATGTGAGTTCTTACTTGAAAGATTTGTTTTTTAGTTTGCTCTAAGCTTAGTTTTCATCATTGAATTCTCATTTTACAGGTTGAGGCGAAAAAGGCTGTTCCAAGGGATGATCATACTAACACAGTGAGTAGAAACAGTGGTAGCATTCAGGGTTCTCCAGGTCCAGTTCGCACAAGAAAAATATTTGTTGGAGGTTTAGCTTCTACTGTCACGGAGAGCGACTTTAAAAGTTATTTTGAGCAATTTGGGACAATAACGGATGTTGTGGTGATGTATGATCACAACACTCAGAGGCCAAGAGGCTTTGGATTCATCACTTATGATTCAGAGGATGCGGTGGACAAAGTGTTGCTCAAAACTTTTCATGAGCTTAATGGTAAAATGGTAGAGGTCAAGCGTGCAGTCCCAAAAGAGTTATCTCCTAGTCCTAACCGAAGCCCACTTGGTGGATACAACTATGGTTTGAGTAGGATCGATAACTTTCTTACTGGCTACAATCAGGGATACTCTCCTACTGCGGTTGGAGGGTATGGAGTCAGGATGGATGGTAGATTCAGTCCGATTACTGCTGGACGAAGTGGGTTTGCTCCGTTTGGTTCTGGTTATGGAATGGGCTTGAATTTTGAACCAGGGATGAACCCAAATTATAGCGGAAATGCAAACTTAAATAATACTGTTAGCTATGGAAGGGGAATGAGTCCTTATTACGTTGGTAATTCAAATAGGTTTGGTAATCCTATGGCTTTTGATGGTGGGAATGGAGGAAACACTTCTTTCTTTAGTTCCCCAACTCGGAATTTGTGGGGTAACGGGGGGCTTAACTACGCAACAAATTCTGCAAATTCAAGTGGGTATGTGGGATCTGGAACTGGTAGCATTGGAGAAGGAAACTATGGAAACAGTGGCCTTAATTGGGGATCTTCTCCAATTTCACCTCAAGGCGGAGGAAATGTTTCTAGCCAGGTTGGTAATCTAGGTTATGGAGGTGCTGATAACAGTTACAATTTGGGGGCAGGGGGATATGGAAGAAACAGTGCAACTACTGGTGCACCCACGTCCTCATATTCTGCATCAAATGGCAGGTATGATGCAGCTTTTGCAGACTTATATGGTAGTGGTTCAGTATATGGAGACAGCAACTGGCACTCTGCAAATTCTGTGCAAGAGGAATCTGGTGCATTTGGTTATGGGCTTGGCAATGGAGCTAATGATGTCCAGGTTAAAAGTTCTCCTGGTTATGTTGGTGGTTATAGTGTTTCCAAGAGACAGACAAATAGAGGTAAGAGCTACTTTCAAACTTTTATTTTTCTTTTCTTCTTGCTAGTGTTTATATGATCAAATTTCAATGTTGTGGTGTACTATCTAATGCAGAAATGAATTTACAGCACTAATATGATTGTTCCTTTGTTTGTTCTTAATGTTGGTCATAACATACAGTAAAGTAGTTTCATTGACTACAAGCTTTGTTGCTATAAAAGTTAGCAAACATATCCTAAAATAATCTCAAATGCCACTTGTTCTAGTTGATAAATTTCTGTTGCCATAACATTGATCTATAATTCTCCAATTGCATGGACTTGTTAATTTACACTTCATTGAGCTTGTTTATTACTGTACAATATTTGGTGGTGATAATTCCACAAAAAATGTGTCTACTAGAAATTTAGAACCAGGAGATTTAATGTGCCATTCCCCATTTTTCATTTCTTCTGCAACTAAACAGGGAAAAAGGGCAATTTGTGAGATCGAAATATAATTTCTAGTTTTACTAATGTCATCATGCACAAAAATTATCTGAGATTTCTGCAACCAGCAGAGAGCAGACAACCAAAACTGCAGAATTTATTCTCACATATCCACTTATGAAAACTAAAAATGAGAATGAAAATGATATTGAATATTGGAACAATGAATTCTCACCACCTGCTAGACCACCAAATGTATAAATGTGTACTTCACTGTGACATTGAGCGGCAAGTGCCTGTTATATTATGTGTATGGTAATCAAAATTGTAGCTTACAACTTTTCGGATGGTCCATAATGAGTCTAAACATAACATTCTCTGAGATTATATGCCATCTGACACCATGATCTTTCACTAGGAAATGTGAAGTGGGTAACAATGAAGCTGAATATTTCGTTTTTTAGTGTAGTTTTTATTAGATGAAATCCTAAGGTACAAAAATACGATAATGTCTTTTGTTGTTTTTTCTTTTTCCTTTATTTATATATTTTTTGCAGGATTAAAAATCAATTGAAAATTATAGTGAACCTCGTTTTTGAAGTTTTAAGTAGGTGGTCTGAAATTTGGGATTTGAGAATACATCTCAAGTGTTAGAACAAAGTCTAGTATGGTAGTTGACCCTTGATATGTTACATGAAGCTTTTTGTTGATGTGGTGCCACCCTGGTGCTGAAACATTGATTGAGCACTTTGGATCTGTTCTGTGTTATCCTCGAGTCTTTCCTGGCAGCATAGTACCTATTTCCTGAACTTGATTTTCTTAGCTTTGAGATTGCATAAGTTGACTTCTTGTCACTTTAATGAATTAGAAAGTAGTCTCTTAGGTGACAATGGACGATTATAAATCTTTTACATTACTCTGAAATTTGAGTGTTGATGGAATGTAATAATTCTTTATCATAGTTGATTGGACGAAATATAAAAGAAATTGCAAGCTCAGTAAGCCTACTCATCTAAAATGGATTTGACTAGTAGAATAGTCAATGTTATAATGAACTATTTATTGCCAGAGCTCATATATTCAGTTAGTGATATTTTATTGAAGAAATTCAAATTTATGGAGGGTCGTGCCATGATGAACTAAATATTGACAGAACTCATGCATATACTTGTACAGTTGTAATGTTTGTACAATGTACATAGCTTACTAATAAAAAAACTTAATTAAAAATTGCACATAGTTTTTGGCTGATCGATAGCTTATCCAGTTGTTTGTGATCCAATCAAATTATATTTTTGTCTGTAGTTTGCTTTGCTATTAGAGTAGTTTTAGCTATGCACGTTATAAAATTTCCAAATGCTGTGCGTGTATTGGAGCTTTGGTGTACTTACTTTTTATGGGTGTATCTAATCGTAGGTCAAAATGTTTTACAAGAATTAGAATTTGTAGGTATATTCTATTATGACTCTATGCTTTTGCAGAATTAGGACAAGCCTACTTCCTGCAAGTGTTTGCGGGCGATTTCAATTTACTGAGGTTAAGATTAAAGTTTGTGCTTGTATGTATTGGTTTAAGTTTTGAGGGGTGGAGATGTCTATCTACCTGTAATTATCTAAATATGGAATGAATAACCTCACAATTCTAATCGCCACTCTTGGTAGCTTACCTAGTCTTAAAAAAAAAAATTAAAAAAATGCATCTACTTTCTATATACTGAAGTTTTTGAATTTGAAGAATATAAGATAATGCCTTATGTGATGTTGCTCAACTTTTGTAAGGATGAATCCAAGCATTATTGGTGAAATTTTAAGATTTTTATTCTTTCCTTACCTATTGGTTCAGGTCACTTCAAATAGCCTTTCTTGCAGTCCTAAATCTACTAAAATGTAATTAAACCTAATTATTTGTTTCCTCTACTGAAATTTACCTTAGCCTGGAAAACAGGTTGGTGCCTGGAACTTCTTTCTAGCACTCTTACTGAAATTTCCTATAAGCTTCCTTTAATAAACGCGGCAATACAAGTTCAAACCCTTTCTGCTAAAAAGGCTTTGACCTTCCTTCTACCTTACTAAATTTTCTCCCCACAACTTATTTATAGGCCAAACTTTGCACAAAATTGAAGGCAGTGCTGCTTTGAGTATCCTAAAGCTGTCCATTTAGATTTTAGTGGGTGTTGATCAAATTAGATAATGTACATTGATAAGGTTTGACTTATCAGAAAATAATATACATTACAAAGTTGCTTATCAAAAATAAATAATACAATATATATGTGAATAGAATACACGCTAAAATTTTCACATAATAATTTTTGGGAAGTTTTAAAAAGAAAGGTATTTGGTGGTTGAAGATGAGGAACTGTGCTTTAACTGTATGTCTCAGAGATTTTCAGGACTTTTTTTTTTTAATTTGTGGAGTTGGGGGTAATTAGAGACTTTCCTTACATAATATGGTAATCAGGAACTTCTGCACTTTTTTGTGTTCGCGTGCACCTTGGCATTGTAATTCTAGCAGATAGCTTTATCTTGTCTAGAAACACATGTATCTGACTGCATATGAGATTTTTTTTTAAAATTATAGTCAATATTCATCATTTTTTTCCATGACCTGATGATTAGTAGGAGTTATTATACTTTATGTTACACGGACTACTCACTTTGCCCTAAAGTACCCATATCCGTCACTCGACACTTGGACAAAGGTATAGGTACTGCGCACTTCAATTTAGTGTAAAAATTGGCAAATTTGAGGAGTGTCTGTGTCGGACTCTTCAAAGTGCCGTGTCCAACCGAACACTCCATATAAATTTATGGAGCATTACAATGTGCATGTTTTCAAAGACTTTGCTTCTTATATATATATATATATATATATATATATTAGTCCATGGCAAAAGTTGTTATACTCTTTGAAGCCAATAACAATACTTTTTATTTTATTTTGAAATAACATATTACTTAACAATTACGAATCTTTAATCTGATACTTATAATTTCATGGTTTTCACTTGCTGCAGGAATTAATGGCTAGGAGGATATTGGAGTCAGGATGTTATAGTAGATGAAGGAGTTGATGTAGAGGGTGAACTGTTAATTTTGCATACTCCCTTTTTAGTACGTTTTCAGTTGGAAACTTAGAGAGAACTGGTTATCTTATCTAGATCTAACTGGAGTGCCTGATTTGAAGAATTTAAGCTTAGAGATAGAAGCTATAAAAGAATTTTGTGTTTGAGAATTTCGATTTTGAGTTACATTTAGGTGTTCTTTTTGGGATTTGAGTGAGATGTAAAATCTGTTTGCGGCAATATAGTGAGAAATGTATCATGCATCTCTGGCGAGGCGGTGATACGTAAAAAAAAAGAAAAAAAAGAAAAAAAAAAGGATAGACCTTTTGCTTTTTTGGTTTAGTTATCAGGTTCCTTTAGTGTTATCTTGCTGTAATGTCTCTGCAAAGATGCAGGTTTCTGGAATCCTTTAGTTTTCTTGTTTCCTTCGCTTGGTTTTTGTTTATTCTCAGAATGTATTAGAGTTTCTTGTTGATTTTAGCAGTGTGAAACATTTGAAGGATGCCCATTCAGGGTCCCATTGAATAAGTTACCACATTCTGAATTTCTGATATGACGATGTCAATTTTATTGGCAATGCATAGCATTTCAATTAATTTACTATTTTCTAGACTTTTCTTCAAGATCTCTTTGTTCAAGTATTATAAATTATAATCAACTCATATCATTGTTCAAAGTTCCCTTCTTTTCATTTCAATTCAGAAAAAGCAAGAATGGTAAGATACATGCTTGCTGGACATGTTCATGTTGGAATGATCACTCTCTTGGAGCATCTCATTTGTCCAATAGGTGCTAAACTATCAAATCTGTACCCATCAGCTCTCTCTCTCTTTCTCACGCGCGCACACAAACAAACGCATGACAACACATAAAAGTACGTGTGTGAAGTTATGGGGCTCAAATTTTTGAGTCTCTTCTCAAATATGAATGTTATCATTATATTGGTTACTCAAGATTTATAAAGGTAGATCTTTAGCAATCGATAAATACTAATAAATTAATTTCGGTGTATTTGAGACTCTTAACATTGTTCCGTCTGAAAGTGCGAACCATGCAAAGCTCGCATAAATTAAGGTAAGATGATACAAAAAAGAAGGGACAATTCTGATATATTCATTTACCCGCTTCTGTAATCATTCGCCTTCGTTTTGTCAATAACAAAAACAGTAAAAACTAAATATAATTATATGTTTTGCTTGCAATCCACATGAATTAAGGATTAAAAAGAAAATAAGAGTAAAATTCAGACGAGCTCTTACACTATTTCTCATATTACCACTTAATTTTAACATAAACACCTACAATTCAATATTTATATGTCTTACATTAATATATTTTCATAATGTCAAGATGGCCGAGTTGGTCTAAGGCGCCAGTTTCAGGTACTGGTCCGAAAGGGCATGGGTTCGAATCCCATTCTTGACAAATAACGGACACATTTTGTAATGCCTAATCAAGCCTCAAAAACAGTCTCTTAGAAATAATTTAATTTATAAAAAATGTGCTATGCCAACTTTTAAAACCATTTTCTTTTTCACCAAATTTTAATTAGTTTCAGCAATACATACATATCACAATTGCACTCAGCATCATTCATAATTAATAAGTGTCATATATTATATGTAACCAAAAAATTACTATATAATTAATGAGCCATGCACACACACACACACACACACATATACATATATATATATATATATGTATATATGTAACAACCAAATATTAATAACACAAAATTAATTAATAAGGTAACCATGGCTTGAAATACTAGCTTTCTCAGATCCACCAATGAATCCTTCTCTTCTCAACTTATCTTCTTTAGCTTTCCTACAAAAAATTACCCAAGCATTCACTTCAAGCGCAATACAAATCCCAACCAATGTAGACAAGCACAAACAATAGCATAACTTGGCAAAAGACCTCCCCTCTCCCATTACCTCAAATCCTTGAAACACATTCACAACCCCTAACACCACACATGCATACCCTACAAAATGGTGGTATGATTTCCAGTACTTCCTAAACTTGTTTGTAGTTTTAGGCCTAAAAAACAATGCCAGTGTCTGCAAACTCCCCAAGCAAAACGCCGCGATCCCTAACTTTTTGTGAAGCCCATAAACCCTCCCTGTTGACAGTTGCCCTAGTCGAATTCCTATAGCAAATCCGGCAGTTCCTAGCAGAACTGCAGAAAGCTGTATTATTGCATGCATATAAAACCATGCAGGACCTAGTGACTGAATGTGTCTTAAATAACGTGCTATTACCACGCCCATGGGGAGTAAAACTCCCCATGAAATCGCGTTTATGGCCCCATGCACGATTTTTAGGGTTCTTATACTGTTGCGTACTGTTGCAGCTCCTGTGCCAGACATGACATCTATGGTGGCAACAGAGGAGAGGTCGTTATTCGAGGTGGGATGGATCGTTGGTGAGTAGCCTTGGACATAAAGGCCTCTATTCCAAACATGATGGATTTTGGTTTTGTTTGACACAAGTTTTAATGTGGCATATATTTGAATGGTGGCACCATTGTCGATTGTGGCCATCCGGCCACCGTATAGGGTGGCGGAGGAGGAGAGGAGGTGGATGTCTAGGGGGCGGGAGAAGAGTGGACCTTTTTGGAGTTTTACGGTAGGGTCTAGAATGTAGGGTAGCAGAACTAGTTGACCGGAGTTGGGGTCGGGAAAGGCGATTAGGGCACGTGTTCCGGTCATTTCCGGGGAATTAGGGTTGATTCCCCATGCAACCCAACCGGAGGGCGATATAAAGGAACCAAAAAAGACAAGTTCGAGGGTTGCATTATGTGGATGGAAGGTCCATGCTATGGAGGCTTCTTGGGAGGGTAGTGTGGTGCATTTTTGGAAAGTTTTGGCGGCGGTTGAGGTGGTGCAATGACCGGAAACCGCCGTATGGTGCTTGGAGGAGAGGAGGATGAATAAGAGGAATAGAAACATGGTGGTGGTGGAAGAAATGTTAAGAGGAACAAAGAAAATTGGAAGAAAGGGATGTTATGTTTAACGTATATGTGGTTGGTGATATTTTGTTTTCACAAGGGATTTTTAGCGTGCTGAGAACAATATTGACATGAATGAATTATGATTAATTTGTAATATGTATTTTTTGCTTAACTTAGAAGTAAGGCAATGGAAGAAATTAGTATGCATGACAGGGATAAGAGATTTGAGTTGGTGGCTATTATTTCTAAATTAGTTGATATACTATTTAATTGTTAAAAATAGGTCCATTTTTTCTATTGATTTGATTCTTAATGGAAAGTGAAGTGTTATTGTAGTGGAGAAATTTAAAGGATGGTGCTTAACTTTGAAGCTACGAAGTGATAATGAAACGCACATTATTTCTCTTGGAGTATATAGGAAGTGCATAAATTTATTGGGATGAGAAGATAAAAGAGGGAATATATGAAGTGACATACAGCATCCGCATTCATTACATTTAATACTCCATCCATCTTAGGATAAAAATTCTCCATTGACTTTTATGATCAAATTAACTATTTTTCAAATCAATATATCTTATTATTCTTTTATATATATGTAAAAAGTCTATAAATATTATAAACTACATACAATTTAGTATTAATCTCAATATTTATTTTTTTTTGAAAATCTAAATACATATGTTTAATTGTTAATTTTAAAAATGGTCAATTTGACTACAAAAGTCAATAAATGACTTTTATCTTGGGACGAAGGAGTATATAAAGTCGGAGGATCGATTGTGTTGTAATTTTTATTTTTTAAATTTTTAGCATTTTTTTGAAAATGCCTTTCGACTTTTAGGACAATTTCTTTTTTATTTTTTTATATTTATTTTTTTTATTTAGTACTTCAAATTTTATAATATTTATTAGTAATTAAAAATTATGTTTATAAAACGATTTAGTTGGAAAAGATGAGCTGCACTGCACCTACAATGGGACATCAACTAGCGGCTTTCTCTAGTGATGATTAATATCCTAAAAAAAAATTGATATTTAATTGGTAACTAATTAAAGTCTTATTATTAATAAATTTACCTTAAATTTCTCTAGGGAGAGACCTCTTATCCTTTCTCTGCCCTTGCAGTTGTGAATTTAGAGTTCTATTTTTGTTATTTGTTATGATATAATTAGGATTTATGCGCGTGTAAAGTACGTAATCTGTTTGCTTCTAAGAAATTATGTCTTATTGAGTTTGTTTATTTTAGTATTTTATTTTTAATGAACAATTGATTTAAACCTATTTTTCACTTTTTAGAAAATTTGAATGATTCAAGTCAAAAATGATAATCAATCTATGGACTAGTTTGATCTCTTTGAAAATAAATTTTTGTCCCGTAATATAGTTTTCTCTTATGTTTCCAATATTTAAAATATTAATTATAAAACTTTAATTAAAATAGACTTTTAGCTCTGGTCTCTGGAAATATTTTCTACTACAATACTCTTTTTTTACCCCTCTTTAGAGGAATTGTTGAATACCGGAAATACCCCTGGTAATTTTGGAACTCCAGATTTTTTACTACTCCTATTTTTTTGTTGGGAACAGTCATCGTCCCAAACCAATCGTTCGACGTTCAGCAGAATTAAGGAGAGAGAGAGAGAGAGAGAGAGAGAGAGAGAGAGAATGAAGGTGAGCTTGGAAGGTGAAGAGAAGGTGATACTGGTACCATACATGAAAGAACATGTCCCCAAGTATCACCAATGGATGCAAGACCCTGCTCTCCTTTCTGCCACCGGGTCGGAGCCCCTGACCCTTGACCAAGAGTACCAGATGCAGCTCTCTTGGACCCAGGATACCTCCAAGCAGACTTTTATTATTTTGGATAAGGAATTAGTTGTTGGAGACTTCATTCATGGTGATCCCCATGTGGAAGGTCAGATGATATATGCTTCTTTTGCTTGCTGTATTTTCTGTTGATGGCAAAAATACTAGCTTTTAGTATACTCTATTAATGGTTTCTAGTCGTTTGTCTTTATAATTTATGTTCATTGGCGAATGTGATTTTATTTATATTGATTGTTTGAAGGATATGATTATAGGGTATAACCTAAATTTAGTCAGTTTCTTCTGATTTTGATGATAAAATATATAAACTTTATCTATTTTGTGGGATTCTATATTGTAGTTAATAATTATGATGTGCAGTAAATGGCTTGTAAATTTCAGTCACTAGTGGCCATTTGGGTGACACTAACACATGTTGTTGTAATTAATTCCCCCTTTTCCAATTATCATTTTTACATTTTTTTTTCTGTAAGTGCTATTTGAACAGTTGCTAAATATATGATCTTATTAGCATAACTGATGGCAATTATGCTCGACTTAATTAGTTATTACTGGTGTTGAGTTATGTTTAGAGTTGGTGTTACTGAACTAGTTGGTGCACACTGCAAGTCCTGATTGCGTTTCAGTGAATACCATTTACGTGACAAGTTTCCTTATAATCACCACTGTGTCAAGTTCCTTGATCACTTGTTTTCTGATTTGATAACTAAATACCATGTTTACTAGTCAGATTGTTCTTATCTAATATGAAGCCTATTATGAAAATCATTCTGAGTTCTTGTTAGGGAAAGTGTATATATAGAAATATATATTTGTAACTTAGAATGATATGAAAACTGAGTGTGTGTGTGTGTATATATATATATAGGGCTATATGTAGGTACACAGTTGTGTAGTGCACAGTAGGGTTATAGCAACGGTTTTTTTGGGCTTTAACGACGGTTCACCCGTCGTCATAGATATCCTTGGCTATAGCGACGGGTGAACCGTCGCTATAGTCCAAAAAAATCGTCGTCATAGCCTACTGTGCACTACACAGTTGTGTACCTACATTTTTGCCATATATATATACTAGCGGTAATCCGTGCCTTCGACACGAAGATTTTTTTGGGATAGGAAGAAAAAGGTAGAAGAAGAAAGTATTAGGGATAGGGTTTGAAGAGGAAAAAAAAAGGTAGAAGAAGAGGAAATAAAGAAGAGGAAATAATGAACGATCAGATTTATGCCAAACTTTGGATGACTCAGATGATTTATTATATAAGCGGAAAATTCAAAATCATTTGTATTTTGTTAGATAGATATATATAAACTTATCTGTTATAAACAAGAATTGTAAATGCAAAAAATTGTATGTTAAAGCTAATACTCGGTATTATGTCCTTAAGACAATTATGCCCTCCTTGCTGTGCTCAGAGTTATTAGCACTTGTTTCCTAAGATACAATGATAACGTGTATTATAGCAGCACTACAAATAACACACACAACGAACCAAAAGAAATGCTCTGAACTCTCTCAAATATACTATGTATATGATTGATGAAAAATAATGAAGAATTGTATGAATTGAATTGAAAAATGGAATATCTCAAATGCCTGCATTGATATGATATTTATAGGAGGGTTTAGTGACCCTTCAGATGGGACACAACCCTTGCGAACAATGGGTATGGCTGAATAGGTGCAACCAATCAGGCCAGGCGAGCAAGTCAGGCACGCGCGCGCCTTGGAGCGCTTCGGAGCGCCACGACTCTCTTCCCTAGCGCCGCGGCTCTAATGTCAAGCGCCGCGGCGCTTGACTTTCTGTTCTTCGTTTGCTTACCTTGCCTTGAAATTAACAAATAAAAGGAACTAAACATAACAAAATTTAAAGAAATTTTGCCCAAAAAGAATATATACAATAACCCAGACCCACGAGCCCGGCCCTACCTGGTCGGCGGCGACGCGCGTGGTCAAACCAAGCCTTGACTAAGTCCTCTCCCCTCCACAAAAGTGAGGTGCCCCTTGGGGCCCAAACCCAAGAGCAACCTTATTGCATATATACCAATTTAATGTTTAGTTCATTGTCGATGTGGGACTCGACTTCCCACAAGCATTTATTTATCATCTTCAAGGGTGATCTTTGGCAGTAAATTTCTCATTCATTATCCCATAAATTTGAGCTTCCTAATACTTGATATTCATCTACTCATGGAGTAGAACACATTGATATGTGGATTCATCTCTAATGATTAATGGAATCCACTTCAATTTAGGCTCAAATTCTAACAGTTCTTTTATGTTTAAGGGAACTATATCTTTTATATAGTAATTATGAAATAAACTTTAGCTCTGTTTTTTTGGCTGTCATTTAAACCTCTGGTTTAGTATAACGTCCTTTTGCTTTATATTCATATCTATGTTTTTCTAGTTCATCTTTTCCTAAGATAGTGACTTTAATGTTATGATCCAGCCATGGTTGGTGATGTTAATATCTATATGAATGACTTGGACGATTCTCAAATGGCAGAGATAGAAATAATGCTAGCCGAACCTAAAAGGTATCTGTTTTGATTTCCTTCTGATGTGATTCCAGTGTCAGTTGAGTCAGAATTACTAAGAGTTCTGCCAGTTGCCTTCTTACTTATTTTTATTTTCATATGTTATCCATCCCATTCTAATTTCACACATACAAAAAGATCTTGATGACATTCTGTTGACTTACACTGTGTCACTGTGTAACCGTGACATTTCATTGCTATCCACATTTTGATTGCATATATGTTCTTGTGTCCATTGTCTTATAGAAATCTCTGCCCTTGTTTGATGTGCTGCTTAAATTTCTTATCATGTTACTCTTGGTAGCATAGTCGTGGCAAAGGACTTGGGAAGAAATCAGTTTTGATGATGATGGTGTTTGCTGTCGAGAATTTTGGCATCCATATCTTTCGCGCTAAAATAGGAGAATCAAATGCAGCTTCCCTTAGTCTATTCCGGAAATTGGTTCTCTTTCACTCTCCCTCTCCTAATTCATACTTTTACATAATATAAAAGAAACTTGCTTCTACTATATATGCATGTTGATTGCACCTGGATTTGTCCATTCACTACTTTGACCAAATGCCTTGTGTCATTCTTGTAGGGATTTATGGAGGCTTCTTATAGCGAAATCTTCAAAGAGGTGAGCTACTTCAATTGTACTAGACAACAAAAACCATATCATAAAATCCAGGTGTCTGGTCAATAAGTAGCCAGAGCTGCCAGAATCCAATATCAATGGATAACTCCCAACAATTATTCTGTCTTAGGAATCTGTATGCCCTTTTTTGTTTAGATATAAGTTGTACCAATGTATGATATATCTTACTATGGGGACTTTCCTCGGGGTTTGCCTTGCATACATTGCCCACACAGTTCCTTAGTTCTTATAATTAAATGGGAAAAGGTAATCTAAGGCATGCCTGCACCAAATTTGGTTTAGACTACTTATTAAAACAACGTAGTTTTGTATAAAATTTATAATTAAAGATTTTTTTATAAAACCCTAAAATGGAAACTTAACTCTTGGGGGTAAAACTTCGTCGTTTTAGCGAAGCTTGGCTAAGGCACGCCTTATATAACATAACATTTTCCCTAATTAAATTCATATGGTTTCTGTTAATATGCTGGCAATATGATGAACAGGACACCAGATAGGTTGCAAGGCTGTTTTTTTTTTTTTTCTTTTTTCTTTTCCTCTCTCTTTCTTTTTCCCCCCTTTGGGGAAATTGGGGGCAGGGGGAAAGAAAGTGAGAAAAAGAAAACCTGGCATTGGACAGTTTGTACTCCTGGTAATTAGATGCGTGTTCAGTAAGATATTATGCTGAATGGGCTCCATTCAAGGTTAACTCCGGTTCATCTTCATCATAATAACTTGGCATGCGTAACTATTAAAGGGTACATACTGAACAATATGAAAGTTAAGAGTAAAAGCAAAAAAGCTGTATAGAAGTCGAGCCCTTCCATTTATGCCATATGTTTCAGAACTTTTAGATTGTTTTTCAATCTCATATTCAGCTAATGGATGGGTTTCATTACTCATCTGTCTGCATTATTACACTTGGTTATGACAATCTCTTTTTTCATTATTTGTTGGATAGGTGACACTGGAATTACCAATTACACAGTCGAAGAGGGAGGAGCTGCACCAACTAGCTGGTAAAATGATTACACATTCATAGCCCTCCAAATCTGTATAACATATATTAATATTCAAAGGAACCTTTTCTTCTTCTTTTTGAATTAGCTTCCACACTTGTGGTGAGAAGCTATGTGGTTAATTGTGCCAAACTGAAGGAATATTCAATTGCTAATCTTCTTGGACTAACCTTTCTCGTATAATTAACCTGGTTCAGGACTTAAACATATTTGCAAAAATTAAGATACTTCTTCTTAATATGTTTTTTCTTTCTCTATACTTCTGTATATTAACTTATTAGTTGGATGAGTTTTTTTGATAATACACATCATGTCTTTAAATATATGTCGAGTTTTTAAAAGGAACATATCATGAAATGTGGTGCGTGTGGTTGATATTGAGCTGTTATTTAAGCCGAAAACATCAAATATAATGGTCGAGGCTGTGGATACATAATTGTTTATTTTAAGTCTCCTGGGCAGAGGTAAACCACAAGATTTATTACAAGATTAATACTCCCTCCGTCCCAAGATGAAAGTCCTGGTTGACTTTTTGCGCATATTAAGAAAGAGGATAAAATGACAAAATTATTCATATTTAAATTCTCATTTAATTGCTTAGTTTTTTGCACATGACTAGTGATGTTCCATAAATATGCATAGGGAATAAAAATATGACAATTAATACTAAGGGTATTATGGACAAATTATTGTAAAAAATAGATTATTTAAGGGAAGTAGACATTTAATTTGGGACTACCTAAAATAGTAATAAGGACTTTTATCTTGGGACGGAGGGAGTAATAAAATAACCTTATTGTGCTCACTTTAAGAGCTAGTGAATATAATTTTAATAGTTGAATGTTGATAAACCCTAGAAACTGAGGTGACAGTTCTAAGAAAATTAGTTTCTAGCTTGACAGAAAGTCAAGTTCCCCAAAGGATTGAAGATTTGGTTGGGATAGCGAGTGCATTTGAGGAACATCACTCGAAACCGAATCTCCAGCTTGCCAGACATGATTTACCCTAGTTCCATTAGTAAGTGGACCTAAAACAGCAAAGATAATCATCTCATTTTTTGCATATTCTGCAGAGATGTTTGAAACCTGAAAGGTAAGAGCTCCTGGTAGCATTGTAGGGTTGTAACTGGATATTGATGTTGTATATGTTACCATACTTCCTTTACTGTTTTGAAAAGCCACCAGTGCTTGTGATCCAACCATGCCTGTTTGAGTCGGATTTATTGCCCATGCAATCCATCCCGTAACAGCCTGTGAGGCTCTGTATGCAATCGCGACCATTTTAGTGGACGGAAAGTAGTTCCAATAGAGATGGGCGTTATGATACGGTAGATCAACACAAGAATTAAAATGCCTATTGTTTGTGAAGGTATAGTTTGAGCAGGTTTGAGCATACGACATGATGAAAAGAGAGACAAAAATTGAGAGCAAAAATGCGGATGTCGAGCTTATGGCCATTGAGCGATTAGTTGCTGAATGTTTAATGACTATAGGCTTGAGATGAAACACTCTTCTGGGCTGGTTTAAGAAGGCACTAAAAAACAGAAGAAACAAAGCTTTGTTGGGGGTGGAAACACCAAGTCACCAACAACATCCACAAATATAAACTAGTATCATGCGGCGCCTGCTCCAAAAAACCTGATTCTATTGGTTATTAAACATTTGTGCTATTGGGGAAGAAAATTAGGGAAGAATGACGGATTTTATTAAGTGATGATGTTGAAAATTGTCACGGTATGCTAGTGTGCTCATTGTAGATTCCTTATTTCCTGCTTCATTTATTATTGCTCGAGTGAAAGAAATTCCTGGCTTTTGCTTTTTCTTTGAATTGTGATATATAAACACACACACACACAACTGTTGATTTTCCAAACTGTACAAGAATTAGGAATAAAACCTACTCAAAGGGTGGAAGCATATGATTAATTCTACTTTAAACTAAACATGAAACTTGTAGATGTAGCAAACTTGTGCTCCTCCTTTGTCTCAACATGAATGTTTCAACTGATTTTAGACACTTTGACGCGTTACTCTATGATTGTTTCCATACAATGATCGATCATTTTCAGTATGAAATTTCAAGACCAAGTTTTTTTTTTTGTGTGTGTGTGTTTGTTTTAAATGTTAGAAGAAATATATTGTTGAAAGGTATGGTTGATCAAAACCTTGAAAGTTGACCAAAACCTGATATTTTAGTGGCTCAGGGCGAAAAATAAAAACGAGACTCTTTTCGAAACATTGTTTTCACCAAAAATAAATAAATAAATAAAAAGTACAAGTTGTATTCAAAAAAGTATATTTCTGGAGCTTAAAACATAATAGTCAACTATAACAAAATATATGAGAATTTCGACTACAACAAAATATATGAGAATACATTCATTGAAAAATTCTTCTTCTAATATTCTTAGAGGCAAAATCTTCAATTAAATGTTAACACACACACACATATGTATGTAAAATTGAGGCCCCTTGATCGGGGGCCTCAATTTTACATGTTATATCCACAATATATGAGTTTATAAGGTTAAGTTATTGTATATACATGTATATAGGTATTTAGGAATGATACATCGACATAATACGGAAAGTTTAACATGGATACATGATACACATTGTATCAACAAAACTCTTCATAATCAGGAACAAAATCAACATGATGGGAAGTATTAAATGATTAACTCGAGATTGAGTCTTGACAACAACTAAAATGACAGATAAAATTATTGTGAGTTCGAGATAAGATCGTTCAACTCCTTGTTATATTTAATTATTGGTTATTGATATTTTCTTAGTTTTTTGACCAGTAAAAACATTCTACGAACTTTATATAGGAAGACGGGCAGGTTTTTATAAATATTGGTTAGTGTATAACCAATGCTCTCTCCTCTTAATGGCCTTTGTTATACAAATATATCACATGGGGGATTAGTACTATGACTTAGTACTAAATGCCAAGGAATGAATGAATTGACCGGGTCGTCTCCTTTTACCCTTTTGTGTTTTAGTTATACTTGGTCTCGTCAAGTTTATTAGTAGTATTTTGGTGACTTTATTATGGTGGAAGACCATGCTATAAACAAAGAGGAAAGCTTCTAGATTGTCAAAGTAAACACTAGTACCTTGCATTTCATATCCATAAATTTACATTATTTACCCAAAAGAAAAAATAAAAAAAATAAAAAATAAAAAATAAAAAATATTACAATCATTCCAATGAATGAGGTGGTTGTTAGCTTAATTAATTAATCAATATTCTCCTTCTTCCTTGAGCAAGTCAACTACTACATTTTTCTCTTACAAGAGAATGGGATTCTTAGCACTGGAAGACTACGTAGATAAGGCTAGGTCACCCACACAAGCCTAGTAGGTGGGTTGTGGTTGTAAATGAACTTTGAAGACCTTATTTTTCTTATTGATAAAGAAAAAATTAGAATTATAATACAAATTTAATACATTGACTCAGGTCAGTATATCAGATTTTAATTCATAAAAAAAAAAAACTAAAAACCTAAACTCAAATGAATACAAATCTATCGCCTATAGACTCCAACTATCAACAACAGTCCCATTGCTTGTATCATAGCAGCCTTCCTTGGTTGAGTCGGTAGCCTTGTATCTGGAAGAATACATACATACAAAATACTTGCAACTTGGACAAAGTTTAAGTAGCCAGGCAGGTAGGCAGGTCAACAATGGCTGCCTCGTAAACCGTGTAAAGCTGGCAAATTTTGTTCCTTAATAAGTTGGCCTAACCAACACCTAAGCCAGGTTAGTTAAAACTCGGGTTGGAAAGTTCAATTCCATTATTTGAGTTTTGGCTTGGGAAATTTAATTTTATAATATAAAGACTTTCAAAAGCTGGTCCTTTTTTTAAAAAAAAAATTAATTTTTTTCTTTTGGTTTTTTGGCCTACCGGGATTAAGATTTTAATATTTTAATATTTGTCAAGTTTGTGACTAACATGAATAGAATAAATAACTATATATAACGAGGCCTGCCGGAGATTAAGATTTTAATAGTATTTGTCAAGTTTGTGACTCACGTGGATAGAATAAATATCTATATATAACAAGTTATTAAGAAATTTTATATACCGAATTAAAACCAATTTAATATCAAATAAATCATTCAAGACTTTTCATTTTTTATATAACGTATAAATTTTTTCGTATACCGTGAAATATGTATTTGAATATATATATATATATATATATATATATATATATATATATATATATATATATATGTATACATGTATGCATGGATTGTTGTCCATGTATAAACTTTTTGCATACCGTGAAATATATATAATTATCTTCAACATTATAGGAAAATGATATATATTACGAAAGTTTACGTTAATTTTTTTATTGTCAGTTACGTGGATAAGTATTAGTAGTAATAATTTTGGAGAGATGTGTAATAAGTGAGACTCTCCTATAATTCTTATCAATCTCATGTATTGATAATCTTCACAATTATAATTCGACATAAATTTATCGCAATACATAATAAAACTCAATATCATATATGTATTATATTAATAAAAAATTTATTAAATATTTATAAAAAAAACGATATAAATTAACCCGTACCTCGCACCAACTATCAAACTTGTTGTCATCAATTTGGTAATTACGGACTAACTTAATTTAATATTGATGTAAGGAAGTATGTTTCATATGTGCTTCTCCACTTTATGGACTGTGTTGTTTTAATTTGTTTTAGTACTAATATTTTGATTAGATGTGAAAATTGTATAAAGGTGTGATGATTGCTCCATTAATTATTACATACTGAAAAATTTGCAACTTGAAGCTATAGAATAAGAACTTTGATGCTGAATTTTTTACACCCGCATTATTAAAGTTGAAGATCTTTTACATTTTATATTCCGCGATTTTTATATCGGGTTCACATAATAGAGCAAAGATCTAAATTATACTCTTTACTCAAAACTTACTGCTCCTTCTGTTCAATTTTATTTATTTTAATTAATTTTTTATGATTAAATTAATTATATTAAAATTATTTTTAAATTTATTAGATATATGCACAAAATTATTATCATAAAAAAGTATATACTTGATACTTCATCCGTTCTCAAAACGATGACGAAAGTACAATTTTCACACAAATTAAGGTAGTGAAAAAATTATGAGAGTATATTTTTTTTCCCAATTTCCCATTGTCCTTGAGTAGTGTGATGAGTTGATATTTATATTGGTTAATATATTTAATTGGGTTGTGGGCAGAGAAAGAATTAGTGAGGTGACTAGTTGGCTATTGAGGTAATTAAATATAATAGTAAGTCAAATGTAATTTTGTCTAAGTAAAAAATTATGTAGTAATTTTATCATCCTTTCGAGGACAAGATTTTTTACAACTTAAGTCATCCTTTTAGATACAGAGGGAGTAAAATTTATTATCGAAGTCAACTTATTTGATTTCAAATTTTGTACTACATTTGTTTAATTATTAATTTTAAAAATAATCAATTTGACATTAAAAAATCAATTAGGACAAGTAAAGTTGAACGAAAGGAGTATAACTTAAGAATTAATTTAAAATGTAAGTTTCACCTAGGGATGACAATTTATCTCGTCCCCACGGTAATCCCTATGATCTGCTCTGAATGGAAGTGGTGATTTTGATTCTGACCAGAAATGAGGCCGAGAATGAGAAATTAACGAATATTATTTATGGGGATTGGGGATGGTAATGGGATAATATTTGCTTCCCCCGCCTTAATCCCTGCCCTGTACCCGTCCCTTGAATAGTTATATATTAATTTAATTAATATTTATACTATTATATATTACATAATTAAAATATATGTCCTTATGTGTGTATATATTATTATTATTTGATTTTTCTTTTTATATTAAAAAATCCCACAAAATATTAATCCCGCGGTTATATAATTCCTCGTGAGGGTTAAATTCCCCGTAAAAATGAGAATAATTATTAAATTTTAATCTTTGTAAAGAATGAGGCGAGCATGAGAATTTTTTATAAGATCGGAGATGAAAAATTACCCATGTACATGGTGCCCTCTCTCTATCTAGAGTTTAATCCAAAATTTTATCTTTTATTAGGAGAGTCTGGGCCTGATCGGTGTATATATTTCCCAGGAGGTTGTTATTTATTTTTATTTTTAAAAAAATTATCCATGTACACGGTGCCCTCTCTATCTAGAGTTTAATTCAAGATTTTATCCTCTATTAGGAGAGTTCAGACTTGTTCGTTGTATATATTTCCCAAGAGGCTGTTGTTGGTGATTTCCGTAAGAAATAACAACAGCCTCCTAAAAAAATATATACATGTACATGGTTATGGAAACAATATATTGTACTCCATCTGCCGGTCTGTTTGTCACTTTGTCTAGTGAAATTATTTATGTTTCATTTTATTTTTCTGGTTATGGAAACTTAATTTTTTTTTGATAATGTGGAGTTTCTCAACCGTAGTCGGACTAATCTCCCCAGTCCGGACCGAGGCGGTCTACTTCTCAGCTTGCGCTGGGTGGCCCGTGGCCCCATGAGCATTGCTGCCTTGACAATTGTTGCAAGTGAGATTCGATCCCAGGACGTCCGAGCTTACGTTGGTATATAGATATACCAAAATATTTTTGTTCATAACCAAAAAAATGATCATTTTATGCATTATGTGAGTATATTAAGTGAACTTCAATCATTTTTGAGTTTTACTCGATCCTCAAAACAAACAAAAATTGGATTCTTTTGTTGGGAGCAGGTAGAGGAAAAGAAAAGGAGTAAACTTGAACTTGGTGGCACATTTAGACTAGACCCTCTTTGTTCCACTATAATTGTTATACTTACTGTTTCAGCTTATACAAAAAAAATTATAATCATATTATAACTTCAATCCACCAGTTGTTCGGGTGATTATTACATTATGCTCCGTTTTAAGCTATAGGATTATTATTGATATTTAAAAATTAATAAAAGATATTTTAAACTCAAAATTAAAATAATTTATTAAAAATTATGAAACAATAAATTTTAAAATGAATAATACTTTTTAGATAGTTTACGATATTCATCGATCATTGTATTAATTAAAATTAATAGAGTCCATGTTTGAGTTTGAATGTCTTACCTTGACTTCAAAAAATTATTAATAATCTTATATTTTGAAACGAAAGAATACATTATATCAAATGATTTTTTGAACAAAAAACTTTCTAAGAATACAATCAACCATGTTTATTAGAACCAGTGATGTTTTTGATAAATATAATCGTCATAATTTGAAATTTCAAATTTTATGCTTCAAAAATCTCTAATTGCGTTCGATTAATACTTCTAGAAAATACTCTTTTTATATACTCTCTCCTTTTTATTATGTAGGACATTTAAAACATGATTTCAAATCTCTTTAATAGTTATGTGGAATAATTAATATTGCTGTAAAATTCTATTTTTACCCGCAAGGACTCCTCTCTCTCTCTCAATTAGTCTTGGTATGCTAAATCCATTAGGACTCCTCTTCTCTTTCTCAATTAGTCTTGATATGCTAAATTACTTGGAAACTAATTAAGTGATTGAATTAATGAGATTAAGGGTAAAATAGGAAAGAAATCGAATATTTCTCCTCAAAATATGCAAAAGTCTTATAGTATGATTTTTTTTTTCTCTCGACACGTCTTACTTAATGAAAATGAGGGAGTATTAAAATAAAAACATGTCGAAACTCTTATTGTGAATAAATACAATAACATATTTTATAATTTTTTGTACGTGAGAAAATAATAATAAAAAATAATACGAGAGAGATCCATAGAATCCGGGTGGCTCAATATTAATGTGAAATGGCAACAACTTCAATGTTCCACTTGTTACGGGCTATGTCCTGCAAAATCATCCTCATCAAACTTAAGTTATGATTTATTTAATAAAATTGTCATCTTCTTATGAATCACAATATTATTATTATTATTATTATTATTATTATTATTATTATTATTATTATTATTATTATTATTATTATTATTATTATTATTATTATTATTATTATTATTATTATTATTATTATCTACATCTCTTTCCTTATCACACAATTGATCTTAATTATTATTATTATAGTAGTATGTTAGAAAGACAAGACGTATCTATATTAGTAAGATTGTGTTTTCATTTTATTACTGATTTTATATTGTTATTGATGTGTTATGTGTTTAATTTTTGCATGGTTTTGTGGGATCGAGTTTTGGTAAAGTTGGATTAATTTATTGTAGAGAAAAGGATTGGAGACTAATCAAAATATCAACTACTACTGTTTAGGCGTGATGCTATGTTACGACATTTTTGCATAAGCACATGCAACTTCTATATCTTATTCCATCAATTCCTCAAATTTCTCCCTTTAATTAATTTGTGAATTTTAATTAGAAAGACAAGACGTTTAAATTTTAAATTGTGAGTGAATTTTTCATTTTAATTTTCAAAATAACAGTTTGTATTTTAGTTTAAAAATATTAGCTATATTAAATTAACCAAAATCAAACAAATTCACATTAATTTTGAGTTTTAAGATTTTGAAAATATATTGACTAAGAAAAAAAAATTTAAATAGAACTCTTTTTATGAAATAGGGGAATATTAATTGACAAATTATTTTAATTTGCCTTAATTTGTAGTTTTCAACTATTCAAATTAATAATTTTTTTTCTTATGTCAAAATAAATAAATAAATAAACTTGTCAAATCTTATATATGCCCTCCCTCCTATATTTTCTTTGTGATCATGAAATGCAAACTACATGTAGAATATTTGTACCTCTTTTTTCCAATAAGAATGGTAAAACTAAGAAAAAAAGTCCTCAAGTTGTAACGTCAAAGTTGTTGGTACCATGCAACTGCCCTTTCCTTTGTTATTGTTACTTCCATCCGCATATTCTTATTGTTATTTCCATCCACATGGTTAAATTTTCTTTAAATATAAAAATTTACTGATTAAAATATATAAGCTATATACTTACTAGGGTACGTACGTATAAGTATTGGAGTATTGTTTTTTAATGGAAATTAATTTCAATTTTACATTTTTTAAGGGATAAGAGAAAAGAGTTTGATATTGACACGAAAAAATTATGGGGACCAAATTATTGGTTCTATTTGGACAGATATGTCCTTATTCGCCATTATAATCCGACCACAGCTAATTGTCTAATTGTAGATTATCCAAATAAAAATAATTGTCACTTGTTTCTATAATTTTTGCCTCTTCAATAATAATACTCAAAATATACACATAAATTAGCATTTGATCTTTAGTTCATGTAAATGTGTAAATAAACTGAGTCGAGCTGAGTATTGAGTTGTTCAGATTTAATTCACAAAATTTATCGAGTGTAAAATAAGGTTTGATTGAGACTCGTTTAGCTACCGAGTTGAGCACGATCTCAAATCGAGTTTGAGCAGTTTGAACTTTTCGAATGAATATGATCCGAGTATCAATAAAAAATTATAATTTGAGAATGTTCGAGTAATTTATTGAGCTTAAAAATTTGTTCATATTTGAATCATTTATATTTCAAGTCGAATTCCAATCGAACTTTTAATCGAGTAAGTATCAATTGAGTCCAAACTATTTAGTCATTTTACATCCTTAAGTTCATGTGACCTGATGGCTGACGAAATTTGTATGCATAGGTGACTTGGTGAGTTATTAGGTAGTGTAAGTTTAGGGTGTACTGACCAAAACCAAAAGATTGTACTACCGGTACTACTACTACTACTACAACTACCACTTTGTACTAATAATGTCTAAGCAATATATGGCCATAATGTTCCGACTTCCGAGTACCATTTTAGAGTTTAGGTAAAATGAATATTTGTTTGAAAAATGATACTCCTTTCGATTTAAAATAAAAAATACAATTTAATTTTAGAGATCAAATAATAATATATTAAACCAAATGATAAGATATTAAATTTACAATTGATGTGAATTTGACTTTAAGTTTTAGATTCAATTCTCACTTAAGTAAATTTATTTCTTTTATTATGGGAAGCTTGTTTCCTCTTTATGTGAGATTATTTTGTGAGTTTATTTCTTCCTCCTTTAGTGAGGTTTGATAGGTTCTTGAGATTGTAATAGTAATGATGTATTTGATTATGAAATTATATTGTATTTTCTTAAACGTAGGACTTTAAAAAAAATAAAATAAATGTAAATTTATTTAAATTTTGTTGACACAATTATTATAATTATATAATAATATATAATAAAAACTACTAATCACAAAATTTATTTCATTTTAAATTTTTATGAGTCATACCAATTTTGAAGTTTAATATGTCATCGTTTGACCTCAAAAATCAGATTGTATCTATTATTTTGGAATTGAAGGAATATCTTATAACTTTAATTATGTATCAACTTTTTAATTATCAGTTAGATGAATAAATATGAGTGATAATTTTTTTTAAATATATATAATATAATTGATCTATCTTTATAATCTTATTAAATTTCATGTATTAATATTTTTCAAAATTATAATACGGCACAACACTATTGAAATACTTAAAACTCTATTAGTTTCCACACTATTACTATAATAAAAACAATACTCTATCCGTTCTATATAATTTGATTTGATTTTTTAAAGTCAATTTTAGATATTTTTAAACTCAAAATTGACATAAATTTTTTTAATTTTAATTCATAAAATGATGAATATTGTAAATCATTTAAAAAATATTACTCACATTGTAATCTTTATTGTTTCAAATTTTTTAATGAGTAATCTCAATTTTGAGTTTAAAAATATTTCAAATTGATTTTCAAAAGTCAATAATGATTGTATAATTTAAAACCGAGGGAGTATATTATAATAATAATAATAATAATTGTTATTATTGTATTTGTATCTGTCTAGTTGGGTAAACACGTGAAGGACATCTTATTTAGCTCCTAACACAAACTCTCTTAACCAGGTCATCATCATTGACTAACTATGACTTCATTAATAGTGGATGAATTCAAACGATTTTACTTTTCTTTTATTTATTAAGAGTTTTTAGTATTAAACTGTACATTCATGCACATGTGTATTATTTATTTTGCTAGGTCCAAAGGTACATTAATTTCTTAATTGTACACCCCTTTTGCTTTTTTTTTTCTTTTTTTTTTTTTTGGGGGGGGGGGGGGGGGGGGGGGGCCGGGGGGGGTTGGGGGGACGGGCCTTAATTCTTATGTACAATAAATGTTACGACAAAAGAAAGGAACGACAATAAAATAAAGGAGCGAGGACGCACATGCTCCACAATCACAATTCACAAGCCACGTTTAAGTTTACTGGGGAATCTAACGGTCACATTGATAATTTGTAAAAACAAATTATTAATGTCTTTTACCGGCACAAAAATAATATTTCTTTCGTTTCATAAAAAATAAAAATAAAAATTGTGCAACTTATAAACTTTTTAAAAAAAATTTAAATTTGTCCTTAAATATAGTGAGTATTTAGTTTAGTAGTATTGAAGTTATAATAAAATTATGTTGTTATACTTGAGAATATTATATCATTTTATATTATATCATAAAAAACTACTCTTTTTATAAAATAGTATTCTTCTTATGAAACGGAAAGAAGACAATATACAATTATGATACAGAGTGAGAAATCAACCTTGATTTGATTAAAATTTTGATCCGTTTAAAATTACGAAACTCATAACCCACAAGTACTCTTTTGAAGCGCTCAACAAAATCTACAAGACTCGTGTAGTCATGTTCTTTGGCCATGATGCATACAAATTTAAAATAAAAAATGTATTAGAAAGATGGATGATTTTGGGTCTTTTGAAATGTGTGATACTTTTATAAACTTGTTGATTTTATTTTTTTTTATCAATTTTTAATTAGAATTCTTTTGGAATATTTTTATTATTTAGGGATATTATAAGATCATTCAACTTCTTATTAAATTTAATTATTACCGCCATTTACGGTTTTTTTAGAACCACCGTGTATTCTTTATTCCCCTGTTAAGTTGTACTTATTATATATGATGCCAAAAAGCAAAAATTACCAACTATATATGGTGGACCGACGGCATCTTCAAGTCCTAATCATGTTTATATTGTTGAACAATCTTTTTTACAGGGGAGGGGAAGAAATTTAATTACATCACTGACGCGTGTTTGGCATTAACATTTCTAGTACTTATCTTACAAGTTAATTTTCTTTTTTAAAGGTTGAAAGTTGAACCCAGATGTGAACTAAGGGGAGTGGTTGAGACATGGAAGACTAATCGGAAAACAGAGACATTTCAATTCACTACACCCTTCTTTCAAAAGTTCAATATATATATATATATATATATGACATACCCAACATACCCCCTTTAGCGACGAACCAGGTGACGGTTTGGTCCGTCGCCATAGGTCTGGTCCGTTGCTAAAGCCTTTAGTAACAGACAAATTTTAGCGACGGACCCGTCGTTAAAGGCTTTAGCGACGGACCGGACTTATGACGACGGACCAAACCGTCGCCCGGTCCGTCGCTAAAGGGGATATATTGGGTATGTCATTTAAGGAGGTATGTTGGAGATCTTTCCTCTCTCTCTCTCTCTCTCTCTCTATATATATATATATATATATATATATATATAAGACATCTTAAATTGACCTAAGATAAATTATCTTAGGTCACTTCCAATACAATATCATTTGATCGTCAACTTAATAATTTAACTGCACATATGTAATAAGTATATAAAAATATGAGATTATGTAAAATTTCGTTTGATTTGAAGTTATGCATCAATAACTTTATAACAATAGAAATTACTAAAATCCGAGGTGTCGAAATATATACTTATATACAAATTATTTACACTATTATAAAAATGATATTTCCATACCTCAAATCAAACGAAACTTTACATAATCTCATATTTTTGTATGCTCATTACATCCATACAGTTAGATTATTAAGATGATGATCAAATGATGTTATATTAGAAATGATCCAAGATAACTTAGGGTAGATTTAAGATACCTTCTGCTCTCTCTATATGTATATATATTACATATCTATATATAAAACCAAAGACTTTCTTGCCTCATGCTTTCTAATACCAAACTTTTCTTTGTTTCCACTGGACTTTTTTTTATATCAATCAATAATAGTAATAATAAAATAATAATTTCTTACATATGCGCTAAGATTTGATTTATTCCGCAAAACAGAACTAGTCAACAACCCCAACAATCTTTTTCTTCCCTCCCACCTTCCTTGACATCTTATTTCTATAAAAACTATATATGAACCTTCCTTCTATCTTCCATTGATAAAACCAGGCTTTCTGGTACAAAACTTCATTAGCAAATTGCCTTGGAAATCAAACCATATTCTAAAAACTGGTTTTCCAAGTTGGTGATCTTCAGCGTCATATTTTCACTTGTAATCAAAATGGATAAAATTATGAAAACACTGGTGTTTTCATGCATCCTCTTCTCTATATTTGCCTCATCTTCTGCTCAAAATTGCTTGAGCTACTCATTCCCCAACAACAATAAATACAGCACATGCACTAGCCTTCCTGTCCAAAACTCTGTTTTACACTGGACTTACCACCAAACAAACCACACCGTCGATATAGCTTATCGACACGGTGGAGTCTCCAACTCACAGTGGGTTGCTTGGGCACTCAATATTAATGGAAAAGGAATGATTGGGGCACAAAGCCTGGTAGCAATCAGGTACTCTAATGGTTCTGTAAGTGCCCACACCTCGCCTATATCTAGTACTACTACTCAGTTGGCAGCAGCTCCTTTGAGCTTCAATGTTCCGAAAATTTCAGCACTTTTTACTAATGGTGAGATGACCATATTTGCTACTTTAGAACTTCCCAGCGGCCGTACCAATTTTAACCAGGTGTGGCAAATAGGTCCACTTTCTGGGGCAACTCCTAGCGTGCATAGTTTGAATTCAGAAAATACGAATTCTGCAGGAACTGTTGATTTTAGTTCTGGTCAGACTAGTTCTGGTGGCGGTGTGGGAGTTTTAAGACGACGGAGAAAAAATGTAAGTGACTCAATCTCTTGATTATAGCTGTTTGAGACTAACTTTTAATTTGAGTCTTGTTGAGATCTGATGGCAATTTTTTTCAGGTTCATGGTGTGCTGAATACGGTGAGTTGGGGTATTTTGTTGCCTTTGGGAGCTTTGACAGCTAGGTACTTGAAGGTGTTCAAGTCAGCTGATCCAGCCTGGTTTTACCTTCATGCCGTATGCCAATCGTCAGCCTACATCGTAGGGGTAGCCGGATGGGGCACTGGCCTCAAACTCGGCAGTGATTCTAAAGGAATTCAATTTGACAAGCACAGGAACATTGGCATAACCCTATTCTGCCTAGGAACAATTCAGGTACCTAATTCTTAAAACAAACTTATCTGCAGACCAACCTAACATGTAGCACTCCTTTTTTCCAAAACAAGACAGAAATTTTGTCTTTATAAGTAAATTTGTGAATTCCTAAAATTCAAAATCGATTTGACTTTAGTACATAAAATTTCTCAAAATTGATCGTAATGGTACTAACCCTTTTGCCTATAGAAACTTTAAAGAAAAGCGTATTTTAGTTCCTTCTATGAATGAAAATATAGAAGCCACTAAACTGATGTCATCCTGTTCGGCATGTAGGTATTTGCCCTGCTCTTGAGACCTAAGAAGGATCACAAATACAGATTGTACTGGAACATCTACCACCACGCAATTGGATACGCAGTCATTATTCTAAGCATAGTCAACATCTTTGAAGGATTCGACATCTTGGACCCAGCAAAAAAATGGAAGAGAGCTTACATCGGCGTTCTGATTTTTTTGGGAGCTGTCGCAGCAATATTGGAAGCCATTACATGGTTTATTGTTCTAAAGAGGAAAAAGGAAGGCTCAGATAAATACCCACATGCCACTAATGGAGCAAATGGAGCAAACGGATATGGTGGTTACAGGTCACAACAGGCAGCGTAGATCGTATTATATGCTAGAAATACATTAATTTGTGCTTTGTTATAAGCCTGCATTTAGATTGTCGTCTTTTTATATGCTGAGTGAGGATTTTTTGGGCTCTCTATGTTGAGGGGGAGTAGTTTTATTTTTTGATGTTGTAGTTATTCTTTGACTTGCGACTTTCTTATTATTACTCTAGATTAGTATTTTGGTCATTGTATGGTGTAAAGTTTCTTTGGATATATAGATACATATATAACCATACTCCATGTTTCTCTTTTTATGTTTATATTACTTTTCTTAATATTAAGATTCTGCTTATCATTCTCAACTACCTCCCAGTGAAACTAAATACCCGGTGGAATAAATATGAAAAATGATGCTATAATCAAATAATATTGTTGAAATAATAAAAGCATCAAAACCAACTCAAACCAGGCAAATGGTATTACATACAAGAAAAAGGTTCTATTAGACATGAACCATCTTACGGCCAAATAATCCGGGTATTATGCAGCAAATAGCAAGACTTGAGCATGCATCTATTGGCAAATACAACATTTTAATCCAGAAAAAATGGGTTTACTTTCTACAAAGCAGTGAAACAGTCGGTTAAACTTGAATTTTTTTTGTCATTTTACTATTTAAGTGATATCAACATTACGGAAACAAATATGGACCATAGTTTTTTGTATTCACTGTAAAAGTGATAATCGTAATCATAGAGGTGCTAATGATTCTTTCCAATGAAGAAGACAGTTACTGAAAAGGAAAAAAGAAAAAAAGAAAAAAAGAAAATATATATATATACACACACACACACACAAGACTAATCAGTTTAGTGTTGCATTTATTTTATTAACAGGGAACCTCACATCTTTCGCGAGCTGCAGATTGATTTCCGGGTTCAAGGGTAGCAATTTCTTTCACAACTTGAGCTTTGTCTGCTTCAAAGACCTCATTCTCTGAAGCAAGTTGGACTAAAATAAGTATCAAATGACTGCAGTGCAAAGGAATTAATGATATAATGTTTGAGTATTAGAAGTTTCCATACCTTTATCAAACCGGAAGTCACCAAAGAATCGTAAGAGCTTGCTTCTGTTTGTGACAAGAACGTTCACAATCTCAGGAGGCTTGTTTTGATTAGCAGCAAAGAGCTAGTGGCAGAAAATAATTGAAAAATATCGAGTCAGAAGAATCTAAATCAGGAAAAGAAGCAAGAGGTGTTCGTATACACACACAATATAAAAACTAAATCAAGTATTTTATACACCACCTTGAAGACATGAAATGCTTCTAACTGGATTGTCTTGTTTGAATCCTGAAAATACAAATAAGCAGGATATAATTATAAATAAACAGTATTGCATTGACATTTATCTAAAATGTAAATTTGCATATTTGTGTCTATATGGAGACAAACAAACAGTATATATACCCTGAGCAGGTTCATGAGGATCCTCATATTGTCCAGTGAGCTAACATACCGCACCATCACTGAAATATTTGAACGATCCAATAACATCATCCCTAATAACTGCAGTATATGAAACAATCAGATATGGAATTGTTGTTTAAACTTCACTAAAATACAGTTCTAATAAAATGATATAGTTCTGATTATCCAAAGGCACATAGTATGTCCAAGAGATCTATATCCATTACTACAGTAGAGAAGCACCAGAAAAAACATGATACATCTGATGTGAACTCATACTCTTCTTCTTCTTTTCTTCTTTATTTTCTTTTGGATTAAAATAGAACTTTATTAGAAAGAAACATAGTGAGGGTATGGAGAAATGTCAATTAGAGACATACATCCATAATTATTGATAGTGTAAACCAGGAAGCAACTTAAAGGGGGAGAAGATATAGAAAAAGAAGACATGGGGATGATTTAAAATAAAGAGAACATCTTAGATATGACATTAACTGCGTAATTACATAACAGCAATGCACAAAATCCAGAACATCAATACTGGACCTTGACAGCATGCCTTCTTGTGATGTAGTTAGGAGACTCCAGCAATTTTGAGTTGTACTCTTGGAAAAACTGTAACCAAGAAAATAATTAGGATCTAGTTCAACCAACTATTAACTGAACTTTGAAACAAGTAATTTACAACCACAAATTGCTGTTCTATATGTGACTTCATAAAATGTCAATTATCAGCCCACAGATATCTAACATTTGCTGCTCATGAAAATTAGATTACAGAGAATTATTCTGGAAGAGTGAGAAGAGAAAATGATATGCAGGCTGCAGCTGTTAATTTTTTGCCAGCCACTGGGAAATAGATAAACATTAGACTCAGATCCAACTAGGTTTCATCTTTGTATTCATTCGCCAGTCACCAATCTCAATTTTCCTTTTCATATTACAAGTGTTCTCCATTATTTCCTGCACATGACATCCCTGGAAAATGGATGTGTGAGGGGTGAGAAATAAGCTTTAGACGTGAATAGCTACCCCTTTTAGTTCATGTGAATTGAAGAGGGAACCCTAATTTGAGAGGGACTGTTGAAGATAAAATAATTTCGTGTTGTGTAATTGGTTTGAGTATTTTTAATTTTGGGATTATATTTTGTAACAAGTTGTAAGTCATAACTATAGTGCAAAGTCATATTTTTTTGGTTAATAAGATCCAAAAGGCTTATCGATCCCAGGGGGTGGTTTTGAATTAGAGACATTAAAAAAGTTGAATCGACGTCGACTATTACCCCTAGCCTTCCAAGCTAATGTAAGATTTCCAGCTTGAGGGGGAGTGTTAGCGAGGATTCTAGAATCATGATTACTGGAGTGAGTACTGAAGTTGGGACTATTCTAGATCAGTGGTATTCATTGAATACTACTGATTTCACTGATTAATTTCCTTTGCACCTTTAACTTAAAGTCTTTTAAGGCTCTCTGTTGTACACTTTATAATGTGGAATAAGATTGTCTTCTAGAGTTCACATTTATCAAGTAAAATTTCACCAACGACTACATTTTCAATTTGATATATAACTGCTTTATGCAAGTTCACTTGAATGAACAGTAAGTGAGCAATTGCAACACTACTGATGCTGAAAAACAGGACTACGAAGATAAGATATACAAGAATGAAGAAGAAAGCACCACAAACATTTAAATTGTTAAAACAGTTGCTGTTATCTCGCTGGTTTTCTTACAAAGAAACTTTTGTACAACAAAGGGTAAATTTGCTACTTTATCTATTATAATTGTCTTAACCAACTCATATCTTCTGAGAGGACGTCAAAGATTATATGATTCAGGTATAATTATTAACGACTCATAAGCTTTAAAGCTAATTATTACTGCAAGTATGAACATAAAAATTGCTAACTAAATACGGAAACAATTACGTAAACAATCATAATCAAGGACCCTTCACATTGTTTTGAAGCTGGTTTGACCCTTCACATGCCATATTCGTATTCATATCATTCTTAATTGTTTCTCTTAAACAAAGGCAAAGATGGTTATTACTATTATTGTTTCTTTTACAAAAGGCAAGGTAGAAAACTAATCCTTAGTGAGTCATATGGCTCGTCAATTCTCTAAATTGTAGTACAGAAAGCAATAATGTTAAGCCAAAAAGTTCAATTATCAGATACTTGTCACCCTTGATCTCAGCCCATGCAAACTTGTTGACAGTTTTTGGCCACTTCTTATGCAGGATTTAGATATGGAAAACGAGAAGAATTCAATATTCGTGCACTAACAATAACCCATTCTCTAATTGACATGAGTCACCTTCTATGTTACATAATGAAAATTTGAAGTAAAATTCTTACTTACCCACTCATAATTTCTTGAAAGAAATTCAGCAACAGTTGATTTATGCCTTGTCAAAAGCTCCTATAGTATAACTTAAAATAAAATTAGTTAAAGTCAGCAGTACCACACAGAAAACATAAATTCACACCTTATATATCACAACAAGTTTTAGAAAATTTCCTAAGACAGTCATTAAGTTATTTATTTTTACAAAAGCACGTGTAATTTTCTTGGAAATTTTGAACTATTCTACCTAAATGGAAATCTTTCTCTAACATGAAATAATAATTTTCAAAAAGTAAAAGAAACCTTCAAAGACTTAAAAAACACCCTTTTGCAGTAAATCCTCTATAGGGTTTGACTTTGATGTTGGAAGAAAATCTGACATATATGAACCCCAACTAATATTAATGAACTGGAAATTATAGATTGAAAATTGTTAAGAGTATATATCTTGTTCCACATCGAATACTTTGAGAAAATATGTCTAGTATATAATGACTTGGGCTAACTCTTCTCATAGCCAATTGGTTTTGAGTTAGAGAGCTTGATGTCTTTATATGCTAGACTTGGGCCCATTTATAAATCTATTATGGTATCAGAGCGGGTTATCCTTGGGCCTAATTAAACACTTTTGTTGGTCTTCATTCTTACTCACTTGCAGTCCATTTCTTAACGGTCAAAGTTACCCATATCTTAACTAGTACCACTTATCAGTTGGGTCAGTAGTTGCCCGTGGTTTACTAGATTTCTTCTGAGCTTGTCTTATTATCAATTGGGTCAGTAGTTGCCCGTGGTTTACTAGATTTCTTCTGAGCTTGTCTTATGACTGACTTCTTCTGGGCTTGTTTATCTTGTGTGGTTTCATATTCATCAAGTCCACATGCAACCCTTAATACACCGAGTTACACATAAGGGGAGTGTTAGAGTATATGTCTTGTCCCACATCGAATACCTTGAGAAAATATGTTTAGTATATAATGACGTGGGCTAACTCTTCTCATCGCCAATTGGTTTTGAGTTAGAGAGCTTAATGTCTTTATATGCTAGACTTGGACCCATATATAATTCTAATAAAAACACTGCTGCAGGCCTGGCACATGAGAAGGTATATATGATTCTTAGCACTACATAAACTTCCAGGTTGATATATAGGAAAGAGAGATGAACAAATCAATATACCAAGAACCAAAAAAGGTTATGACACACACACACACACGCATATATATATATATAGAGAGAGAGAGAGTCTTCTGAAAATACTCAACTTTGAAAGTTGCTGCTGCATCTGATGCTATGTCAAAATTTGGATTTTGTATATAACCAAAGAACTTCTTCACGTGCTCCGTTTCTAACATGTACCTGTTCATTAGATGATAGAACAAGGTAGCCCCCACCTAGTTAGACAAATAGTCTAAATCCCATTTAGCAAACAGAGATGCGTAACAAATAGTTCTTAAATGATATGGAAAGTAAACATATGGACCTCTAAACCGCATACCTAGCAACAACCTGATGACGAATGCAGTCTCTCACAATTGCGCCATAAGATAAAGCAATTTCAGCGTCTTCATAGCTAACCATTCAACCAGATGTACATTATATATTTAATATTTTAATTGAAAATCAAATAAAAAATATACACCA
The DNA here is from genome assembly GCA_034770075.1 of Aralia elata. Classification (NCBI taxonomy): domain Eukaryota; kingdom Viridiplantae; phylum Streptophyta; class Magnoliopsida; order Apiales; family Araliaceae; genus Aralia; species Aralia elata. The sequence continues at coordinate 22,716,617 of CM068377.1, read as the reverse complement.
AGTTGGTCTCCAAAAAATCAGGCAGAATTGTTAATCTCAATTCACACTTTCAGTGTGAGTAATCCAAAATATGTTGAATTCTCCGAAATTAACCACAAAGGGAACCGCCCTAAGATTTAGTTAAAGCATATCATGACCACAGAGGTTGAACAGATAGTTAAAGAAAAAAAATGTTCCTTTAATTCTGTTTCAGTTTAATGAGGTCATTGACTGGAGACTGGAGCCTCTTTCCTTATAAGTAAAAACATAATAACCAGAGAGACACCAAGGAAGTGCCATCCAAAGACAATCCGAGTAAACAAAAAAAACAGGAGAAAACTGTGCCACTAAGACATATAACCTACACTATGTCCCTAAGCTAAACAGTGAACTCTAATAAGAAGTCAATAAAAGCAATGGACGAACCATGAAACACCTCATTCTGCCACAAGAACATAAGACTCGAGAATATGTATTTGAAATGCACCATAGACTGTTCCCTTTGCTCGAAATATCTAGAATTCCGCTCTCCCCTAAGCACCCACCACAAACAATGGGGAATCATATCCCATATAGCATGCTTCCTCTTTGGAACTCTAACCCCCATCCAAGCCCACATAAACTCCACCACAAAAGCAGGCATAACCCACTGCATTACCCACAACGAGGGCACTATACACTTTAAGGGTGATTTCAGTATGAAGAATTAAGATTTTCTCTTTCTTGGTCATTAGTGTATTAAGAGTTTAACCAGTTTCTATTCATTGAAAATATGCAAAGATCCAAGAGGAAAGCAGCTGGAACATTGGTGAAAGTGCAGCCATAATTTCTACAACGATACAGTATAAGAACCTCTTCTAGATTCCTAGATTTCCTCCACAACCAAAGTCTGAAAGATACTTTCTTGAAGGATTTTTATTGCTGTAGCCAAGCAGCTTAAGAAAGTGAGGACATATGAAGCTCCAATTGCTATATGGTCGAAGCTTACGTGAAGAGATAAATTGCAATGCTTCAGAACATAGATAGTTGTCAGATGACTTGTTGGTGTTATCTATTTGTTTAGGCATGTAAAGTTTTAAACAAGATAAACAAATATATATGACATTATTTGAGGTGAAAAATGACAGCTTGCTGCGCATAAAGATGCAGATAATTGAGTTTAAGAATTTCATTCAGTTCCTCAGTTGGGTTTTTCTGTTTTTATAAAAGAATTTATGCTTCCATTAACTTGTATGCATAATCTATGAACATGAATGCACTTTTTATTTCATTTGTTCCAGAGGAAAAAAAAAAGAACCAGTAGGAAAACTTGACTGGTGGTAACTTTGAAAAGATGAGCATATAATCCATGGAAATTTAATTGACTGGTGGTAATTTTGAAAGTTGTAAGTGAAAATACCCTGGCACCAAAATATCCACAAGACCTATATTACGTTCCAAGTAATCAGAGGCAAGAACTTGTGCATTGACCCTTTGTTTCAGCAAATTCGCAATCACAAGAGTTGCATCTTGACGGCCCTGCAACATATAAAACTCATTGTGATTTGCAATATCAAAAAACAGATTAGGAATGAAGTCATGAACATTTCCAAAGCTATGAACAATCACAAACTGCAAGTATCAGAAAATAAGTGGTGGGGGAGGGGGCAAAGTATCTACATAGGTTTTATGTCCAAAAACTGAAAATAAATAATCAGTAAACTAACCCCCAAATCTAGTTTAGGAAGACAAATGATTAGAAGGTGCATTGTGTCTCCTTTGAAAAACTCTTGCGTCAACTTCGCACAAGCTTCTGAAGTTGGCTCTGATTGATCACTACCGTAAAGCATATTTCTCATCTCCAGAATGACTCTGTTTAGTTCAGACAACTGTGAAGGAGTGAAGATGTCAGCACAAAACTCTATTTTAAGATACACTGCTACACAGCTTGCAAAGTACATATAAATTTTCCGGAAATTAAATGGCTATGGTTACTGATAAAAACATGCCAAGGCCCCATATAAAACTCTCCACAAAAAGAGTCTCATTTGCAAAAATTACAAACTTTAAAGATATATTTCTATTCCATGTTTACCCCTAAATTTATTGATAATGTTTAGTAGTGATAGCATGATAATGGAATTGTTATGGCAAACTTGAGGACATTCTGTCATTTTATATTGAGCAATGATACATTACCCCGAAAAAGCTTTACCCAAATTACCCAGAAATACAACATGCAATGTTGTACAGTACAACCTTCAAAAGCATTTTCAGGTAATTTGAGCAAAAAAAAAATTCGGGCAAAGTAGATTTGTCCTTTAATATTACCATTGGAAAAATGGGACTCCTATTGTGGAACAATGGGAACAAGGCAAATAATTCCTAGGACACTTATACTTTGCACCATTGCTAATACCATTGAAAAAATAAGAAGAAAGAAAATGTTAGGTATAAAGAATGGACCAGTACAGAAGACATACTCCTATATAAACTGGGAAAAAGCAGTGGTTTTGGAATTTGGAGGAGTTTTATAATCTCTCCAAGAGCACCCAGTTAACCTTAATTATGATATATAATGCTAGTTCAAAACAGTGTTGTCAAAGATTCTTCAATTATAATAGTCTGATTCAATCATGATCTATTGATCTTATATGTAACATAATCTCTTGTAACTGATCCTAATAATGCATTACCATGGATAAAGTTCTTTATATATACTGAAAAAATATACAAACTCTTCTGTATTGACACACTGCATTCTCATTTTTCCTTTCTCTTTCATCTTTGAAAAACTCAAAAAGGTGAGATTAAAGTCTGCATGCAATAAAGACTGGAATGTTCATCATCGTCAAGACGTCAACCTCTTTGGATAATATCTTATATTTTACAACGTGTCCAAACTATTTCTAGCATTACTCTGGTCATTACTCATACGTATAAATACAAATAGTTACGACATATAAGATAAAAACATATATTTGTAGAAAAGTAATCCAAATTTCAAACAGGTCCTAAAACTAACTATAAAAACACTTCTCCCTATTAATGGTTACTGATCAGAGAATGTAATACTCCTGTGTGTAGAATACATTGACTAATTGACAACAAAAGGGGGGATTTTACCTAATGGTGGCAGCTTCGATCATACATCAAGATATTATTAATGTTGCCAACTTTTAAAATTGCCTCTAATTTGTTGATTTGCCAGCTTTTCCCGATCAATAGTTGCATAAAATCAAACACAGACGCACATAACCAGACAAATCAATTACAAAAACACAAAATCAATGATAATGTACAACAAATAAGAGCATTCTGGCAAATCGTAGAACATGATAGCAACCCTACCTTTTCGAGGCGCTTGGTTTGGCGGGTCTCGGTGGTTCGGTCGACGTAGACGAGGAGGTCGCCGAGATGAGAGACGAGCTCCGCCGGAGTCCGGGTCTTCGACTTGAAGAGGCCCTTCATTGGGAACACACTGCACGTACAAACCACCCGCTCCGTTTCGTCCCGAATTTGGGTGATTAATTGGCTGTTTTGTTCCTGATTGGGGTTTAAGAATGAGAAGAAAAAGAGACACAAATTAATACGTTCCTTCACCTGCCTGAACGTACAATTATTTACAAACAGAAGCAGGGAGGGGTGTAATTTTATGGTTATGGAGGGAGAAAAGGGACTGTTATTTTGGGACAGGTGATGTCACCGTTTGATTGAAGGAGTTCGTTATGATGTTGGTTTCGAGAAAACGAAGAGGAGTGGGCTCGCGTTTCTTTAACGCGTTTGGACTTTCTCAGGTTATATCTATTCTATGGTGTTATATTTTCTATTTTCTGTTTATTGTTTTTTTTTCCTTTTTTAAGATATTTTGTGATATATATATGTATATATATATATATATATGGGGATAATGGATATACACAGTCGTATAAGTTTTTTTTTACACAGTCTGCCAAAACGACGTCGTTTTGGCAGATTTGTTTTTTTTAAAAAAAATAAAAGTCTTCTTCTCTCTCCCAAATCAGGTTCTCTCCTCTCAAATCAAAAACACAGTTCAGGGCTTCTTCTCTCCTCCCAAATCAGGTGCTCTCCTCCCAAATAAAAAAAAACACGGCACAAGGGTCTGCTCTCCTCCCAAATTGCGGGCTAAGCTCCTCCCAAATCCGAAATCGCTACCACTCTCAGCGTCTCCGAGCTCTCGTCGGCCGCCGCGATTTCAACTCCTTCGACAGCCACGATTCCACCTCTCACGTTCACTTTCGTCACTTCTACTCTCTCTCTCCGACGCCCGCCTCTTCCTCAAGGTCTTTTTTTTCTTTTTTTTTTGTAATTTTGGGATTTTAGAATAAAATTGATTAATAGTTGTTTAAAAATGTTTGGGATTCGCTGAAAATGTTTGATGGGTTTGTACAGATTGACTCTGTTTTTGAGTATATAAATCAAAAGCCTGTTTATAAAGGGAATCTCACATTTATATTACTCGATCAAATATTTGGAGTTACCTCCCATCTATTTGATAAAATGCAAGAACGAATTACTTTTGTTTACTTAGGGAGAGAGGTTCTTGGGATTGTTGTATTACAGTAACTGTAAATGAGTAACAAAGTTTTGACTCAAATATTGAGAATGTAAGTGACAGGGGAGAACAAGTTGACTACTGAATATGGAATTACGCATCTGTTATTTCTTCCTGAAAACTACTATTGACAATTCACACTATTTAGAGTCCTCCATTGCTGTTTGCTTTGAAGTAATTAATTTGTTCATGTTATGGTACTTTATGCACAGACTAGAGTTTATTAAAGTAGTTGCATAGTTTGACAACATAATGCATTTTGATGATTTGTTAACAACATATTCTTTTGGATTGTTATAAACCATAATCTCTTTTCACCCAAGGTTTCTTTTTTTGTTATATTTGGAATTGTTTTTCTCTGAAGATTTTTCCTAACTTCCATCCAAACACCGGGATATGTTATGGTTTGTAAACATTTTAAAATGTTCTGAATGTTTTCCAGTGTAAAATATTTTACATTGAACCAAAAGAAGCATTAATCTTATTGAGTGCTTAATTGTTTCAACTGAAGATTAGGCTTTAGGGCACTATGTATGCTTATAAATTGGAGGGAGGTATGACAAATACCTACTGGAAAAAAATGTCAAGTATATTTTTTGTGATGAGAGATCATACTAAGCTACAATTTCATATTCCTTATTATTTCGTTATATTTATTCTTCATCCAGACTCCAATTTAAGTTTGAAGGTCAAATTGATGTCATTTTCGTTTATATATAATATTCTCCGTAGATTCGAGATGAGTCACATTTACAAAATTTATGTATTTTAAACTTTGGTTTGGTATAAATGTTTGACAACATTATATAACTTAGTTGATTGCCGGCATTATATCTAACCAGTTTATAATAACACTATTTGCATGAAGCTGCAGATGTGTTGCTTAGTCAACTGCAACAGCTAAAAGCAGAGAAAAAGGAAATGAAGAGGCAGAGGAAAGAAGAGAATGCCAAATTGAAAGTTGTGAGGATGCAAGACAAGCTTGAATGTAAAGGAAATTCAAGCACTTCTTCAGAATCAAGTGACTGTGAATGTGGTGAAGTTGTTAACATGAGCCGTAACCGCCTGAAAACTGAAGCCCCCACACATTCAAGAATCAGCCCATTATCACAAGCAGGAAACTACCATTGATTTGCAACCGGCAAATCAACAAGCAATATCGAACAAATTTGCCGACAAAAAATGTAGCAGCACAGGGAAATGTACTAGTGTTAGCAATGCAATTTCCACAAAAACAAGAAGTTGTATAGCTTACAACATTCAAATGTTATAAAAATTGCAGAAAAATGAAATATCAAACTGTGATAATAATCAACTACTCTAAGGATTTCAATTCTGAATTCTCGTATGGATTAATAATCTTTTGTAATAGAATACGACAATCTCATTTATGTTTCAGTATTCTACAAGTGCATTAATCCGTCTATGCTAAGTATGCGAATTTCTGGCTTGCAAGTCAATTGACAAAATTTTGTCAACATTACAAGTTCACAATAACACTTGCTCTATACAATTATAATATCTAGTTTCAAAGGGCATCTTTGGATTCAATTCTGACTGTGCAGTGGAATTATTGAACGAACTAGGTGTTTGTCGCCAAGGTACAAGTCCTGATCCAGCTATTGAACTCCAATTTTTTATCGAGAGATCTTTGATTCTATCAGGCAGTTCGTGAAGGATACGTGAAGGTGGCGGCCATGCAGGATTTGGTGTCTGAAACAAAGAACATCAATATGTAACTGGAACCTGACAATCAACAAAGTATATTTTAATATTTTTGTTCTTTATAATCTAAGTTCATTGCTTATATTGAGCTAGTCAATACATTTTTGAATCATGAGCATCACCAACCCTGCAATTTATCAAAATTATCTAGTCAATACATTTTTGAATAAATATATAGTTCAAATTAAAAATCAAGAATAAAAATTGTAAACAAAAAAATTCAGAGGAAAACTATAATTAACGTATCAAAGAAAAAATGTCTTGCATAAAAAAGAAAAAGAATATAGCTTTCCTCCAACAATTAATATCATTCTCTCCCACAGACATACACAGAGTGCTTCTATAAGAAAAATTCAAATCTTCTAAACTCCTTTTGTGGGACAAAGAAAAATTAGGCACTCAATAAGATTAATGATTCTTTTGGTTCGATGTAAATTATTTTACACCGGAAAACATTCAGGAAGAAATAACAGATGCGTAATTCCATATCCAGTAGTCAACTTGTTCTCCCCTGCCACTTACATTCTCGACAATATTTGAGTCAAAACTCTGTTACTCATTTACAGTTACTGTAATACAACAATCCCAAGAGCCTCTCTCCCCAAGTAAACAAAAATAATTCGTTCTTGCATTTTATCAAACAGCTGAGAGGTAACTCCAAATATTTGATCGAGTAATATAAATGTGAGATTCTCTTTATAAACAGGCTTTTGATTTATATATTCAAAAACAGAACCAATATGTACAAACCCATCAAACATTTTCAGCGAATCCCAAACATTTTTAAACAACTATTAATCAATTTTATTCTAAAATCCCAAAATTACAACAAAAGAAAAAGAAAAAAAAAGACCTTGAGGAAGAGGCGGGCGTCGAAGAGAGAGAGTAGAAGTGACGGAAGTGAACGTGGGAGGTGGAACTGTGGCTGTCGAAGGAGTTGAAATCGCGGCGGTCGACGAGAGCTCGGAGACGCTGAGAGTAATGGCGATTTCGGATTTGGGAGGAGCTTAGCCCGCGATTTGGGAGGAGAGCAGACCCTTGTGGCGTGTTTTTTTTTTTGATTTAGGAGGAGAGCTCCTGATTTGGGAGGAGAGAAGAAGGCCTGAGCTGTGTTTTTGATTTGGGATGAGAGAACCTGATTTGAGACGAGTGAAGAAGACTGAGATGTTTATTTTTTTAAAAAAACAAATCTGCCAAAACGACGTCGTTTTGGCAGACTGTGTAAAACAAAAACTTGCACGGCCGTGTATATCCATTATCCACTATATATATATATGAAAGAAGAAAGTCTAAAAGAGGATTGCATTTCTAAATGATTAAAAGTTAAGATAATGTTTTGGTGGCCAAAGATTGGATAAAAAAGATGATATAAAATGAAGTGAATGGTAGTTATTGGTAATAACCATTACACTTATTAATTATAGGTTGTTGATAATATGAGAGCAATATTTATGTTGTTAGAGCAAATAAGTATTTAACGATATTTTTGTATTTATTTTAACTACATTTTAAAATTTTAGCGACACTTATTATTGCTGCATAATTATTACTCTGACATTATAATCTGACACATCATTTTATATATAATTTTTTATAACCGTCTTTTATAAAAGTTATTAATACCTTGCAAAATAACACATTTACATTTAGTTATTGTTAGAACATATTCATATTGCCTCTAACCAACTTTATCCAAAATAAAATATTTAACTTTTGTACGTTGGGTATTATGGGTTGATCATCTTATATATTATATAAGGTCCACTTGACAATCTTTTACAATCAATTAGTTTTAAAATTCTCTTTTGAAGTAGGTATTCGACTGAAATAAATAGAAAAATTATAACATTTCATATAAAAAGTTGATTTTAATAAATAGATGAAAAAGTATATCGAATATCTAAACAATTTCAATTTTTCTGTATCATTCTTTCTATATTATTTTATTTCTTTCTATATATTTTTTAAAGTTTGATCCAACTTGAAATTTGTACAAACACTTGAAGACTCGTATCAAAGTGTCATCTAGATTTGACCAAGAATAAATGTTAAAGTTAATAATGTCACTTAAATTTGTACGTACATGGTGACATGATTTTAATTTCTTAAAAGGGTTAAAATGATGGGGAGTAAAAATAAATATGCATCAACTTTATGACGTACCTGCGACGTTATTTTCATAACACAACTTTTCTCGTCTAGTTACAACTTCTATCGCTCTTATGATTACCTGTGAATCATAAAGAAACATATATACATGAGCAAAACAATTGCTCAACAAGTATATACTACTATAATTAATTGAGATTCCACAATTTTTTATCAGAGCCTTACTAAAAATTTATATAATTCAACTACATTTATTGTGAATAACCATACAACTGCTACACCATTAATGAATATTATAATTCATTTTCACACACACAACACCACACATTCTACCGGCTGATTACCCCGACAAATCTATTTCAAATCGTCCACCATCTGTGTTTCCACAATATCGAATTTATTTATTAATTTGATATCCACAAACCATCATTGATAGGTTTACCACATGACTTATTTAATTATAAATCAAATCCACACGATAACTACATAATCACATAACTACAAGATTGAGCCAACTTACTCGACATGTCCACATATATACCACTTTTATAGAAAAAATGGAGGTGAAAACCATTGACGCTGAAAAGCTTCGCTCTTAGTTTCTTCACGTTTTACGCAGCCGGCGTTCTGCTCCAGGTAAATCTTTTTAATCCAAACTCAAAACTTTTACTCCCTCTGTACTAAAATTAGAGATACCTTTTCTTTTCTTAAAACTACTATTCAGAACTAGACATACATTTTTAATTTTAAATTATAAAGTGAGATGAAGTTCTTAACATGTCTAGAACGTGTAGATAGATTGAAATTTTCAACTCTTAAACGGTGAAAATTTCTAAAATAACAATTTGTTAATTTTTTTTAATAGTTTGCGCTTTATCTAATATCTTTTTATCTGAACCTTCCTATTAAATTATAACCATTGTATACTGTGAACTTTTGGACTGTGAACATTTTGGACTTTGGAGTTTACATTTAGACAATGAACATTTTAACTTGAACTTTCTATTTGAACTATGAATATATAAGATTGTTAAATATTCCTTGTACCATGAACCCTACCATTGAACTTCCTATATATGAATCTTGGACAATATCTTTGAACTTGAATAGGTGTGAGTGAGAAATGATGACAATTTAATTTTTTTTGACCAAGTGAATCCAGTCGACTAAATAGATGTTGAACACAGTCAATTGCTTTCTACTATAAACCTGTTCTAACTTGAATTTACTTTCCTTTTGTATTTTTGATATTGAGTGATATTCCCTCCGTCCCAAATTAATTGCTCAATTTTGACTTTTTAAAGTCAAATTGACTATTTTTAAAACTAATCTTTTTACTATTTCTGCTAAAATATAAATGAAGTGATTATAACCAAAAGAAAGTATATACAATTTATTACTAACCCCAATTTTTATAATTTTAGAAATATATTTATATATGCTTAATTATTAATTCTAAAAATAGTCAATTTGACTTAAAAAAGTCAAAACTGAGCAATTAATTTGGGACAGAGGGAGTATTAATTTAAGTGCAGGGATCAAAACAGAAAAATAAAAAAAGTAAATAATACATAACACACAAGTTTATATTTGGTTCGGCCCTTAATTTTCTAACTAATGGTCTAAATCCAAGACCATATATCAATTGAAGCGGGTTTCCTTTAATATAAATAATCACTTACAAAATATTAAACTCTTTGTATAATAGACTTCACAATTAATGTAATAACCCAATATTTTCGATAAATTAAAATAAGAAATTTTACGTATGAATTTTTTTTATATAATAAAATTATTTTTATTATATATTAAAGCAAGTATGGGAATATGTGCAAGGAATGTGATTATGTAATATGTACATATATATTTATTTTATATATGGTTTCAAGTAAATTTCTTATTAAAGAAATAGTTGATAATTATAAATTATATTCTGTTAATAATTTAATTTTTTTATATTAAAGATTTATGATTATTTATAAAAATATGATTACTATATTATTCAAAGGATAAATGTATATTTTAAGAAATGATTATTAATAATATTATTATTATTATTACTATGATTATGGATTTTAAATGATTAATACAATTATTGTTACAATTGTATTTAAAATGGTTGTATGTGTATTATGAATAATAAGAATTTATTTTCTCAAGAAATTTGAATACTAAATATAAGTATTGATTATATTTGAATGCATGTATGTACAACATGTGGTTCAATGTGTATGATAATTATTTATCAATGATGATAAATATGTTATGACTTATGTGAATAATGCATGTGACTAATTGTTACTTAAAACATGTCCTACTAATAGCCATTTAAATTAGTGGACTAACCTAAGAATATTAATATTAAACAATTAATAAGATAGTTAGTTAATTAAATATTTAATTGAAGTGAATATAGTAAGTGAATAAATTTGGTACATTAATTAATATGAGTATTAATTAATGAAGACTATGTAATATATGAATGGTTAATTTTTATAGTCCAATTAGTAAGGAAAACTAGTGGACTAGCTTAATTAATTTAGTAACCAAGCTCACTCATTTATTTAATTGTGGACTTGGATAATTAATGTGTGGACTAATTAAATTAGCCCAATACTTATTAAATTAGTAACCAAGCATGGATTAAAAATATTTAAAAACTAGTGGCATAAACTAGTTAAAATGAGCCCAAAAAGAAATTTTATTAAAGCCCAAATGTTAGCCCACTTGGGAAAGCTTTTACCAACTTGATTAATATATTAAAGCAATAAAAGGAGACAAAAAAACGGGACAATGAATGAAGGAGGCCAGCCGACATGTGTACTACATGAGGGTGAGGTGTTGTGTTTTTAAGTGGTTGCTTGTATGGATGAACAAAAAAGTACCAATTAGTAATAATAACCCATCACCAAAGTTTTCAAATGTGTAAGAAAGTATACTTGATAATAATGGCAAAATAGATAGATATACTCTATGTATCTATTGATTATGTAAGTATTGGATTTAATAAAACAAACCCATTTTATTTCTCTCTCATCTCTCACTTTCCATTTAGCTAAATAGAAAGAGAAAAAGAAAAACAAGAGAGAGAAAAGTGAGAGAGGCGGCAGCTATGGAGGAAAAAAAGGAAGAGAGTTTTTGGTGTGCTCTAACTCCATAAACAAAGCCTAGGAAGAAGGGGAAAGGAAATCAAGCAAAAAGGTATAACAAAACCCTAGTTTATTTCTTCTTGTTTTGATTTGATTTTTGATGGTATAAATTTATAATCTTGGTCTAAAACCCTTAAGCTATATGTTAAATAATATTTTATGCTTGGTTGTGATCAACTTGTATGTTGATATGTTTAGTTGATTAAAAAAAGAAAAAAAGGAAAACTAGGTTGTTTTAAAACAAAAGTTAGAAAACCCTAACTTTTCATCACTTTGTAAGTGTATAACTTGAGATCTGTAAACTCTTTTTACGATCCGTCAAAAAGTAGTACTAGATATATAAGTTAACTACAAAATCTAAGTGGTAGAACTCAAAAATAGTTAGTACAAAATTCGTATGGACTGTTTTGGTACAAACAGTCCATATTTTTCTCAAAAACTGGAATGAGCCCGCTGACTATTCACATCCAGGGGTAATTTCGTCAACTTTTTTGCTCTAAAAATTATAGAACAATTTGGGGTGATAATATGTGAATTTATGTGAGTCCTGTAAATATTTGAAGATTTTTGACCATGTATAATGAAAGTTATGTATTTTATCGTGAAGGACTATTTTCAAAAGTACTCTTGAATAACTCTTTGTGGTTAACTCCAAAAATTATGAAATTATTACTGGGAGTATATGTATATAGAAGGAACATACCCTGAAAATATTAGAATTTTTGGATGTAATTTAGATTTATGAAAAATGTAGCAATATTTGGCTATTTTGGACTATTTAAATATAGTAAATGGATGTTCAAAATTCCGAAAAAAATATATTTTTATAAGGGGACTATATATAGTCTATTTTCAGAAAAGAAATAATTTTGAAGTTGGTTTGCTATTTTTTGTGTAAATGATGAAGTTATGTATAAATAAATTTAATTAATTATGTGAAGTTAAAAATTTGAAAAATGGGATTTTATGACTTGAGAACCTTAAATATAGTTCATACAGATTTTTGACATGGGTTTCGGTCATTTATAAGGTGGTATAATATTTATGGCATTTTAGATCGATTAAATGAATTATTTAATAAAATAGAAAACAGTTTGAATCCAGCTAGCTGAATTAGTGAATCCAGTTAGCTGAATTAGTGAATCCAGTTTGCTGAATAGTGTAATTCAGTTTGCTGAATTGAATAAAGTGAATCTAGTTTGCTGTATTGTAGAATAGTTCGAATCCAGGTTACTGGATTGAAAATAGTTTGCTGAATTAGTGAATCTAGTTTACTGGATTATTAGATAGTTTGAATCCAGGTTGTTGGATTGCAAAAATAGTTGACTGAATTGAATAATTTGAATCCAGGTTATTGGATTGTAATCCAGGTTGGAATCCAGTATGCTAGATTGGAATCCAGTTTGCTGGATTGCCATCCAGTTTGCTGGATTTGGAATCCAGTTTGCTGGATTGAGTATTTAACCTACAGAATCATAAAGAAAGACTTATATAATGAAAAGACTTAGTGTTAATTCATAAAGTAGTGGTACAGTCGTACTCTTTAGTAGTCGATGTATAGTATCTGGGCTAAAAAATTCCTTCAGGGAGCGGAGGTATATACGAACTAGCAATCGATCTAACTCACTGTGAAAACAGTGTAGACGAGACGAAAACTAGTTTGTTGGTTGTTTGTGGGAAACCACTCAGCATACTATATTGAACACTGTTAAAGACTCGATGTGTACTACCTTTAGAATTGAATGCGAATGATGTTAATGTGTTATCTAATATTTGATTATGTGGTTGAATGTTAGATAATTTACTTGTAAAGAAGTGATATTATAAAGTATAATATGATTTGCAGATTAAAAAATCAATCTTATAACTGATAGGTCTTTCAAAAGAAGTTAACTTAAATTGCGTAGCAGTAGTCAACGACCAAGGCAAGTGTCCTATCCTTTTCATTTACTTTATGAGATGGATTCCGTTTATGCAAGCTTTTAACTCAATCTATTATTGAGCAACTATTCTATCCTTTTCATTTACATTATGAATTGGATCCGTAAGTTATGCAAGTATCTTACCTTTTCATTTACTTTATGAATTGGATCTGTGTAAGCATGTCCCTTAACTCAATTTTTTATTGTGCAAGTTTCTGACTTACACAACTTCGTACATTGTGCAAGTTCCTAATTATCGTTATGATTCTTATATATACAAAATTGTGCTGTTTTAGGCAAGTATCCCATCCTTTGCATTTACTTTATGCAATGGATCCATATGTTATGCAAGTATCCTTAAACTTTGTTCAAGCTATTTATTGATTTCAAATATCTCGATATTGTCTCATATGATGCATTTATAATCAAAATTATTCTGTTCTTTGTGCAAGTGTCCTCACTTGTACAAATTGTTATGATTATTATAAATTCGAAATTCCTTCGATTCGTTCATTGTTAAAAGTATCTCATTACTGAATTACTATGACTCATATTGAAAATTTGTATTCTAAGTTCGGTTATGTAAGTGTCCCCACTTGTATGAACTATTGTACATTATCAATTACCCTTGAATTCGAAATTCGTTGACAAGTTCTGATACATACTATTAAATTTCGGTATGTATACCTAATCTAAAGATTGTCTACGCTATTTGACCAGCTAGACCTAATTCGAAAAGCATTGTTGAACAGTAATTAGAGTTCTCTATTTATGAACTGTCTATTAGCTATGTCTCATCTAATTATTTTCGGCTAAACTAATATTAAATTGATATCGCATAAAACGTTCTATTATTAGAACTAATTCATTATTAAAGATATATGCCATTTGATTCGGCTAGATCAAATTGTTATAATATGTTGAACTCAAAATATTTCTTTGAAAGCAATCCAAACCATATTGATGTGGTACGGACTCATGATATAAAACTGAGATGAACAACCCTGAAAAATAAATCAAGAGAAACTTTATTGTCGGTAACCCGACCGCGCGATATATTTGAGAATTATGCATAATCTCGGGTACAATGAGGCTGATCCCCTTACGTACTTGCAGAAGAGTAAAGATTAGTTTTTATAGCTAACTTTTACTCTTGAGGTAGTCAGTAATAAAATAACTGATGATTCCTCTAGCAGTTCTTGATCCATTTGTGATCACTCAGCATGAAATCTGGAAATAACCCTATGTATTGAATATTATCGCATAATTGCTAATCCTTCATAATCAATTGAATATTATTGAATCTTCGAAAGAATATTAACTCTTTCATTCTTGATAACTCAACATGAAATTCAAGAAAATTCTCGTTACTTGAAATGACTTATTGTTCAGTCATTTCAAAGAAATCTTAAAATGATTTGATATGTTGTTAAGAATAGTTTCAAATGACTTCACCACTATTGATTTGCGGTAGAAGTAGTCCTCAAAGAAAACATTTACTTCTTTCAGCGCATTATTATTACTTGCTGAGCAATTGAATGCTCATTCTTACTTTGACTTAAATGTTTTCAGCTAAGTGTGATCGACCAAAAGGCTCTGGCAAAGACAAGGGAAAGGAAAAACTGAAGGAATAAAGTTGTATGGTGTTATCTGTAATGATTAGTCTTTTGTATTGTGATCATATATATTATGTAACATGTAAGGAATGTAATTAAAGGTTGTCATACCTGGGGAATAGACAACTCTGATATAAAATATTAAGTTTGTAATTTATTAAACAACTCAAAGAAATGGTATCGTGATGCACCAAGTACGGGTTTCAAGTACCCGGATTTGGGGGCGCCACAATTAATCTTGAGCAGATAACTCCCTTGAACAACTTTGTTTCTTTTGAATAAATCTACTCTCTGAAATCTCTTTGTAGTATATTAAAAAAAACTGTGCTTCTCTCTAAAGCCTTTTTTTTTACAAGACCAGAAATTAAAATGAAAAGGATTTACAACTGAAAGCATGATCTTTAACTAAATAATATATAGCAAGGCTTTTATGATAGCTAAAAAAGAGATGAGAGCGTTATATCAATTTGAGAGCTCGAGTGTTTCAATTGAGTTTCTTTGAATGGTATATAGCCTGATATTTATAGACTTTTAGAATAATGACTATATTTTTGAAACCATAGAATATGTCTTTTTTAAAACTTTTGTTTTCAAACGGATTGAGCTTTTAGTAATCCAAAACAATTTCAAACTCTAACAAACATGATCAGGATCTATTTCTTATTTAAAAATAGTTCCCATATACTTTATTTTTATATTAAGGTATTTTTTGATTAACAAAGGGAGTAAAATTGAGATAGTCAAACATAGTTGAATAGTCAAAATTATTTTGAATTTGACAACAAAATATACTCTACACTACATCTTTTGAGTTTTGACATTTTAAATTGTTTATTCACTGACCAAATCGGGTCGGGTGATGAGATATGGATCCCCATCATGACATGTCATGTGTGCTGCAGGAAGTGAGAGCCACAGAATCCTCTTCAACCTCAATTAAAACCAGCAGCAGCAATGCTAGTAGTTCTGCACAGGATGGCTTTATCTTCTTCATCTCCGGCTTATTCTTTCTTTACTTCCTCTCTCCGGCTCTCATCGATAAATCCTAAACCCTCATCATATTTCTCTTTCCATTCTCCCGTCAAAACCTTCAGCTCCATCTCCAATCTTCTCGCTCATAGAGAAATTAGGGGTTTTAATCGCCGTGGACTCTCAACAATCTCCTACGTTGCCACCGATTCGTCGCAGACGGCCGTTGTTAACAAAGAAGACAAGTCAGCCGATGAGCTCCCAGAAGAGAAAATCGTCCTTCCAACTAACCAATCATCGGAAAAGCTTCTGAGAATCCGCCACACAGTAAATTCTTCTCTCTGTAACTGTATTTGCATCCAAACAAAAAAGAAAATAGTTGGGTTCTGTTGGTTAAAATATTTTGTAATTTGGGTTTTATTATTTTGCTACAAAGAAAAAGATTACAACTTTATCAAATGTTTATTATGGTGCGAGATACCACGTAGTGCAATCCTTTCTTTTGTCTTGCCATGTTATACTTGTTGATGGTTGCTTGAATTTGTCTAAAAAGCCAGAATACTTACAATTGGCTCTTTTTCTGCCACTTGTCACTTGTGCTGTATATGCTTGTTTTTTACGACTACATGATGTGTACATTATAAATGTTCAGAACTGCATATCAAAAAATTTGGCGAATATTCAGGCTAAAATACCTGTGCATGGATGCAGTGTGCTCATGTTATGGCCATGGCTGTTCAAAAGGTCTTCCCAGATGCAAAAGTAACAATTGGGCCATGGATTGAGAATGGCTTTTATTATGACTTTGATATGGAGCCTTTAACTGATAAGGACCTGAAGAGGATAAAGAAGGAGATGGTGAGCAGACCACTACATAATTACCAATATTGTTCTTTTTCTAATAATGTGGAAGGGCCGCATACTTGGGAAACTATTCATTAGCCTATTGTTTCAGGGTACGGAATTTATTTCTTAAATCATCTGTAGGATCGCATCATTGGTCGAAATTTACCTCTAGTTAGAGAAGAAGTTACAAGAGATGAAGCTCAGAAAAGGATAACGGCCATCAATGAACCTTACAAAATGGAGATTTTGGAAAGTATCAAGGAAGATCCCATCACAATTTATCACATCGGTAAGACTTGTCCTGCCTATTTCTTTTTGATTTGTTATCTTTTCAAAGTAATTAAATATTATTGCTGCCTGATTCTGTGCTCAGGCTTTACTTACTGGTGCCTGTTTTGCCACTTGAGTAATTAAGTTGTAAATGTGCTCAAAGGTCATCTCTCTGCCCAGTTTTCCATGAAACAAACTTTTCAAAAGTGAAAAATCCTGTGTTCTATTGGTACCCTTTCAGCAAATGGTATTTAGAGAACTGATACTTTATTTTTTCCTTCTTTAAGCTGATTTCACAATTTGAAGTGTTTCCTACTAATTCTTGTTATGGACTTGACACTTGAGTTCAAATCTCCAAACAGTTGCAACCGGATGCTCTTAGATATATAAGAGTTTTGAGGTTCATTAAATCTCCATCAGCGTGTGGAGTCTAGTAAACTTTGCTATATTCCTGTTTAACTGCAATTTAATTGCATGGTTTAGTTTGCAGTAGGATAAATATGTCCAGAAATATATGCAATTCTTTCTGTACCAATTGTCTTACTCTATTTTCTTTCCAGGTAATGAATGGTGGGATCTTTGTGCTGGGCCTCATGTTGAATCCACTGGAAATATTAACAGGAAAGCTGTTGAGCTTGAATCTGTTGCTGGTGCTTACTGGAGAGGAGACACAAGCAAGCCAATGCTCCAAAGGATTTATGGGACAGCGTGGGAGAATGAAGAGCAACTGAAGGCATACATTCACTTCAAAGAGGAGGCTAAACGCCGGGATCACAGGCGTATCGGCCAAGATCTTGATTTGTTCTCTATACAGGTATATGTTATCCCTGAATCTGATTTTCCAAGATGTTGTGAACTTCAATGCTTTGCTTGCTTATATACCTTTTACTTCCACATATATAGGCTATAGCTGTCTGCTAAGATGAATTTATAGAATGAAACTTGAGCTTCTGAAATCTGAGTCTAAATCTGCAGGATGAAGCTGGTGGAGGTTTAGTATTCTGGCACCCTAAGGGTTCTATTGTGAGACACATGATAGAGGATGCCTGGAAAAAAATTCACATTAGGCAAGGTTATGATCTGCTGTATACTCCACATGTGGCAAGGGCAGATCTTTGGAAGATCAGTGGCCATCTGGATTTCTACAGAGAGAATATGTATGATCAGATGAAGATTGAGGAAGAGCTTTATCAGCTTCGGCCAATGAATTGTCCTTACCATATTTTGGTTTACAAAAGGAAGCTGCATTCTTATCGGCATTTTCCTATTAGAGTTGCAGAACTAGGAACAGTTTATAGATATGAGTTATCTGGAGCCTTACATGGCCTTTTTCGTGTAAGAGGTTTCACCCAGGTACATTTTCCTATCTCAGATTTATCAGGATATGTTAGATTATATATTTAGCTGTTTTGATCATTAGATCCTATTAGTAGCTATATGTATAATATTTTACTGGACACACCTATATAAAAAAAGTGTTTACTGCACACCCCAATCTGTTTACATAATTAGCTTATGAGTTTCCATGCTTTCACACAACTTTTGAGGTCAATGTAACTGTAATAGATTGTGAAGCGCGTAATTTTAGTCCTTCCTGTATCAATGGGCCACATGTTGGGATCAGACAGATCAAAGCTGTGCTTATGGCCCATTTGCACCTATATAAAACTAGGGTAGAGGTTGCTGTGTGGCAAACTGCATGTAAAAAATGATTAAGAGGAAAATTTTACACGTGAGTTTCGGACTATCCAGTCAATGATATAGAAGGAGGTCATATGCAATGTGGAAACTTACTACTCTCAACATGCTTATTGTAGCTTGCTTGATATTCATACTAAACACTATACTGCAAGATGATATTATTTGTGATCTAGCATCTTAGTCTGCTGTCTCTGTAAACACCAACATCTTACTTATAACTGATATTTTTCTGTTGATTTTACAGGATGATGCCCACATATTTTGTTTAGAAGATCAAATAAAAGATGAAATCAGGGGTGTCCTAGATCTTACAGAGGAAATATTACTGCAATTTGGTTTTAACAAGTATGAAGTGAACCTTTCCACAAGGCCAGATAAAGCGGTGGGAGGTGATGACATATGGGAAAAAGCAACATCTGCCCTTAAGGATGCTTTGGAAGATAAAGGGTGGAGTTATCAAATTGACGAAGGTGGCGGTGCCTTTTATGGTCCAAAGATTGATCTCAAGATTGAGGATGCTCTTGGAAGGAAGTGGCAATGCTCAACTATACAGGCACGTCTTAAACTCTTTACAGAATAATATATACTTTGATGATAGGTTTTCTAGGGCACGAGTTATTTTGGCAACAATGACATGCTGATACCTTGAGTTCTCTGGTTGTAATGAAACTTATAAATGGTTGGATCACTACAAATTTGATCTTAGACTAGTAGTGATAGACTCCACGGCACGCTTGCGTGAGGTGGTCGTCGCCCGGATCGTTTCTAACAAGTTGATAGGATGGATAGCTTGCAACACCTTAACCCCTCGCCTATATGTAGACGGTAATCTTGGTACAATTGCTTGCTTAGGAAATTTGCGTAGGGTGAACACCAACGACACCTCGACCCCTCGCTTATATTGAAGCGGTAACCTCGGTACAATCGACGATTGATGCGGTAGAAGACGCCACACACAACTATGATTGGTTGTATGATAAGTCAATTATGAATCTCAAAGAAGAACTAAGGAACACTTAGGAATTCTCAAAGAACCACAAGTAGAGAAACAAACTCACAATAATATTGATAATGCTGAAAATTGGTATGAAGTTGGTTGTACAAGCCTAACATCACTTGGTATTTATAGGAACTCATGGTGTGCTAACCCATCACCATAAGTCAAGATCTAACAACTAATCACATCACATGCATCAGCCATCCAAAGAGTTTATCACCCCAAAAACATGTCCATGTGATGTGCTAAAAAGTCCAAATCTGACAACTAATGATCAGCACATTGCAAGCTATTTTTGCATTTGAAAACCACCAAATTTGGACTTGGGCAAAGCATGAAAGTTGTAGCCCTAGAAGTGTAGGCAAATTTAGGCTTTTGAATCACCTCATTTGGAGTTTGGAAACTCAAGTTATGGCCAAAATATGAACTGATGTCAAACTAGTCCAAAAGTGCGGAAATGCTGATTCTTTTGTGTCGGTTCGGGTATGCTTGCTTCCAATGTGTTTATGAACTTCGCGTGCTTGTAACCCGTCTCTATAACCTCTATGCTCGATCCAACCTCGGTCCATAATTTATGAATCATCCCGTTAAGTCCTTCTTTGAAGCGTTTAGCTCGTGTTCTCGTAATGGGTCCAAGTGGCATATGCAATGGATCCACTTGTGTTTTGTCAAGGGCTTGTGAGCTAAGGATGTCCTCATCAAGTAGGCTGCAAGCTTGGAACATTCTTTTTTGACAAACAGTTGATAAGTTATTCTTTAATTGACCAAGTCTTTTTTCTTCATGTGTGCAGGTTGATTTTAATTTACCGCAGCGTTTTGACATTGCATATGTTGATTCAAACTCAGAGAAGAAGCGGCCAATCATGATTCATAGAGCAGTTCTAGGATCCTTGGAGCGATTCTTTGGAGTGCTTATAGAGCATTATGCTGGAGACTTTCCATTGTGGCTTTCTCCAATTCAAGCTCGAATTTTACCAGTGACGGACATGCAGGTAAAAATTGCTTCAACTTCCATAGGTTCAACAAATCGTTCAAATACTTTTATCAACATAATAATTACAGTTGCATTGTGAAGCCTGGTTAAGCAGGAATGTGCCTTCATTTCCTTGAAAATTATTTCTGTTCAAACAACTAAAGAATTCTTAATCTTCAGAAGCCCTGTATATTTCTGGACTCTTTAACAGAATTGCATGTGTCTACAGCTTGAGTACTGTAATGAGGTGACCCGCAAAATGAAAGCTAGCGGTATTCGAGCTGAAGCTTGCAGTGGCGAGCGGCTCCCGAAGCTCATCAGAAATGCTGAAAAGCAAAAAATTCCTTTGATGGCTGTTGTGGGTCCCAAGGAGGTTGAAACACAGACGGTTACAGTTAGATCTAGGTTTTCTGGGGAGCTGGGAACCATAACGATTGATGATTTTATTTGCAGAATTGAGCATGCAACTGAAAACAGAACATTCATTTGAAACGCTAGGAAGTTGGAAATTGTTGGTTATACTGGGATACTATTTATTTCTTGTATAACATTCATATCTACAAATAAAGCAGATGTATACAATTAAAAGTAGAACCTTGTTTCTTCTTTTGAACCACAATCTATATTGTTAAACCCTACTAATTTCCAATTTGGATTATATTGCATATGTGCATAGGTGTAATTGCTATAATTTCATTTGAGGGAAAGTTTTGGACCATGGAAGACTCAAAGAGTAGTGCTATTCTTTCATTCGAGGGAAGGTATTCTTGTTTTTTTTTTTTTTGGATCTACATTCGAGGCGAAGTTAAGTGAATGGGGATACCATTGCCTCCGTTACATTTTTCATTCGTTTTCTCCGTTAAATATTATTTTTAGTGACAATTGATAAAATTATTTGTAGTGAATATAATTGCGTCATTAAATGTAATATTTTTGTTAATGTTGTCACGTCAAATGTATGGTAGAAAATTTAAAATTTTCGTCCACCATTCACATTTTGTGCATGTATAATTTTCGTGGGAACAATAGTAATCTGCAATTTTGTTCAATCACTATGTGCCACCCCTAAATATCTCAACTCCAAATATACACCAAAAAATCAAAAAACATGTTGACCTCAGGGACAACTTACCTAAATTTAGTCTGCCTGGATATTAATTATTTGTGGTCTCAACCTCCATTTTTACCAATCTTTATATAAACCCAGTATAACATATTCAAATTTTCGAAAAAAAAAAATTTCTTCTGAGTTTCAAAAAAACCAAGGTATTAATACATTGCCAAAAATCCAATGGAGATGACTGTATCAAAATCAATTCAAGGAATTTTATGCTTCCTACTTTTGATGTCATTAATCAAAAGAAGCCAGGGTGCCATTTTCGACGTTAAAAAGAGTGGAGCAAAGGCTGATGGTAGTTCCGATGATAGCCAGGTTTGACCGTTTTCGATTGCATTTACACTATGATCAATCTTGTAATAATGCCATAATTTTAGACGCAATTTTATGTTTTGAGATTAAATTTTTTATATCTATTTTTTTTTTGTTTTTAATTTTAAGTAGGCTATTATGAGTGCTTGGAAAGAAGCATGTGCATCACCACAACCAAGCCAGCTTGTAATTCCGGGAGGGACCTATATGGTTGGTCCAGTGACATTCCAAGGTCCCTGTAAGGCTCCCATTACGATTCAGTCTCAAGGAAATTGGAAGGCTCCAACAGACCTCAACAAGCTTAAATCACAGGACGGTTGGATCGTTTTCCAAAATATCGATGCCTTGACGCTGTCTGGCGGAACATTTGATGGCCAAGGAGAAATTGCTTGGTCTCAAAATGATTGTGCCAAAACTGGAAAATGCAGTTCTTTACCCATAGTAAATCCTAAACCAAATTTTCTACATTTGAACTTTCATTCGTATTTGAAAATGATACTCCAACAAAAATATCCGAAATTGTCATTTGAAAGGGTGACACGTGTTCTGTTAAATCTTATGTTGATTGAACATTAATATTCTTATATTTTTATTTTCCTAAAATGATTAAAAAGGCAACTGATATGAATATCATATTAAAATCTCTTCCACTATATCTATCATTTAATTTTTCTCAATACACATTTAGCGACATAATAAAATTTGTCGCAAATTATTAACAACAACATATATAAGATTCGGTGCAAATAATTGTGTCACTAGAACCGTTGTTAAAAATTAAATATTCATTAAATATGTATTGGGGAAAATTGGAGTGTAGGTGTAACGGAGAAGATCCTAATCTGATATTGTCATAGCAAAAACAATGTTACCTCAAGTGTCGCTTAAACAGTTAAGTGTCGATAGAACAATTGCAAAGTTGTCATTAAATCTATATTTGTTTTGACATCGTTTTTGTTATGATAATATCAACCGTCTTTAACAAACAATTGACATTGTTAATTAATTCGTTTGTTTGTTTTTTTTGTTGTGGCAAATCTTGAACAGAATTTAAGATTCAACAAGATCACAAACTCCATGATTCGTGGCATAACTTCAGTGAATAGCAAATTGTTCCACATGAACTTGTTGAACTGCAACAACTTAACTCTTGTTCATGTGACCGTCAACGCACCGGAGACGAGCCTGAACACCGACGGGATACATATTGGCCGGTCCGACGGGATAAATATCACGGCCTCGGACATCAAAACCGGAGATGATTGCGTGTCCCTCGGTGATGGAAGTCAACATGTTTTGGTCGAAAAAGTGACTTGTGGACCTGGCCATGGCATTAGTGTTGGAAGCCTAGGAAAGTACCATAATGAGGAACCTGTGGTTGGAGTTACTGTAAGAAATTGCACCTTTACTAACACGATGAACGGCATTAGGGTTAAAACATGGCCGGCTTCTCCGAACGGTGTTGCTCGGGATATGCATTTTGAGGAATTAATTATGAACGATGTTAGCACTCCCATATTGATAGATCAACAGTATTGCCCATATGGTCAATGCCAAGCAGAGGTATGTAGCTTTTTATAGTATAGTATTCAGTCCGTCCGTCCGTCCATAAAAAAGGGAGTCACATTTTGCATTCTATTAAACATATTTAGGCCATTGATTATGCCAGATCACTACTAACGCTAGCACAACAAATATGCAGTGTGTTGAAAGGTGTAGGAAGTACAAGTGAAAGATAAATTAATCCATGAATTGTTCTTTTGTAGGCAACACTTTTGTACTTGTTTGAGACACTTATACATTTAATGACCCTTATTGCATTGATAGCATCACTAATTATTGGGCATTATCAGCAGCCAAAATTTATATTACAAATTAAAATTTAAGGCTAAATTTGTTATAAAGAAAAGAAATTGAAGAATATATATATATATATATATATATTGTTTAAATGTGCCTCGATTAAACCTTAATTTTCGTAAAAGAGAGAAAAAATTCATTTTTAGACGTGAGTTAATTATTATATTTTAGCCAAAAGAAAAATAAGAATTTTTTAGGTGGTAGATATTACCAAATGACCAAGTGTCACTGAAATAATTATAAAAATATCGGTAAATATATATTTGTCTTTCACAATATCAACAACCATTTCATACCGTGATAATATTTGTGTTTTGTTGCATTTTCAGGTTCCATCGCGTGTAAAGATTAGCGACGTTAGCTTCAAGGGGATTCGGGGCACGTCTGCCACGAAACTAGCTGTGAAGCTTGTTTGCAGCAAAGGCATGCCCTGCCAGAATGTGGAGCTGAGTGACATTAATTTGGTGTACAAAGGAACCAATGGAACTGCTATTTCTCTATGTTCAAGTGTCACGCCGAGGCTTTCTGGCAAACTCTTGCCTAATGTTTGTGCACCACCATCCACATCTGCTTAATTAATTATATCTTCCTATTTCTTAGATGCTAATTAATGTTTCTATGTACTATTGTATATATAGAGAGGAAGTACTGCATGTATATATATTTATATTCATTCATATAGAGGAGAAGAAACTGCAAGGAACAAGAGCTGAGTGCTCAGCAGAAATTGCAAAAAACATTTGGATCTAATTAATTTTCTAGGCTATTCTTTTTCTTTTTTTATAATACAAGGGGGTTTAGTAGTAATAACGAGTATAACAAGATTAAGGAATTGTGTCAAATACAATGTGGCTTTGTCTATCTACAATAAACAAAGAGCAGGGAAGTGTAAACTAAAAAAATTAGATCATTGCGGGGTTTGATCATGTAGAATGGTTAATGGTTGAGAAGAAAGATGTATATGATTTTTTTCCTGCACATAGCTTGGAGGAGATATTTATATGAATGGAAAAAGAGGATTTAAAGAACCTAGGAGAGCTGTTGGTTTGGGTGGAATCAAAGGGTAATGTCCCAGATAATATCCGGTGGAAATTTGTAATAAATGGTCTTTTCTCATAAAAAGAGTTTGTGAGTAGATGCAAGTAAAGAGAGTTTTCACAAACTGTCTTTGGAGAAGTATTATAGTGGATCAAAGTATGCTGGGTTGTTGATGGTGCTCCAAAGAATTGGATTCATTGTAGATGGACATGGAGGGTGTAGTGCTCTGTTCTTTGATTGGTGGGGATTAACAATGGTGTTGGCTAGATCAGTACATTGGCAAGATGCTGAATATATATGTTACCCAGCTCAAGGAAGTCGGAAAAATGGTGGCTCATTGTCGTAGCTTTCATGTTTTGAATTATATGGTAGCGCAAAATTGCAGAATTCTCAAAAAGAAGTGCTGCTGGAAGGAAGCTGTTGAGTAGATTAAAAGAAAGTTATTCCAATGGGGTTTTGATCTATGTAGGTGCATAAAACTCAAACAATCTTATATGGCTGTAGGATTTTTGAGTGTGTATTTAAGATGGTTATCAAGTTTTGAGGATAGAAATATATGTAATGACTGATTGTATTGATCCAAATCTTTTGGATCAGATCTTCTGTATGTTTTGGTTTTAGAGTTTTAATAAAAGTTTTTTCATTTTGCTAATCAAAAAAAAATATAGAGGAGAAGATCTAACTCATGCACCCCTTCATGCTTTGATGCATAAAGAGTTGGGTGAAAATAATTCTTGTATATTTTTACAAATCAATATTCGTTTTAAATTGTGAAATTTGCATAGTATAGTTACCCTGCTCATGATCAGTTGATTATGAGTAAAAAAAAATATTGATTTTCTTTTTAGTTAGTTTAAAATTATAAATATATTTTTATTTTTAAATTATAAAGTGACATGAATTTTTTTAATATAAATACGTACCGGAGTATTATTTATATTATAGCTAGATTTAATACTCTAATACCGCCACTATCATATTTACAGCTATGTTAATAATGTGTTTTCGGTGTCTTGAATATTATTAATTAGTTCTTGTACCTAATGTAATAGTTTAACTGATATTATAAATACAGATGCTACGTACAATTTATATCGAGTGTGTGTGTGTGTATATATATATAGAATATTTATAGTAGAATTAATAAATTAGCGTTAGTAACAAAACATTAATCAACGGTTGCATTAACAAGAATTATAATGGTGGAAGATAGTTTACATGCAATACTATAGCATTCAGAATTTCAACCTCCATTTTCTCTCATGTCCAAAACAAAAACAAAAAATTACAGCAAATGTAATAATTTCTCAAATTTTGAAGCAGCGCAATTTTTCTCTGGAAAACTTCTTTAAGAAACAAGAACTAGATTTTAGGGTTCTTGAATAGGAGCCGGAGAGATGCATGCATGGTGGTTAAGGAGGAGGTACGTATAAAACCTTTTACCTTGGGACAGGTTTGCGGTGGTTCGATCTTCAAATTAATTTTTTCTTTATATTTTTTGGCAATTGAATTTATGTTTCATAATTAGAAAAGTAGTTCATTTGTTTCCCTTTCTGAAGGGCATTTGATTGTTCGTTGTTAATATCTCGATGAGATAGTTTACGATATTTATCATTTTATTTATTAAAATTAGAGAAATTCATGTCAATTTTGAGTTTGAAAATGTTTTTAGTTGACTTTAAAAAATCAATAATGAACTTATATTTTGAAACAGAAAGAATAATTTTTTTAAACTTAAAATAACTAGGTATTATGATTAATACCTATAACGTATAATATATCAGACTATACCCTAAAAGCATAAAATATTCACAAGTCTCTCAGGTAATAATTATTAGGATATATACAAATTATGTCAATGATTTCTTGGTATTTCATTGATATCCTCTCAAACAATTATGTTAGAGTAATATGATTATCATAATCCCATTTTGACAATCTTAAAAAGAGATATTGATCATATTGGCAACTCGATTGACCTTATTCTGAAAATTTGTGGCGTCAAATGTTTTTCCATGTTTTCAACGTCCCACAAACAAAGTACTAAGTGTCATCTAGTTATGATAATTAGTTGATCCAACCAGCTGATGTGTCAATATTACAGCCTTAAGAAATTAGATGAAAATATGGTAAAAAAAATAAAATGTTAGTGGTATTTTTACCTAGCTTCCCTTGAACAATGAATACTATAAATTGCTTCCAAATTTTCAGATATAATTCGGAAAAACATACAATATAATTGAAGGAAGAAGAAATAAGAAGACGATGAGTGTACATTTTGGTATTATTTCCACGTTCTTGTTGTTACTACTAGCACATGTTGAAGTGCAGGCAAGCACTATTGACGTGACTAAATTCGGTGCCAAGCCTAATGCAGATATCAGTCAGGTGAGAATAATTATACATTTACAATTTAATATATATATATATATATATATATATATTATATAAGAACATAATTCATAACACAGTTAGCTATGGAGCAATTTTCAGTCAATCCATCTTACATTATAGAATAACCGTGACTCAAAGGTATTATCGTAACAAAAAGTTATTACCAGAGTAAATATATATTAGCGATACTTTATAACTATTCTGACGACACTTAATACTTTAAATAATATTAATTAGTCTGACAACACTAATTTTACTTTGACAATATTAATTATCAAAATAATTATTTTATATCTATATTTTTTGTCATGTTAATATAAGTTTTTTTTTTTGCCTATTCCTTTGTAAGAAATTAATTGCATCTTTTTGTTTTTGTGACTTGCAACAAGCAAATTATTTCATGTCACTGTGTTGGGGTGTCACAACTTGACCTTCCAATCCTTCACCATCACGGCACCTGAGGCAAACCTAAAAAGGGACGGAATCCACATTGCAAAATCCACCATGGTCAACGTTATTGACTCAAACGTAGGGACCGGAGACGATTGCGTCTCCATTGGCGATGACAGTACTTAAGAGGTCCATGTCACACGAGTAAAATGTGGGCCCGGCCACGGCATCGGCGTCGGGAGCCTAGGCAAAACCCCCGGTGAAGAACCCGCTCGAGGAATCCATGTCAAGAATTGCACCTTTGTCAGAACAATGAACGGTGTCCGAATAAAAACATGGCCGGATTCTCATCCTGACGATGTTTCGGACATCCATTTTGAAGACATTATAATGGATCATGTCTCGAATCCTGTCATCGTTGATCAAGTGTATTGCCCAAGTGGAAAATGCTCGCAAAAGGTAATTACATTTGTTTGACAATTTAATTTCAAAGCTTTTGAAATTAGAAAATCGAGCACCAACTTTTTAACTAAATTTCACCTCCACACGAGTCAAATCTTCTCTCACACCCTTTCTCTCATCTACGCTTTATATTATGTATTGTTGTCTGCAATATAATTACTTTATATATTGTTGTCAGATGTAATATAATTATTTATTACGGCTAATTTTTAAGATAAGTATTATCTAGCACTAATATATGAGATGAGACAATAAATGAGACAGAAAAATGGACAAAAGATCTGAATTCCCACGTAATTGTAAAGGTTCTTTTAGTTTTAATTTCCGAATTTTGAATTGAGTTGAGTTGCCAAATATAGCGTTAATTTTACATTCACCTAGTTTAATTTTTTCGGACACTTATCATTAAATTGTATCAACTAAATTTTTGTCAAGTGTTTGATAATTTTTGTTAACAATTGCAGTCTCCCTCGAAAGTGAAGCTTAGCAAAATGAATTTTGCGAACATTAGGGGGACATCAGCAACTCGCGTAGGTGTGAAAATTTCTTGTAGTGGCAGCGTACCGTGCTCCGGTGTGACAGTTGGAGAAATTAACTTGACATATGCCGGAAAAGAAGGTCCTGCCACGAGCGTCTGCGAAAATGTTTAGCCAACTTACAGTGGGAAACAAGTTCCACCTATTTGTAGCTGCCATCATTCTGCTTAACTAAGACCAGACCTTATTTCATGCCTCGGAGAAAAAGTTGATCCATTTTTCTCATCTTTGGAGGGAGTGGATATTATATTCACCTTGTCACCCCCAGCATGTTAATTATATATAATGGGCCTCAGGTTAGGTGAAAAATAACTAAACAAAATGATCAACAATGATGTTGAAGCAAATTTAAAGGGGAAAAAAAAATCAGAGAGAGAGAAGTATGGTTACTGGAGAAATGTTGGATTGGACCTCATTAGTAATATTGAGGTCAATTATTAATAGATGAGCTAATTTGATATTCCATACGTTGCAAATAAGTTTGATTTGTAGTTATTTGATTTGTAGTTGTTACATTTGTAGTTATTTCAAGCTAAATTAAGCATATGGATAATGATAAACCAATTTCATACGTCTATTTGAAAAATGGAAAATAAAAAAAAATCTGAAAGAAATATAATTAGAAAAATTAAGTCCAAAATACAAATGAGCCAAAATAAATTAAACTACTAAATTTTTGTAAATACGTAATAAATAAAAACATATGAAATATACTAAATCTACATAAATAATAAAATATATGAAAAAAATTCGAATCTTCATTGATAATTTTTTACGGCATGATCAGTATGAAAATTTGAATCTTCATCGATATTTTCCACTGCATAAGACATAAAGTGGTTTCAATTTGAACAAAATCGATAAAATAAAATATAAACTTTGCCATTGCTGGAGGTCTAATAGTAATATATATTATGATCACCAAATTCATGGATATTAAACCAGGAATGTGTTGCCATTACAATAGAACCGCTGCCGAGCACAAAATTTGTGGATCATTTAGCAAGGTGTTACTTAGCAAAATATGTGCCAAGATTATATTGCGCCAGGTTTTGTATATGCACCTCAAACTGCATACAATATATATTAGACGTGTAATATTACTATCGTTCCAAAATATAAGATTACTTGTATTTATAAAAGTAAGTTATTTTTTATTTTGGAACACAGAGAATTTGTCCTTTTAAATCTCAAATAAATATGTAAAAATATTATAAACATAATTAATCTTAACTAGTAAAATTGAGCTCCGAATTAAAGGATCAAGAGGAGTTCGGGCACCTTGTAGAGTACACTCAACCTCAAGTTTAACTTATTTAATCATGATACTAGTTATCATATTCCATTTAAATGTATTATCCAAGGATATCTACCTTTATTTTACTTTATGCTTTGAATTTCTTTGTGGCCATCCATGTATCTTTTGAATTTGTCGTTTTTATGTAAGTCACTAAATTTTAATTAAAAAAAAACTCATAAAAAAAAATTTATCTACCATATTAAGTTTAATACGTAACTTGGGAATATTATAGTACTTCCCATGGAGTAAATAGGGACAGGGTGATTTGCAAGACAAGCCCTAATTCAACCTGCCTTATACTTCAAGTGCTTTTTCTGTTCAACCATCCCCATAATCTCTCTCTTATAACTCCCCCTAATCTCTTGTCTCCTGATTGCTCCAATCTGCAGATAAAAATAGAATAAATATAAAAGAAAAATGAGTGTTATAGGTTTGTCTTTCTCTCTTCTAGTTGCCCTATTGGCAGCTCTTGCATCTACTCATTTTATGACTTCCACTCCAATTTTACTGATTAAATACTTCTACTCATCATCCATCCTGTCAAGTACACTACTATTCCCATACAACAATATTTATCGCAGCCACCGCCACCGCCACCACCACCAACACCACCACCACCGCGATGAGACTAAAGAAAAAATTATAGAATCTATTTGTGACGATTTTCCACCAAATTTTCCACCTCCAGATACTACTACCACAACTACTCTTTGCGTTGATCGTAGAGGTTGTTGTAATTTCACCACGGTACAATCTGCACTAGACGCAGTTGCGAATTTTAGCCAGAAAAGAAACATAATATGGATCAACACCGGTGTTTATTAGTAAGTTGCTAGTAATTTCCATGTATTACATATCTTATATACTTGAGGTTTAATGGCTTTTGTGACATTGTTAGCTGCAATGATTAATCTTGTTAATTAATTCAGTGAGAAAATCATTGTTCCGAAAACAAAACCAAATATCACTTTTCAAGGACAAGGATTTACTTCAACGGCAATTGTGTGGAACGACACGGCCAATTCCTCGAATGGCACATTTTATAGCGGCTCCGTTCAAGTTTTTGCTGCCAACTTTGTTGCTAAAAACATAAGCTTCATGGTAAGATACTAAAAAAATGGTTATTAGTCATGATTGATATAATAGGGTTTCTATAAATAAAATTAAAGAGTATATATAATTATTACTAATTTTTTGAATATAGGTACATATCTATATCTACTTTATTAAGGGAGAGGGAAAAAAATTAATAACTGTTTTTGATGAAGCTGTATCACATTTTTAACCGCTAGATATTATAATTATTTGGTTAAAACTAACTTCATTTCTCTCTCCCACATTTATCCATAATTTCTCTACTATATTTTCTCACTTATGTTTTAAAACTCTTATTCAAGTATTTTTTTTAAAAAAAAATCTTGATTGCACACACATAACGCGTGTCACAAATATTAGTAGAGAATAATGGAGTTGTACAGTTACGTACGTATGTGCACAGTGATACAGGAAGTTGTTGCATTTGTATAGAAAAAACTAATATCGTGGCTGTCACTTTTTATATACAAATATAATTTTCTTTCCTTACACAAATGCAACTATTTTCTATACCTACAACATGTGCACGGTGTTGCAGCTCTATTAAAGCCACACACACACATATATATATAAAATTAATGTAGTTAACTTGAATTATGAAAGTAGAATGTAGCACCAATTCCACGGCCGGGTGATGTTGGAGCACAAGCAGTAGCCATGAGAATAACAGGAGATGAAGCTGCCTTCTGGGGTTGTGGATTCTTTGGAGCTCAAGACACCCTTCATGACGATAGGGGTCGCCATTACTTCAAGGATTGCTATATTCAAGGCTCAATAGATTTCATCTTTGGTAATGCCAAGTCATTTTATGAGGTAATTAATTAATCTTTCACACTAAGCTTCATTCAAGTTCCAAATATATAACCTAAGAACATTATTTAAGCAATAATGTTATCATCACAAAAACATGCATAAATACAAAAAGTAGATAAAAAAATGATGTGTTTCGATGTAATTAAGTGCAAATATCGGACTCACCTAAGTACTATATATGAGTAATAAACCATCAATCAATCACATTCAAACGCATTATTTTGTGTTCATGCATGTTTTGTCACGAGAGCATTAATTATATATTCTTATTTAAGACGTGCTTTCCACAATTGAAGGCAGTGGGAGGATTCACGTATATAAGATGATATAGAAGGGAACGACATGTAGAGAAAAAAAATGTGAAAATAATGTTCTTTTTTTTATTCTACCGGGACACGCAAATGGGACATGAAAATTAGCTTCTTCTTCTTGTTGATTTTCCCAATCAGTGAACAACCTTAAACCATAAAACCTGTGTAATCAGTTTCTTCTAACATGCAAAAATGGAAAAACGCCAAAACTACAACATTTTGAAGTAAATCTAGCACCAAGGTACCTTCTATATGTATTGATACTAGCTTCTTCTTCTTCTTTCTTTTCCCTTTTATATGTTTTTTTTTTGTTTTGTTTTAATTTTTACTTTTTTTCCCCTCTCCAAGGCTGTTTGGAACGAGTTAATTTACTAATTTAACATGTTAAAAATATTACCAAACATTTAATATATACTCTCATTGTTCCATAATTGGAGATCATATTTTTAATCTGTTTCAAAATAGAGAGATGTATTTCTATGTTGGAACTATATATTAACCTGATATTTTCTAACACTACACCGCGGCTATTAAATTTTTTACTAAGGAACATAAAATTATTCCTAAAAGATGTCGTTTTAGAAAATATATTTTTTATTTGGAACAGAGAGAAATAAATTCAAGTATCAGCTTTGTATTTCTCTACCTACTTAATTAAATTCATTAACAAATTTATCGACAGAGCTGCCAGCTGATTTCCATAGCGAACCCGGTACCAGCAGGACAGAAGGTGATAAATGGAGCTGTAACAGCACAAGGCCGAGCTTCGATGGACGAAAACAGCGGCTTTGCATTCGTCAACTGCAGCTTAGGCGGCACAGGAAGAATATGGCTAGGCCGAGCATGGAGACCCTTCTCCAAAGTTGTCTTTGCTTACTCCTCCATCTCCGATATCGTCGCCCCTGAGGGTTGGAATGACTTCAATGACCCCACCAGAGACCAGTAAATTATTTTTTTCCAAAATTAAAGATATTCTTTTTTAATTCCTTTTTTTATATAAAAAAATATCATGATATAAAGTTCTGTTTTAAAACTAAAGTGAAATGATATTACAACTACTATTCTTACGCAATATTAACAGAACAGTATATGTGAAAATATAAAATTAACATTAACAATTTTAGGTCAAAAATTTATATCCAATTTTGGCACAGAGAAAGTGCATTATAAATATTTACCTATATATTTTATAGACTCTCATTTAATTTTTTTTAATTTCTTTTTACACAAGATTTATCCTGTTTAATTGACAAGTGATATTTATAATCTTGAAAAAGAAGAGTACCTTAATATGTATGAAATAGTTCAAAAATCAAATGAAACGTGCTTAATTAGTATATATATGTGTGTGTGTGTGTGTGAAAGCTCAACAATAGACTATATAACTTACTCTTTTCTTTACTTTTTTTATATATTTGAATAAATGCAGGAATATATTTTATGGAGAGTACATGTGCTCGGGTGGAGGAGCAAATATGACAATGAGGGTGCCCTATACCCAGAGACTTAACGAGACACAAGCGTCTCCATTTCTTAACGTCTCCTTCATTGATGCTGATCAGTGGCTGCAACCTTACTCCTTATAGCCTTCAATTCTCTCCATCTACATATATAAATACATAATCATCTGTAAATATTCAACTATTTATCCTATTTTTTTGTGTGGTAATTAATTTCAACATAATCGTTGAAACTTCTTATTACAAATATTTTCCCGAAAGGGGAAAAAAAAAGAAGAACAAATTATTTCTCCACTTTATCTAGTACTCTCTCTTTATCTCTCACACACACACCCCAAAAAAAATACTATTTAAAAAATTTACACTTTTTATATCTCTATAGGTCCACATTGAGTATTTTCCGAAAATGGCTACTATGTCATCCAATTTTTTAAGCCACGTCTAATTTGTTCAAGCTTTGTTTCACATAACCTAAACGCCAATCCAATTGGCGTTAGAGAGTTTTTTTTGTACTTTTACGCCACTTGAATTGGCATCGGCAGATAAAACCCCCAATTAAGCTTAATTAATTAATTAACTATTTAATTTATCTTAACAATTATTTAAAAAAAAACAAAAAAAAATTAAAATCAGATCCAACGCCAGTCAAACTGGCGTAACAACTCTCCTCGACGTCAATCAAATTGGCGTTGCTTTTTTTATTTTATTTTTATTTTTTTAATTTTGTTTTTATCCCAATTACATCCATCTAAACCCTACCCCTATCTTTACCCATCCACTGCATCCTTCTCTTTCTCCTCTCCTTTTCTTCCTTTTATCCTTCGTTCAATCCTTTTTTATCCTATTTTTTCTCACTCTTTCTTTTCATTTTTTCTGGTGAAATTCTTTCTGCTTCCATCTGCCTTCATTTTTTTCCGTTAATTTTGTTCAGAACACCCCTAAAGGTATGTATATTAGTATTTTTTGTAATCAATTTAATTTTATTGTAAAATCAAGTAATGATAATGTTACTCTAATTTTATTTTTTTGTCCATATTATTAGTGTTTATGTTGTGACATTCAATTTATTTTTTTTGTTCGTTTAAGTTTTTGGTTGTGATATTAAGTTTTTTGGTGGTATATCAGTTTTTGTTGTGATAAAAATAAAATTTGTACTATTAAGTGTTTTTTACATAAAAATAATGTAAAATATAAAATGTTTTAAAAAATTGATAATTAAATTTTATTATTTCTATCCTCTTCACTAAGAATGTACATATATTTAATCACTAAAAATGTTTCATAAGGACTTTAACACATTGTATATCTGAAAGATACTTATTCTTTCCAAAATTAATGATTATGATACTTATTATAATTTGTTTCAAATTAAATATTTGTTTACTTTTAAAATCTTAGAAATACGTTGAATAATCTATGTCTTTCTAAAATAGATATTTTTTAATAGTGCTATTTTAAAATAGATTAAATTTTAAAACATTAACAAAATGACTATACTTGATAAATAAAATTTCTATAGAAAAATATTGAAAAATAGAGCATATTTTTGTGCTAATTAAACCCTAATTCCACGTTTCGATAAATTTTACCCTTGCACATTATATGAAAAAAAGTAAATGCATTTTTAAAATTAATGTTAAATATCTTAATAAATATCTATTAATTATTACTCTATTATTGGAAATAATAATTAAAAAATTGAATATTATTAAACAGGAACGTGATCTCGTTGTCATGTTAATTATTTAGAACAATTCAACTCGATCATGGTGACCTTAATTAAGAAATACAAGTAATTTTTTTGTTAGATTTTGGATAAGTTGATTGATATCTTTGTCCTTAAAAGAGTTATAATTTTAAAAGTAATGTCATGTGAATGATATTTTTGCAAAATATTTAAAAAATGAATAGTTATGTTCAACTCATGTATTTTTGGGGAGGTGAGGTTTTGACATAAAATGTAGATGACTTCATATACTCAATAGGTCCGAAAAAAGTTGTCATCATATAACATAACACCTTGTATAATGAGCTGATTCATAAACTCTACAATGAGTTGGGAAAAGATCCCTCCTAATAAAATTTCAAATTAAGTTGTAAATATCTCAGCTATATTGTGAAGGGGGGGGAGGGTGTCCAAGTTTTATAGATTGGAAGTTAACAATGATAATGATGTTGATATAATGTTGGGCATTCCAGAAAGATGTTGCAATAATAATTGTCGAGTAGAATTATATATCGAGCTTGAACAAGTTTGTTCATCATTCATGGGTCCTAATAATTTTTTAATGGGGTATAATAGATACACTAATCTGTTAACTCAGCCCAACCCATCAACTTTGATGCAGTCAAAAAATATAAATATGTCATATGCAAGTGCTTCTCAAATGTATCAAAATCAGGACTTTGGTGTTGGTGGTAATGGTCATGGAGGGATGTCATTGTATGATGAACAAGATTATGACCACTACTACAATCGCAGTGGAGAGCCTATTGTTCAGGGAGCTTGCAGTCCAAATGATGTAGTAGAAGTTGAGGATGAAGAGGAGACACATTGGGGTCCTAACCCAAATTTAGTTTCTTCAGCTATCATTAATATTGTTTCGCGTGAAGATTTTTCGGATAGTTATGGTGCAAGTAAGATTCCTTCCACCGATGATGAGGGAAGTAATGAAGTTGGTCTGATGCCTAGCCGAGAGAATGAAGATATAATGCATATGTTGGTAATGTTGGTGATGTTGATGTGTCTACCTGAGAACATCAACCTATGGCTTCATGGTTTAAAACTGAGGAGTTAAAAAATATAATAGCTGATCACGGTGGTTGTGGTGTAACATTTAATAGCTTTTGTGATGAATTGTACTTGGGTGCTCTTTTTGTAAACAAAGATGTTCTTAAATCAATAGTTGAAGGAATACACATTAAGGAACGTAGAAATTTTTCCACTTATAAGAGCAATGAGACAATTTATGAAGTCAAGTGTAAAAGTAAAAAATGCCCTTGGAGGTTTCGTGCGTCCAAATTAAAGAAACACAGATATTTTGAGATCACAAGATTGTCGTACGAACACATCTGTCAGTTTGTAAATCTCTTCTAAGATCATGCCAAGCTTACAACAAAATTTATTGGAAACACCATCAAATTAATAGTAATATTATTAAGTATGTTAATACTATCAATAATTTTTGGTAACTAGTTTAAAGAGTCGTATCTAATTAAAATTATGTGTTTTTTTATTAATATAATCAAATTATGGATAACCCGAATACCAAAGTGGTGGATATACGAGCCATGATCAACAAAACATATGAATATCATGTGACGTATAAAAGGGCGTGGTATGGCAAACAGACTGTAATTGCTGCAATTTATGGGGACTGGGATGTAAGAATTTCGGCACATAAACGCAGCAGAATTTTAAAAAAAAATTAAAACGATATTCCGAAACTCTAAAACAGGATCCATACGAAAACAAATTAATTCATAGGTTAAGATTTGTTTTACCAATTATCCGAACTTGAATGTAACGATGAAATTCTGGAACGACTTCGAATCTCCAACGCAATCTAACGGAACTGCGTCTCTACGGTATCCACACGAATGCCCCGCGAACCGTCAAACGATCGCAGCAAAGAAATTTCGGTATTAGCCGCCAAGATCTGGATTTTACTGAAATTTTTCTCTCAACTTTCTTTTCTAAAACGACTAGGGTTTTATTTTCTTTTGATCTCACGTACGTCAGACTGCTGATATATCAGATATATATATATATAGCGTCCAAAAAGTAATTAAACAAAATCCTAATCCTATTAAAAAAGTAAAATCCGAATTTATATATATATTATATTTTAATTAAGTCTTTACTTGATTAATATACATATATATATATATATACAAATTATCCTATTAATTTAAATTCGTAATTTAAATACTATCAATCATATTGACATATTTAAATCCTTACAATTTAAATTAATTCCTTTTTAATTACGTTCTAAGTGTGTGACCCTATAGGTTATTATTATATTGGCAATAATTTTAAAATCATATTATAAAATTATAAACAGTGAGTAACATCTAGTAATTCATCACTGCTACCCAAGTAATAATAAGATCGGTGATTCGATGCAACATTTTTCGTGACTAATGTTTCAATGTAATTTACTCCTTTTAACATTGACATCCTAGATTAAACTCGAGCCATGGAATGTGTCATACTCTTCATAATTTAATCTGAGTTTTCTTGATCAATAAGTAAACTATATGAAATAAATTACTATTTGAGCATGGTCATGCATTTCATAGTCCTACTCAATCAAGAGGCTTATGGATATCACCCCTAATATATAAGAGGGTTAAATTCTATCTAGATCACTCATATTCTTCACACGATTCATGATGTACCCAATAATCACTTTTATTGTCCACCCTATTAAAGGTGGCCTTTGATGATATCAAAGTACATAAATTCTCGTATAGTAATATAGTGATTTCAGGTCAGAGGATCATTATATCATTGTCACTATAAGAATTGCTTATGACACTTTGCATAATGCTCCACGTAGAATTCTCATGGTGGGTCTGTCAAGTACATTGTTCTCTAACATGTACCTATGCATTGACTCAATATCTCATATATTAATGACCAATGAGATTTGGTCATCAGTCAATCCACATACTAGTCTCAATGTATCATTGTTGTCCCATTAACAATGATACTCGACTAGGGACATTTAAGATTAGTGATACTAATTGTAATTATATAATCTCATGTTCAAGTCACATACTTGAAGCTATATAATTTGTATCATTTTTCTAAGGACTTTTAGTATGCTAACATTTATATAACACAGTAAATGAAACCATAATAAAATAATTCATTTATTCAATCAAATATCAAAAGAAATATTAAGCAATTACATCAAATAATTGGCCTCTAGGGCATAAACTCTAACATGGGATACATCATATGTACAGCTCCTTAGATTCATGACCGCCATTAAGACATACAATCCGGAGAATGTTGCAAAAATTGAGGCTGATTCGTATGTATTTGGTCAAGGTAAATTTGTCTTTAGGCTATGTGGTGGGCTTTCAAGCTGATGATTGATGGTTGGGTTTACACTCATTCAGTTCTCACCATTGATGGTATTTTTTTAAAAGGTAAATAAAGAAGGAAGTTATTGGTTGCCATGGGATTTGATTCGAGAATGCGACAATACCCTGTAACTTCTGGCTTGGTTCACAAGGAAACGGTTGGCAATTGGTCATGTTTTTTGAAACTTCTTTGTCAATACGTTTGCAAGCAACGTTAAAAAGTATGTTTGATTTCTAATCGTGCATAAGGCATAATACAAGCTATGAAGGCACAAGTAAATGAGTTCACCACACCTGATGGGGTTCATCGTTTCTGTCTTCGTCATGTTCAAAATAATTTTGTATCTGCACACCCAGGTTCACATTTGAAATTGCTTTGTTGGAAAGCAGAGAGCACTAATCAAGTACGAAAATTTGAGGCATCATGAAAGAAATAAAAAAATATCTCGTGAAGCTTATGATTGGTTGCACAATATCCCGTCGGAGATGTGGACACTTGCCCATGACGATGGTCGTTGATACAGTGTCACAACCTCAAACTTAGTGGAATGTTTTAACAACAATATAATGTCTGCTCGAAACTTGTCGATCACTACTATGGTTGAATACATATTTTACTGATCTGTTGAACTGTTCGATCTAAAACGAATGGAATCTTTGAAAAAAATTAATGATGGGCACGAGTTTTGCATTGAGTCCGGAAAAAGTTTGAAAATTTTTTGTAGAAGGCAATCACATAGTAAATTCATACAATGTACTAACTGGTATATTTGATGTCAAAACTACACGAGTTCAGCGCAGTAACAAATAAAAGGGAGGCAATATACAAGTTGTGAGATTGAACGAATAGTTTTGCTCGTGCAGAAAGTGCAAAGCATATAGATGTCCTTGTTCACATGTTGTTGCAACGTGTATAAAGATAAAAAAAGATTGGCTTCCGTATATTGCAGATCATCACAAGAATGTTTAATATGCAAAAATGTGGGAACCTAACTTCCAGCCACTTATGCACCAAGATTTTTGGACATTCCCGCTACCAAATCACTAAATCATTGGGAAGCCTTTAGGATTTTAATACCTAATGCAAATTTGAAAAGGACAAAAAAAGATGGGGAGAAAGGTGGTACAACAAGAATCCACACAGAGATGGACATATTTAATAAAGTTGTCCATTGTAGTGTGTGTGGACAGAAATGACACACAAAGTGTAGTAAAAATATGTAGTAAAGTACCACAACCTCAATGTCAATAAATATTATATGTAATAGAATTTTAAATGCGAACTATGTAGTTTTATAATATTTCTATCAAGTGTTAATGTATTGTAGTTATCGTTAACATTTTTCTTATTACTCTTACTATGGATGCATTTAATTAATATAGATACCTTTTAATATATGTGAATAAAGTTCAATAAAGTAGTAATACTTTATTTTTCACTCAATGTCTAAAAGTAATACTTTATTTTCGCATATCAGTGTTGTATATTATGTTGACGTAAAAAATAATGTTAGTCAAACATGATATTCTTGATTAAGTACTAATGATAACATTTTAGTAATAGGCTTATGATTGATGGTGATTGAATTCATCCCGATCCTATTGATCGATCATTCTTGACACTTCAGTCTTCTCATCATTCAAATAATATATGGCGATGTCAGATATGTATTATTTATTTAGTGCGTTAATTCATACTTAATAAACATTTATTTCAACCACCATGATAATAATAATAATAATAATAATAATAATGTATGATAATAATAATAATAATAATAATAATAATAATAATAATAATAATAATGTCTATTAGGATATTATCTTATAGATTTGAAAAGGTTTTACATAATTTAAATCGAGTCCTTCAAACTAGAGAGTGGGCCAATATAACATCCACTATATGATCCTTCCTGATCACATAATTCTTAAAACATAATTCAATAATGCTAATATCAACCAACACTATAAAATGCCCAATAATATCATTGGAAAGTTGATCAATTAATTGGCCTCGAGGAGAGCTGATACCGTCAATTTGACTAGCGCTGGATTTGATTTTGATTTTTTTTATATTTTTTTAAAAATTTTATTTTTTAAAAAAAAAAAAATTGGTTAAGATAAATTAAGTAGTTAATTAACTTAAGCCAATTCAAGGCAAATTCAAGTGGCGTATACTTTTTAAATAACTCTCCGATGCCAATTGGATTGGCGTTTAGGCTATGTGAAAGAATCCTTGAACAAATTAGATGTGGCTTAGAAAATTGGATGGCACAGTAGCCATTTTCGAAAATTTCTCGTTGTTCTATGGTGATATCAGATATGGCATGATAATAAAATCGTTATTATAAGCATAATGACAATGGGTCAAGTTATAAGATAAAATTAAATTTTTTTGTCCTTAGTCTTTGGTATGAAATTAGAATTTAACTGCGATTAAAATATTTTTTTAAAATCTCCTGATTTTATTTTATTAACTACTACTAAAACACTAGTAAAACACTTTTTAAATCTAGAATTTAACTAGAATCAATACATTATTTATAATCCAAAAAACATTTAGAGTAACTTATTATTTTATAAGAATTTTATTTCTTATAGAAGTCCTAAATTAAACTAAATTATATGCAATTAGTAAGTTAAGTTGTGAAATTATTAACTATTAAAAATAATTAATAGTTAATGTTAGAGAAGCAAAATTCTTTTTATAGTCCCACAAACTTTAATGTTAATTTAATTATTATTCTACAATAATTTTATTCTATAGTTCTTTAGTCATACAATAAATTTTAACTTTAAAAATATGTTTAGAATTTTACTTTACTCAATTTTAGACTCCAAATAATTAAATATTAAAAATATAGAAAATATTATGAATTACATAACAATTAATATAGGAGACATTTAGTTAATTAATGTAAAAAATAATTATGACTTATATATTGTGATTAAAATTTAGTTAATTTTTAAAAGTAAAAGTCATAATGGTGACTTATTATTCTGCAACAACTTTATTCCTAAATAACTATATAGTAAAAATATAAAAAATTATTATGAAAAAATAATAATTAATATTAAAAAGTGTAATATATATTACAAAATATATTAATGATTAAACTTTAATTACTAGATATTTAGTTAATTAATGTAAAAAATAATTATGACTTATATATTGTGATTAAACTTTAGTTAATTTTTAAAAGTAAAAGTCATAATGGTAACTTATTATTTTACAACAACTTTATTCCTAAATAACTATATATTAAAATATAGAAAAAAAATATTATGAGAAAATAATAATTAATATTTAAAAGTGTAATATATATTACAAAATATATTAATGATTAAACTTTAATTAATAATTTTATTTCAGTGTTCAGGAGCCAAAACGAACACGCCTGCTACCTATTGTACTAGACCCTCGACCAGGCATTCTACCTTTGTTGAATCGGAACCAATACCACTGCTCTAGATAGGAGATTTTTAGTCAATTAATGTTAAAAAAAATCTCACTTATATATAGTTATTAAAATTTAAGCTACCATTAAAAACAAAAACAAAAAATCATAATGGTATCTTATTAATTTACAACAATTTTATTTCATATAAAATTCTTTAAATACCAAGTTTAGGCTTTTAAATTTTACTCGTTTCTTAACTCTAAATAACTATGTATAAATTTAAAAGATTGAAAATAAAAACTAAATATTAAATTTAAAAATTATATAAAGTGAATATTAAATTAAAAACAACAAAAAAAATAAACATATTACTAACATTCAATTGCAAGTTTTTAATAATTGTTTATTTGAGCAAAATTTACAGTTATTTTATAATAAGTTAAATTAAAATTTAAAAAATATTTTATAATCATTATATATATAAAATAAATAAAAAATTAAAAATAAACTCGTACGTCACACGGGTCGCTTAGCTAGGATATATTAGTATTGAAAGAAGAAAAAAATGGGTCTGTTTGCAATTAAAAAAAATAACAAACGAGACTCTGGGTCACAGGTCCATTAATCCAAATCTAAAGCCGTAGGTTACAGGCCATGATTCAAAAGAGATTTGTTTCGCCAAAACAGGCCACAGCCCACAGGTCCATTAATCTAATTCTCAAACCATGGATCAGCGGGTGGTAGTCTTCCAATTAAAATTGTAACAGGGTGTATTTGTGGTCCATAATACGGTACCATGCTGGATCTCTGACCTATAATGCATTGAAATTTGATATTAGAAAATTAAATCACGGAACAATAAATTTACATAAGACAATAATCAATTTCAAGTATACTATGGGTCGGGACACACGTATTTTGT
Organism: Aralia elata; assembly: GCA_034770075.1. NCBI lineage: Eukaryota > Viridiplantae > Streptophyta > Magnoliopsida > Apiales > Araliaceae > Aralia > Aralia elata. The sequence goes on along the minus strand of CM068377.1, from coordinate 22,673,298 downwards.
GTGTAATTCATATTTTGTTTATAAATAATTTTAAAATTTAAAATTTAAATTTTGAGAATGAAATAAAAATGTTGCTAAAATTATAGGGTAAAATATAAAAATAAGGTAGTTATTGGTGACACAATTTCAAAAAATAACTACCACCTATTTTTCTTTCCCCTTTATTGATAGATATACTAGTTTATGTGGCACACACTATGTGTTTGCAATTATATATATATATATATATATATATATATATATATATATGAATAAAATTTAAAAACATGGATGAGAAAAGATAGAAAAAAATTAAGGATAAAAAATGAGATAGAAAAGAATCAGATATTTTTTTTTTTATTTTAATAAGATGTGACATAGCCTCAAGGTTGACGTCACTAGCCCCCTCTCCCATTTAGGGGTGAAAATGAACCTGAGTGGTTCGAAACTCGGTTCAGGATCGATTCAAAAAATTCGAGCAAGACTCGGATTCGATACCTAAACAAGTCAAATTCGAATCCATTTTAATACTCCAACACTTATACGAGCCAAATCTAAGCAGCCTACTGTTCGCTCATTTAGAGTATCAAATCTTCATATCTTATTGATTCCCACTCGATACAGGTTCGATAATCCATACTCATTTATAATATCGAGTATACTCAATTAATTAGCATACAATTATAAACATTTATAAATTATGTATTACTACTAATTACATTATTTAATCCTTATGCTTCAAGATAAAAGATCAATATAAATTTTTTGAAGTTAATTTAAAAGGTTTTTAAGTTAAAAATTAATATAAATTATTTTAATTTTAAATTAAACAATTAAGAAAACTGTAAACTATCTGAATAGTGGCATTAATTATAAATTTTGTTATTTTTAAAAGTTTAATAAATTAATCAAATTTTATAAAATATCTCAAATTAACTTTGAAATATAAAATTTGATCCTATAGTTTCAATTTTCAAACGGTAAAAGTCTTATTTTTTTTTTAATAATGGTTACGGACCCTGATTTTGGAATAGAACTCTAATCTCAATTTAAACTCAAAAGGAAGAGATATAATATTTAATTAAATGATTTCCTCAAATATTAATGAAATCATATTTCTTCCATTCAAAAATAAATGTCATATATTACTAATTCACTTTACTCACTTCAATTTTGAATTATAAATATTTTAAATTGCTTTAAAAAATAAAACTTGATCCTATATTTTAGAACGAAGAGAGTATTATTTTTTAATGATGGTTTGTTTCATTTAAATATTTTCTTAATATAAAATTTTCATTTTGTTTTACATAGGTAACTAATTTTTTATATATAAAAATATATCATGTTGTTTAGACTATCTTTTGAAGACAAAAAATAAATTAATTAGGAACCTATATTTGAGTCATTTCATCAATATCAGCGAATCATGATTCAATAGTCATTTTCAAACTAAACAAGTATTATTTAAGGGTAAGAATAGAACAATGTTATTATTAACTGCAGTATTGGATTAAAGAAAACTGATTTTGAAATTGATGTACTAAGTAGTATGTAATCAGTGATTTTGTAATTTTAAAAGTAATAATGTAGTAACATATAATTGTATGCATCTTATGTAATTTTTTGAATTATGAAATACATAGTTGATTGAGTTAATTTATTTATTTTTACATTATCATTATATTAATGATCCAGTTTCGATTCGTGTATGTCTCAAATACTCGCGAGTAATTCGATTAAAAAACGAATTAAATCAAATTCAAGTACAATAAAACGAGTCGAATTCGAATCTGAGCACAGATTAAAAAATTATATTCAAACTCGAGTACGAATCCGAGTACCTTAAAAAAATTCGAGTAGTTCAACTTGACATGGGATCATATTCACCCCTGCACCCATTATATTGTGCCAGTGTCCACACACGTGCTACGCTCGTGAAAAAAAATTATTGAAAAAAAATAATTTGAAAGTAAAATTATGTGACAAATAAAATTGTAAAAGAGAAAAAAAAATTTACACACAGACCTTAGAATGAGAAAGAGGAGAAAAAAAAACTCTAAATTAACTGTGAGAGTAAAAAATAGAGTGATGGAGAAAAAATATGAAAATTAGAGAAAGAAAAGTGGTGAGAGAAAAAAGGGAGCGGTAATTAAAACATGGTAGAAAAATAGAGAAAGGAAGAGAGGGGAAAGTAAATAAAACTCTTGATTAACATGTATTTGTTATCTAAAAATACCAAAAAAAAAAATATATTACTACTATTTAGGAAATGGAAAGGCTTGTTTTTGATAATCATCTAATGTTGGGGATCTGGTTGTCGTTTTGGTTATTATTATATAATAATGCTACACTTGTTTAGTTCTTTTCTAGATTGATTCTAACCTGAATAACTTAATAATAAACCTTTTTATTTAAAGTTAATAGCTGAACCCAAGCTGAGCTAATTATTCATTATATACTATTATTATCAAGGCTTGACCGGCACAGGGTTGGTAATCACCTTTAACATAAACAGGCAAATCCAACCAACCTAAAGCAGAATATCAAGCCAATCTGTTATCGTTAAAGGTGTAGAACATAACAACTCCACTCTGCTTTCTTCAACAAGAAGATGGAAAAGTTAAGAAAATTTTCAAAAGCTTAACTCAACAAAGATTCTCTATACACTACCCACATTATTTAATATTGAATCTCCACCAAGAACACAAAAATCGGAGCATAACATAGATATAAATCAATCCAGCTTGCTTCCCCTAACTTAGCACATATTAATATGGGCTAATGACAAAACTGTCCCCCCAAGTTTGGACGAAAATCAATTTGATACTCAAAGTTTGGGAATATGCAATCAATACCTCTAAGTATTTTAAAACAACAAAAGTGTCCCTTTTGGCCGAAAAATCTAATTTTTTGCCGGAAATTTACACTTGTCAGGCGAGAGGAGAGAGAAAATAATAAACAATAATTTTTTTTTCTTTTACCAAATTTCTCTCTCCTCCTCCCCTTTCTCTTTCTCTCTCGTCTTTCTTTCTACTTTTCTCTCTCCTCTCCCCTCCCTATTTCTTCCGTGTTCTCTCTTTCTCTCTCCTCTCCTCCTCTTTTTTTTCTCTCTCCTCTTTCTCTCACCTCTTTGTTGGTCTCTCTCTTACTCCATTTTACTTAATTAATTGTTATTTTAATTTTTTAATTATATATTTGTATAAAATCATAATACATGTATGCATACATTTAAAATATATAATACATAAAAAAATATCAATAAAAAAAACAAAATTAAAAACAAGATCAAAACTTACTTAAAAAAATTAATTACAAAATCAAAAAATTAAATAGATTCTTTTACTTTTTTTCTTTATCAAATAGAACAAATTTGATAAAATTTTCCCAAAACGGAGTTGATAAAGAAAAAGAAAAAAAAATTAAAATTTTTAATTTAATTATACGAAATCTAATTTTTTAAATTAAAATAAGAAAAAAATTTTAATCTTTTTCTTTATCAACTCTGTTTTGAGAAAGTTTTCTCTTTCTCTATTTAATATTTTTTGTTATATATGCATGACAAATATAATTGTAAATGCAATTTATTATATATAATTGTATATATAATTGTATGGTTGTTTATAACCACTTTTAATTTATATATAATAAATTTCATTAACAATTATATTTTTCATCAATATATAACAAAAAAATATTAAAAAGATAAAGAGAAAACTTTCTCAAAACAGAGTTGATAAAGAAAAAGAAAAAGATTAAATTTTTTTCTTATTTTAATTTAAAAAATTAGATTCCGTTTAATTAAATTAAAAATTTTAATTTTTTTTTTTCTTATTTTTTTTTCTTTTTCTTTATCAACTTCGTTTTGGGAAAATTTTATCAAATTTGTTCTATTTGATAAAGAAAAAAAGAAAAAGAATCTATTTAATTTTTTGATTTTTGTAATTAATTTTTTTAAGTAAGTTTTGATCTTGTTTTTAATTTTGTTTTCTTACTATTGATATTTTTTTATGTATTATATATTTTAAATGTATGCATACATGTATTATGATTTTATATAAATATATAATTAAAAAATTAAAAATAGCAATTAATTAAGTTAAAATGTAGTAAGAGAGACCAAACAAAGAGGTGAGAGAAAGAGGAGAGAGAAAAAAAAGGAGGAGAAGAGGAAGAGAGAAAGAGAGAAGACGGAAGAAATTAAGGAGGGGAGAGGAGAGAGAAAAGTAGAAGGAAAGAGGAGAGAGAAATTTGATAAAAGAAAAAAAATTTGTTGTTTATTATTTTCTCTCTCCTCTCGCCTGACACGTGTACATTTCCGGCAAAAAATTGGATTTTTTCGGTCAAAAGGGACACTTTTGTTGTTTTAAAATACTTAAAGGTATTGATTGCATATTCCCAAACTTTGAGTATCAAATTGATTTTCGTCCAAACTTGGGGGGGACAGTTTTGTCATTAGCCCTATTAATATATATATATATATATATATATATATATATATAATATATAAATATATATATATAGGGGACTAATTCATAACTAACGTTGTAAATTTAAAGTTATCCTTACAACACATCGTGACCGTCCATCCGTTGATCGAACGGTTAAATAGAGTCCTCATCCGCAGTTTAATATCAAGTATACCGCAATTTAATACTACGGACAAACGTCCAAAATACCCCTCATTGTACAAGTCTCTCGTCTGCAGTTTAAGTATTAAACTGCAAAACCTGAAACATTAAAAATAAAAATAATAAAAATAAAAAATTAACTTTGACATCCGCAGTATTAAAGTGAAGAGTCTGGAATATCTTTAAGTCCACTAACAAAATAAAACTAGGAATATTATAGTCTATATGTGATGCTTGATTGCTTGTGCTTGCTTCAAATTCAAGAAAGCATGTGAAGTCCAAATTGCAATTAAAAGTTGAAAGGTGACAAAAGTTTCAAGATATTTGGAGGTTACCTAATAATGATAACCATTGAATACAAACATTAGGACAGTAATGAAGATTATGTCTTTATATAGTAAGATTGATATAATCAACCTAGGAGTTCCAAAACCTCCAAATTAAATGCTGGTCTTAAGCATGAAGAAAATACAGTAGATAAAAAGTAAATATGAGATAAATCCCATTTTAGATGTTGTTTAATTAACTAGCTAACTAGGCGTTACATATACAGGATGCTTTCAATCTCTCTCTGCCAGCACTGTCATATTCTCTCTCTCTCTCTCTCTCTCTCTCTCTCTCTCTATATATATATATATATATATATATATATATATATATATATATAACTTCTCCTAGTTGTCTAGAAATGGTATTCCTTGAAAAAAACTTTTAAAATATTTCTAGGTAAGTACTCGGTCGGAAAAATTATAGACATGCTTCATCTGTATGCAAAAGAAAAAGTAGTATTTTTGTAATATTTTCAATTGAATTAATTAAAGAGTGGCATGGGTAGTATTGTATTGATCAAGCAATGACCAGGATAATAATAATAATAATAATAAATATATAATGATTGTTTATTGAAAGAGAATCTAATGAATTCATTCGTCAATTCTCATCTCGCCCTCTTACTTAATAATTTCTCCAAATGAAATTTATAAGTTCAGTCGAACGAGTCCTAAATAATAGGTGGTATTAATATAAGTCAATTCAGTGGTGACAAATTAAGGGTCGTCTTGGTGGTAGTGGCATCATTATCAGTGTTGTGGTGCATGCAATTATATCAACAAGAGATCTTAACTTCTCTCTTTTTTTGAATATATGCTCTCATCATGGCAAGAATATTAGTACACGTGTATATATATATATATATATATATATATATATATATATAGTGAATGGTATAGTTAATCTCAACAATCTCTTAAGTACTACAATACTAAGTAAAGCTTATATTCTACGGGTATGAATACAAGTGAAAAAATGTCTAATAATAAATCACAAAGAAAATCTCATAACAAGGGAAATTTCAAACATTTGAAATGTATATGACAATAATCAAACCTGGTATCTAATGATTTTAATGTTGCGTTTGGATCGGAAGAATGAGAGTGGAAATTGAATGAATCATCCCTATGGAATGAAAAAAATTGTGTTTGATTGCTCCATTAGAATGAAATGAACTATTTTTATTTCTTCCAAATTTATGAATTTGAAATAATTTATTCCAGTTGGAATGGAATGAATCATTCTACTTTTCATTCCATTCCTTCAATCCAAACGCAGCATAAGATCTAAGTCTTAATAATCTTACAAACTTATTTTGTATCACTGTAATAATAATATTATTCCTTCATTCATATGCAATATTATTCCATCTTTTATAAATTCAACAAGAAATTAAGGGAGTTAATATTACTAGGATCTTTTTTCTCCTTTTATATATATTTTCAGCGCAAATTATGTCTTACATGGTATTAATATTACCGAATGTATATATTAACAATTGTACATTGCACGTAATAATTGACTCCAAATCTTCGTCCTTTGTATCACCTTTTATTCATATTATATATTCTTGTCAAGTGAAATTTAGTTACTTATTTACAATTACATTTAGATAGATAAGTATCATCTAATACTAATATATATACATCTCCTGCATGCTTTACATGCTTATTCATGTTATACATTTGCAATTTGGACTTCAGTTGCTTTCTTGAATTTGAAGCAAGCACAAGCAATCAAGCATCACATATAGACTTCATTATTCCTGATTTTATTTTGTTAGTTGGGGTTTAATTAACTGAGAAGACTTTTATTAGTTGAAATTTTGCTTCTGCATTCTTTATATTTTATTAGTAGGGGTTTTGCTTCCTAATTTCACACTCTGCAATTTAATATTGTGGATGTCAAAGTTTTTTTTTTCTTTTTTATGTTCCAGGCTCCGCAGTTTAATACTGCGGACAGGAGATTTATACAAGGAGGAATATTTTGGACATTTGTTCCGTCCGCAGTATTAAATTGCAATATACTGAATATTAAACTGCGGACAGAACTCTATTTAACCGTTCGATCAACAGATGAACGGTCACAATGTGTTGTGAGAATAACCTTAAATTTATAACATTGATTATGGATTAGTCCCCATATATATATATATATATATATATATATATATATATATATATATATATATAGGGTCCTAATCCGTGGCCACCGGTTGCCACGGATTCCAGCAACCAAGCTATCATCCGTTGATTAAATGAATTAATGGCTGAGATCAAAAAAAAAAAAAAAAAGGCCAGTCGCTACAACATGTAGCGGCACTGCCAAATTACTAAAATGCCACCAAATTTCTAATATAATAATATATTAACATCACATCATATATATAATAATAATATATTTTCCTCCTTGCCGCTACATGTTGTAGCGGCGGGAGTTTTTTTTTTTTTTGCCTCCTTTGTCCCACTTTGTTGTCCCACTTGGTACATTTTTTTGTTTAACTAATATTAATATAAAAATTACATTATTAATATTGTTAATTATTAATATTAATATAAAAATCACATTATTAATATTGTTAATTATTAATATTAATATAAAAATTACATTATTAATATTGTTAATTATTAATATTAATAATAATTAACAATATTAATAATTGTCGATTTTTAAAAGTGATTTATATTAATATTAACAATTAACAATATTAATAATGTAATTTTTATATTAATATTAGTTAAACAAAAAAATGTACCAAGTGGGACAACAAAGTGGGACAAAAGAGGCAAAAAAAAAAAGACTCCAGCCACTACAACATGTAGCGGCAAGGAGGAAAATATATTATTATTATATATATATATGATGTGATGTTAATATATTATTATATTAGAAATCTGGTGGCATTTTAGTAATTTGGCAGTGCCGCTACATGTTGTAGCGGCTGGCCCTTTTTTTTTTTTTTTTTGATCTCAGCCATTAATTCATTTAATCAACGGATGATAGCTTGATTGCTGGAATAGTGTCTGTGGCAACCGGTTGCCACGGATTAGGACTCATATAAATATACATATATATATATATATATATATATAAGTACACTTAAACACGGATCCAATTAGCAATTATGATCTCTCCTTATCTCCTAGTTTGTTGCTTTGAATGCAATCATGCTAATCTCTACATTTCAAAATGTAACATGATCAATGTAGTATTTGAATCCGAAATTCGAAAGCACCACAACTATGGTACTATCTAACATCATTTTGAGACCTACTTGGCGCGCTTCAATCAAATAAATCACACTCAAGAACTGGAACTGGCTGTTATCCAATTATGGGTACATAAGAATTGTTGGAGGGAGGCATATCCTGATATGGTTAAATATCAGACGCATATTATATTATCGATAATGTCTAATCATGCTTATGAACACTACTTGACTTCCAATTGAAGAATACAATACAGATTTTGACTTGTAAGCTAGGTGGGGATTGATTGTGGCTAGTGCTTTTCATCACAATCTCTTATAAAAAAATAATAAATAATAAAATAAAAGGAAACACAATCCTATTGCAAGATGCATTTATTTATTTATAAAATATCATTCACTAATCTGGGGATAAGATAATAAATCATTTTTGTGTCGAATGCTAATCATGTTGTGTCCAGTGCTGCACTCCTGATTCTAGTGTCTTCCTCTGTGGTAAAATGTGCTTTATATAAGTAATTTATTAGAGATAATATAGAAAAATCAAAAGGCAAACAAACAAAGGGAACCTTGCAAGAATTTACCATTTTATTTTTGTTATTTTATCAGTTTCAAGACGATTTTAGAAGGATGATTGGCTGTTAACAGGGTTTTGTAGGTAATTTGACCTAGTTTACAAAAGCCACATCTGCCCTCCCCCCTAATGGGTTTCTACATATGTAATCCTAATATCCTATGGTTAAATATTCCCTTACTTTTATAAGAACAGAGGAAGAAGGAAAGAGATTATCATACATTGAATGCTGATAGCAGTAGTGGGATTAAACAGGATCTTGATGATTTCCAGAGAAAGGATAGCTGGCAACAGTCATTATGCAAGAAAATTTCTTTTCATTATCAATCAAAATAATATCTTTTTATTTTAATTTAAGCTTCATGTGCAGTACATATACATCTTTTTGGGTTCATGTAGCTTAAGGTGTACTTTCATGTATATATAGGTAAATAATCTATACACATTATATATGTAGTAATATAATATTCAATATATATATATATATATATATATATTATTTTGGTCCTTCAGCCAGATTGAACAATGGTAGACACTATGAGTAGAACAATACTTTATGGTACCAACTTCCATGGGTCTCTTTCATAATTATAGCACAGGAATTGATTCTCCTAGCAATTCCTGATCTAGATTCTTGAACTCATATCAGAGACTTCTTAAACCATGTCACTTATATAGTTTATCTATTTTTGTCAGATTTTGAAACCTTTTAAGAAAATATTTATCAAATGGTCAGGATTCTAAAATCAAGTTTATATATCTAACCAATTACCAATAATCAATCACTCCAAAACGAAAAGATCCTCAGCTGAACTTTTTGCCGTCAATATCTTAGTTAAGACCCATAGCATGTATTCAAATGTTCTGCACTAGTACAATAATGCTATCCTTGTATTTTGCTACATTTAGTGAAGTTGATAACTCAAAATAGCCAAAATAAATAGCTTTTTTTTTAAGATTAGGCAGCTTTGTCGGCAAGTTGGCTTAAAAGACCCCACAAAAATAGTTAACAGATATGAATTTTCTTAAAAGCACCCAATAAACCTTGTGATAAGCACAAGCACTAACTGCACCACCACAACCTGCCATTATCTTAAGGTATATAGAAAGGTTGGCCTTGTAACCCTTGCTCTTCACCTTAAACCAAGTCTTGTTTCCTTCACCAAATTCTGGCAACAATTACTTGAGTTCATTTTAGGTCTGAAAAGATGAGGCGTATATTGGTTGCGATGAGGCAAAACCTCCAGAACATGAGGAAGAGTCCGCGAGTAGCAGACGAGAATATGTGTGGTGATCATGGGAATGGAGCTGGATTACCAGTCTTTGCACAAAACACAGGCAGAACACGACATGGGTGGAATGGACTTTCAATTATATGTAGCATTGTACGAGCTCCTCTCTCGCTTCTCTCTTGCCTATCTCATCCTCACATCAGTGGTGCCGATGGAGTCTGGGTGTCTGGTGAGTTGGCGCGGATATCAGAGATGAACCATCTTATGGTTAGTGACAGCATGCGTTACGCCATCTTGATGTGAAACTGTAAGTTGGCTGAGTTTGCATGTTTTTGATATTGTGTTTTTGTAGATTCTGGTAAAGGGATGGTCAGGATTCCGGACTGGCCTGTGGTTTTGTGTCCCAGTATTGTACTGTTAATCATTTTAGTAGGAAATACAGATATCAATACATGAAAATAATAGTCTTCAGGGTTGGCCACATGTCCAGTTGGACAATCACTTGCATGTAATGGAGGTTAAAATCGATTGCATTCATCAATATATTAGTCTTGGGGATTTAAAATTTAAATTTAATATGTAATAGTAAAATTGTGCCATTTTTTCATTTTTAATGCACTATAGTAATCAGTAATCATGTCGCATGGGGGGTTTTGCTAAAGGAGATTGGTCTTAAGTAGAAGCTTGCCTAGCAAAGATCTTAGTAATTCTGTCTGTGAATATAACTGATCCGGGGTGTGTGTGTGCGCTTTAGGAAGCGAGTCCTTCATAAAAGTTCCACCAAGGATCAAATATAAAATATAATAGTATCTAACAAAGAAAATTCAAGCAAAGTTTGAGATCATAAAAAGTATGTACAGAGCATACTCATGAAAAATGCAGTATTACCTGCTCAGAAATACAAATATCGCACCTGAGACATTGAAGCAGCCAGAAAGTTGGTGATTGAAAATTTCTATCTGCCTTCGAGTGGGCTCACCTGTGTGCATCTTTTCAGCTATATATGAGTTGACTCAAACAGGTGGTTCATGACTTCCAGAGTAACTCCAGATTTACTTGGTGGCTAATTCCTAAATATCCAATCTGTCCTGCACCAAAATTTCAGACTTGAGTGGGTTTTTTCACTTTCTTTGCCACATTACTTTGGGATATATAAAATAAGAATATCATTTATTTCTCTGTCTTTCCTCTGTTTTTCTTTTGGTATTCAGTTGGATAATGACAGTGGTTCATTTATATATTTTTTTAAAGGGAGAGCCCTCAATTGGAATTCCTGAACAATGTAGTAGTAATGCCACTATAAGACCTTGAGCACCTAGCATTCAATTGCTGCCCGCACTGTAATACCAAGTGCCTATAAAAATCGAGCCTATAACTCAAAACCCCATCAAGGAAGGAAAAGCAAAGAATGCCACACATTGCATTGTCCGTCACTATTCCAGACATTACATAAAACTGCTACTTGCTAGGAACTTGAGCAGAAATCACTTGTTGCTGCATCACCTTATTATTTGACTTCTAAAATTCTGCGACTTACCTGTATATGCACTCACATCTCATACAGTACTTTTATCTACTGAACTTTTTAACTTTCAATTAGAATTACTCACAGGCTATTGTTTAACAGACGCAATATAGTTTTAAGCACTCCATTTCTTGTGGTGTGTGTTCTTATTCTTAAAGGAGAGACTATAAAAGTGTAATAATGTTGTTGGGGTTTTGTCCATATTAAGTGGGACATGAGAGAAAGGGTCAACTGTTCCTAATCTGTTTGCCGGTTATCTTAATGGAAACTACTGGACTCTAAAGGTGGTGAGACCCATGCATTAGAAGGCAATTCAATGGTGTTCTCATATTTTTTGAACTCATCCAACATAACTGACAAAAATCTCTCACAAATAGTGTAAATATGACTCTACAGTGAAGTGTGCCACACTTGAATAAAAAGTCCAACAGATCGCAGAAAGCAATTATGCATGGAGGCTGATAAGCCAGACTGTTAAAAGTTTTTTTATGATCTTTTGATAAGTATGCTGTTAATGACTATGCAAAATTTAGCACAAGAGTTAAGTCTTCATCTTCATTCAATACTTTCCCTAAACGTGGGTGGGTATGTGCCCTAGCATTTATAAATGTTTCCCTTTGCTCTACAAACTGATCTGTATTTGTATATAGTGTGTATATGTATGTGTATATACATAAATATATATATATATGGAAAAAATGTATAATGCACAGTAGGCTATAGCGACGGTTTTTTTGGGCTATAGCGACGGGTGAACCGTCGCTATAGCCCAGAATGACGGGTGAACCGTCGCTATAGCCTACTGTGCACTACACAACTGTGTACCTACATATAACCCTATATATATATATATATATATATATATATATATATGTGTGTGTAGTTTATTTTTTATAGTAATAAGAAGTTATAGGATAAAACAATTCTCATCTGGACGATCAAGAATACTTCTGAAGAGAGTATTTTATTTCTTTCTTGGCCCCTCATGTATGTCAAGCATGGAAAGTTTTTTATTATTTCATTGGCTTGTTATTCTGAAAAAGAAACGATATTCCTTTTTCTTCAATTCTACCTGCTATTTTGAATCCTAATCACCAAGGAATAAAGAAAAGCTCTACTGATATAAATATTATAAATTCTTTTAAAATTTTCATCTTGCAGTTTTTTCTGCCAAGAACAGTATTATTATTTTATTGTCACACTAGTGGCCTCCTAGGAATCTTCAATCAATCAATGAAAAAGATAAACTTATTTATTTAGGTATTAAATGGAGTTACTTTATTTTCCTATACTCCTAATTATTAGACATAAGTTTTCCTATACTCTGCATATGTAGGCAGATGTAAATGAATCATGGTTTTTCTGTTTTTTCAGTCAGTTTGTAAATGAGTATTGTGTTATTGGTGTCCGTGTTTGTGAAAATAAAATTTGTTATGCATCTAAAATGAAATTTATTCCAACCTCATATTTTCTTAAAAAGAGTGCCACTAGCCATTAGCCAGTGTTAGTTGATCCCCCCGTTAACCGCGGGTGCTGGGAAGGTGGCCAACATACAACACATAAGGCTCAGACATTTTTTTTTCTCTTAAACCCAGTTCCAACGCTCATAGCATGAGCAATGACCATTGCACCAACTATTAACCCACCCCTAATCTCTTACATCCTACAAATCCAAAATATGTACATAGAAATTTCAAACATATGAAAAACCAACCAGATAAGCAATGATTGGGATAAACTAAGAGTCCATTATTCTAGCAAAAAAACAATAATAGTAATTAATTTCTGTTTCCATCATTTCTATTTATTCACAGTAAATCATTTAGAAACTATATGCTCCACAAATTCAGTAAAATCATTGCCTAGAACACTACTGACAGTTGATGTTGCATATGTGCGATTGAGATTTGACATAAAGAGGTGGCTCAGTAAAAGGTGAATGAAGACAAGTTCAGCCTCTTATCCTATATTTGACTGGACAAACTGTAAGAGAGGCTGTAGTGAGATCCCACATTCTATTTCCATCTCGTCTTCTTAACAATCAAATGAATGTGTAAACAAAAATATAACTGGTAATAATGATGAAAGTAATTGGGAAAGGCAAGAACCATTAAATATCATTAAAGAAAAACAACATGCAATTAAAGTACCTTTTCAAGTCCTATCATTATCGTTCCCTAATAAAGCAGATCGTTCAAGTGCTACGCTCTGATTCCCTCCAAAATTCTTTATCTTTTAATACAAGCTGAAAATGACAAGGGGAATAAAGTAGATTACCAAGGAGTGAAGGAAATAATTGAGTCCTGATATTGACTAACAACAATTTAAAAGGAAAACCATAAAAGAAAAGGATTAAAATATTTTTGGCACCAACTTTTTAATCTCTTTATTTTTTTGTCTTTTTTTATTTTATATGTATATTTGGGAAGGTAGTTTCATATGTAACGTGTTTCAAGGGATACATCAATTTTCAAAGAAAATCATGATTACAATTTAAAAGTCTGGAGTGTGGATAAAACACGTAAATGTTTCTTCCCCAAGACTATTGATTCACATATTATTCCATTCTTTATTATATGATCAATATATACCTTCATAACTTGGGCCAGCAAAAGATGCTAACATGACAGACAAAGGAAAAACCTTTATCCTTGACTTGAACCTAAACTGATGAATGAGTGAGTGGAAGACCAAAAGCATCAAGAGGGATCATATCTATCAATATTTACATAGACCTGGATTGCAACGATAATTATCACAAAGAGTGAAAGAGTTAAGATGTAAAGTTTCTCAACCAAAAATCACCAACAAGGACTTTGAAGGCACCCCTTGTATATGCATAAACCAAAAGATGATGAACTAATCACCTTAGTTCATGATAAGTTGATTAAAACAGCAAAAGTATCATGTGAAAATCAACAAATATGATAATGAGTAGTAATTTTTAATTATTTTACAATCGATAAAATTATTCATACTAAAATCTAAAAAATGGTATTGAATTTGAATTTTAGGAATACACAAATTGATTTAAAAAGTCGAAATGTATCTATAATTTTGGAACGGAAAATAAAGACAAGAACACAAGATTTATGTGAAAACCCCAAATAAGGAAAAACCACGGGTGAGAGGCAGAAGATATCACATATCAAAGTGTGAAGAATACAAGTTGTTGATCTCTATCAAGAAAAAGCTAAAACTAAGAAGAAAAAGAATACTGAAATCCTAGCTACAATAACAAATATATATATATATAGCCGAGCTAAAAAACATAATGGGCCAAAATAACACAATTGCTCCATACCTCATCTTTCTCTCCCTTCGGGTTGACGAACAAATTATTTCGGGTCGGATAATTCGAGACACACAACACTTTTCATTAGGATTTGTTTTCTCTCTTCATTTTGAAATAGGGAGCATAAGTACTTGACAGACTATATGGTTCTTCTGTCTGGGGTTGAGATAGTTATGGACGTGACTTTGCACCTGAGGATTCCATGGTTTGGCAAGGATGCACCATGCTTAACAAGGAAAAGGATACTGCATATGTTCATAATAAATCGAGAGTAACATTTTTCACTTCAATATGTCCATCACATGATTTTCTTTCGACTTTTTATGATCTAAAGTAAACTGATAGGCTTACAACATATATGTTCATTGCAGGTCACCACTTTTTGAAATATTTCTTCACTAAGGTAGAATTTTATGTTTCCTATGGAGCAAATATGTTGATAAAAGTAAGCTAAAAAGAAGTAACAATTTTTATTTTAGGGATCCTGCTGAAAGAGTGTATTGTAATCCTGACGGCCTTTAAGCTGCAGCCCATTATACATATGGAAAATAATAACTTATATCACCTTAGCTCCTACTAAAGACAGAGATAAGAAAATGAACAGAACAACACAAATTATCAGTCATGCGGACAAAACCTAGGAGTCTAGGACAATGCATCCTTCTGTATGACTGCATCTTTTCATGCAGTCAAATGCAGAGAAGACCATATATATATATATATATATATGCACATCTTTATGTATCGGCATGACCGCATGATCCACAACCAAAGTTGACTGTAACCAATCGCCTGCCAAACAGTTTGGTAGATAGTATTTTGTTCATTTGTCTGCCAGACAGTTAGGCAGACGGATTTTTAGTTTGGTGGGCTGTTGGCTATATAGTTAACTGTGGCTTTGAATTTTTTTCCAGTTATATATAGACATATAAACTGAGAAGATCTAAACACAGAAAATGAGAACGCTGTCAACTTACCAATATGGAAGCTTCCTCCTAAGGACAAGCTTGCATCAAGATACTGCATATATCAAAATTAACCATGAAACTACATGTTTACTCAGCACCCACCATTCCAAAACAATCATGAAACTGCATTTTTACTCATCATCCAACCTTCCCACTCTTTATGCAATATTGGTATGCACTTAAAGTTAAGATCTTGTAAGACCGTACTAATTATAAGAATGACCAGAAATGTAATCAATTTGATGTTAGATCTCCCAGTTCTGGTTTGAACTAATAAATACATTGACCAGCAAAGATGCTCTCAGATATTCATATAGATCAGTATTTCTGGACAGGCAGATACCATAGCAGCTGCTACTTCTAACTCCAACCACTTTTGCCTAGGCGTTCCAACACACGTGTCTCACCAGTGAGGTACTCCACCAATCCTTTCATGTTAGCGAAACGTAAGTTAAGAAGTCAAAAAAGAAGTAAAAGCAGAAGAAAAACAGATAGCAGGTTCTATTTCATGGGAACATTTAAGCTTCACATACATAATGATGGCCCTATTACTTTTATTGATTGGCAAAAATTCAGTTGTAAAAACACTCTAACCCCAAGGACAATGCAAAATTATATTACCATTAGTATAATCTCGACAATCATGATGGCCAATCCTCAAATCAGTATGCCAACTTTCGTTGAACTTATATGTTGCATCAACAGCATCCACTTTGGAAAATCCAACAAACCAACATTTAGTTTTTGGCAGCTTCATCAACTTCCTTGTAAGAACAGCTCCTGACAAATTTGCGAGGTGAAACATCTGTTAAAGTGGAGTAGCCTTCTTGTACCAGCTTCAAGTAAAAAATTTTAAACACAGTTTTTCTTTCTTTTTGTTGTAAGCTTTTTCTGTATGTTTTGCATGGCGTTTCTGTTTTCTTTTTTCCCCTCTCTTGTTCCTTTCTTCCTATTGGTTTACTGGAAGTATAGTTAAAACATCCATGGGTGCTAAATGCATTCAATATTAGTGGTAAGCCAAGTTTAATTGGTTCTTCTTCCGGATAGACATTTATACGATATGGAGGCTTCTTACATCTGGACCATTTAGATTCTAAAATTATTTAACCCTTGAAAATGCAATATGCGTGCTCTTAACTGAAAAAATCTATATCGTTTAATCCTCACCTTTACTAGAATGCAGTTATGAACTGATCAAATAATGTACAAGTACCAACAAAATGGCCAGAGATGATTTAGACATTAGATGGGCTTGCCATTTATCTATGAGGAAATAAGATATATAAAGGGAAAAAAAGAGAGAGAGAGAGTTTATAAATATTACCTGGTATTTTCCTCCCAGATAGAGCACCAAGTGCTACATATACATTTTCAGGATCTTTTGGTTGAAAATCAAAGACCAGTGCCTGTTAAAGTAAAATATATGAGTGAAAACAAAATCCAATGGGGTGAAAAACGCATTGAGAAGGAAATTATATCCTAAGAGAAATATCAGTGTTTTAATAAAAAAATGATCAAAGAAAATCCTATATACATCTCTCCTAGTTTCTCTCAAAAATCCGTACTTCTAGAAGTTGTACATTGCCTGCATATGTAAGACCTCAGCCATATCATTTCAGTATTATATTGCTAACTAGTACATAAAGTCAATATATTTGTATCTAAGCAATCAGAGGAATTCAATCGAAGCAATCTTCATTGGAAGAAACTACAGTAAAATAGTCTATCTTTCTATTTGCAATCCCACACAAACCATTTTAAAATACAAAATCCTGAAATCTCAATAGACAAGCCATCCAGAACTACAACAAATCGCTCAGAAATGCTAATAAATCAATACATTCCCATCAATTTGAAGGTCCCCACCAACCCATAGTCATAAATGATACAGTCACACACACACACACACACACATATCAGGAAGATGAAGAGGAGTTGGCAAGAATTAACCTGAGGGTGAGGGGGTGAGGAGGTCTTGATGATGACCATGAAATGCTGGAAATTCCAAAGATTGAGGGAGTAAGCTGTGGACATAAGCAACTGGGCTGGCCCTTTACTGGCTCTTAAGGCCACTGCTGCTACATATATCTCATCTCTTCCTTTTGTTGTTGGTTTTGGGGCATTGCAGCTGATTACTGAGGCCATATGGCCTCTGCTACTAAGCACTTGCTCTCTTCTCCTTTCCACTGGGTTTGGGGAAATTTTCCTACAAATCTACGCCAATGATAGTAGCTGTGGTTCATCACTTATCCGTACCGCCACCCGCCGGAATTTGACAATTTTACAGTTGTAGTCCAGGATCAGGGTCGGGTTCGGGTGTATTAGACTTGCTTTGTAATTTTTGGCAACCACAGAATTTTATGGGCCTTGCACTCTTGAGGCCCGTATCTTGGGCTACTACAATCTCATAACTCAAATAAACATGAGCTCGGGACATGAAAATTAGATAATATATTTGAATTTCATCTATTTATATTTTTATTTTTTATTGTGAATTAAAATATAAATATGTGAAATTCAAATACACTCAGGTCCAATTTTCATGTCTACATAGAATTTTTGAATAAGCATATTACTCTTATTTTTTTGAAGGAAATATATTATAAGATGCCTAGACTCAAATTCTATAAGGAAATAATACTCCAATTAACTTAATGATATGAATATTATAGGAAATAACATAGCCACAATTGTCACAATTAATTGATTACGATAAGCCGATAACCATCTAAAATGACATTAGTTTGCCGAATTAAATAATGATAATCTAGTCAGATTACTATTTCATTAATTAAAATTGTATTATTTTATACCGTTGTCACTATATTTGACAGCCATCATATTTTTTAACTTTAATAATTTACTAGTTTGTGTATAAAAAAATCCATCATCTTCAAAGAGAATTCCTTTTCCCCAAATAATGACTAGTTTCAATGAAATGAATAGATTTAATAAATACCGATGAATTGTCTTGACTCTCAAGAAACAACATAAATGCAAGATAAGTGGTAATAAACCTAGCTAACTATTAGCATGATATAAATTTCATAAAAGTTACAAACTGATCAACCCTGTGGCTTTCAAATTAAATCCAGTGTACCATTTCCATTTACTTCAAAATTTTAACTTTAGATAACACTTACTAGCATGTTTTCGTTTTATAACAAAAAAATAAATAAACCATCATATGAAAAACACACTCAGGGGCATGGACGGAACTAGGGTAATCGAGTGGGGGCCGCCGTCTTCACTAGCTTTTCTTTTTTTCTACTTTTGTAGTATATTTACATTTTTATTCATGGCATCCATTAAGTTTATATATTGACTAATTTCTATAGATAATACCATGTGCATCAATTGTATACAAAAATATTATGCACTAAGAGAAGGACCATGTATTGCTTATCAATAAAAATGTGTAAAACATTCAATTGTATATCTCGCTCCCTATTTTTTCTCTTTTTTTATACTGTGTGTGCACAACTTTTTGTGTACAGTTAGCGTCCCTGACATTACTCAATTTCTATTGGCTTTTACCCAAATGAAAATGAAGTTTACCCACTTTATATAAAGAATTAGGCATGGTTCCTACTTACAAATGATTAGGGCTGAGCATTCGGTTAATAACCGAACCGAACTATAAATTCGGTTATAACCGATATCCGAATAAACACTGTTTTTGGTATCCGAATAATTAACCGAATTTGGCACTAACCGAATAACCGAATAACCGAATAACTTATTCGGTTATTCGGTTAAAAACCGAATTGAATTCCAAAACAAAACAAAACACAAACCCCACAATTCTTCAATTTTTTTTACTGATTATCAGACTTCTTCTTCTCTAACATCATGCATCTCGAAATACTCACATTTTTTTAATGCCAAAATCACACCAAACAAGCCAAACAGATGGTTCGGTTATGCAGCATTATATATATGTATGTGTGTATATATGTATGTGTGTTTTATTCGGTTATTCGGTTTAACCGAATAACCCAAAAATGATACCCGTACAAACTAACCGAAAACCGTAAAATAATTCGGATATAACCGAAATAGTGAAAATAACCGAAATTTCAGAAAAATTCGGTTAAATTATTTCGGTTCGGTTCGGTAATTCGGTTATAACCGTTTTTTGCTCAGTCCTACAAATGATAATAAAATTGTTTTTTTTGTGGTTAATGAGTTCGTGGTCAAATAAAAAAAAAATACTCTTATATTTAGTGATTTGCAACACTTGGTGGTTAAATTTATATTAATTTTTTATATTTTTTGTTATTTATATCGTACAAAGTCCCCACTACCCATAAATCTCCTGTTTGGGGGAGGTTCTTTTGCCAATATGTGATTTCAAAATCCAATTCTTTTAGATTTATTGGTGTTTTCTGAAATCTAGTTGCAGAACTATGTAGTTTCTTTTTTACTTCTTTCCTTTTTTAGTAACATGGATCACTCATCTTCATAGGCTTATCACGCAGCCTTTCCTAGCTCACTAAGGACCTCTTTTGCATCCCAATACCCAGCAGTCCAACACTTGGTTTTTCATTGTTGCATAACAGTCAGTCAGTCGTAATACTGTTGCATGCTGTTATATTTCCAATAAACATACTATATAACACAACTCAACTTATAAAGTCTTTTTATTAAAAAAAAAAAGTCACAGATCCACCAAATGAACATTCGTCCTTGATTCAACTCATGGTGAAAAGAGGAGGTGGAAGATGGAAAAAACAACTCAACATTAGAGCTAAAATTAATTTCAAGGATAAATAGGACACCCATGCATGTTTAATTCAATGATATTTTAGTCTGATAATTAAAAGTCGGGTCTCGAAATTACCGTGTGAGCTCTATTTTTTTTTTGTATGTGAGACTTTTATATTTTTTTTTTATGTGAGACTTAAATGTTAAATTTGTTAATTATTTGTTTGCTTATTAAAAATAATTTAGTCGCAATTAAATCAGTATTTGGGTATGAAAGTATGACCAATAGATAGTCCATCTACCATGTAACGACACCCTAAATATAAAAGCAGTCTCTATAAGTTAGTTTATATGGTTTTGTGTGTAAAGTCGTTGTAAATAGTCAGAGACCAACAAACCACTTCCCAAACCTTAGCTCCTTTCTTTGAATTTTCAGTTGTCCCATAATAATGTCCTCAACATGCCCCGCCCCGCCCCTGCGTGCAATTAAAACTGCGTTTACTGACCTTCACCTTCTCTATCTCTTTTCAACATAATCCGGATCACCACATGACCTTTTCTCACTCTTTCTACTCTCTATACACTCCATTTGTTTGGATTATTAATTTCTTAAGATAAAAAAGCCCCATTTTTACCTTTTCTAGAAACACTCTCACATCTTCAACTCCTTTCACAAACCTCTGTTTCCACAAATCATCAATTAAATTTGGTGTATTACATTCTTTTGGTTTCTGGGTTTGTCTTTCTTTTCTGTACTAAGTCCCATTTTGTTCCTATTAAGGATTAAAAAAAAATTATTATTAATTTTTTATTTGTGGTGGGTTATTACTGTTGATGATTTGATGTCTTTGGCGGTTGGAGCTGTTTCTAGTTCCAAGAACATGGGGGGTTTTGATGAAGAAAACAAGGAAGGTGGATATCATGAGACTGGTGATGAGAGAGAAGAAGATATCAAGGGAAGTGGGAGTGAGACTTCTTTGTGTGCAACTGATCAGGAGGAAGAAGATGATGCGACTATTCAGCTCGGTCCTCAGTACACCCTCAAGGAACAGCTTGAGAAGGACAAGGTTTTTTTTTTTTCTGCTCAAATTTCAAATTCCAATTTGTGACTTTTTTGTTTTTTGGTTAATTGTATTTGGGTGTTTTTCAAATGTATTATAGGATGATGAGAGCCTTAGGAGGTGGAAGGAGCAGCTACTTGGGAGCGTGGATATTGACAATGTTGGAGGTTTTTATATAATTTTCCTTATTCGAATTTTGAGTTATTTTGAAATTTTGGGTTTAGAGACTCATAGTTTAATCTATTTGTAAAATGGTTGTTTTAATTGTCAAATCTTGCTTCATATAATCATTAAACTGTTAAATTGGTCACCTTTTTCCAGCTTTACTAATTTTTGTAGTCTTATTTTACAAGCTTTGTTCTTGTTCTTTATTACTGCACCTTATTAATTTGGCTTATCCAGTTATCCCAGATAATGAGATAAATGATATGAAAATCTCCAATTTTCTTTCTATGAAAAAAGACTCAATTTATTGCATTGGATGAGATTTTCCTATTTATGGGATTTTTGATACCAGTTTCTGAACCTACCTCCCATTTGTTCTGTTGATGATCACTCGTTTCGAATGT
Organism: Aralia elata; assembly: GCA_034770075.1. Classification (NCBI taxonomy): domain Eukaryota; kingdom Viridiplantae; phylum Streptophyta; class Magnoliopsida; order Apiales; family Araliaceae; genus Aralia; species Aralia elata. The sequence continues at coordinate 22,651,219 of CM068377.1, read as the reverse complement.
TTTCTAAGTTCTAAACACTGTTTAAACATCTGAACAAACTACAGAAATGGTTTAACATTGCATTATTCAAATAATATATACTTACAATGTTTTCCCGGATGATGTTTATTTCATAGACAGCAAAGCCCAAGTGTTCTTGATGTTTGTAGTTTTACCATTTAAAATAGAAAACTTTGATTTGAATGACAAATGGTCGTAGTTCATCTCTCGTTAATAATGTTTATAACCTAGTTCATCACTTAATTTATTGCAGAAACGGCGGATCCAGAAGTAAAGATCATCAGCCTCTCTATCCTCTCTCCTGGTAGACCTGACATTGTTCTTCCCATTCCTGAAGATGGAAAACCGAAAGGCCTATGGTTTACTTTAAAAGAAGGCAGCCGCTATAGCTTGAGATTCTCGTTTCAAGTCAGCAATAACATTGTTGTCGGCTTTAGGTACACCAACAATGTTTGGAAAACTGGTGTCAAGGGTAAGCCAGCTGTAAGTTAACTCGTTTTATTAATTTGAAATTGCGAATGAGAATGCTTCATCTCACAAGCGGTCTTATTTCAGTGGATAGCGCAAAAGAGATGCTTGGAACATTTAGTCCTCAGCAAGAACCTTATATATTTGACGCGCCAGAAGAAACCACCCCTTCTGGCTATTTTGCTAGAGGCCAATATTCTGCAAAATCAAAGGTAACTTACATTTGAGACTAAGTTTATACAAATGCACCTAATTCATGCTCAATTTGGCAAACCATTTTCGCACACAAAATGCAAACTGAGCATGAGAGGGACATCTATCTTGTATATCAGGAGAAGCAACCTTGCTTCTTTTTTCTTTGACATGACAATGAGGTTGCAACATATAAATTTGAAAAATTGATCTCAAATAAAATTGAGTCTTTTCAGGAGTAGTGGATGTCTACATTTATCAATTTTGTGTACACACTCTATTAAAATCAATGGTGGTCCTAACTTAATCCAACACTAGCTTGATAGAGGGGATGAGAATTAGAAGAAGAACTGAGGTCTGTGGATAAGAAGGGACAGAATTAGACGAGGAGAGGAAGCAAAGAGGGAGAGTGATAGATTGTCGCAGACATGTGAGCTCCTCATCTTTTGTTAATTCAAACAATGAAAAATATATGACTCTACTCTCTACTACTTATACTACTCCAGGCTTATGGTAGACAACTAGCTAACTTGCAGTACTAGCTACACTAATCACTCCTTATATTCACATGGGTCATCTTGTTTCTGGATATAACTAACTAATCATGCCACTGCCTTAGATACACACGCAATATATTTAGCTTCCTTCCAGTTTTATTACATTTTTTTACTCATGACTGCAATATATTTATTCCATCTGATATCTTGTAGACACTTCAAATTTATCAAATTGGACCGCCTACCCTATTATGATGGTCCCTTATATGTCTGAAACTTTTGGCCACCCAATTATATATGAATCTAAAGTCGTGCTGTTAGGCCATCCTTTTTCAGAGTCTAGGCCCTTCTCAAACAGAACTTTTATGTCAATGTAGATGTTCGTTTTATATAATCTTTTAGCTCAGATTCTCAAGGGGAATTGTGGTACACTGATCGATTTTAAATTTCATCGTCTTTCAGTTTATTGATGATGATAACAAGTGCTACTTGGAGATCCACTATACATTCGACATTCGGAGGGATTGGGCCAATCCTTGAGTACAGCAATTTTCCACTAGCGTATTTTAGAACATCTCCCTCATAGATTTAATTATCATCTCCAGATGTTTAACCAAAGAATTTAGTGTGATGCTAGTTTTCACAACAACTGCAAGTCTCTAAAGGTGGATTACCCCGGTAATAAAAAGAGAGCTTGATTGTCATTTCATGTCAATGTTTGTGAACCAAGTTTCCCATATGTTTTTGAGCTGGATGAGCATGATTTATTTGGTGGGGTTTTACTTTCTTGTAGGTTTTGTTTATTGACAAATTTCCCCCTTTTTTGTTGGTAAACTTTATTGGTGGAGGTTGTTGAGCAAATAAATAATAGACATACTGAAAGACTCTAATTTTGGAACAAATAAAAAAAAATATATCTCTAATTTTGAAATCGATGGAGTTGAAGTCATGGCTTAAAACACGAGGATCATATTCAAGATGCCATATACTATTTTCCCTATTCATCTGAGGAATAATGGTCTTTTTCTTTCTGAATTTGGTAGAATCCTGGAGGAACCCTGTTTAGGAAAGTAGTGCACATACAGGCTGGGGCACTATGAACCACCATAAAGTTGTCACACCAGATTTTATTGGTAGAATACCAGCTTGATTCATGTATGGTAACAGCTGAGAAATACTTGTTCATTACTATAACACTTTTTAAAATTTTAGGCGCACATGCATTGTTATTTGGTAATTAAAAAATTGAGCAAGAAATTTGAAGATTTTCATAGCTTCTGGTGTAGGGCAAAAGCAGAACAACATTTCATAATTTATTGATTCCCTTTCTTTTTCTTCTTCTCTCTCTCTTTATTTTCTATGTTCATTTTACCTTCCTCAAATCCTGCCGACTTGTGTATAATGTTTTCAGGTAAGAAATTGCCAAGGCGCCACCTTCTTCCAGTTGGCTTAAGCCCACTTGTCAAAATAAAAGTTAGAACTACATTAGGGTCTCAATTAATGAGATTAATTAATACTGAAATTACCACAAATCATGGTGTATTTCATGTTCTATAATACAAGTTAACATACTAAAATAATACTAATAATTAAGAATAACATGTGACACTATTATAACACTTTGTCATGTTAAATGAAAAAAATGTGATTGTAATTGTCGCAACAAGTTAGTTATGACAAACAATTCAATACGTTGACACAATAAATTTGATGAAAAAATAATATTATCAATAATGAAATACGTGTGTCACGTTCAGTTTATTGTATAACTATAACTATCGTATGTCCTTTTAAAATTAGAATTTCACTTTTCAAAATGGAAGTTCCTACAAACAATTTGACTTCAATATAATCAAAATGATTAAATATCATAATTTGCTTAAATATTGTGAATTTTGGTACATTAACTCTAGAAGTAAACTCTCATTTTAAATTGCCTCAAACTGATAAAAATGAAATCTAACTTTTTTACATAGGGAGAATATATTTAAACTTATTTGATTATATATTTTTATATAATAGTGCAATATATTAGGGCAATAGTATGTTTTATAAAATTAACAAGAGAGAGCAATTAGAAAGAGAGATGTCGGTGGTGGGAGCATGTTTACTAAATCATTGGGGTTTAAGACATGGCTTATAGTGACAGCAACAACCAGACAGCCATTTCTAGTTGTACCAAATATCATTGTCGGTTATGTCATAATCCCCGTTTCATAAAAAGAGTTTTATTACAAAATTTATAAGAACATAGATTTATAATTTTAATTTAGTAGTGTAGTATAGTAAATAAATTGTGATAATCAAGTTAAGGATATCGTGTCATTTGATTTTTTGTGAATATATTTTTTTACCAACAAGATTCTTTTTATAGATCGGGAGTAATTCCAGATATATAAGACAGGGTATGAAGAACAAGACATGAAAATAGGAAATAATGATGCTTTCACCAAGAGTTATTTATTGTCTAAGCAAATGTAATAATTCTAACAAATTAGATTGTATCAAGAAATTAAAAATAAAAAGGGCTTTTGGGTTTTGGCCCATCCATCCAGCTATTTATTCCCACAAAGTTGATTTTCATTATGGTGGTGGTGCTATTATGTGGTGCTATTATGCATTGCACCTGCACCATTTGGTTATTTATCAAAGCAAAGCACCACTTTAACTTGCAAGAGAACCCAAACACAGCTAATTATATGGGTGGTAAGAACAATTGCTTCGATATAAAGATTTGAGTTGTATTGTAATAAATTTATAGTGCATTACAATTGCGAAATTTAATAATATATGAGATTGAAAAAAAAAAAATTACCAACTCATTTGAGTAAAGTCCATATGATTTGCACAGTAATCACAATTCAAAGTTTTCATGAGATGAAAATCTTCTAAACCATACAAAAGAAATGGGGAGGGAGATAAAACTTGGTGAAGGTTAGAATGGTAGGGTAGAGTGCAAGGTTGGGGACCGAAGGAGATATTAAATTTTTTTTTTAAAATATATATTTAGGCTAATGATGTAGAAAGCCCACCTTACGGTAAATCCTTATTTTATAAAGCCTTTCAACTTAAGTTTTTAATTAACTTAAATATTCAAAAGGAAATTACCACCCTTTTATTCAATAAATTGTACTCCCTTCCTTCCGAATATCATTATTGATTTTTGAAAGTAAATATGAAACAATTTTAAATTCATAATAAAGACAAGTATTATTTTTAAGATAATTTATAATATTTATCATTGTGCGGATTAAAATTAAAAGAATTCCTATTAATTTTAAATTTAAAAATATTTTAAGTTAATTTTAAAAAATTAATTATAATTGTATATTTTAAAACGGATACATGTAACTTTTTGTCCACACCAGCTTCATCAGCTGGCACAGTCAGTGTCACCCAATAGTCAATAGTGGTGACCGGTCTAGTAGATTTACTTCTAAGTTTAATCTCATTAATGAACCCATTCTATATAAACTCTCCTTCATTCTAATCTCCATCGTATTATCAAACACACCCTTTCCTCTCCGAACTCCTCTGTCCAGGTCAGTTTCTCATCTGATTTCAGTTCCTTTGTATTTATTCAGTTTTAGATACAGCACCATCTTTTATGGGTATGGTGTTTTCTTGGTGATTTGTGTTTCTGGGTCTTCTTTTTTCTCATTGCTGCTTCTGTTTGTCTGGTTGAGTTGATCTAGATCTGTTCTTTGTCAGGGTTTATGAACTACATTGTTTAGTTGTAGGATAGTAATGATTTAGAGCTCATAAAAATGGGATCTTGATCTGATTTCTCAAATTGCAAGATGCTCTTGAGGGAATGTAACTTGTTGGGTGGCTGAAAAAAGTTCTTAACAAGAAGATGAATCACCTTCTTCTTTTTTCCCCTTTCATGGAATGCATTGTATTATAGTGTCTTCATTTCCATTTTTTTTTAATATTGTTTCATCTCATTTCTTAATTTTTTGGACTTAGATACCCTGCTGATGAGTACCCTTTGAATTAACTAATAAAGATTTTGCTACTTTTAATCTCACCTTGCTCTAGGCTACTTCAATAGATGAGCTGAAATTTCTCAAAAACTTCTGCTTTTATTTAATGGAATGGGTGAAATCTAGATTATGACTTGGTTATTAAAATGGGGTTTTTGTTATAAGGGATTTATTAGTTATTTACTCACATTGTGGTTAAATTTCCCTTACTAGATAATGCGTTAAAGGGCTGAGATCTAATTAACTGGATGATTTGATATGGAATGGGAATTGGGTTCCGCTTCCAGTTTGAGTATATTATTTATTATAGCCTTATCGGTACTATTACTAATGATGTGATGTTAGTTTGCTGAGATCTAACTATGACAGATTTTAAAAATTGCAGGAATTCGGAGATTTTGTTTGTTTTACAAAAACATTGAATTGTTAATGGCCATGGAGAATACCATGATTTTCGTGGTTTGTAGTACACTTGTGCTTTTGTGTTCTACATCAGCCTATGCACAAAAGGCTGGATCTCCTCCACCCTTTAGCCCAACTCCTGCACCAGCACCAGCACCGGCACCAGAACACGTAAACCTCACTGAGTTACTGTCTGTTGCTGGCCCATTCCACACCTTCCTCAATTACCTTGTCTCAACAAAAGTAATTGAAACCTTGCAAAACCAAGCCAACAATACTGAAGAAGGACTTACCCTCTTTGTACCCAAAGATAAAGCCTTCTCATCGCTTAAAAATCCTTCTCTTTCCAACCTCACCACGGACCAGCTCAAGTCACTCTGCCTTTTCCACGCCTTGCCACATTACTACTCTCTATCAGACTTCAAGAACCTCAGCCAAGTGAGCCCTGTTAATACATTCGCCGGTGGATCATACACTTTGAATTTTACGGATAATTCTGGCAATGTGCTCATTGGTTCCGGATGGACAAACACAAAAGTCAGTAGTAGTGTGCATTCAACTGATCCTGTCGCAATTTATCAGGTTGATAAGGTGCTTCTGCCCGAAGCAATTTTTGGCACCGATATACCTCCAACGCCTGCTCCAGCACCATCTCCTGATATTGCCCCAACTGCAGATGCTCCAAATGCAGATGGTGGAAGTGTATCTTCACCATCAACCTCAACTCCATCATCTTCTTATAGGATCATGAGCTGGAGCGTTTCGAGTTACTTTGTTTTGGCTCTCTCGGGTGGATTTGCCTTATTCTTTTAAGGGAGAATTTGTTTACTAATTTAATTTATGTCAAGGGGTACATCCATTTTGATTACTTTGATTTTTTCAAGCCATTTTTTGAATCATATAATGTTTGATACTGTGTATGAGATTGAATATTATGGTATGAAATTAATGTGTTTTTTTAAGGTAATGATCTTCTTTAGTGTTGGCTTTGTTTATGATCGATCCAACTACCTAATTACTCATCAATACTCAAAAAAGAAAATATATATTTTAAGAAAATTTTCTCCACCATTTTGGCAAGCTATCATCATCAGGCCATGAAAGGATTTCAGAAGGCATTGGCCATTTGGCCTTCAAGGGTGCATGATGGCCATTAGTATTACAGAATAATGAGTTAATGACAAGTATGATATATGGCATTTTTGGCGCTGGCCACTTCTCTTGAACCTAGTGGCAAGAAGGCAGCTCTTGATAGAAAATAGAAATAGTAGGAATCATGCACTTCAAATAAAACTTCATTTCATCATTATAAATTATAATCAAAACAATTTGTTTGTTTTACCCCCTTAAATTGTTGGTCAAAGTTAAGCGTAAACAGATTGAATGGAGACCGAATAACTTTCTGAGAAAAGTTTTATTTTTAGAGATAATTATTTTATATGTAGTAAAAATAATTCAACAATCTGGCCTATTAGCTTCAGCTGCTTAGAGCATTGTGCTAATAAGGCGACGGTCAACAGGTTCGAGACCTGTATTGGCCAATTTATTTTTGCATATTTTATCACTACTTTCTCAATTTTTACATTAATTTACTATTAACTTCTTTAATTGCTAATGACAATGTTATAGATGCTCTTCAAAACATTAATTTACTATTTAACTTCTTTAATTGCTAATGACAATGTTATAGATACTTTTCAAAACACTTTTAAATGCGGGTAATATTAAGGATCTCAAATTTTTAGTATAAAAAAATGTCTCAAATGATGTGTCGTTATTACATTGGTCGAATAAATCTCATGTGATTGACTATGCTAAAAAGTATCATGAAAATATTTAGTATCATATCATTTAAGACCTATTTGAGACAAAAAAAATTTAAACTACATAGCATTATCCTTAAAATGCATACTTGAAGCAACAAGTTAAGCTTGGGTAGTATATAAGAAATCACTCTTCGTTATTGGGCTGTCCCAAAATACACACACATATATATATAAACCCCTACTACAACTAATTATTAATTTACTAATTATTAAAAAATATTTTTGTAGGATACCTGCATAAACTTCTCAAACTAATTTAGTTCTTACTCCCTCCCACTGTCCTCAAAATTATAAGCAAAGTATATTTTTCACACATTAAAAAAAATAAAAGTAAAGAAAAAATAATTTAAAAAATTCTAAATTTATGCTTAATGACTATACAAAATTGCATAGAATGATAAATATTTTTATTTTTTTTATACTAATAGATTCAATAAATGACCTTTAGGCTTTAGTTATCTTTTGAGCATGGAGGGAGTATATTTTTTTTAACACAAAGGACCACAAATACAATCTTCAAAATGTGGGTGGCTTCATAATTAAACAAAATATGGAGTAGTTTTTGGTTCAAACAACGTCGTTTTGATACTGGATACATTCTTATTTCTTGTTTTGGCCACATGAGAAATTCGCGGGTCCGTAAGGCAAAACGGTTTTCTCTCTTCTCTCTCTGTTTCTCTTTCCAGCTCTTTCTCTCTCTCTCTCTATTCCCCCATTGCAATGACAAATGAAAAAAGTGAAATCTGCAAGAAAAATAACAAAAATGTATAATCTTCCAACGAGTTCCTGAGTTTCAAAAGGTTTGCCCTAGCTCTTTTATTCTTCTGATTCTCTAATGTTTTTTTGTTTTTTTTATTTCATTCTTGTATATTTTAAACCTTCTGAATAGTTAGTGAGAAATGCTAAGAAAAAAAAAATACCCATTTGAATGGTCAAATTGGACATGATGCATATATTTAATTAATTTCTTTACCAGATTTTTTTGTTATATAACTAAATAATGTGAAATACAACATGCATGCATGTTAAACAATCTTATGTAACATCCATTTTCAATTGGGTATTGGTTGATTACAGTTATATGGATCTGAGTTTGTATAACTATCCAAAATCAAAAAATTACTCTATCAAATTTCATTTTTGGAGTTTCTTCATTCCAAATTGTTTCAATATATGACATCAAGTTTATGTATGTATATATTATACATATATATCATATGTACGTGCATACATAGAATAGGAGGATAGGAGCTTATAGAAGGGGCCTACATATTACTATTTTATTTTATTGTGTTTCACGTTAGTTATAATTCACATTCGACATAAAATTACTCGACATATAAATCGTTCTCCTTTCAATTTTAATGCTTGTGGGCTATCAGGTTTTCTTCTCCTCATTGGGGATTTGACTATAGACGAATAGAAAAGATGTCGGGCTTTTTGGCAGTTAACGTTTCTGATCCATGGCTTGAGACCCAATTCACTCAAGTCGAGCTCCGCAACCTCAAATCGAAAGTATGTTATTGTATCAATTTTGGTATCATTCCCTTTGGTGAATGTAGTTTTTAAATTTTAATGTGATCAAGTGGACATTTTTTGAGTGACACGTGAAATGTGTTGCATTTGGTTACAGTTTCATTCAGCAAGGAATTCATTAGGCCATGTCACATTGGGGGATTTGCCACCAGTGCTGTTGAAATTAAAAAATTTCAGTGAGCTGTTTAAGGAGAGGGATATTAAAGCTATTTTGAGTGAGTCAACCTCTGACATGGGTCAAGAAATTGATTTTGAATCTTTCCTTCGGGTGAGTTTCCAGTATGTTGATTGCAGAAGCTGCTTTTTCATTTTCTATTGTGTGTTCGTAATGTTTGGCATGCTTGATGGATGAACTTAAACTTTAAGGCAGTGAGAAAATATGGCCAAGTAAAGGTTGAAAAATTATATGCTTTGATTGATTGCCAACCTCTGCAAAGTTTTAATGAATCTATTTCATATTTACTATCCTGTATTTTATGTTTGGTTAGAGAAATACAGTGATAAGGAAATGGAAAGAAATAAATTCTTTTGCAAGTTCCGGGATTTTTCTTATCAGGCAAATCTTTACTCGGTGTATTTCTCATTCTCTATGCAAAATCTTTCTGTGTATTTCATGTTTGATCAATGAACATTGATTTTAAAGTAGTGGAAAATGAGATTATTAGTGGGATTTCATGATGGCAGGCATACTTGAATATTAATGCCCGAGCTCAAACAAAATCAGGTGCTCAAAAATTCAAAACTGCTACTTCATTCCTCAAGGCACCCACAACCACCCTTCGACACACCATTAGCCAATCAGAGAAGGCTTCTTATGTTTCCCACATTAATAGCTTTCTTGGAGAAGACCCATTTTTAAAGAAATATCTTCCTATTGATCCATCTACCAATGCTTTGTTTGATCTTGTTAAGGATGGTGTTCTTCTCTGGTACATACACTGAACCCACTTTATTATTTCTTCTTATCAGTGTGGATAAATTTTTCATGGTTTGCGTTTCTTGATTACAATTATTTCTTACAGTAAGCTTATCAACGTGGCTGTCCCTGGAACGATAGACGAGCGAGCTATAAATACTAAGAGTGTTCTTAACCCATGGGAAAAGAATGAGAATCACACCCTGTGCCTCAATTCTGCTAAGGCCATCGGCTGCACTGTAGTTAACATTGGCACACAGGACCTGGCTGAAGCCAGAGTAAGTTAATTTGATGCTATAATGAAGGGAGAAATCGATTGGAGTGTGATCATTTTAATATTCAAATTTGAGGCTAATCTAATGATGTTCCATGTTTTTTTTAAAATTCTTTTGTAATTGATTCTACATATAGGAACTTTGTTATAATTTATTTATTTGTCTATATGCTGAAGTTTCTTTTTCTTCATTTTCTGCAGCCCCATCTGCTACTTGGTTTAATTTCCCAGATAATTAAGGTATATTTTACTTCTTGCAACCTTTAAACATACACAAAATACTTGTAATGGACTGCCATGATTTTTAATCTTTCTTGTGCTTTTGTGTATTGGCAATATCAGATACAACTTTTAGCTGATCTTGATCTCAAGAAAACTCCTCAGCTCCTGGAATTGGTGGAAGAAGACAAGGTCACAAGAGCTGATTTGTTGTGTCTTCTATTTGTGTTACTATTATATATTTAGGTGGAGAGTTCTATGTATATTGAGAATGTTATGCCTCAATTTATTGAATTTTTTTTTCCAGGACGTCGAGGAGCTCATGGGTTTAGCCCCTGAAAAGGTTCTTCTGAAATGGATGAATTTTCAATTAAAGAAAGCAGGATATCAAAAAGAGGTTACGAATTTTTCATCTGACTTAAAGGTAAGGTAAAGTTTGTCAGTTCTTATTGATAAATTATGAATTTTTTTCTTTACGTTTCCTTGCACACTCATCTAGAGCTTGTCCTACATTAGTTTTGTGTCGACAATCTAAACTATGTTCCACATAATGGGATATCCCGTGTGCCTAGGCTAACAGATTGAAAATGATACACATACATTCAGCACTTAAATTCTATGCTTGAGAAGAAAATTAACCTGCAATAAGGTCGGACTAATTCTAACCCACCCATTGAGGTCGGGTTGACCCTGTTCATGTGTAAACCAATCCAATTTGCCTGGGTAAGCATGGTTACCTGGTCTTACAAATCACTTTAGTTCAGAATTTATCTCCTCTTCTCTTCACTCTACTACCTATTGCTCTCGTAAGGTGCGAATAATACTACATTTGTTAAATATTCATTACCGTACTGAGTTCTTTAGCGATCTTAAGGTGGGTATGCATTTTTTCTTGGTAATTTGAGTTTCATAAAGACAGAGAGAATGTCGTAAGTGCTGGACATATGTTTATGAAAAGCATAAGAGATTTCGAAACTGGTTGTATGACTTTGCTCCTTATGGCTTATTATTCATAGTTACTATTTGGAGAAAAACTTTCAAATGCCACAATGCATCTCTTTGTAACCTTGGTTCAGACAGAAGCCAAAGCATTATTTTTGATATTATTGGTGGTGTGTTTTTTCTAATTGTCAAGTTTCTTTTTCCTCTAATAGTTCTAGGTGTTACAATGGAACTTGCCAATGCTTTACCATCTTTCTAGTGCATTCCATATTTTTAGCATTTCCTATTATCTTAGACGACATAACAGGCTTTTCCATTTGCAGGATGGTGTGGCCTATGCTCACTTACTTAATGTTCTTGCCCCGGAACATGGTACCACCACCACATTGGAGGCAAAAGATCCTGCTGAAAGAGCAAGTTTGGTCCTGGAGCAAGCAGAGAAAATGGACTGCAAAAGATACGTCACTCCAAAAGACATTGTTGAGGGCTCAACAAATTTAAATATTGCATTTGTTGCTCAAATATTCCAGCACAGGTATTGTTAATAATATGTGGTTATGCACTTTGTACCATCATTATCTTGTGCATGTGTATTACCTGTTAAAATATTCACTGAACTGGCTGAGAAAAATGATGTTTTAAAGCATGGACACATTTTCTAAAAATACATCCAGTAATTTTGGTGAACTAAAATCAAGTCAACCATTTCCTGTTACCCATATGTTGCATTTTTTAACAGTTCAATCAACACCCATGCTGCTGCTTTGTTCTTCATCTCCCAAAGTACCAAAAGAATATATTGGACTTCCTTGGTCACCTAGTATACTGAGAGTTCTTGTATTAGCTTTTCTATAAACTATGTTAAATTCGTTTCCATATCTGCTCGATATTATGTATGCTTTTCTTGTGGCCGACTCTATGAAAATCTGTGTTATCAGTGTGTATGTTTCCTCTGCAGGAATGGCCTATCAACGGACAACTCAAAACATTCGTATGCAGAAATGATGACAGATGATGCTGAAACTTCTAGAGAAGAGAGATGCTTTCGGTTGTGGATCAACAGTCTTGGGATTGATACATATGTCAATAATTTATTTGAGGATATCAGAAATGGGTGAGCTGTCCACTTCTTTGTGACAATGTTGTGCCCCTGTAAATGTTACTTAATTTTTATTCCTTGCATGCAGATGGATTATTTTGGAAGTTCTTGACAAAGTTTCCCCCGGATCAGTCAACTGGAAGCAAGCAACTAAACCTCCCATCAAGATGCCTTTCAGAAAAGTTGAGAATTGCAACCAAGTTATAAGTATTGGAAAGGAATTAAACTTCTCTCTAGTGAATGTAGCTGGAAATGATATTGTACAAGGAAACAAGAAGCTTATAGTTGGTCAGTCTGCTTCAACATCTCCCTCCCTGCACCCCTTTTTTGCGTAAAATATTACCACCTACTTATGTCTAACAAACACACTACTCTGTTATATACCTTTTGGAGGATGTTATCTGAAGTTTCTGACTTGTTGAACCATAGCCTTAGTGGTGTGGTAAGTTTACCTGAGAAGTTTTGATGGTCATGTGTCACCCCTGGAAAAGAATCAGTTGTATTTTCTGTTTGCCTCTGGAAGTGCTATATGCTATTGTATAGACAGCATATAAGGTCATCTTGTCGCCTTTGGATAAAGATAAAGAACTTATCCTTGGGATGGTTGTGTCCGAATTGAGTACATTGCATTGGTTGGAAGTCGATGCATTTTTCAATTTCTTTTTTTTTTTTTTGTTTTCTGGAAGTAATAAGTTTAAAAGCCTTCTGCCATATTTCATGTTCCATTTTTTTTCCCTTCAATAGCAATATTTGTCCTTTTATTTGGAAGAATGTTCATTTCAAATCTTATTCACTTGGTATAAAATATTAATTTATTCACCCATTTCCCCAGCTTTTCTGTGGCAGTTGATGAGGTTTAGTATGCTCCAACTACTTAGAAACTTGAGGTCTCACTCCCAAGGAAAGGAGATAACAGATTCTGATATTCTAAATTGGGCAAACAACAAAGTGAAAAGATCAGGCAAAACATCTCAGATGGAGAGCTTTAAGGTGAGGGATAATTTTATGTCTTGAACTTCTAATACAATCAGATAGACCCAATTGATATATTTATACATTGTGAGACATTTATTAGGATAAACGCCTTTCCAGTGGGGTTTTCTTCCTCGAACTTCTTAGTGCTGTGGAGCCAAGGGTTGTCAACTGGAGTCTTGTTACTAATGGCGAAAATGGTATGTTAATTTTGAAACTTTGGGAATTTGACTTCGTGAAAGAATGACAATTGTTACTGTGACTGCAGATGAAGATAGGAAGTCAAACGCAACATATATAATTAGTGTGGCGCGAAAGCTAGGGTGCTCGATATTTTTACTGCCTGAGGATATAATGGAGGTAACACTGATCATGATGAACTTGAATTCTTTTTTCCTACAAAGTTTTCCATATTAGTAAAATCTTGGAAGTCACTTAATTTGGTCAAAGATGCATACTTTGAAGTATATTAAACTCACGCTTCTCCTAGAAATATGTATATCTTTCAGTGGACATGTGAGAAGCTCATTAACCACTTCCTTAAACTGGTTAGAGCCTTAAACTAAGAATGCTTCTGAATATGTATTTTTGTCCAGATAAGTTTGCAATCCATTTTGATTCAAAGAACTGATCATTTACATCATTAGTTACCTGGAAATGGAACACTGCGGTAAGTCTAAAAGATTATATAACACAATTTGTTGCCAGTCGCAACGTGGTTTATTCTGGACGGGTTACATGCTATTTGGAATGTTTTTCTTAGCAACTAATGAGGAATTTTGGGTAATTGGTAGAATTTGGATTAGTACAGAGCTTAAATTGCCAATTTTGGTGCCCCATGAATTTCTATGACAGGTGAAACAGAAGATGATCCTTACCCTAACAGCAAGCATAATGTATTGGAGCCTTAATCAAAAGGGTCGGCAAAGAATCCCTTCAGAAGAGAATAAATCTCCTGATGCATCCCCAGCAGCACCTGTGGATGGTGAACATGAAACTGTTCCAACTGATGACCCATCCGGTGAGCCGCCTGAAGCTGAGGAACCCTCATCAAATACTGAAGGCACAACTGATAAAGAATGACTTAGAACTTGCTAATCAGATGCACAAGGAGCTGTTGTCCTTTTCTTTATTAAAAGAATTCACATTGTGCAAAATTAAGTACAAAGAGAAGTGGAGGAGGTTGCTGTAAAGTTTTCTATGTAATTAGAGTTTTGTGTTCAAAGGGGTCCTTTGGCGTTTATTTTATGAAGATTATAATTTTCCAGTGGTGGGGGTGGCAATGATCTCCTTGGACCACCAACACATAGGTTAGTATTAGGCAGTGTGATGGTTTATCCAGTCGTCACCCTAAGGGTAGTGGCCGCAGGTTCCACCGTCACAAAAAATTGGGGGAAAAGTTCTCCATAGATATTATTAGCTGGTCTCTTGGTTGCAAGTCTTTCCTTGTCTCTTTGTTATAACTTTCTAAATTTGAAATTGTCATTGAGGTAAAGAACAAAGTGGAATTGTCTTACCTCTGAGGAAATCATTGATTGCCTTTAATTTCTTCCACGCAATTTCTTTAAAGCTTTGGTTGATTTGCTCATGGTTTTAACTTTAATTAGGCCCCTATACTTTCATCATTAGTATATGAACTGATCATGAAATCTGCAAGGATGATCGCATGCTTCAGCTCAGTAGAATGTAGATATTTCCAAGCAGATATTCAGGATAGCAATGACATAAACACTTCACAAAAGTATACTCGAATCATGAAAATAAAAGTCGAGTTTTTTCCTTCTTTTTTTACCAGGAAGAAATCATTTTGTAATGTTTGTTGGTGGAGAGTTTGATTCAGCATTAGTCTAACAAAAGTTTAGAGAAAACAGAAGGGGATAAAATTTATAATAATAATACTAGTAAATAATATTACGGTATTATTTATTTATTTATTATTATTATTATTATAGATTATGGAAGAGGAGAAGAAGGAAGAGTTGGGTAGGGGGAGGAACATAAATATTGAGCCTGTAGCTTCAAGATGCTAAGAGACTTAAAAGTAGGCATGCGTAGTAAAAAATAAAAGTTTCACACGCACACGTTACACATTGTATGAAAAACATCCAGTGTGAACTTCAGAACAGGCCAATTTAGAACACAGACAGACGAACAAGTTTCTTTCTATTCACATGTTACAAAAAAAGCACATATGCTTGCATTCCTTGTAATAAAGTTATTCGCTTTGCCTAAAAATTTGCAAGAATACAACAGGAAAATTTTCGCTAATTTCTTTTGTTCATTTTTGTGTAAAAATGGAAGAGGAGACGGTTTGTTTTCTAATTATCATCATTGTGAGCACCGGACTTCTCTTGTTCTGCCACAAGCATAAGCATCTCAAGGCGCTGGTCAAAAAGTAACGCACTCTCATCTCTTTTGTCTAGTTCAGCAGCTTCTGCCTCGAGCCATTTCTCTCGCAAATCATCAAGAAGATTCCCTTCATCCAAATTCATTTCAGCTCCTGGAGCGCTTGGAACTGTGGTTCGAAGAGAGGAATCTCCTGATGGTGGTGGAAGTGTCAAAAGCATTGCCCGAAATTCTTGAGAATCAGCAAATGTCTCGAAGTTAAAAGCTATTATATCTAGACAATACTCCCGAATCTTCAGAACACCATACCTACACATAAGACCATATTTTTTTTTACAATGTTATAACCAATACTAAATAGCTTAATTAAAAGGTACAAGCAACTCCCCTTCCTTCGGGATCAACCAAATAGGAATATCATAGGCAGAATATTTTAAATTTTATATCCGATAGAAATGGGAAAAAAGAAGAAGAAGAAGCAGCACGATAATCCACCAAGAAAATTCAGGAGCAAAGCATACATGTCTGATAATATCAGCCAATGGCATAACTCTGCAGGAGGAGCCATTTCAAGGTGTGGCAGCAGTGCATCAGCTACAGCACGCTTAAGAGGAAATAGCAAATATCTTGAAGCAGCATCAAACATTTCTTCAGCCTGCTCCAGTGAAGAGTGAGGGGGAAAAACCATTGAACAATATTAAAAATGACTTCCCAACCACTGCTATTAATTATATATAACATACCTGATCTGGGTCGATATCCTTCAAACTGTCAGTGTACCTGTATCGAGGAAAAAGTTCTATAAAAATAGTTTGGCGTTGAGAAATTAGAAGCTGCCACCATATTTAGTAGGCCACAAGGCCACAACTCAGCCATATTTATTATAGAATACGTTAGAAACTTAGAAGTAGCAATAGCTTCAAGCTTTTTTACTACTTATTCGATGACCGTTTGGCAGAGAGGTGCTGCTAGATGAAGCACCTTTCCTAGTAGAGTTGTATGTGCTTCCATGTAATAGTCAAAAGTGTTTGGTGAAAAATATTGGTAAGTTTCTAAGTTTAAATATGGACACGCGTTCAGGAGCAACACATTTAAGTTTCTCCTGGAAATGCTTTTACTTCTAAAACCTACTACTAAGAGCACTTTTGTCATGCAACCTAACACTATGGAATGTAAAACTGTTGAATCAAGCATGTTTTTGATAAATAACTCAGGTTTCACATTATATTGATTTAAAAGAACTTACATATACTCGATCATTTTCTCAAAAGCTTCCGTGCTAAGATCATGTTCTTCAAGACACGGAAGAGTGAAATCAGGCAAACCACCTTGTCCTTCAAGAAAATCCTTCATACGGGATAATCTTGCTTTGAAGTATTCTGATCGAGATGCTAAGACCACTTGATGGCAACAGAACAACTTTTTGTCAACTCTTATACAAATATCTGCAAGATCATCCTCTAAGTTACTTATCTGCATTGTACTCACCTGAGATACAAGACTATCAATACCAGTATCCATGTTTTGTTTTCTGGTTGAATTGGCAAGAGAAACTTGTAGAATTCGTTGCAAGGCAGCAGGAAGACGGTCTTCCTCAGGAAGGGAAAGGCCCTGCAAGATAAACCGCTTCTGGGAATCGTCTACATCTCTTAGTGCTTTGTACTCTGCATACTTTTGATGTAACAAATCCTTCTCAAGTACTCTTTTTAATGATTCACATTTGCAAACTTTGCAAATTCTAACAAGATCTTCCATTTCATCTACGGCAATTTCAAGTCTATCAGAATAAAAGAAGTGGATGAGACAGTAAAGAGCAGAATAAGATAACTTTTCCCTTGAGAATCTTATTTCCTTGCGATCCTTCCAATCGGTCTCAAATTTTTTCTTGAAGAAGGGTGACCGCGCGCTCAAAATGACTCTATGAGCTTCAATAGGTCTACCTTGCACATAAAATACAACATCTGGTGGAAAGTAGCTAGAAATTGATCCTCCATTTGTCAAATTACCTACCCAATACCCCAAATAATGTCAAAATGAAATGCATAAAAATCCTCAGAAGAAACAGGTATTTGCACGAGTTAGGAAAACAAACACATCTAGGAATTATGGCTGAGGCATCTAGAGTAGTAGAATAAATAGGACAACCGTTTTACAGTTTACACAAAAGGGAAGCTACCTTATGGCTTACATGCAACGGTTACCATGGACATTTCTAGATTTTCAGCTAAGCTAGTTTAAACTAATGAATTGTTAAGCTAGTCTTGGAAAATAGGCAGCTGGCATCTAAGTAAATGTGTAATTATTTTGGCCCAAAAAGGTAGAATGCATTCATATTTCATTTCCATGATTCAACCACGATCAATGTTTTTAATTCCACAATGGCACTAAATCTGTTGTAATCTTTAGTTTCTTCATATCTTAAGGTTGCTATGGGGGTGGGGGCGTGTAACTATTTACATTTTTTTCTCATTTTCACTTATCTAACAATGTCTACTATCAGATTGAGATTCTTCCCCCAACTCCCCGCAAATGGGATCCTTTCTCTTCTAAGCATCAAAATCATACATCTCGTCATCGGTCATACATTAAAAATTCAATACCAGTGGTCCAGTATAATAATCCTGTTCATATTTAATTCACAATTTTCTTTTTGCAAAAGCAAAAACTTTTATAAAAGAAAAAATAATAGATCTCAAACTTATAGAGGCAGCCAAAGGGAAAGAAGAAAAGTAAATCAAAACAAACTCCATGACAATAGTAACAAATTCTGATACCGACCCATCTCAAAAATAAAACTAGTGGAGGAAAATCCCACATTGAGGTCTTCTGTCCCTCAATGCTAATACTTTGTATACTTAAAATAAATAGGAAAAGCCCACTGAGTGATGAGAAGATCCATGTCTCGTGTTCTCTATTTGCATGCTAAATGTTGTAATTCTCATAAATTTAAGCATTTCCTGTGCATGTCATATTATCAATTTTCATCTACTATTTTACTACTAGAACAAAAAGACTTGTAATTTGTACATAAAAATTCAATATAATCATGCCTTACATATACTGATGTGTCATAACTCTACCATAATGAGTGCACCATCTGAACTTAATAGTTAACAGTGCATTGAAAAATAAACACATTGTTTTTGCTACCAAATTAAATTGAAAACATCCCAATAAATTGAGGCACACTTTCACACATGTACGTGTTTAAAATATAAACCTGCAATCTGAGATTGGCCATTCAATTTCTCCAAGTAAACCGAATTTCCAACACAGCCCAGGAAAGTATCTCTTAGCGCCGCCTGCAACGGCCCCAACGGCGGCGGCCGAGCTTCAAAAGCTTTCAACAACTTCCTCACCTTCAAGTTCAGCGCCGCGTAATGACACCTATCTCCATCAAACGTATGCTCGGAACAAATCGCTCCGCTTTCGAGCAACATACGGGCGGCATCGAGGTGGCCGGCCAAACAGGCGTAATACAAAGCCACGGAGTCCCATTGGTCACGCGCGTTGACGTTCACGCCGGACTCGAGGAGGTACCGGAGCCGGTCAACGTCTCCGGCGCGTGAGGCCTCAAAAACGTCGCCATAAGGGACTTTCTTTAGAGGGAGTGAGGACTTGAAGTCTTCGGGTTGAAGGTCGATATCGTCCAGGTCTGACATAGCTGCTGCTTGAGGATTCTGAGATTGAATTGGGCTTGGGTTTTGGGATTGGTGAGTTCGGGTGATGATGAATACATGCTGTGATTAGGGTTTAGGGTTTAGATTATTTTTTGTGAATTGGAAATGGAGAACTCTAGGATTGAACATTTGTGGGCAATAGAGTTATTAGGAATTTGTTTATTCGTTGAGAATGGAGAGCCGAGCTAATTCGCCGAGGAGGGAGGAAAGAAAAGGAAAGGAGGGAGAAGATATTCAGTTTATATAAAGGGTGAAGTGGACAATTCATGTTAGTATCATAAAATATAAATTGCACATTGCTCCCCAAAATGTATTTTATATAAACCCACAAAATCCCAAAGCTTTTGAATCACTTGGTCTTGGTTTTTTTTGTTTTCTTTTTGGCAGACTTTGAAGTTTTCATTTGATTTTAAGTGATAAAAATATATGATTATAGTACCCAAAAAGTATCATCTTAGTTAATAAAGCGTGATTAATAATAAAATTTGATGCTTTCAAAATTTACATAAATTAGATAAGTTTTAAAAATAAAAAACTCGCAAATTACTCTTTGATTAACTGACGTCTAAAATATCTCATTCGTTTCTAATTATATGATCATTACTGACTTTTAAAAGTATTTTAAACTTAAAATTAAGATAATTCACTAAAAATTATGAAACCATAAAATATACATTGAGTAATATTTTTTTTAAAATAGTTTACAATATTTATCGTTGTATTAATTAAAATTAAGAAAATCTATATCAATTTTTAGTTTAAAAATATTTTAAGTTGACTTTAAAAAGTCAACCGTGATTAAATAATATGAAACGGAGATAATATTACTTAATTTTCTTTTTTTTTGTTTGATGTATGTTTTAAAAATATTACATAATTTATGTGATCTGCGATATTTGAATCAAATTATCTTATTCAACATTAAATTATTACAAACTTGAAACCGGCTATTCTTTCTTATATATTTATTGTTGTTCTCTTTTCTTGGTGATTGATATTCATTTCAATTTAGGTTCGTTTCTTTTACAATTGTATCTATTAATTTAATGATTAATTAAATTGTAGGTTCCTTTTTTAGATTATTATTATTGTTATTTTATATATATATATATATATCCACACACGTACATATGATATTATTATCATTTTGTTATTTTTATTATTATTTTATTAGTTTGTTCCATCAAATGATATCATAACAAAATTAATAGACGAATATGACAAAAATTAAGAATATGAATATCATTAATTATAGTTCATCCGTCTCACAAATAAGTATCATAATATTATATATGATTTGTTGATAATCAATAAACTATAGATTAAAGTGCTTTTGCAATATATATAGTTGATTTTGTATATTATATGTGATTTTTTTTGATATAGTATTAGTACACACGAAGTTAAAAAATGTAATATAATTGAAGACAATATAATGGATACATTATTCAATATAATTAATTATAATTATATTTATTGTATTTGGACGTGTATTATTATTATTATTATGTAATTTGTATTTGAAAATTATAAGCTGATAACTAAATTACCCTTATAATGATCAAACAAATTAATTTTTTTCCTCTTGACTTGTTATGTGACGAATGAGAACTTTGTAACTTAATTTAAATATTTATTGAATTGAATAAATATTTTTCGATGATTTGATTGTTGAATTAATTGATTAATTTGTGGTAGATTAATTTAATTATATGTGCTACATTAGTAAATCAATGTGGAGAATTTTTTATTCAAAGTATGTATTTGATTAAATGAATTATTTAAATAAGTATAATGTTATTTCTAATTAATTTAATATTAATTAGAGATTTAATAATTTGTCATTATTAATAAAGGAGAATTTTTATTTATGTGACTATGTGATTTAATATAGAATTATTCTATTTTATATTAATTGATTTAAATGAGATTATTTATTAATTTAAATATGTGACATGAACTATAGTATAAACTATTTATTAAAATAAACTAGAAATGAATAATAGAGGACTAGCCAAACATAACCTTAGTGGGAGTTGGGGTCAGTTAACCCATTATGGGATTAACTGACACCCACTCATCAGACTAAGTTAACGTGACTTAATTATTCTCACCATTCCCTTATTTTGCTAACTTGAATTAGAGAGATTATAGAGAGAAAAAAAAAGAGAATTGAGGAGGAACTAGTTCATTTGTTGCATAATCTAAACCATTATTTAAGATAATTCTTCTAATTTAAGTTTTTAATTTATATTTTTGAAGTTCTTCCATGAACGTATGTTTTTGAGTTCTTTGTAACTCAATTCCATGACTAAAATATCATAATAAAATTAATAAACAAATATGACAGAAATTAAGAATATGAATATCATTAATTATAGTCCATCCGTCTCACAACAAGTATCATAATATTATATGTGATTTTTTGATAATTAATAAACTATATATTAAAGTGCTTTTGCAATATATATAGTTGATTTTGTATATTATATGTGATTTTTTTGATATAGTATTAGTACACACGAAGTTAAAAAATGTAATATAATTGAAGACAATATAATCGATACATTATTCAAGATAATTAATTATAATAATATTTATTATATTTGAACGTGTATTATTATTATTATTATTATTATGTAATTTGTATTTGAAAATTATAAGTTGATAACTAAATTACCCTTATAATGATCAAACAAATTAATTTTTTTCCTTTTGACTTGTTATATGACCAAATTACTCTTGGGATGACTAGTCAAATTAATTTTTCTCCTATTAATTTGTTATATACTTGTACTGAAGTATAAGTTTGTAAATTTATTAATATTAAAAAAGTTTTTTTTTTATCTTTAATAATAATAAGGTTTTAATTTATAATAATGACATGATATTGAAATTATATTATCGTCAAATTCAATATTGTGTCGTTTTATGTATAATACTTTCAACAAAAAAAAATTCTTATGTGGAACAAAGAAATATAACAAATGATAACTTTTAATTTGTTAATAAAACATAGACAGTACTTGTAAAATAAGTAGTATGAATGATGTGTCAAGACTTGTGATCATCAGTGACAAAGGGATGATATTTCATCACTTTTCTGTTTTTGCCTTGTGTCTCTCCGCTAGGAATGTACATGCATATATTTTATAAGAAGGTGAAAAGGTAGTATGATTGATATATTAATTAATGTTCAAGATAATTAATTAATTATATTTATTACATTTAAACACATATTATTATTATATAAATTTTAATTTAAAAATTATAAGTTAATGACTAAATTATTTTTGGGATAACTAACCAAATTATTATTTTTTTTTAACTTGTTATACACTTGTATCTTGTATTGATATATTAAAACACAAATTAATAGGTCTGTCTATTTCTCTTAATAGTTTCTTTTCTATCTTCTCCTTCCTTGCCTTTTATCCTCCCATCTTCACCTTCAAAACCATATTATTAATGTACTATCAATGAGTAGAGTAAAAGCGGTTGAAATTGTACTATATATTCTATATATATTGTGATATATCCTATATCCTACCTCCTTAAGGAAGATATGATTATTTTACTTCTTTTTTTGTTTTTTTTGTTGTCAAAAAACATAAGTATATATAATTTTAAATTCTCAAAAAATTACAGTTTTTTCCCAAACAAGTGCATGCCATCTTTTCATATCTAAAAAGTTTTATGATAGCTTATGTTAGGATAATATTTGCACGTGAAAAAAGATTTCACCATGTCAATCTAAATTTTACCATCTTTTCATACAATGTCAAAATTTTGTTTTTTTACGTGAAGGTGAGAATGGAATGACTCATTCTTATAGAATAAAAAAATTGTGTTTGGTTATTTGAGAGAAGGAGAGCATATGGAATAACTCATTCCAACTATAATAAATTGAATCATTTCACTTTTTATTCTATTCTTTCAATCTAAATGTAGCATTAAATTAATGCAATCATATAATTTTTAGTTTGGTAATTAATAGACAATACAACTTAGAGGCATCATATGCTTCACTTATTTTATGTTCAATTTCCAATACATTATTTTCTACGTTCAAAGTCTTATTATTAAGAAGAAAGTTGATGTTTGATTGTATTTTAATGCATCTTAACAGTCTACCTCTTAATGTATCTTAATATATTTTGTTGTGGTTCTCTGAATAGTTTATATTTAATTTTATATCTTAATAATTTAGAGGAATTCAGAGAGAATTTTTTTATCCCAATTTTAAATATTAAGATGCATTAAGAGGTGTCGGGTAGACGAACAGAAATGAACTTTAAAATGGGCTCGTCCCATATCGGCCCGAAAAGCAAAGCCCATTACCTTGTCTAAATATATCAACGAATAAAATAATTGTCATTACCAAAAATGTGTAAGAAACTGCTTTTAGAATTTAGAGAACGTACACTTCCCCATACACCAGTGTGTACTCATATTCGGTACTGTTCGTCTGAGTTTTTCCCTATTCTCTCTCTCAATTTCTGCAGGTTTGCCTTGAAGTTTCTTCTAGGGTTTGTACATCTATCTGTAATTTCTCTCTCTCGTGCTTCTTTTGATATATAAGCTTCTCTTTTGAAGTAGCATTTGTTTATTTTTGGTTTCAATTTTTCCACTTTTTTTTGTAGTGATTTTTGAGTTTGAAATTTAGTGATTCTCGTGTTTTTTTCCCTCTTTATGTTGCTTTAGGGTTACACATTTTACTTTTAGAGCTTTTGATCAAGTGTTTTCAGGTATTTTCTCCATCACTCTGTATGTTGATGTATTTGTGTTTGTGTGATGTATGTGTGTGGTTTGTATTTTGGAATTCTGTAGAAAACTAGTAATTAAGCACCTGTACAATTACAAGTGAGGTGTATATGCGTATGTTTGTATGGATGGATCATGGATGTATGTAGAATTGTTGATATGTGTAACATTCATCTTTTTATGTTAGGCAGAGCATGACTCACAATGTGATAATGTATGTTACTGGTTCAAATGCTTTTGTGTTGTATGTTTCTGTTATTTTTATTTGTTTGTGTGATTATGTTCATTTAATTAAAGGTGGTATGCTGTACCAAAAAATATTTTAGCATCAATTTTCCTCCAGGGTATGTATAATATTCAAGAATGTATCATTTCTGAGAACTAACAGTAAATTGAACATGTTAGATTTAGCCTTTTCCTCCCCAAAAAATTGGAACTAAGAATTGGTTTTGTGAAAGTTGGTGTTAAAGAAGTTTTGTATGATAATTTTATATGGATTTTAATTATTTACTTTCATAGCATTTGCATTCAGCGAAGTTTTTCAATCTTTCAACACAGTATGGGTGACCACCAAATGGCATCTTCCGATGAAGAGGATGAGGTTTTACCTGATTGTGTGACAAATTATCATTTTGTTGATGACAAGGATCAACCAATTTCATTTTCTATCTTGCCACATAAATGGAGTGAGGACGAAATCCCAGATGGCTCAAATATGCAGATATTCTTACGTGGAACTGCAGAAAGTGGGCAGACAATATATCAGAGTGTCATTGCATGGAAATCAGAACTTTCTTATGTGCTGCCTGAGATTTATGTTCTTTCCAAGAAGAAAACTTGGATAAAGCTCCGAAGGCCAAGGAGAAGCTTTGAAGATACTTTTAAGACTATTTTGATCACAGTTCACTGCCTTCATTTTCTGAAAAGGCATCCTGAAGCAAATGGATCTGACCTATGGGCCCACTTGCGAAAAGCTTTTAGGTCTGCCTATTTATGTAGCTATATGATCTATTGTGTTTATCTATTTTATGCCACATACATTCTGACTGGCTTATTGTGCAGCTCATACGAGGTTGACCGCTCGGAGAGTCATCTATTGTGTCACATGCATTTAATAAAAGAAGCTGCAATGAGAGATAAAGATATAGCAAAATCTGAGGTTTGTGATGATGGAAATAGCCCTTCTTTGATCCACTTAAATTGCATCAGATTTAAGTTTGACATAGGAGTAAACCATGTACATAACTCCTCTCTAATTGTCTCGATGCAACAAAATTTCTTCCAGTTTTTTTTTTTTTTTGGGTGGGGTGGGGTGAATCATTTTTGGTCATACTTTTCACAAAAAAGTAAAAAGAGGATTTGTCATTATTGGGCTTAAGAAAATTGGCTGCGGTAGAATAGATGCAGTAATAAAGCAAGTGTTGCACAATTTTAGGTGAAACAATAACTTTGACCTCCATTTAAAGGTTCAAGGTATGCAAATAAGTTGCAGTAACAAAGTGTAAATTAAGTGAAAAATAAAGGTTGACCTCCATTTTTAAAGTTCAAGGTATGCTCAATCATCTGTAAACTTTAACTAGTTTGTTTGGTTTCAGTATTATTAACCCCATTTAGTTTTAGACTGCATCCAATAAACTAAGTTCGAGAAACTATAAATTTTTTGAGGATTTAAATTCAATACAACTGCAAGCTTACACATTTAATATTGCGACTTGTGCGTTTTTAAACAGTATCTGCAGACATTGCTTTTGAAGAAACAGAAAACTGAAGCTTTTTATGAGGCGAGTTCCAATATTATACTTTATTGATTAGAATTTCTTTTGTTTTATCCCTTTTTAAATATGAACTTAAATCTTTTCTTTAAAGTTGTATATTTGCTATTGGGTACAGGACAATCATACAACTAAGAAATCTAAGTTTATAGTTGGTATGTTTGATGAGGGTGATGACGAAGGTGATGATGACAACGATCTAATATTTGATTCTGTTTGCGTCCTTTGTGACAATGGTGGTGAACTTCTCTGGTACGCATATAATTTCTTTTTCTTTGAGCTTTGTTTGGATGGGAAATTTGCCAAAGATGGATTTGAGAATCTCCAATTAAAAGAAGTTTAATTTGGTTTTATGAAGATGCAAGAATAACATAGTTCTTTCTCCCTTTTTATATTTTTATTTATATACCGAGTATGAGTTGTAATGGTCTAAACTCTCCCTGGGTAAGGTTTCAAATTTATCAAGCTAAATTTCTTCAGTAATAAATTCTTTTAGTCAACTCCTCAACAATTACTATAGTTTCTAGAGCATGTAACAACATGTAGCTTTTATATAGTCTCTTTCCATTTTCTTCTGATTAACTTACAATAGAATTTTTTTGGAAACTTAACTTCTTCCTCTTGATTGATGTGATTAAATGCCTACGATAAATAAACTTATGAAGCAATTTTTTTCTCTCTTTTTTCCATGCCATTTCCTTTTCATCCCAATAATTTCAAAATTTTTATGATATTATTATTCAGTTTTGTTACTTCTTTGGTTTTCTTTTGCATTACTAGTCGGAAACTATCGAAACAACTCATTAATTCAACTTATCAGTAGCCACTAGTGGCTATGGGACTAGTTGGGATAGTGCATCATCAACAGTCCATAAGATCAATAGATGCGCCAGATTTTTACAAATTTTTAGTAGCCTTACCTCCCGAAAGACACTAGTTTATCTCTCGAAGTCTTTTTTAGGGTTTCATTACAAAGATGTCCTCAAATTTGGTACAAAAAAAATTCATTTGTTATTCATTCTCGGGGGAATTACCACCTGAAGGAAGTCAGTGAGTTTAAACTATCTACAAGTTTATATATGGGGTTTACGGGTACTATTTTGTTTTTCTCCACTCTCTCACATCTATGCATCTCTCATATAAGGAGTGTGTATAAAGCATAGTTGTCAGAATCTTCCGATACACGATACATATCGTACAATACGATACAGGAGCAATTCAATACAGAATTGTTAATGTATCAGAAAGTGTTTCATATCTTGTGATATGTACGTATGGTCGATACATTTTTAAGTTAGAGGTGATCCTGATTAAAGCCTTTTTTTTCTTCTTCTTTTTTTTGTTAGAAGAGGTAATGAGAATGGAAGCAAAAGAAATTTAAAATTATTAGTTTATTAACCATATATTACTCCCTCCCTCCGTCCAACTTTACTTGTCCTAATTGACTTTTTATGGTCAAATTGACCATATTTAGAATAAAAAATTATTCTTAAGTTTATTAGATAATAGGCACAAAATTATTATCATAAGAAAGTACATAGAATGTACTATCAAAGTCAACTTATTTGATTTCAAAATTTGTAGTATATTTGTTTAATTATTAATATTAAAATTGATCAATTTGACCTTAAAAAATCAATTAGGACAAGTAAAGTTGGACGGAGGGAGTATTATTTATGGATGATTTTAATATAATTAGTTTATTTACCATAATGTTAAAATATATTTGTTTTATTATATTAGTTGAATATTCTAGCGCTTTTATTTATAGTAGTAGATTATTAGTAGAGATTTGTTTCTTTTTTAAATTAGATTACCTAGTATTTTACTTAGCCTAGGTTTTCTATATAAGTTGACGTAATCTCATTATTGTGATATTACATGATTGATATTATTGTATTAAGCCTTGTGCTTTGTGGCTTTTTAGCCTAATTACCTTCTTTGAATCTCCTTTATTCCTTCCTCTATCTGTGTCCTTACATCAAGAGGTGTTCACTCGATCTAAATAATTCTTAAAATGCTTTCTAGGATTTCTTATCTTTTTTCCAAAAAATTTGGTTCCACTTTCTTTTCTTCATGTCTCATACTTATATGGAGACATAATTACATAGTTTTTGGGTTGTCTTTTGCTACGCACTTTCCAATTTGAGGCTTAATTTCACATTGAGTTTGTACTTAAAAGTTAAATAAGCTATTTCTTGTTCCTCAAACAATATTGATTATTGATTAAGCCTCTAGTTTAAACTCTTCAAACTACAATTTTAATATTTAAAAATTTGTTTATAGGCTCATTTGATTACTTTAAGATTACACTTAAAGCTAATATATTTTATTGTCCAATAAAATGAATTATCTAAATGTTCAAATGTATATAATTATTGTGTTTTGCATGTCTTTCTATGTCTGACAATATGATTCGCAATAAGATATTGAAATTTCAAATTTTGTGTTGGGGATTTGAAAGAGATAATGGAATATCCAGATGACAAAATGCTATAAATATGGTCCCCGAGAAGTGAAACTACAAAAATCTAAAATAGAAAAATCGTGCAAGAGATTTGGCGGGTAAGAAGGATTATAGGTGATTAAACTATACCTCTCAGCTGTTTTGGAGTGTGATGGGGAAGCCATCGATGAGAGAGGAAGTAGAGAGATCAAGTGGGTTTTCTGATTTTAACATAGAAAGAGAGAAGAAGACCCAATTTATTTTTTATTTATTTACTTATTTTATTTTTCCTGGTTTCTTACTGGTAGTAATACCCCCAGATGGTAATAAAAAGATAGGTTGGGGAGGGCACTTTTATAATTTAACACTGGGGAAAGCTAGTGAGTTTTGTGAGTACTGAGTAAGACTGCCAGAAGGCAATAAGTGTTTAACTCTAGTGCATCCATTTATCCTATGGACGGCTGGAGCCACCGGTTGCTATGGATCATTCTCATGTTTAAATATTTTGTTAGCCTATATACAAACTTTTCTTTCTACTCTTTTTTTTGTGGTGATTTTTTTCAACCGGGGGGGGGGGGCACAATTATTATTACTTTTTAACTTGGTATGGTAGTTCTTTATTCTTGGTATTTAGCAAGATGAACATTTTTATTGCTTCCACCCCCTCTACCCATGAATTCCTAGTTCCAACAGTAAGTAAAAACCTTATATTGATTAACTTGTAATTTGTGAATTCCCGAATGTTTGACTCTGCTCTTTGTTTTCCTTTATTTATATTTCTGATTGATATTCTTCTTATTGCTATGTGCTACTTTTCCCTATGATGCAGTTGTGAAGATAAGTGCTTAAGATCCTTCCATCCAAATGTAGTTGCAGGAGCTGAATCATTTTGTGAATCACTTGGCTACAATGATGCTCAAGTTGAAGTGTGAACCAGTTCTCATCATGTTATCTCTGATTTTACTTGTCAAAATGAAAAATATTATCTTTGACTTTGCATTGTGTTTTGCTGTGTTTTATTGGTTTGTAAGCTTAATAATTTTTGGTTTCTGCACAGGCAATTCAGAACTTCCTATGCAATAATTGTAAATATCAGCAGCATCAGTGTTTTGTTTGTGGCAATTTGGGCTCTTCTAATCTGTCTTCTGTTCCAGAGGTTTAATCTTCCGACTATTCAGAACTAAAGGAAAATTAACTCTGATTACCTTAAATGATCCCCCCCCCCCCCCACCACATATATTTTATTTTATTTTCTCTTGACAGCTGATCAATCCTTTTTATATTTTGAAGAATCTACTTTAGTGGGTTTCTACTTTCTATATTAGTTAGCATTGCATGTGGATAGGTTTAGGCCTGTATCAGTATGAGTTGCGCACCCTGCGTAGACAAAAATACTTTTTGCTAGTGTAGAGCAAGTTGGCAGAAATGAAATTCCATCTTGACATTGCATATCAAATTTTCATGAATCTATTGGTCATTGGGTCTGTTTGTTTAAGCTGAAAATAATTGATATGAAGATATTCTTTACTGAAATGATCACTTCAGGCAAGTAATTCATGAAATTATCAAGGAGGTATGTTTGTATTAGCTGAAAATGATATTAATATATTCCTAGAAAATGGTATCATAGTTATTTATGTGTACTCTTGGGCTATGTTTGTTTGCAATTATGTTGTCGCATCCCGAGTAAAATCTATGGCTTCAACCGCGGCTCTGGGATTGGATCATTGGACTATTTTAATATCTAAAAGCACCTTTTTATCTTTGAATTAGTCTTATGATGACAATCTCACGAACTATTCTTTTTATTTTTATTTTTATTTTTTTATTTATTATTTGCTTATAAGGCCATTTGATACTTCAAAAGGGGTACTATTTAATCCCATCCTCCTTATATAGTCTCTCATAAATGACCTTAGAAACAAAAAATAGTCCACGAGGTTATCATCTTTGGAGTTCAGACTTGGATATAAAAAAGTTCTACAAGGTACTAAACTAATATAATTAAGTTAAAGAGTCCAATCCCATGCAACATAATTGCAAACAAACATAGCTTTGTAGTCTTGGTATTGTTATAATTTTAGTAGTGGTAGAGGAGTCGAAAATATATGATCTCAAAAACTTTTAATGATCTGAAGCCTTGGGCCAGATTATATAGCTTATTGTTTATATCCACTTTTGACTTTTATGCCAGTAAGCTGAAAACATTCCAAAATCACTAATAGTTTAAAATAAGCAATAAGCATAACAAAATGGGAAGAGAGAAAAGCTGAAAACAAGCGGGTTCATGGACTTTGCCGCTTTCACTGTATTTGCTTCAGTAGAGGGGATCTAACAAATTTACACTTTAATATACTTGGATCATCTATTTGATGTTTTATCTATTATGTGAATCAATTACAATTAATGTGCATAGTAAATGACACAGCGGAAGACGGTAAAGAGAATAGAAACAATCACAGGAATTGAATATATGTACTTTGCAATCACAGGAATTGTCAAAGTAGGATAAATTGACTAGAAATAGTCACGAAGTTTATAAAAGTTGGATAATAAGAGAGTTAACCCTAAACAAATGAAAACATCCTTTAAATACTAAACAATAAGCTGAGAAACCTAATTATGCAAGAAATAATGAAATTACGAAAATATCCAAATAAACCCAAAGTTAAGTTCAAAACAATATCAACCCTTCTTGAACTTGGATTTCCTTCCTTTTCCTACTTGGACTCCAACTTGGACCGTGTCAGTAAAGACATTTATTTATAAAGGATTTTGCATTTCTTTTTATTTCTGTGGAGGATTCATTGTCCTATTGGATTATATTTTTCTTTCTTTCTAATAAATTCTTCTTTTGATTAAAATGAAAGATGAAAAGAAAAAAGAGGAGATATACTCTTGAATACAAATATCACACCTTCCATAACTGTAGCTAATATTTTTTTTTTGATATGCTGCTCAAACTTCTTGCCTAACTTTTTCTAGGTCTTCCAATGTGCCAATGCAAATTGTGGTTACTTCTATCATCCAGAGTGTGTTGCAGTACTCCTCCACCCATATGATAAAACAAAATCTGAAGAACTTAAATCTAAAATTGGTTCTGGAGAATTGTTTGCATGTCCTGCTCATAAATGTACTGTTTGTAAGAAAGGAGAAGACAAAGCGGTTTATGAATTGCAATTTGCAGTGTGTAGACGCTGTCCGAAAGCATACCACCGGAAATGCTTACCCAGGTATCATGCTTTATAGTCATGCTTTGGATTTTATTCTTCAGTATACAAATTTCACTGTACACAAATAAAAGAGTAAATTTACTCCCTCGGTTCCATTAATAAGATCATTATTGACTTTTGAAGTCAACTTAAAATATTTTTAAACTAAAAATTAACATAGATTCCTTTAATTTTAATCAATGCAATGATGAATATTGCAAACTATCTAAAAAGTATACTCATTGTAAGCTTTATTGTTTCATAATTTTTAATGAGTCATCTCAGTTTTGAGTTTAAAAATGTTTATTGACTTTCAAAAGTCAATAATGGTCTTATAATTTGGAACGGAGAGACTACTAGTCAGAAAATTGATAGCTATCTTACTTGTGATAACGAGTCTATATCTCTTATTTCTTGCCTTCTGTTGAGAGTTGAGAGTGATAAACACACCGTAACAACTAAGATAGTCATCCTCATTGAATTGAATAGTTCCTCTTAAGTAGAACGGTTGACATTTTGAGTTTTTTATTCTGATCCGTTGTTGCCTTCTCTAGGACGATTGCCTTTAAAAGTAGTGATGATAAGAGTGTCTGGCAAAGGGCATGGGATGGTCTTCTATCGAACCGGATCTTAATTTATTGCATGTAAGTACTTGCGTAAATGGTCCTATCCTCTGAAAAATGAAGAAGAGTATTTACTTGAGTGATCCTGCATTCTATATTAAGTGGTCTATGAGTTTTCAATTACAATTTGACAGGGACCATGAGATCATTCCCGAAATTGGGACACCAGAAAGAAATCATATTCTATTTCCCAATGTTGATGGAAAGAAACAAACCAACTCAGGGTTACTATCAAGCAAAGAGAAATTGATAACAAGTAAGGTTTTAGGAAATTTTACACAAAGAACTCCAGTGAAGAAGCAAATACAGGTTCCAAGGATTGGTAGTGCTTTTGGATGTGGTAATTCTACGCCTGGTAGAGGTGTCACTATAAATTCTACCTCTGGGAGAGGGGTCACTATAAATTCTTTGAGGCACAAAAATACGTTTTCCAGTTCAAAAGTGTACATGTCTTCCAATATGGACAACAAGAAGTTATCCTTGGGAAAAAATCTGCCACAGTCACCTCTGCGTACAAAATATTTGCCTAAGTCTAGCCAAAAAAATATTCCTGATGTTAAGGCAAACAACCAGATCGCAACTAAGCATGTGATAAAGAGAGCTAGCAGTACTCGGCCTCCATTGGATGCTGGGATGAAATCCCGGTAATTTACTGACCTTTGATATATTTAAAGTGCTTATTCCGTGGAATTTCTTGACTTGAAATGTGGATAAGATTTTAATTTTATTTTCTTTATCAAGCTTATTTGTGATAGTTTGTCCTATAGAATATTAAAGTTAATGAAGGATTCAACTTCTTCACTCAACGTGGAAGAATTTTTGAAAGACCAAAAGACGTCATCTACCCATTCATTCTCATCAAAAATTCTAGAGGACAAGACCTTTACTGAAGGAAAGGTGGAAGGTTATGTAAAGGTGCATTACGGATTTACCTTACATGTATCTGCCAGTAAATAATTTATTTGGAATATTTAATGTATAAGTGTTGCTTATAAAAATAATTATTTATATAATTTCAAGTTTAGTTTTACTTCTATTCTTTTTTCTTGAGTTCTTGATATATTTTTCAGGCTGTTCGAGAAGCCTTGAAAATATTAGAGGGAGGGGGTACTTTGGAGGACGCAAAAGCTGTCTGTGAGCCGCAAGTTCTCCATCAAATAGTCAGATGGAAGGTTTTACCCCGTTGACTGCTAGTAGTAAATTTAATTAGTCACTTCCCTTCATTTACTTTTTCTGTCTAATATATATACTCAAGTAAAATAAACATTACTTGTTTCTATTCTGGGGTGGATCCAGGAAATGGATTCAGCTATGGCAATATAAAAAAAATAAGAATGGATTAACAGTAAAACATGTGTTCTAGACGAAATAATAATATTGTTCAAATGCGTCTAACGATTATTGATTACAATAATAATATTGTTCATGTTAACATTCTTCGAGTTTAATGAGTTTAAATGGTTACACTGTCCGGATTAATTAGACAGGAATCACCACATTGTTCGGCACAAAGGTTAAGAAGCTATTCCTGTTAGAAAGGTTCCACCTTTAAGATTTCGAGCTACTTATTCATGTGAAATTGCACTCTTAAATTTTAAAGTTAATACAAAGGTAACTTCTGAAAATTACCTTCAACTATTTGTAAAGTATCCAAGGATAATGAAGCAAAATCTTCAATCACTATTTTTGAAAATAATAAATATATACTGCATAATTATTATTTTTTTTTTCAAAATCCGCCCACGTTTCTATTAGCTCGTATGGTATAAAAATAATTTTATTTACAGTTTAGATAGTGGTTGATTATTTATTAACTGGTTATAGTTTATATTCAGCATGCAGTGCATGATGATTGCTTGTGCCTTGTGGTAGATTGATTAAAAAATGGGAATCCATACATTTGAGAATGTGTTCATTGTTCAGTTCTTATACTGCAGAGGATGCTTGGGGTTTATCTTGCCCCTTTTATCCATGGCAAGCGCTATACATCTTTTGGTCGCCACTTTACAAAAGTTGTCAAGCTCAAGGAGGTAAGTAACTGCCCTTTTATTTTTCTCGTTAATATCAATTGGTTGTGTATTAATGGAGCCATGATATATATTTGTTTTTTTTATTCATCAACAATAGTAGTAGTAGTAGTAGTAGTATAAGCCATGTTGGGGTCCTTGGGGAGTCTTGGGAGTCCATTAGCATGCACTAATACATTAAGTTGATAGGTGTGGGCCAAACTAGGACTTCAACTTATCATTAGAATGATGACGTGAGACTATAGATCATGCTTTGATTTTTGATGAATTGTTTCCCTTTGAGCTTGAGTTCAAATGTGTGAGTCTAAACATTGATGAAATGCTCCCCCTTCAGCGTAAAAGTATTTTCTCAATACGCTAAATTCTCAACACATTGAGACTTGTGCATTTCTTGAACAATTACTTGAGAAATCTCAACACCTACCAATGTGTTACTTGATAAATTACTTGAGAGTTGTCACTGTCAGGAGTTAGGATCATAGATCGTGGCTCTGATACTAATTTGTTAGGGATTTTTATGTCTACCGAATTAATTGACGCTTGACGCATAATAGCTTTCCCACTCGCCTCCTCCGAATGGAAAATAGTCCGTACTCGTATATGCAAACCACCGCCCCCAAGTCTAACCCAACGTGGTTGATTTTCACCCTTTAGGCTTCCTCCTCCACCATGAACCGCCACAACCATAACTAAGCAAATCCTAGTTAAAAGTACCCAAATCTCGAATTTTCACTCCTTCTGTACTTCTAATTGCTTCTGTTAAAGTATGATAGACATTATCGATACCTTTCTCCCGCTTTTAGACCAATTGAGAACCCGACATGATCAATATGAACCAAATCCAAATATGTTGACAAAGGTTACTAGAATAA
Organism: Aralia elata; assembly: GCA_034770075.1. NCBI lineage: Eukaryota > Viridiplantae > Streptophyta > Magnoliopsida > Apiales > Araliaceae > Aralia > Aralia elata. Next base: position 22,616,148 of record CM068377.1, on the reverse strand, counting down.
AAATTGGCATAAGCAACTTACATGATTAAAATGCAAAAAATTTAAGACGTGTCAAAAATATATTTGAATACTATTTTAAATATATTTTAATATATTCAAATGTTATAATTTTAACTATACAAACTCAACAACGCTGTGCGAAGCATGGGTTGCATGAATAAAAGTTTATTATGTTAATTATTAAGATAATAAATTAAATGTAAAATAAATGTTCAATTAAAACTTTGAGAAGATAGTTGTTGTTATTAAATATTTATTTAAATAATAAAGTGTTGAATTATATATTGTAGGTTCATTAATAAACAATTGAATATAACTATGAGAAACTATTATTATATAATATATTTTTATTTAGGTTCGTAATTAAATTATATAGTAGTGTTTATATCGACAAAGTTGCTTGAAATTCTAATCCGAATAGAAATATCCCAAGCCATGGTTATTAAGTCGTCGCCTAGGCGACGCTTAGGCATCTGAGCGCTATGAGACAAGCAAGGTGAGCACTCGACTTAGAGACAACAACAAAAGCGAGCGCCTCCTTGGACGCCTTCATGGCCAAGTCGTCACTTTAGGGTTGGATCTGGCTAAGAGAGATAAGTTAGGAACATTTGATTTATGCGTCTTCGATTAACTGCTGCAACTTGTTTTCTTCGATCGTTGCTGCATATTTCCGCTTCTTCTGCGATTTGTTTTTCGATTTTTTCTCCTCTTCTTCGTTGCGCTCTTTTCGTTTTTATTTTGCCGACCAAGTTGTTTTGGTTAATTCGATTACCTGACTAGTACTAGTATTTGTTGGGCTGTTACAAAATATGTTGGGCTTTATGTGTGTACTTCGTTTCTTTCCTTTTCTTCTCCAAAATGTGTTGGGCTGCTTTTGGTTTGTTTTTATTTAATTAAAAATATGTTGTGGGCTTTATGTATGTATATCCTTTTGTTTTTATACAAAATATCCTGGGATGATTTATGTATTCTTTTTTAAAAAATATCATGGGCTGCAATATGTGTTTTTTTATTCAAAATATATTGGGCTTCTTTTTGTGTTTGTATTTTTTAAATAGTATTTAATAGTGTTGATTGTGACAGGTATTTAATATATATATACACACACACATATTTTCATGTATAAAATGCCATTATCAATAATTTATTGCTTTATGGACGACTAGTCACTTAAGCGGTTGGCCACCGTAGCTTTAATATGTTATAATTTAATTATGACTATTATTTAGTAAGGAATCCACTATAATTTTTCAACTAATTTTACAGCTATTATGTTTCAAAAAATTCACACATATACACAATAACAATTAATCACATAAATTAATAAAATTTAAAGTATTAATGAATTTAATTTAGGTAGGACATTAATTTAATAGTGAAATTAGCGGCTAATATCAATGTAATTAATTGCGTGATATGTTAAGATATGTTTAACTATAAATTTTCAAAACATATAAAATGAGAAACGATGTTAAATATTTGGATGTTCAACGTTGAATATAAACCCATATATGTTAGTATATTACTCTCTCTAGCTCAGGATAAAAGTCCTGGTTGACTTCTTGTGCATATTAAGAAAGAAGATAAAATGATATAATTGTCTATATTTAAATTTTCATTTAATTACATAGTTTTTTACACATGACTAATGATGTTCTATAAATATGCATAGAGAATAGAAATATGGCAATTAATACTAAGGGTACTGTAGGCAAATTATTGTAAAAAAATAGATTATTTAAGGTAAGTAGACATTCAACTTGAGACTACCTAAAATAGTAATAAGTACTTTTATTCTGGGAGGGAGGAAGTACTATTTCTTTATACCAAAATTTTAAATATTGTTACTTTACAAATTTGGGTAGTACAAATTTGTTTATTACTTACACTCTTTACCAAAAAATTGTGATCGTAACAAATTTGGATAATACTAATATTATTTTGATAGGAAAGAAAAAAGCTGAACTAAAAATTTGTAATTGTTACAAATTTGGATAGTACTTTTAGATAGGAAAGAAAAAAGATGAAACAAAAGTTTATGAAACCAAAACTTTGTGAAACCAGGTTTTTACTTTTTAATTATATAGTAGATTGCAGATATTTGAAAAATATAACATTCAAAGGAACCTTCAATATGTATTAAAATCCGTACCTCACATGCTAAAGAAGTGTTGCAAACAATGTCGGATGGAGGGAGTGAAGTGTTCTTCTAAACCAGATTGATCCGGGAACAAGTTGCCCTGAAGCCTAGCATGCTAAAGAAGTTTTTTTTTTTTTTTTTTCAAAAACACTGATACCTGCTGCCATAATGATCGATACAAATGTGGTTAGGTGGCTTGTCCTGGAGCAAGGTTTTGAAATACCAGCTTCTTATATGGTTAGTTTATGGAGACTATGGCTCTGAAATCTAAAACTCCGAAAGAACTCTTCTGGAAATATTTCAATCGACGTTTTCCATGTAAAAAAATAATGTGATGAGACAGCGAGATGATGAAAAATAATGAAGATGGGTTCAACTATAATCTATTTCTTTAGTTGGTAAATCAAAACATTTGCCTTGGTAAAAGCAAGATGGGCTTAACCCTAATTTATTCCCATGGTTATGGTAAGATTTCCATATTTTCTACTAGAATCTATTCCCATAACTGTACTAGTAGTCTAGTACAGTTATTGCTATGTCTCTTTGTTGGAACAACCATGTCACCTGTAACACCATGTAGCGGCCTGTAAACTTTTGCCAATTACTTGAGATTACAGATTCATGCTGTATCAAAGACTGGTCCTGTGGGCTTTTACTTACAGTCAACAAGCTTATCGCCCAACTTAAGAGTAGCTGCCTTATAGCTAAGATGATTGATTCTTTGTGCATATATAACTTTAGCCATTTGAGGTCAAGTCTTATTATTTCAACCAATGATAATTAATTCATTGTGTACTTATAACCCACCTTAGTTTGTCTATGTAAAAATCTGGCTGTAGATACCCTCTTGGTAATGCTAATGTTAAATCTCATAGCACATTTACTTTGATGTGCAGATAGTGGATAGGCTCAAATGGTATGTTCAAGATGGTGACACGGTAAGATATGTCTGCACTTGTTTTGCTTCAGCAGATTGCTGGAAGCATGTGTTGCAAGGAGATCCCTAATTAAATTTGTTTAAAAAATGTTACAAAACTGAAATAAAGGGATAGAACTGAAAATTTTCTAATTATTAAAAAGCAATTCATGCTGCAGATAGCTTATTTATCATTTTGTTTATTATTTTTATTAATTTTTAATCCATTTTCATCATTTTTTATAACCAACAACTTTCATAAGCAGATAGTAGACTTTAGCTGCGGTTCAAATGATTTTAGTTCATTGATGAAAGAGATGCTCCACAAAATGGGGAAGAGGTGCTCATTCAGAAATTATGATCTTATTGCACCTAAGGTAGGCCTCAACTCTTCCTTCGTTTATGCAAAATATACCTCCTGTAAAAATCAAATCAATTTTTCTTAATGTTCTTTGAATAAGTTGTTAGATAGTGGTGATGAGGTTTCAACTTGGGGCAAAGTTTGTTAGGATTAAATTGCACGTGACATTTGGTCTTTCTACTCTAAGTAAAGTTTGCATGGAGTAGAATTCTTTTACAGCTACTTATAGGGCTTGTTTTGATGCTCTTCTATTTTAATTTTCTACCTTTTTTTGTCCTTGATTTTAAGTTACTTGCCTGATTAGAATCTCAATGTCTTTCATTAGATTTGGTCATTCAAGTGATGTCTGTTATATATTTTTGGGATTAGGTCTTCTCAGTGCTTTTTTGGTTTATTTGTAATCTCCAACTTTGGGCCATTGTAAATTGTGGTTACTTTTTTTCAGTACGTTTAAAATTAAACATCCCCATTCCCACCTATCCCGTATACGACTTTCGTATCTGCACCATGTCATATAGCTCCAGTTGCTCGTCGTTCTTTTGATTTTCCTTTTTGTTTCTCAAATTCCTCTTATCTATTTCTAGGTAAGGGTTCATGGAATTTTCTGCTCAATATTATTTTCTTTTCTTTTTCCTCAGAATGACTTCAATTTTGAGCAGAGAGATTGGATGAGTGTCAATTTAGGAGAATTGCCTGCTGGTTCTAATCTGGTTAGATGCCAATAACTTGGTCTCCTGTAAATTACATATTGCTTGGATATTTGAATTCTGTTGAAAAAGATTCGCTAGATATACTTATGGTTTATAGATTATGGGGCTGAATCCTCCTTTTGGTGTCCACGCATCGCTGGCCAACAAGTTCATTGACAAGGCACTCACGTTCAAACCAAAGCTCCTCATTCTTATTGTTCCCAAAGAAACTAGAAGGTTCAATTTACTTGCCTCGATGTCAATTCTTAAACTTTAAAAGCTTTTAATCCCTCACGTGTTTGTTGCTACAACAGACTCGATAGGAAACAGCCTCCATATGATATTATTTGGGAGGATGATGAAATACTCTCTGGCAAGGTATGGAAACAAGCAATTACCTCACCCGTAATTTTATCGATATATTTAGATGTGAGATAGTAATATTTTCCTGATGTATCTATCCCCTTTCAGTCATTTTACCTACCTGGGTCAGTTGACGTGAATGATCACCATTTGGAGCAGTCGAACTTAAGCACACCCCCTCTATATCTTTGGAGTCGCCCGGACTGGACTGCCAAGCACAAGGCAATAGCTGAAAAATGCGGCCACGTAAGGAAGGAGCCAGGGATGTTTGGAGAAAGAAGGGGTGAAAGAGTTGTTTCCAATTATCTAATGGAGGAAAATCATGATTGTTATCGTGATTTCTCCAGAGTTATACACTACAATGGTGATTTATCCACCATTTTAGATGATATTCCCAAAGACTTTGATGGCACTCACAATGATGGAACCCATGAGCAAAAAGACAATACACCTAGTGGTTATCATGAACTGGGGCGCAGACAATCACTTGAGAATCTATGGGACACGAAAATGGCGCAGAATGAGACATCACAGATGGGGAAAATGTATGTCGAAAACAATTATGATGGAATGTATGTGGATACGGAATTAGAATCCCCTACGAACTTGTTTGAAAACAATCCACAGGGAGATATTAGGGCCCCTTCAGAATTATATCCCAGAGAAAACAGATTTCAGGGCATCTGGCCGTCGAGACCAGAACATGCAGCCTTTGTTCCTAATGCTCCACCGGGTACTGGTTACCTGCAGCAGCAAATGAATGAGAGCGCTTTCCCCGTGCCTTACCAATGGCCAACAGGACCCAACTATTATTATAATAGCGGATCCTTCTATCCAAGAGGGCCAGGTTTCTGAGCACAGTAAGTGCCCCTCTTACTATTTAGGAGAAGGAATTAGTTGTAATCTAAAGATTTGTGAAGAAACTTTCTAACTATCAATCCTCTCAAAGTATTCGCTCCAAACTCTTAATACATTAAATTGAAAACAGTTGAAGTATTTCATTGTTATTTTAATCTTTTTCTCATTGTAAAAATTTATAAACACGTTTAACATTTTAACTTGAAAAAAATCTCATAAAAATTAATAAAGATACACTCACTAAATAATCCATGAAAACTCCTAATCTCTTTGCTAATTATAATTTCTTCCGTTTTTACCGTTAAATCCTAGTTTCTTTTCTCCCCTTTTTACTGTGGCGAAAGGATAAAACATGGTTTACTTTGCATTTTCCATTTTGTTATTGAAGGGTGTAAAATTAAGACCATTCGTATATAATTTATTCTCTTTTGAAAAACAAGAGCAGGAAGCATGAAAAAAAAACACAATTCTAATTTATATACGTTCAAGTGTAATGTTAAAATAGATGTAAATTCATGTTGCTCATAGCCAGTGTAGTCCAGCATCATAGGATGGTTGTAGTAGTTGGAAGAAGAAAAAAGAGAAGAGATCCAAATTCCAATTGAAATTGAAACAAAATCTTTAGAATAAATTAATGCAATGCAATTTAGAAGGAATCTATGAAAGGACATCAATTCAAATCCTACATTTTCGAATTGAGAGATATCAATGAAAATGCATGAATAAATTCTAAAAAGGATTTAACAGCACAAAATATAAGGGCATTGATTTAATATTGGCCCAATTTGCAGTGTGATATAAGTGTTGCAACAACAACTCAAAATTTACATTGTAAACATCTACATTTGAAACAACAGCAGGTTCCTTCCGGTCTTAAAAGGGTCAGCGCAACCCCAATAACACGCCTCATATAATTACAGTTTGATGTTACTACTGAATTTCCCTATTTGCAGTATCTGAATTTAGTCTTCGCAATCTCTGATCAATCTCTGCCATGACTGCTGGTTCCTGCTTTTTCCTTTGCTTTGATATATTTGTAAGTGTCATTGAGCCAATCTTATCAAATGCAACCTGCAATCAAAATAAATAAATGCTGAGACTTCAAGGACTCGAGATTCATAAATTGGCTGAAGAAAAATTACTACCGGCACAGATCAACATGAACTGGGAGCAATAAGTCGCAAGAATTCAGGTGTACAAAATTAAAAAAAAAAAAAAGAATTTCAGAAGAATATGAAACTGATCATAGCATTTGCAATAAATTTTTTTCCTTCTTTTGGGTAAAAGGGCACAAAGTTGGAGGAAGATTAGAAACGACGTGGTGAGAGGATTTACCGTCAATAAGTCATCAGGATCAAAGAGATGATGAGTGGTCATCTGCAATATATTGATTACATCTCCAACATGTTGTGTCATGAGTAACTCCTCTTCTTTCATCTGCAATCATTAATCCATTACTTTCACAACCTTCTTGACGTCCGTACTTGCATTATATGGCCAACAGCAGCTAGAACTTTCCAGAAAAATAAGATAAACCCTCAACTGAACCCTTACCTTGAAGATAGCCAATGCTACATGGAAAAGAACATTTGCACCTTCATAAAAAAGGACATCCCACACCCGAAAGGTTGTCTGAACAAGTTAATCAGATAGAAATTTTAAACTAACCAGGCTTGTAATAGACTACTAGAAAGAAATCCATGTGTATGTGTGTGCATGCATAGGCATGGTGTGGTAGAGAGGGGAGAGAGAGAGAGAGAGAGAGGTGTTTAACCTCTGAAGGTAAGCTTTTAGAATATACGCATAGAAACCATTCTGTGGCAACAAGGGAGACATCAAATTCCAGAGCTTCCAGATGAGCGGCTATCCTGCAATTCTTGTCGAACTTTAAAACCCAACAAGAACACAATACCAGCTAAAATTACCAAAAACAAAGAAGGTAATACCTTGGACATTTTTTAACCAGAATATCTTTAAACACCCTTTGTTCAACATGACATCCTGATAAGTTAGTCGTGTAGCAGTCATTAACTAAGACATTCTCCAAGAGGACAGCTAGCATCCAAAAAGCATCTTCTTCAGTTTTCATCACAAGCAACAACAATGCTGCAACATAATTTAAACCCTGCTTCGAAATTCATCCACATCATTATAATGCAATTAGAACTTTCCAAACTAAGATACTGACATCATTTAGAAATTGATGCATCAAAGCAATTATCCAAGTCATTACCAAGAAACTACTACTGAGACGCTAAATAGAAATGTGCGTGGTGTGTTTAAAATTAAAATTGCAGATCACTTCAATGGGCAGCATATCATAACACAACAGAGTTAATTCATGCTTGAAAAGAAGTCAGTAATAGGCTTTGTTGAAGAAGGATGATGCAGTAGTTTACTAAACAAGAAATATACCACTTGACTCAATTACGAAGGAAGTAATTCATTGTTGCTGATAATTTTTTTAGTTTAGATAGACTAATATGCAGGAAAGTGGAAAGCATTGCAGAACTAATATAAAAAAATTTAAATGAATATACAAATTTTCAATGATCTGAAAAAATTTCAAAGAAAATCAGTCTGTAATATCTGATTGGCGTTTGAAATTAGTTGTGCAAGTTTATTTAGCACTATGGTTCTCAGGGGCCAGAACAATATATAAGACATTCCTTTACCCCTAAAAGTTGGGGAAAGCTTCATTAAGTATTCAAAGAAGAATCTCTTTTTCTGGTATATTATTGTGTATAAATGAAGTAGTAGGTCATAAGCTATTAAGCTGAACTCCTTTCACGAGTTTTCATAACGGAAACTAAACACACCTGACAATAGCCAACATCAGAATCACGGAAAGAATACCCAACAAGAACGCGTCTAAGAGCAGCATGACCCTCTTTAGTATCCAACCATGGGTGGCCAGGAAATGTCCGCGGTAGGTCCTGCATATATTATATATAATCCAAAGTAAATAGTAATATTAGCAGCATATCTTAAAAGTGAGGCTAGAATTTATTTATTTTTCTTTTGATGTTTATAGTGAGGCTTGAATTTGTAACTTCGAAACACAATTTATACTAGTTTCAAAGGACTAAAAAACTACCAATGAAATAATGTGTAACCAATACAAATCAAAGCATGAATGGAACTATGAAATAATGTGTAACCAATACAAATCAAAGCATGAATGGAACTACCAAAACAACAACAATTTAAATAAAATAATCTCATGGCATATGCCGGAAAGTGTGAGCACGCATCATATGTGTGTCCTTACAAGAAAATACCCCACATTGTAAAGAGGCAAACCTACTGGTCCACTTGAAAAGTCAAACCGTGTTCAAAGGAGCTGATTTAAGATTGTAATTATATACAACCGAATATCATTAGAAATCCATGCAACTGGTAATCAAATTCTTCTTTTGAGGTTAAACTAAATATGTAACTTACAATTACAAAGTACAAACACATACCCTTAAGAATGAACCACTAAGGTCTAGCCAAATGAAAATATCACAAAAGTTAACCATCAAAGATGTCTTAAACAACTACTATCCTCCTTCACCTGCTACCATCAGATACTACCAAAAGCAGCTGTGTGGCTATATATTGAAATAGGTTGCAATCTTAAACTCATCACCTTGTTATATTACCATCGGAAGTTTATCAATGAAAACTTCAGTGATTCTACAACTTCTTTTTTAACGAAATCAAGAGAATTTTCCTAAACATATAAAGGTCTTATAGATCTGACAATTCTTCTTAGACAATCAAAAATAGTGTTAACTATAAATCATCGATAAATAACTGAAACAAGAATTTTCCAAGTGAAAGCACATCCGTAGCAGGGAGTGCAACAAGAATGCCAATGATCATAAATGCCTGATACACAGATTTACTGCAGGAGAAGACCTCTCACAAAAAGTCAAATAATCTAGCAATAGGAATACCACAACTATCATATTAGAAACAATTGTAACAATCCACTACTTTGAATGTTCATTACCTATGCAATAATAGAAATTCCAAAACCATATTGCGAGAGACATTAGATTATTCTTTCATATGTCACAATGATCAAACAATTACTCACATGATCGATCTGCTTGGTGGCGGGGGTGACCTTACCCTCTACTGCAACAATCAAATCATTGTAATAGCTATCGGGTACCGTTGATTTCTTCTTAGCTGCCCCAGACAATGAAAACCACACCTTTGGCCTCAAAACTGGAGGTATTCCCTTCCTAATTAGCCTCTTGAGGGTGATGGCATTTACTAAAGCCGAAAATTTAAGGGATGATTTAAGGGTGGAGGATACATGAGTCTGCAAATACCAATTTGCACCTTTGCTAGCTTCCAAAGCCCACCAAACCCTGCCCTGTTCCCTCACCTTCTCTCGCACCTCATTCAATATATTCACATCATCAACATTTCCTTCAACTGTGAACCCATAAAGATCTTGAAACTTTACTACAATTTTTGCCCTTCTGGCATGAATGCTTGGTCTCAAAATGGGAATTTGAGCTTGAATTTCAAAGGCCAAGTCTTTCTTGCTTTGAGTTCCATACATCTTATGGGGTTACAATGAAGGATCAAGAATTTGTGAGGAGAAGAGGGAAAGTCTAGAAAATCCAAAATGAACAAGACATGAAATGGTCAAATTATGAAAAGTTATGAGCTTCAAATTGAAAAATCAAAATCTGAAAATTGGGTTCTTTTGGAAATTGGTATCTAGAATTTGATGGACAGATTTACTAAGAAAGCACATCTGTAGCATATTTCTGTGGCACCAATTTACTAAAATCTGATAAATTAAGTGGAAATATTGAATCTTTCTCCAAATGGGTGCTTGAAAAGTCGGCTTCAAATAAAAAAAAGAACACAATGACAACACAAAAAACAAAAACAAAAACACAACAAACAAGAAGCTAAACAAAATCCGTCCCAGATAAACAGCAGAAATGACACAAAAGAAACTACCTGGGCATGGGTTTGGTCTAAAGAACAAAAGATATTCTGAAGAAAATAGCGGAGTGGTGTTGAAAAAAAGGGGAAAATGGATGATTAAAAACGGAATTAAAGAGTAAAATGGGAAATCCCTAATTTAGGAGGTGGTGGAAAACGCTCGAATTTGAGGAAGAATCGGTGATTGGTCTGAATTGAATCCAAGGAGAGGGTTTATTCTCAGAACATTTATGATTTTGCGTCATACTATACTACTACTATATATTACTCCTTCATTTCTATTTTATTTTACCTACGCACACGAAATTTGAAGCATAAAGTTGATGATAATCTTGATTCTTGTGGGGGTGAGTAGTAAGTAGTATGATGGAGAGAGAGAGATTATGCTATTGGCCAGAAGGTTGTGGGGACTTGTCACACATTAGTGTTTAAAATTGAAGATTTCAAATGAGCAAAAATAAATAAATAAATAAAAATTTCAAATAATCAAATGAACTTGGCTCCTCTTAAGGCCTAATTCCTAAACGTTGATTTGTTAGCTGTTTTTCCAAGTGAATCTTTGAAAAGTTTTGAAGGGAAAAAAATAACAAAAATCAATTGATAGAAACTTTACATATTAATGAATTATATTGATAACTCTTATTCTGTATTTATATTGTAATATTTTATAAAATTTCATTGTTGTAACTTTCTAATAATTTTTGTCCTATGAATTGTTTAAAGTTTATACATAATATACTATAATTGTATAGTACACGAACTCAACTCGACATCATTGAGATTATATTACCTAGTTTCGTTTTAAAATTAAGATATTAATTAAGAATTTAATAATATAATGTAATATAATATCTTGGTTAACGGTAAAAAAAATAATGTAAATATAGTACCTTGATTAACACTCAATATATATATATATATATCCCATCAAGATCAGGGTAAATGACATTGAAGATCTATAACAATATTACTATAAATTACGTATACCACCACGATGCAAATATATAGCGTGCAATTATTAAATATACATATATCAGCAATTATGATTTTTTTTTAATATATATATATATATATATATATATATATATATATATATATATATATATTTCATATTATTGACAATTTCAGTTGTGCTTTATGCAAATTTATATCATTAAATTAATGTACCTGAGGGCTGAGATATGTAGTTTTCAATTTGAAATATACAGCTTAAATTTAATTGAGATTGCATGTGCCAAACCTAACTTCACTCGTTTAATCAATCAAACCTAGCTAGCTACCATTTCAAATAAGACTTTGTGAGTTAAGTCGAACAGAGAAAACACCAAGGTGTACTTAATTATTTGGTTTACAATATTTTCTTTTACTCTTTTGACATAATTTGTTTGGTTATAATCCATAACAACATGTGATTTACTTTTCTTTTAGCGATTGTTTATTGGATACTCCCTCCGTCCCAAATTAATTACTTTTCTAGGACTTTTTTAAGTCAAATTGATTATTTTTAAAATTAATTAATAATTAAGCATATATAAATATATTTCTAAAATTATAAAAATTGAAATTAGTAATAAATTGTATATACTTTCTTTTGGTTATAATATCTTCACCTATATGTTAGCAAAAATAGTAAAAAGATTAGTTTTAAAAATAGTCAATTTGACTTTAAAAAGTCCTAGAAATGCAATTAATTTGGGACGGAGGGAATAATAAATTTTAAAGTTTAATGTTAAAAAGCATTTTGAGAAAAATTAGAGAGGAAAACAATACCCAATTTAAAATTAGAATTTGTAACAAACCAGTTTTATGTCAAGACATGTGAGATAATTTAATATCTGAACATCTAATACAAAGAAAAATAATACTTCTTTTATTCTATAAATATACCATTATTTAATTTATAGTATTAAAAATATATTTTTATTTTATGTATACTCTTAATCTTATATATAAAACCGAAGCCGGCCTTTGGTGTAAACAAGGTTTTTAAGCTTTGTAGTTTTTCTAAAAAGGCTCTTCAACTTTTAAGACAATTATTATCTTGTCTTTTATATATTAATTTTTTAATTTTTTTATTTAATCTTTCTAATTTTAATTTTTTTATTTTATCTCACATAATTTACGCATGCAACGCATATGTCACTAAGTGTTTGTAATAATAAATTGTTAGTTTGTAATGATGTCATGATGTTATTTTATGCCATGTCGATAAAAAAAAAAGATTTTTTTTGTGAAGCAAAGAATGACAAATAAAAATCTTTTTGAAGAAGAGTAAAATTTGGACCCTTCGAGTTTACAAAAAATTCCAGTTTACTCCATACATTTAAATAATTTAAGATGAACCTTATGCTCTCATTTATTTTATGTTTATAAGAGGTTCAATTGATCTGCAACAAATTTTCTTAACAACTTTTTTTTGATCAAATTAATTAGAGGTAGAAATTGAAAGAGAAAAGGAAAAGGTGAATCTACTTGTTATTTATTTTAATTTATCTATTTATTAAAGATCAATTTTTGACAAAAAAAATTAACAAAAATTCTCTTTTCGTGTGTCAATTAGACTTTTTTAGAAACTAAATGAAAACCTAAAGTCGATATAAAACTTAAAATAATTATAAAAAAATTAAGATAAAGAAGAATATAAATAATTTAAAGGGTCCAAAACGCATTTTTTACCTATATATATATATATATATACACACACACTCATTTCATTTGGTCCAAAAAACATAGTGGGGGCAGGGCAATCACGGGACTCAACGCGTTTTGTGGTCGATAGTAGTGGTGGTAGACAACACATTGTTAATTGTTTGCATCCAAATAGTTTATTAGGTCCTCACCAAATGATTGTTCTCAGTTTTTTTTTTTAGTTTTTCTTTTAAATTTTTTTTATGGTTCAAATCATAAACTTACGCATTAATTGAAATTAATTTTTTTTTTTTTCAGATAATTTTAAAGATGCACCTCTCACATTTATTTAGTACATTCGGTCTAAGTGCTGATCATTTCGAATTTAAAAATTTTTAAAAATAAACAAATCTCTTTGACCATTATACCAACCTTTATGTTGCGTTTGTGAGTTTGGAGGAATGAGATGAGAAAGAAAAGTATAAGATGGAAAGGGACGGGAAATGATGGAAAGTGATTATAACTTTTTCTCGCCATATTTGTGAGTTTTAGAAAGGAAGAAAATTGATGAAATTTTAATTATATTTTTTTTGTAAATTTAGAAGGAGGAAAGAGAAAATATTTTTATTTTTAAACTATACTATTACTATACTACTCTGACATATTTATGTAATAAATAACATGATTTATTGTAAGTTACTTTAGGTAATATAAAATATATAACTTTCTCATCTCTCCAAATCCTTCTAATTTTGAGAGAAAAGATTTGAGCGATAATGAAATGAACTTTACCTCCAAATCCTTTTCCTCTTCAAGAAAATCTCACAAACATAAAATTTAAATTTTTTTTAATTATTTTCCATTCCCGTCCCTTCCTTTCCAATAAAAATAAAAAAAAACTTACAAAATACAGTATTAGGTTCTGATTGTTCAAAAGTTGCGGTGAGCATGTAATTATTTTTGTTGGCCCAGTTTCACTATTTCAAGTTTAGCACGTGCGATCTATCTTTAGATAAGCTTACTTCTTTCCCAGACTAAGCCCAATGAAATTGAATCTGGAGGTATCACGTGCGCGATATGATTTTATCTACACCACAGGATTGACTGGGCCCCATCGAAATTATGTGGGATTTTGCAGTATAGTTTGTCTTCATCGGTATGCTGGCATTTCTAGATTTGTAGGTTATGGGCCGGGAAATATTTATTTAACCTTATGTTGGGCCGGTTAACTGATGTAGGAAAGGAGACAAGACAAAAGGGTTTATTAAGCCTTATTAAGTAAGAGAGTAAAAACAATAGAGAAAATATAGAATACTAATGTGCACTCTCTTTCTTACTCTCTCCGTTCCGTAATAAACGTCTTAATTTAATTTTTATAATTAAATTAATTCATTTTTAAAATTAATAAATTTTTAAAAAAAATTAAGATATACGTCGAGAGATTATGATCATAATAAACTATGAAGACTGTACTACTAACGTAAAATTTTGTAATTTAAAAATTTTATATAGATATTTTTAATTATTTATTTTAAAAATAATCAATTTAACCACTAAAATTAAACTACAACGTTTATTATGAAACGGAGGGAGTATCATTCTTATCCCAATTATTTACGTACGTGGATATTTAATATTTTAATATTGATATATAAACACTCAACTAGAGATGTTAAAGGAGCGATAGGAACACAGAGTGACTTTTTTCTCCTGAACCACAAAATATAAAAGATGGGTCATGAGTGTCTTTGATATTTCCATGTTTTTACAATAAATAAATATAACAGTGTGTGAAGAAATTATAAAATTACTGACCTTTTGACAAGAACTGCAGATGTATCCCTTCCTTTATGTTGATTGACACATTTGTAATAATATATATGTACAATTATAAAAAAATTAATGATTTTTTACTTCCCCTATTCCTTTCCTTCCCCTCATGCTATTACTATACTAAATGATTGCGAGTTGTAAAGTAAACAAAAAATAAGAGAAAGTTTTAAGGGTAAGGAAAAAAGTTTTACTCCACTTTGATTGAGAGTTTGTGAGAAAAAAGTTGTTTTCTATCTTATTTTTATATTTCTTGTAAATTTAAAAGAGAAGAAAAAGTTACAGTTTTACCGTCGTACTATAAAAGCCACATCAAGTTGTTTTGGCCCTTTTGAAATTGGAAAGATAAAAGTTAAAGGTAAAGTATCATATAAAAAAATAAATAAAACAATTCACATATATTTAGAAGTTAAAGGAATTTCTTTTCCTGGTTGTGGCGAGTCAGTCAATTGAAAATAAGAAGTTGCCTAACACGAGATATTAGGTAAAGAAACAAATAATTAAGGCACTCAACATATATAAGAGAAAATTTTACTACCCATATATATATATATATATAGGCTCAGGATCAGGTCCGGGAGTCCGGACCTGATTAAAATGCGGACCCAAATTTTTTTTTTTCGTTTTTTTTTTCAAAACAGTTAATAGTCTGTACAATACTGTTTGTTATATGTATCCAAATCACACCCAAAACACTGTTTTAATAATTTTTTTCAATACCAAAAATTATTATACATTTTTTATTAACTGTTTTGAAAAAAAAAACAAAAAAAACAAAAAAAATTGGGTCCGCATTTTATCAGGTCCGGGAGTCCGGATATATATATATATACGCACATACATATATATATGCTTTCAATATATATATATACACATACATATATATATGCTTTCACTGGTCTTAATTCACGTGCTGCTTCTCCCTCACCTACTATATAATTGGCTTTGTTACAAAAACATGAAAGACCTTTCCCAAGCAACTAAAGATCACAGCCAAAAAAAAAACAAAAAAAAAACAAACAAACTGTAGAGCTCAAGTAAAGGCACCATTAATTTCTATGCCATTGTTGATTCAATAGTAAAGTTGTTCACCATTTAGGGGGTGGGGTGCAAACGAAACGAGCTGTTTACAAAAGTTCGTTCATATAAAATTTGTATCATTTATTTATGTAATATATAAGTCGAATTTAATCACAAAAATAAATTTAATCATGAAAATAAGTTTGTTTACCTAAGCGAGTCAAACTTTGAGTATCACAAACTAGATAAGCTCGTCAAACAAGTGACATATATTTATATATATGTGTGTGTAAGAAAAGAGAATATATAGCATGTCATAATTAAATTTGACTATAGATCTGACACAGAACGATATAAATATGAGATATAAGTATGGAGTTAATATAATTTCGATTCTCTCCTGAACAACTAACATGTCAAAATAGACTCTCCCTTTTTAGAAAGTGAAACCCTTTAACGAGAAAAGGGCTACCTGTGAACCCGAATTTTATATATTAGAATATAAATAGAAAATTGATATTTTCATAAGTGAAAGTATTAGTTTTACAAAATACTTTCTCTCGTATTAGGGTGAACCCCACTTACTATTTATGTAAGAAGAAATTTATAAAATTATCAAATTTACTTACAAAAATATCAATTCCCTACAAATAAGTTGGACATCAGTATATTTTATGGAAGAAGCAATCAAGAGACTGGTATATATATATAGTGGAGGACAAGCAATTCACCTTTTTGTTGATGGAAATATATCAATTTATACTTCACGTCTAAGATTGATTGATACCTTTATTACCTTATCACTTCCTTCCTCAATTTTTTCTACATGTATTAGAATTAATGATGGACGAAATTTCAATCAAACTCTTTATATATGCTATTTATTGTTGAGTTTATTCTTTTCTTCAAAGCATTGCCAACCTTTCTTTGACAATTCCAATTTCACATTTATTCATATTCATTATTTTAATAATAACAATGATGTTATGTTATACTCTATTATGTGAATAACTGAAATAAGTACTAGAAACCTAATGGATACGCAATTCCAAAAATTAAAGATGCATTTTAACTAGCAATTTAAGTTATTTTGGGAAATATATATTAAATTATATATAAGATCATAAGAAATTTATTTGATATTCTGCAATCAATTAAAACTCTTACTGTAAACTAACTAAAAAGTACTAGTAATTACTATATTTATTAATATCAATATTTAGATATATTCATTATGATTTTAGATTTAATATTTTAAGAACTAATTTAAAGAATTAAAATGTATCTCTAATTTTGACATGCATAGACAAGTTTTTAAAGAATTATTTACTGTATATCATAGTAGGCATTGCACACATATTATGTGATAGCATGGAATCAAGCAGATAATAACAGTTTTGTCGAACTATATGTGTATTAACTCATAATGGTATCAGCATGCTTAAACTATGTATTAATTAACTAATAATAATAATAATCAATAGCACTGTAATATTTATAAATTTTACAAATAAAAGTACCCTTTGAATTTGTTGAACTATGTATTAACTAATAATAATGCATGGCATCAACAATATGCTTAAACTACAAAAAGGTGAGCTCCACAGTGCTCATTTGATAAGCTAGAACTTTTGTAATAAAATATTCATCAGACTCAACCAGAATAACGGATTTAATTTTGGTTTAAAACTGGTAAAATAGGATTACGGCCCAAAGTGAGGCCTTTGTGTACAAATTTAAATTATTGTAGCTTATACTCCCTCCCTTCCTAATTATTTGAGGTTTTGGAGCTTTGCATAATTATTAAGAAAGTTAAAACTCCTATAATTAGTCTATTAAAATTATTATGTATTATCAAAAACACCCTTACATAGATAAATAAAAAACTAAATTATAGGTGATAAAGATGATAGAGATATATTGTTAGAAGATAGAGAAAATATAAGAATTATAAGAGAGAGAAAGATAGTATAAGGTAATATATTAAAAGAGAGAGAAAAAGTAGTCTTGAAAAAATAGGAGATAATTAAAGAGTATTAAATGTTTAAGGGTAATTAAGGAAATAATGTAATTAATATCTCCTAGAAATATACAAACGTCAAATAAATAGGAACAAAATTTGCTCTCTAAAACTTCAAATAATAGGAATGGAGGGAGTATTTGTTTTCAAAAAAAAAGAAGAAAAAAGAATCCCAATGTCATCCTATTAGTAGTTGGATATATATATATATATATATATATATATATATGAGAAAAAAAGAGTGTGTGTCTTATTATTTTAAGTCTTTATTAATTGTAATTTTGACACTTTACTATTTTCATTAATAACTGTTTTGACATTTCATCATTTTATTAATCAAAAGTATTAAGTGCAGTACACACACAAATTTATGTGTATTTAAGACACAAGCTCACTTTCCTTATATATATATATATATATATATATATATATATATATATATATATATATATTTATATACACACACACACACACTAGCGTTAACCCGTGCCTCCGGCACTGTGGTGTCAGAGAGAGATGTGTGAAGAGATCCGCGATGATGCCGGAGAAATAAGTATTGGACTTTCTAGTCTCCGACAGGAGAAATGGGAACCGCAGTGAGAGAGTTTGAGAATTGGGGAAGTTAAAGAGATATAAAGAAGGAGTAAATAATGAACGATCAGATTTATGTTAAACTTTGGATGACTCAGATGATTTATTAGATGAGCTGGAAATTCAAAATCATGTGTGTTTTGTTAGATAGATATAGGGCCAGGATCAGGTCCGGACTCCCAGACCTGATTAAAATGTGGACTTTAAATTTTTTTTTTTATTTTTTTCAAAACAACTAATAAAAAATATATAATTATTTTTGAAACTAAAAATAACTTTTTATTAGTTGTTTTGAAAAAAGAATGAAAAAATAAAATAAAATATAAGGTCCGTATTTTATCAGGTCTGAGAGTTCAGACCTGATCTTGACTCTCTATATATATACACACACACTAGTATGAGAGACAATGGTATAACATATTGCAAAAATAGTCGGTGGTGTGGAAAACTCATGTTTGGGTTTTATTATTACTCCATTATATTATCTAATGAAACAAATCAAAGTTGTTCAATAAGTCCTCCATTTTACTCTTTTTATGGTTTTTTTTTTCATTTTTTTTCCCGGCTTGTCGCATGAGTTTATTTAAAGCCTTTTCCTTTTGTTTTGATATAAACGGAGTATTCTGTTAATTATGGAGGTTTAATGCTGGTAGATATTCCAAATCACATGGTTCAAACAAATGGAATTGAATTGAACTAACATAAAATTTATTATGAACTGAAAAGAACCATGGACCGCCACTTGTTTATTTATTGGATTGCTGGTCTAAATATTGGGCTTTCATTAAATTCACAACCACCAAACCCTGATATTACTACAAAGCGGGCTGGCAGGAGGCACCATAATCTGACGTCGTACATACGTGCCCATGGGCTTAATTAATTATTGCCACTGTGATATTTTTATTTTGAATGCCACGTGAATAACTAATTATATTTTACTATACCCGTTTTAAAATTAGAGATATATTTTAATTTTTTAAAGTTAAAATTGATATAATTTTATTCAAGTTTTTTAAATAACAAAGATGATAATTAGTAGTATCTTATCATTAGTTTACAATTGTTATATTTGTTTGTATTAAAAATAAATAATTTCATATCAATTTTAAATTTTAAGATTTCTCGAATTAACTATAAAAAGTCAAAATATATCTCTAATTTTGGAACAGAAAGAATATATAATTAATCTCAACAATTTCTCAATAATAAAAATTGAATCTAAGACCCAGTAATTTTAAAGTTCAAATCTTAATCATCATGTTAAGACATCATTGACTTTGTCCTGTGTAATTAGTCACTAGCTTGGGGTGTCGCGTGCCAAACGAGATTTACAATTGTATTTTATTTGTTAATTGTAATTTATATTATTAAATATACTTTTAATATTAACTAAGTAATGATAGTGTGATGCTATAAATGATATGAAAATATAACACTAACAAATTAATATCATCATGTCACTTTAATTTATTGTTTTAAAATAAATATATTCGTAATTTTGAAACAGAACGAGTATTAGTTAAAAATTTTATATAAAATAACTTTGAAATGCTATTTAATCATTATTTATAAAATAGTTAGATATATTCGTTTTTAGTGTTTAATAAAACACCTTGAATTATCAAGACAAAAAATAAATTAAAAATAAAAAAAGAAGAACAATAATTAAAAGAGGATTCTAAATGAATATATAATATATTTTAGGTTTCCTATAAAGAAAGGATCGAAGACAATTAAATGTTTACAATGTGAGAAAATTATCAATTTATATATACATTAAATTGTATACAAATTTTATTATATATTTTACGGATGAGTTGTCTACGGACGAAGAGAGAGAACCTACCAATTCTCATATATATTTTATGAAATGATATAAATATAATAGAAATAAAAATTTCAATCAATTAAATTTAAATATAATTTCATAAGTAAAATAATTAAAATATTTCAATTAATTCATACAATAAAACATTGTTTATGCTATTATAATAAGCAAATGATTGATGAAAATGTGAACAACAAATAGCGAGCAATCAAGTAATGTAATTGCAACTGCACATGCAGCGCATTTGAGTTTTATGAATTTGCTTTTTATTTTTTCTAATCATAGGATCATAATGGACTTCCCTCTTCTCTTCTTATGCCCCTTCATGGGTAAGATTAATTACATGCACATGATATTCTGTCCCAATAACTAACTCATAATAATAACATTTCAAATAACAACAACAGCAGCAACAATAATCTCTTATTATAAAGCGGCTCTCAGAGCTACTCAGTGAATTTGGATCACGTTTTTTTCTTCTCTATTTTGTCCCTATAACTTTTATTATATAATTATTTTGTCATTTTTATATTATTATTTTTATCTTTCTATTATAGTTCTTCAAATTTTATAAAATTCTTATCTTATCTCATATAATCTTCCCACACACCACGTGTACTACCGGATTCTAGTAATAATAATTTATCTATATTATTAAGGGAGAGAAAAAAATAACTGTCTTTTTGAGATTATGTCATTATTTTATATCCTTCTATTTTATTATCTTATCCCTATTTTTTATTCTCTCACTCTCTCTAATAACTTCTTCTCCTTTAACTCTTATTTTTATTTATTTATTTACTATTTTTTTTACACACGTAATGTATACATGTTAGATGACTAATAATAATAAAGAAGTCAAAACTTTATCAAAACCTAGCACGAGAAATTGCAAAAAAATATGGGCTACTTACTAATATGAAATGACTTAAATATTAATTGTTCTTTCTCATTTCCTGAAAAATAATCAAAAGGACTTAAATGAGATTATAACTTGTCAACTATGGATTGAAGTGAAACTTGACAAATTAACCACACTTTAGAGAGGTGAGTGGCATGCTACATGAAGTCATGCCGACGAAGTTTATTCTTTATTCTTTACTCCAATAAAATTCAATAATTCATTATCCCAAGGCATTTTTGTCTTTGAAAATTCAAAGTTCATACTCCATTAAAGAATGAATTGTATGCAAGGAAAGTAAAGTTTACTTAGTTAGGCGTCGTCCTTTGTAAACGAGGTGAGTTGATGACAATTTTATAAACTAAATTTCTTACCTTTACTTTTGTTCACCTAATATCAAGTTGAGTGATGTTATGTATTACGATAAATTTACGTTAAATTATAATTGCGAAATTTATTTATATATGAGATTAGTAAAAATTATAAGAGGGCTCAATTTATTACATATTCCTTTAAAAAAATACCACTAATACTTATCTACGTAATTAAAAACTAAAAAATTAACATAAACATTCGCAATCTATATATCATTTTCCTATCAAGTTTTTGAATTAGAATGTCCATTGAAATATTTGTGCTAGAGGGTGTTTAGAATTTCGAAAACTAGAAGAGAGAAAAAAGGAATAATTAATGAAATTTAAAAAATTATTGAAACTTAATTAATCGTTGATGTTAGATCATTTAGAAGCATTGATAATTAGATTGATGTTCATCAATAGTTATTTCCCCCCTTTTCTTTCATATTAAACATGCCCTTATGAAATAAAAAAATGACTATATTTTGAAAAATAAAAGAGAAAAGCAGAAAATGAACCAATTTAATTATCTTTGTCGAAATATCTAATTTAAAATCAATTGACGGTAAGTGTAATGGCCTTCAAATATATAATGAATTTTTGAGTCTCAATTTATCTATTGTAAGACCATAAATCTAATTTATCCAATATAGAACTATAAATCTAATTTATTCAACGCGGGACTATGAATTTCAACACATCCTCTACATCAATAGACAACATATTCATATCATGTTGAAGTATACGACTTAAAATTTTAATTAGTGAGTAAAAAAACTAATAAAATACTAACTGCTGATGCACACACAATGCGTGTGTGACAAATTATTATTAAAATATAGTAGAAACTTAAATTAAAATATAAAAAAATAACATACCTTTCCGACTTTAATTTGTCATAATAAACTCAATTTTCAGCTTATATAGTCTTGCTATTGAAAAGAGGGAAAGCATGGAGGAGACTAATTTGTATGAGAGGTAGGAAAAAGTAGAAAATAGAGAGCGAAAATTGAAACAAATAGGCACTCTGCAAATTTTAATTAATCCACATACATATACACGAAATAAGGGAAGTGGATAATTATTTTTGTTCAACTTTTCCTTACACTTATCCAATTATTAATTATATTTTTATTTTTATTTAGAAGAATTACGATCAGTAATAACTATTATTTCTAGTGATACATATATCTTGCGCATACAATTACAGGAAATATAATAAAAAATAATAAAAGGATAAATTTATAATAAATTATACTTGTAAGGGTAAAAGGATAAAGAGATTTGTGACACAGGCTGAAAAAAGAGTTATTTTTTTCCCTCCTTTAATAAAATAAATAATAAATTTAATTAAAATAGAATAAAAATTTAATTATATAAAATAAAAGGTTTAAAGTCAACAAGTTGAATCCTCGGGCGTAATGCTAGCCGTATAATTTTGAAACTGACCCAACATGGTCCGTGCCACAAACACAACCAACAAACATGATTTTGCTAAATCCCTCGTGTTTATTTCCACTCCCACGCGCTATTGGCTGGCGTGTCATAGAGGCCATGCCTCTCGATTCTCTATGCCAAGTGGCATTGCTTGCTTGGCTAAAAATGTCCAAGTCAAAGCTTACACAAGCTAGACTGCACTTTAAATAAATTTGTTTTTTTTTTTGATTTGATAATGATTCCACCGGCTTAATAGCAAGTGAATATGTCCTTGGAATTTGCATGCATTGTTAATCCCTATTCTCCTCTAAAGTGTTCGTGTGCGCGAAACTAATTAGCACTCCGTTTGGAACTTTGGATTATTTGGAGAGAAAAATATTTACATTTGAATTTAAATTTAATAATATTATACACTCTCTCTCTTTGTCTTTTAACAGAAGTCGTTTTAGAATTGTGTACGCGTATTAAAGAAATAATTATATAACATTAAATATAATATCAATTGTCTATATTATCATTGTATTGAAAAAAGAGAATGTTATTTGTTGGACAAAAAATAGTGAGAGAACCAAAGTTATATTTAATACTTGAGGTAATATTGAAAACTAAATAATTAATGCTTACTTGAAATTTTCAAACGTCATATATTAAGAGACAAAAATACTTTTTTAAAACGTCTTATATTAAGGGACGAAGGGAGTATATATAAGCGGTGATAAAATTATGATAAATTATTAAAGATATATTCGTATTATAGATAAAATTATTTTTATTTTAATGATGTAATATGATCTTTTATTATTATTATTTTTTTTAAAAAAATCATAATACTATTTGCGTATAGAGTGCTTTGCATCTAATTTAGACTTCTTTACATAATAGGGATCTTATTTGGGAAAGTTAACAAGACAGTGAACTAGCTAAAAGTTGGACTGTGGTCATTCGTTACACTTATCCTTCAATTTCTCTCAATACACATATAACGACATAAATATTGCTTATAACGACGCAATTATTTACGAGAAATTTTATTATATTAATAATTATTTGCAACAATTTTATTTGGTCACTAAATATAATATTTGTGTTTTTAAATATGTATTAAAAAACATTAAAAAATAAGTGTAACGGAGAGGATCATAATCCAAAGCTAAGTTAATTCTCATATCCATGTTTCTACATATGTTTTATGGAAAAAGATGAGCTCAATATTTGTAGAAATAATTTGTTTATATTTTTCATTCCTGGACTCATTTTGTGGGTATATTAATTAATGTAACATGCCTATTTGTTGTGAAATACAAATTGCAAAAAATAAAATAAAATGTATGTAGCTAGGATATCATATACACGCATGACAACTTTCGACGAAGTGATATATATATATATATATATAATGCCCTCAAGTTATGATGATTATTATTTAAAGATAATTTTTATTAATTAAGTATTATATATGGGACAAACCGATCAAGTCATTATTGAAGTAAGGGCATCACGTATTAATTAAAAGTCAATATTACAGGTTGTACTCGACCCACCTCCTCCTTTATTTAAGCTTAGCGATATACTCCACACTGCAGGTTATAAATTTGGTTGTTTTTAGCAAAGGTATTTCAAGGAAACTGCATAGAAAACGAAAGGTTATGCCTCATTCATTAAAATTATAAATATCATTTTATATGGATCCAAATGTCGATTCTTAGCTTCAAAATTAGTAATTGTTAACATTTAGAAAAAGAACACATAGAACAAGACATATATGGTGACATGCATAGGGACATTTATTTCTTAATCATATTCATGAAAATTGTTTGATTCCATCCATCACACATTAGATAAGTATATTAATGTTGGTTGGTAAGGGTTCCAAAAAATGAAAATGACCCGGCTTGCTGATCAAATATGCACAAAATTATGTTTAATTTGCTCATTAATTTGACATCGTACCAAACAATTAATATATAGTTTTGGACAATTTTATATGGCTGCCTTTTCAATTGATTTGTTGATTTTGGTACCTATCAAGTAAAACTTTCCAAAATTTCCATCAAGTTATGTTTGATCCTAAAAAAGCAAAAAAAAATCAAGAGCTCTCGGACTTGCATTATAAATAATTAGTCAGTTAATTTTTTAGAATCGGCTTAGAAAAGTCTGCCATTGACCTAATTGTGACGAGTGAGGACAAAGATATAAATCAAATTTGTGCACAATATTGTATCAGAGCTAACATTAACATGATAAGATCAATATGTAAATGTGTGTGTATATATATAGGAAAAAAGGTTAGACCTGGGAAACCAGCCAAAACTTATTTCATTTCTATGAATCTGCCTTAATCTAAAAGGGCAGTTTAGGTACATTCTTGTAAACTACCCAATGCTATTTTCCCCACGCTCCAATCTATAAATTTCCATAAAATAAAATACACCAAAAAGAAAAAAGAGAAGTGGCAAAATACACACACACACATACACATATAAAGAAAACCAAATGAAAAATAAAATTATTGAAAAAGAGCAAGAACAATAGGAGCAATGCCTGGCCTTCCCGTGTACGCCGCTAAAACCTTCTCACCGATGAATTCTTCACCGGAAACAAGCTTCTCTATCGGAATCCTTCACCGGTACGTTGAGGAAAATCCCAGAATGATTGTCTCATTTGCAACAAAAAGATGTTGAAGCTCGAATATTGGCACTCCAAACTCTAAATTTCCCATGCATAACAAACCATATTTCTTCTCTTTCTTCATATTTTTTCCACAACACAAAAAATAATTTTCAGATTGAGAGAAAAAGAGCATGCAAGAGAAAATAATAAAAAGAAGAAGTTTTAATGGCCTAAACTAAGAACAAGAGGAGAAAATAATTAAAAGCAGAAGTTTTAATGGCCTAAACTAAGAACAAGAGGAGATTATATATATATATATATATATTTATATATAGAGAGAGAGGGGAGGGGAGGAGAGGGGAGGAGAAAGGGTATTCCCAAGAAGATGATGACGAGCGTTTCCCGTTAATGTTGTTTTCAAAGGGGGCTTTAAATTTTTTCATAAAAAGTGGGCCATAAACAGGCCTTTTTGTTTCACACGTTGGGGCTGTTCTCTTTGTCTTCCCGGCCCCACAACAATCTAGTCAATGGTTTTTGAGGGAGGAGTCCTTTAATGACCTAATTTTACTTTTTATTATACAGTTTTTATAATTTATTTAAACTATTTATGGCCTTGATTCGTGGAACAATTAAAGTCCAAACTTTGTAGGAGTAACGTAATAACATTTTCATTTACTGACCCATCAAATGGATCTTTGGATGTGTATAATAAGTTTATGATTTAGATTTTTTATTTCTTTATTGGACAATGATATATGAATACATTCTTTATGCCGTGAGATCTACGGTAAATAAATTTCTAGTGAACAAATGTCAATCATTAACGGTCTAGATCCGTAGTTACCCTCTAACATGGGTCGAATAAGTCGGAAATATTGTCAACTATGAACAATATATTATTGATTGTTTGTAATACTAGTGAATGTGGACATATATTATAAATTATAGTAACATATATATATATATATATAGATATATATATTAATTTATAACTCAAAATTGCTCGCATGACAGTAGTATAAATTATATCAATACTAGTATATAATAAACCAAGAAACTATCTACTCTTCAATTAAATTAAATTATTTGGTTGTTAATAAATTATTATTCAATAAATTTGCATTAATAAATTGTTCATTGAATTTTTATTTTTCATTCCATTCACTTTCTCTCACTACCATATTAATTATTTCTCTTCATTTTTTCTTTCTTATAATTAGGTAGCAAAATCCAAAATCAATTCTATTAATTTTTAACTAATAGTATAAATTGAATAAAAATATATATTTAATTATTCGCATTTTTAAATTCATGTAAGTACATATTTTTCTCTATAGTCGTACATATTAACTACAAAAAAAATACATATAACTAATATTACTTATCAACATACTCACAAGAATATGTTATATATATATATAATGGATGTAACTTTCCTTAATTCCTTTCTTTTCGTAAAACTAATTTGTCATTGCGATGTAACTTGGCACCACTATTTTATATGTTTAAGATGAATTTTACAAAAATAATCAATATAAATTTTAAAAAAAATACATATAATTAATATTACTTATATAAAAGATATAAGTACTCCTTCACTTTCCTTAATTCTTTTCTTTTCGTAAAACTAATTCGCCATTGCGATGTAGCGTAACACCACTACTTTGTATGTGTAAGATGAAATTCTACAAAAAATAATCAATATAAATTCTTCACTTCTTATTTTTTTTAATACTTACGAGTTTAATTTCTTCAATTTTAAATAAATATAGTTAATATATAACATATAGGATTAATAAAAGTATCTCTACAATTTTGACATTTAATAAAACATGTACAAATAAAATCTTTTTAAAACTATTTTAAAAATTAGCCCGTGTCAGGGGTTGTAAGTTTTTTCACATTAATGCACAGATGAGGGGTTGATAATTAATTAAACAGGGGACTATACTATATATAACCATTTTCAAAGCAATTTATAAAAATATTTAAAGTCAAAAACTCAAATAGTGATTTTTAGGTGCGCAGTTGAGGGGTTGATAATTAATTAAATATATAACCATTTTCAAAGTAATTTATAAAAATATTTAAAGTCAAAAACTCAAATAGTGATTTTTAGGTGTAGATAATTTATAATTATCATGCTAACGCCTAACGTTGATTAGTGAAGAATGTCAATTCTGATGCAAAGGTAAAGCGTACGTAGGTGTTTGGTCCAAATTCAGCTAACATTACGTAAATGTTGACTTGCAAGCAATGCACTTAATTTCACCACACGTGTTTGTTGGTTCATCGCAGTGTAGCATCTTCTAATTAGGACTAACAATTATTTGCAGTAGGTAAATGTTTTGGTATCAGAAATTATTTAATTATATATCTTGCAATACATGCACATACAAAAAGCCCTAAAATTCCGTCACTATGATGCTTTTTTCTTTCTTTACTTCCTATTTTTAAATAGAATGTTTGATTTTGCACCTTCATAAATCATATCTAATGCCATCTTGCACGTTCCTGGCATATATATATATATATTAGAGTTTAATAGTCTTTCCTTCAAAATTTAAGTGAAAACGATTTGTTCGTAAAGATAATAACAAGTAGAGTAATGTTAGGGGTCTAAAATATTTTACCGTAAAAAGTGTTTTAAAAGAGACGTTATCATAACATTAGTCGAATAAATCTTTTGTGATTTATTAGGTCATAAAGTATCTTTTGTCTTATTTAATATCATATTATTTTAAATAAAAATTTTAAGACCCATAATACTTCCTCCGTCTCAAATTAATTGCTTTTCTAGGACTTTTTAAAGTCAAATTGACTATTTTTAAAATTAATAATTAAGCATATATAAATATATTTCTAAAATTATAAAAATTGAAATTAGTAATAAATTGTATATACTTTCTTTTGGTTATAATATCTTTACCTATATGTTAGCAAAAATAGTAAAAAGATTAGTTTTAAAAATAGTCAATTTGACTTTAAAAAGTCTTAGAAATGTAATTAATTTGGGACGGAGGAAATATTATCCTAACTAATAAGTTAACGTCAAATGGATTGGTCTCTGCGCGTCTCTTCATTCCTTTTCTATCGGCGACAAAAAAATGATCCAGCTATGGGGACAAATGTGAGCACGAAATGATCGGTTTTTGAAATAAATTAAAAGAAAGAAAATTAAGGATCCAATTTGATTCCAGTCTAAGACAGTGTACTAAAACTGCTACTCAAGAACCAAGATAACTTTTTATCGGTATAAGAGCTGGAGGACATGCCGGTGGTGAGACTTTGAAGGCCATTTGTGATTTGATAGTCAAAGAATGGGTGATATACAAGGTGAAAAATTTGGTTCAAAAACACGAAAACGCCTGAAATTATAATTATTCAGTTATTAATTTTACAGAGAGTCATTAGCCACCAACACAATTTTTTTATGTTATAAACAAAAGAATTGATATTTTCACATAAATTTCTCTAATATTGACGTGAATATCATTTAAAACTCACGTGAGAGAAATTATGTAGAAATATTATATTTCCATAGAAGAATATATATCAGTTTCTTGAAGAAAAAAAATATTCTCTCAATTCTGAATTATAAGATCAGTATACTATTAATTTTTTAAAAGTCAATTTAAGACATTTTTAAATTTAAAATTAACATGATACATTTAAGTTTTTAAAGCAATAAATCTTATAATTAACTAAATAGTGCTCCCTCATTTCCATTAGATAAAACGTTTTACATATATCTAGGAGAAAAAAATCTAATCATTTCTAGCTTTTCCCCTAAAAAATCTCTGAAGTAATTGAGAGAGGGAGAGAAGAGAAATAATTAATTAGTAGATGGGTAGTAATAAAATTTTAAATTAACATTAATTATTTAACATTAGTATTAATGAGACTTCTTAATATGTGTAATTATGTCTTGAACGTCATATATAATAAAAAGGAGAGTATTTTTTAGGTAGTTTATAATATTCATAATTATATTGATATAAACTAAATCAATTCATCTCGATTTTAAATTTTAAAATATTTGATATTAACTTTTCAAAAATAAATATTAATTTTATAATTTAGAATGAAAAAAGTAGAACAATATCCTTAGAATTAGTGTCACGGTTTCATTATTAGATAGATCATCATTGCTAACAAATACTAAGTCAATCAATAATTAGATATGTCATAAATATATCTATAAAATTTTGAAAAATAATATATATGTCAATAAATATTTAATTAAATTGAATTGCGACTAACGTGAAATTATATGTACATACATTGCAATCATAATTCGGTCAAAAATTTTCACAATATATATTGCATGCAGGACTCTAAAATTTTATAACATTACAAATGACACTAATATTATGCATGAGAAATGTCTTTGGCACATATGTGTATATAGAGTAATAGAGACATTTTTGTCAAAGATCCCAAATGACAAGAATCAAATGTTGTGGAGTGGTTAAGAAGTCCCCGACATGATTCCTCAACAACGTAAACATTAAACCACACAGGCAGCGGCCGGTCAAGCCGGTTCCGGACGGGTTCGTGGGATCCACTAATTGTTATATATATATATAAATTAAATATATTGGCCTAATTGTGTGGTGAAATTGTCGCCCAGATTTGAAGTTTTCTGAATTGGAAAGAGTGAAACCATATACGTATATGATCCCAAAGTTGGAGAGCAGGACGAGAGTTGTTACAAGGAATCTTAATGCTCATTGTCTTCATACAGTATTTATTCATTTTATTTTTTGGATGAACATATATAAATATATAGTCATAGTTTAAGGAAGCAAAATATATGGAGGAAAATAACAAAATAAAAGATTTTTTTATTTTATTTTATTTATTTGATGTTCTAACTATGACATAAATATTAAAATGTTTACGATTATGGGTAACCTGTATTCTTAATTTAACAAATTTGATACATAAAGGAGCATATATTAAACCTTTTATAATAAAAATTTTACACACTTAAATAATATGGATAGTGCCGTTTACAACAACTATTTTTCAGCCTTCATATCTTATGGTCAACGAAAATTAGTAAAAATGAAAACATTTATCTAGTCCAAATAAGCCACTTGATTTATTTAAGATGACACATTCCAATGTTTTTTCCTCTAATTTAATCGATCATTCATCTTTATTCTTTAATTTTTGATTTAAATACAATTAAGTATTTGTAGACACCCAAATTTTGCACTTCGTATACTAACCCTGACAGGAGGGCAAATTCGTCCATTGAGTCGGTCTATGAGAGCGAAGCATGGGCGCAAGTACGAACACTCGACGCCACCACGACGATTTGCAAATCAAAACCAACATGACAACAAGGCCGTCCGAAATGGGCATTCCCGAATGATGTGGCACGTCTCCCAGTAATTCCCGGACTGCAAAATACAAGCCTGTCGGCGAAAACCGACGTCACGACACGAGAATCGAGGCATGACACGAAAATCGAGAAAGTCAAGCCAGCCAGCCGCGGATTGATCTGCGGCCAATAGTGCGCCTTTTGAAAACACGGAACTCGAAACACGGAAACCGAAAATCAGCTGAGTGGAGGGGTGGCGGCCAGTCAGCCGCAGATCAATCTGTGGCCAGCCGCAGATCCATCTGCGGCTGGCTCTGGCCAGCCTATTTCAGCTCATCCCTCACTCAACATACAGGAGGTGAGCAGGCGGAGAGAGAGGAAGAAAACAGCAGCAGCAGCTAGGGAAGAGAGGAAGAAATAGGAAGAAATTGCAAGAAAAGAGAGAGAAAAGAGAGGAAAAAAGTGAGGAATTATATATTTTGTGTAAGATTATATATCTTATACCTTCTACTCTATCAAATATACAAATTCATACACATTGTGAGGATTATTTGCAAGGTGAAAAGACCATTTCTATAGTAATTTTGATATATCATTTTGTTAATCTTTTTGTCAATTGGGTTATGTGAAATGTAATTTTTCTTGTATATTATTGTGGATACATGGATTAGGGACCATTAGTGAAGGTTTCCACGGAAACAAATGCTTCCTAATGACCCAAGGATGTTCATGTAGTGAATTAATTTAGCTTGTTATGATGATGTATTGTGCTTAGTTTGTTTAGATTACCATTTTGGGATATTGTATTTGTTTGGCCATTTTGGATATGAGCCTAGGAACGCGACCCCGTGGTCCAAATCCGATGATGGACATCTTTTGATGTGGGTAGTAGGAACGATATAGTCTTCATTGTAAATATGTAATCGCCGGGCCTTAAAACGACGCCAAGGCGAGAATCGTGTTTAAAGCCTCGTCATAGTGAAAATATGTGATTGTGGGCGTTCGGGGTTATTTTGATGGCTTACATGCCCGTGAATAACCTCCTACGCGTTATAATGTTTTATTTGAATTGCAACACCAAAAAATTGATTTCAAAGCTAAAACGATAAAGATTTTTATAAAATCAATCAAATTAGGTTATTAGCATCACGAGAATAAGAAATTGGAAGTGCTAATGAATGTCGATTCCACTTAACAAGAAGGTTAAAGAAAATCGTTTTCAAATATCACAAGAAATGGTTTTGTGAAATAAATGACGTTTTATTAAACCGTTGTGCATAGGGTTAAATGGATTCTAGAAATTGCCCGCCACTTTATTTACGAGGGCAATGTATAGGTCTCGATTCCTATATTGACGAAGGTTTAAAAACTCTTGTTTTGCCAAAATGACACCTAGTGGAAACCTTGCAGTTTTGACAATCAAAAACAAACCTTTCTAATAAAGAATAAAGCTTTCTCGTATAAACCGAAGGACATTCTAAAGCATTCTCAGATTAAAGCACGACTTTTTCATAAAGGACCAAATGAGTTTCTCACACAAAATCACCACAACATTCACATAGGCACACACACGCACGCACCCACACACATTTTATGAATTAAAAGGATAGGAAAAGCATCAAGATTGCGGTAACCGTGTTTCACTGAAGTCGAGAGGTGGCTAATACCTTCCCCTCGCTTAAGCAAGCCCCCGAACTCTATGAATCTCGGTTCGCAGACCAATTAATTCGGAGTCACATATGAGCCAGCGATTTACGAAAACGAAATCGGATGAGTTGGTACATCTATTTCAAATATACCAACTGACGACTCTGGTCAATTGACTCATCATAAAAAGCGATTTTTCAAAACCTCGTCGACATTAGTGCCGAACTTTTCCAAAAAATCATCTAAACTAAAAGGCTAAAATTGGAAAGGGTGACAATCACCAAAGGAGCGACATTTCCCGGCATCGACAGCTGGCGACTCTGCTGGGGACATTAGAGGGTTTAAGCCGCGTTCAAATTTTGATGTTGTCCTATCCTTTAAAATTTATGAATGTGTATGTGCGTGCGACATTTTGACCTGTTTTACTTGTTGTTGTGTGAATGTGTACTTTGTCCAATAAATGAATGATGGAATGGAATTGCTTTACTTCAATGTAATCATTTGCATGTGGTGAGGACGATGAATGTGAATGTATGTTGAGAGTGTACCTCCTCCTGAGGCGAACCTGTTGGTTGCTTATTACTGGACTCGAAGGGGCTGCTCCCCGGAGATGGCTCAGGAAACGCACCACCCAAATCCGCTCCAATCGAAAGGACTCAGACGAGTAGATTGCGAAGATTTGGGGACCTTCATGCCGAAAAGCCCGCGAGGGTAACCTTAGGATAGGTAAGTCTCTGATAAACCCAACGCGAGGAAAGTCTCTTCATGCCCTTTTACGTTTACGCGTATAAATGTCATGGTCCCATTCAATATTTTTACATATACCTTCCCCGTTGTCAAAAGAAAATACTAACCTCCATGTTTTGCAGGGAATAACTGGGAAGGCATAATAATTCGTGTCTATCAATTATTATTGCAATAAGGGACTGCTAACATTTTTGTTTTGCAGGGAAAGATTAAAAAACCCCAAAAACACAAAAGTTACAGCTTTAGCATGCATCCACATCTTTCATTTCCCAAAGACTAAACTCCAAACCGTTTTTCTGTAGGATTGCTCCTCAAACGCGTTTGCAGTCTAAAAGGGCCCAAGACTCTACATCTGAAATGGCTGATCTCCCACCTACTAATCCTGGTTCCATATCTCGTGAGGAATTTGATGATTTTAAGAAACAGATATTGGAATTGACCATAATGCTGAAGGAACAATTGCTACCTAGACAGGATCCACCTAAAGAGGATCCACCCCAACCTAAGGGCGAGTCAGTCGTCCCAAAGGCCATTCCTATACCTAACAGGACAGTGATTACTATCCCGGAGGAAGGAAACACTGATGACCTTCGAAAGAGAATGAAGCAAATGGAGAAAACCATCCAATCCCTGAAAGGCGTAGGGTCCTTGGGCAAGGTGAATTATTCAGATCTGTGTGTCTTTCCAGGAACCAGATATCCGGAGAAATTTAAAATTCCCGAATTTGAGAAATACAATGGGAAGGGGGATCCTTATACACATCTGAAAATATACATTGGGGAGCTTGGATCTTATGCAGAAGACGAAGGTCTAAGAATGCAGTTATTCCAAAAGAGCCTGATGGGACAGGCAAGAATTTGGTATGCCCGTCTTGATAATGCCCGGATCCACAATTGGGAGGAGTTGGCCCACACCTTCTTAACACAATATAGCTTCCAGGCACAAATGACCCGTGATAGATATCAAATGACGAAGATCAAGAAGCAACCAAGGGAATCTTTCAGGGATTATGCACAACGATGGAGGGGTATGGCTGCACAGGTGAATCCCCCAATGAGCGAGTCGGAGATGGTGATGACATTCGTGGATATTCAAGAGGCTCCTTATTATGAGCGGGTTATATCGGGGATTGATAGGCCTTTTGCCGAGATGATTAAACACGGAGAAATGGTGGACATTGGGTTGAAGTCTGGCAAAATTCGGGATTTCACGGCTTTGGAGACAGCTGCGGAACAAATCCAGAGTGGAAACTATGGCAGCACTTCCCGTAGGGTCCAAAAGAAAGGGGAGGAAGATGTTTCCCTCATCCTGCAGGGATCATCTAGAAAGACGGAGAACAATCCTCCAGTGCAGATACAAAGAGTGGGGTCATCCCGACAGCCTAACTTCACTGATCAAAGGACGGACGGGCGAAGAAGGTTCGAGACCATAAGAAATCGAGTATTCACCCCGCTCGGGGATCCTCTGGAGCGGATTTTGGTGGTATTGATAGCCTAGAAGAAAATAGTCGATTTGGCACCCCCAAGTGACCCGAATGGAAGAAGGTTTGACCCAAGCAAGCGATGCGCATACCACTCAGGTTCCCCTGGTCATGATACGCAGGAATGTTGGACGCTGAAGCACAGAATTCAGAACTTGATCGATAGTGGGGAAATTGTGGTGGAACAGCCAGACTCACCAAATGTTAAAGTCAATCCTCTACCTAAGCATGATGGGGAATGGGTAAATCCAGGAGTATGGCAGTGAATCCCGGCCAGTAGAAGATCAATGGGTTTTAAAATTCTGAGTTTTATTTCAAATCCCTGCACGCTCATGTCATTTTGTCATGTTATCCAAAAAGAAGATCATGTGCTGAAATGTTTTATATATATGACAAGCATTTTTTTATGGCAGTACCCCGATTTGAGGCATTCTAGTCTGACAAGCAATAGGCCAAATTTGAAGGAGGATCACGATTTTGGTATAGAGCTAGATTTCGATCTGATGGCGATTGAGTAGGACGAGACAGATATCGACAATACGCCTGACGAGATCAAAGTATGGGTCGAAGATAAACCCAAACCCGACTTAGACCAAACCATCGCCATAAAACATCAGAACCCCTAACGATCACGAAGAACCCGGAGTAGGGGCAAAAAAAAAAAAAATCTCTCAAAAATCAAAAATCCCCCAAACCTTTCAACAAGTCAAAGGACCGGATCTTTTGTCAGCCCAGTAAGATACCGATGCCACCAGTACGAGGGAGATCACAAGAAAAGTAACTTAACACTGGGGCATTTGTCAACTACCCAGGAAATGATGACGTACGAATTGACACCCATGCAACAATCCCATCAACATGCACCATCATCATCAAATGCTACGATCATCTGGCATTTGTCAAGCATAGTTTTCTCGGGATACGGTGACCCGCGTGAAAGGGGATTTTATTTGACTTGATAGGAATCGGATTAATTCTGACAAGCAATCGTGGAGCACGATCGTGAGTATGATTAGACGAAGAAGGCTATTCAACCTTTTGATCGGGTACAAAGCCTTAATTCAAAGCAACGTTTGCGATAGAATCGACCTCATGTGCCAGTCTTCACTTTGCATTTGCACGAACTTTCAGTTATGGGGTATAGAACTATGACGACGTTGATGGCAATTAACACGTAGTTAGACAGTCAGTAATTATCAAGCTAATATCAAGAAGTCAGACGATAAATGATTATCAAGCTAATGTCTCGAATCGTGGCCTGGGTTATTCGAGTAATTAAGCCCGAGGGGTGTCTCTACACCTGGTGCCCTAAAGCCATCTGGTTTGGGAGTCGCTGGCCTAACACTCGTTATATGGGTAACTCAGAGCCTAAGAAAACGAGCATTACAGTAGAAGAGGCCCGAGCAGATTCGAATCGTGGCATGAGCTACTCGAGTAATTAAGCCTAGGGGGTGTCTCTGCATCTGGTACCCTAAAGCCGTCTGGTTTGGGAGTCACCGGCCTAACACTCGCTACATGGGTAACTCAAGCCTAAGAAAACGAATCTTGCGCAAGGTCAAGCAAAGAATGAATGGTACAGACCACCAGCTTGTCTCGAACCGTGGCCTTTGTTACTCGAGTAAATAAACCCGAAGGGGTGTCTGTACACCTAATGCACTAAAACCGTCTGGTTTGGGAGTCATTGGTCCAAAACTCGTTAAATGGGTAACTTTGAATAGCCTAAGAAAACGAGACAAGTGAAGTGGGCTAATAAAGAGAAAAGATAATACGAAAAACTCTCGGCCTTAAACAAGAAGTTATGGAAGAGAAACCCCTACTGAATGCTGCATCGCATAGTGCATTTGTCATATGACGTCAATCCTGCTAAGAACGTTGTCGAGAATGGAGACAGAATACCTTTGACGAGGGAAGGTAGTTCTTTTGAATTCGATCTTACTCACGTACAATGACCATGAATGCTTGAAGGTGCTCTTACGATTTCATAACTCGTTAAATAAAAAATCATCAACTCACGAGGGATTGAAAATAACTTCCAATCTAGTACATTCACGGTTCACAACTCGCTAAATTGTGCGATCAACAGATATTCAATTTCGTGTGCTGTAACTGCATTTACTCTTTTGTCGAGATTATAATATCTTTGTGTTGAACTAACACCAACAGCCCGAGCCTTCAAGTTTTGGCATTTGTTGGTCGTCTGATATGCAGGATCTTGCAGAGCGGTGGATAACTCAGCACGATCAACATCACGAGTTTTCGATAGAAATTCTTGGTAACAACACGCGCCAAGGCAGGGGCAGTTAAGAATCGTGAAATGGAAGGAATCTGAGGTTGCACAAAACTTCTCGGCATTGGGCCTCTCCCCAATCCTGACTATCACTACCTCGACATCCAAATGATCCACGTGCATGAGCATATACTAGGATGATATAATGCGGGACAACAGCATATCGGCCAGCAGAAATGATCATAAGGCCAAGGAGCCCAACATAGCTGTCGATCATCACAGAGAGCGAAACAGACTGCCTCAACTCGATGAAATGAGGACGACCAAGAACAGCCAGAGTACCAAACCAATGATGGAAGTCTAGAAACTACACTTCACGATGAGGCGTGATCCAATCAAATGTTGGCAAACAATGATGACGATCGAATCGTATCATTTGACTGAACATGGGTCATTTCTATCTAAACATATATTGTGCACATGCATCTGTCCATAACATATCTGCCAGATCATGTATAACATCTTTTGCATGCATACATGTACGATCAAAATGAAAATCTTTAGGGGAAAGTATAAACACGTCGCTTTCAACCTCATAAATGATCAGACCGTGATGGCTTTTGCGGCATGGTACGTGGACGATGTTGGTGGGAGATCCAGGACAGAAGCCGATCACACATCCCACTTCAAGAAATCACTCAAATCAAATCAACGAACCCTGAGAAGGGCTGAGATCCAAAAAATCAACGAACCCTGGGAAGGGCTGAGATCCAAACAATCAACGAACCCTGGGAAGGGCTGAGATCCGAACAATCAACGACCCCTGGGAAGGGCTGAGATCCAAACAATCAACGACCCTGGGAAGGGTTGGTATCCAAGCAAGAAGTGACCCTGGGAAGGCATCCAAGCGAACCACAACAGGGTGGTGAGCACCCTGGGAAGGCATCCAAGCAAATCACAACAAGGTGGTGAGCACCCTGGGAAGGCATCCAAGCAAACCACAACAAGGTGGTGAGTGAACCTGGGAAGGCATCCAAGAAAATCACAATAAGGTGGTGTGAGAACCTGGGAAGACATCCAAACGAACCACAACAAGGTGGTGAACAACCCCTGGGAAGGGCTAATATCCAAAAAAAGTGAGCGATCCCTGGGAAAGGCTGAGATCCAAGCAAACCCCGACAAATGATGACATCTGTAGAACAGTATCAAAAGACTGTACAGGGGTCATTTTTCATCGAATTTACATTTTAAATGTTGTGTCACATGCATTGAATAAATGATAATTCTGTACGTGATCCATGCAGGTTAGGTGTCAAGGTCCTAGCCTATCAGAGTCAAAAGCGATGGCTGTCAAGAACGATGTACGAGGACGAACTCCAAGGATGCATTTCAAGCTAGTCAGGAGAATAACTTCCTTTGATGACAATGCGATGGAATAAGGTGATTACGAGATGGGTGACCGGATACGAGACCCGGTCCCGACGAGACGATCATCCGGATACGAGACCCGGTGATTACGAGATGGGTGACCGGATACGAGACCCGGCCCCGACAAGACAATCAACTGGATACGAGACCCGGTGATTACGAGATGGGTGACCGGATACGAGAATCGGCCCCGACGAGACGATCGACCGGAGACGAGACCCGGCGATTACGAGACGAGCGACCGGATACGAGACCCGACACTCACAGGACAATCGACCGGAGACGAGACCCGGCGATTACGAGACGAGCGACCGGATACGAGACCCGACACTCACAGGACAATCGACCGGAGACGAGACCCCGACGATTACGAGACGAGCGACCGGATACGAGACCCGACACTCACAGGACAATCGACCGGAGACGAGACCCGGCGATTACGAGACGAGCGACCGGAGACGAGACCCGGCACTCACAGGACAATCGATCGGAGACGAGACCCGGCGATTACGAGACGAGCGACCGGATACGAGACCCGACACTCACAGGACAATCGACCGGATACGAGACCCGGCGATTACAAGACGAGCGGCCGGATACGAGACCCGACACTCACAGGACAATCGACCGGATACGAGACCCGGCGATTACGAGACGAGCGACCGGATACGCGACCCGGGGCAAACGAGACGATCGATTGGAAGACGAAACCCGACGACTAGCAATGCGGTCAGGGATTGATGCATTAACACCTTTACGAATGTTTTGCATGACTTACATCTTGTGTTGCATCATAAGTTGCATGTATTGCATCATGTATGTATTGTCATTCTTGTGAACTGTCATTCATGCATCGGGTGTCTATTTCTTTATCCTGTTCATTTCATTTAACATTTCATAAACATGATAAAGAGGGGCAGCTGTAGACACCCAAATTTTGTACTTCGTATACTAACCTTGACAGGAGGGCAAATTCGTCCATTGAGCCGGCCTATGAGAGCGAAGGATGGGCGCAAGTACGAACACTCGACGCCACCACGACGATTTGCAAATCAAAACCAACATGACAACAAGGCCGTCCGAAATGGGCATTCCCGAATGATGTGGCACGTCTCCCAGTAATTCCCGGACTGCAAAATACAAGCCTGCCGGCGAAAACCGACGTCACGACACGAGAATCGAGGCATGACACGAAAATCGAGAAAGTCAAGCCAGCCAGCCGCGGATTGATCTGCAGCCAATAGTGCGCCTTTTGAAAACACGAAACTCGAAACACGGAAACCGAAAATCAGCTGAGTGGAGGGGTGGCGGCCAGCCAGCCGCAGATCAATCTGTGGCCAGCCGCAGATCCATCTGCGGCTGGCTCTGGCCAGCCTATTTCAGCTCATCCCTCACTCAGCATACAGGAGGTGAGCAGGCGGAGAGAGAGGAAGAAAACAGCAGCAGCAGCTCGGGAAGAGAGGAAGAAATAGGAAGAAATTGCAAGAAAATAGAGAGATAAGAGAGGAAAAAAGTGAGGAATTATATATTTTGTGTAAGATTATATATCCTATACCTTCTACTCTATCCAATATACAAATTCATACACATTGTGAGGATTATTTGCAAGGTGAAAAGACCATTTCTATAGTAATTTTGATATATCATTTTGTTAATCTTTTTGACAATTGGGTTATGTGAAATATAATTTTTCTTATATATTGTTGTGGATACATGGATTAGGGACCATTAGTGAAGGTTTCCACGGAAACAAATGCTTCCTAATGACCCGAGGATGTCCATGTAGTGAATTAATTTAGCTTGTTATGATGATGTATTGTGCTTAGTTTGTTTAGATTACCATTTTGGGATATTGTGTTTGTTTGGCCATTTTGGATGTGAGCCTAGGAACGCGACCCCGTGGTCCAAATCCGATGATGGACATCTTTTGATGTGGGTAGTAGGAACGATGTAGTCTTCATTGTAAATATGTAATCGTCGGGCCTTAAAACGACGCCAAGGCGAGAATCGTGTTTAAGGCCCCGTCATAGTGAAAATATGTGATTGTGGGCGTTCGGGGTTATTTTGATGGCTTACATGCCCGTGAATAACCTCCTACGCGTTATAATGTTTTATTTGAATTGCAACACCAAAAAATTGATTTCAAAGCTAAAACAATAAATATTTTCATAAAATCAATCAAATTAGGTTATTAGCATCACGAGGATAAGAAATTGGAAGTGCTAATGAATGTCGATTCCACTTAACAAGAAGGTTAAAGAAAATCGTTTTCAAATATCACAAGAAATGGTTTTGTGAAATAAATGACGTTTTATTAAACCGTTGTGCATAGGGTTAAAGGGATTCTAGAAATTGCCCGCCACTTTATTTACGAGGGCAATGTATAGGTCTCGATTCCTATATTGACGAAGGTTTAAAAACTCTTGTTTTGCCAAAACGACACCTAGTGGAAACCTTGCAGTTTTGACAATCAAAAACAAACCTTTCTAATAAAGAATAAAGCTTTCTCGTATAAACCGAAGGACATTCTAAAGCATTCTCAGATTAAAGCACGACTTTTTCATAAAGGACCAAATGAGTTTCTCACACAAAATCACCACAACATTCACATAGGCATACACACGCACGCACCCACACACATTTTATGAATTAAAAGGATAGAAAAAACATCAAGATTGCGGTAACCGTGTTTCACGGAAGTCGAGGGGTGCCTAACACCTTCCCCTCGCTTAAGCAAGCCCCCGAACTCTATGAATCTCGGTTCGCAGACCAATTAATTCGGAGTCACATATGAGCCAGCGATTTACGAAAACGAAACTCGGATGAGTTGGTACATCCATTTCAAATATACCAACTGGCGACTCTGTTCAATTGGCTCATCATAAAAAGCGATCTTTCAAAACCTCGTCGACATTAGTGCCGATCTTTTCCAAAAAATCATCTAAACCAAAAGGCTAAAATTGGAAAGGGTGACAATCACCAAATGAGCGACATTTCCCGGCGTCGACAGTATTCCCTCAATTCCAAAATTAGAGATATGAAATCAAAACAAAAACTTTTAAGGATAATTTTATTTTTGCAAACACATTCTTAATATTTGCTAGAAATGTAGTAGTGGTGGCATGATAATATCCATCTACATAGAATATAAGTAATGACATATTAGGAATTTCATGACTTTTCTAGCAAAATACCGGAAATATGCAATAGAGGAGGAGCATTAATTGAGGCTGATTTATTTATTTATTTATATTTTTTTTTCTGCAGCAGGGGAGCTCAGGTTTTGAATTTTTGCTTCTTTGTTCCTTAATAGTTTTAGCAGTATATGCTTTGTAATTTCATATTCCATATCTATATCTTATAAATTATGGAATATATTTCAGCAATGTATTACATTTTATCCTTTTGCAAAAAAAAAAGAAAAGAAAAGAAAAATAGTTTTAATTTTAGATCGTTGGGAATATTTGAAGTTTTTAGTATTTCTTTAGACACTCTATTTAATTAACTACTCCTTATAAAGGTAGGTCACAAACGAGATTTGAAGATATCTGACATATGAGCCCTAAACAAAAGGAGAAATTGTTTATGTTTTAAGCTTAAATTACCCAAAAGCCCAAATTCACAGTCAAGGCCAGGCTGGGCCTAAAACGCCCCTATTTTAGATATACTTAAAACTTTCAAATTTATTCGTCTTCCTTATATTACGTTTAAATTAAAAAAATAAAATTATTGAATAAATAAAATAAATAAAATAAAATAAAATAAAATATAAAATGATTTATTTTATTTCAATTGAAATGAGTTATTCCATATTTTTTATCTAAAAATTTATTACTTGACTTCATCAAATTAATGTAACTGAATTAATTTGCCACACTTACACACACACACATATATATATATATATATATATGTATAATTTTATTTTCCTTTAATTTATTATATACCGCACTTGGAATAAATTTCTTGATTAATTCGCCACTAGTCACCGAGTTATAAAAGACAAAACACTGGGTATTTAATAAACGTCATATATATTAATTTACACCAAGTTCAGATACAGAAAACATACGCAAGTTGTGTCCTTAGAGAAACAACCTTAGGGATCTAAACCCTAGCTAGCTGGGGCACAAGTACGAACATATATATAATACATGAGATATATATATATATATAGAACCCACCTGCGCGCACCTGGCTTCTTATTTCCTTCAACTTTTGCCCCATGCAAATTATTTATGTATGGACACACACGTAGATACATATATAGTTTTCTATTACTAGTTTATTACAAACACGGATTGGCTAGCTAGGGTTTTAAGGGTTAGCTTCATTATTTGCCATGTTGTAAGCTCTAGCTTCTTCAGCACTACGACAACAGTATCTGCAACCACGTCCTCCCCATCCGCCTCCACAGCAGCCCCATCTGCAGCCTCCTCCCCAACCACCACCTTGTCCACCCCACCCGCCTCCATAACCACCGCCAGGGCCACCACCATAACCACCGCCATAGCCGCCACCGCCATAGCCACCGCCGCCATAGCCGCCACCGCCGTAGCCACCACCGCCATAATAATTTACTTGATCTGCTTTAGAAGCTTCTTCATTCGCTGCACAAATGAACAAAGTATGTCATATTTAACTGCGTCTGTATCTATCTATCTATCGATATATATATATATATATAAATTAATGATCTAAAAATTTAATCATTGCACTCTTGTATTAAGTTATCCTAAAACATACAAACTTTTTTTATTATATCAAAATCATTCAACTTTCAAATAATTAATTGTAAAAATATTCAAAATTTGATCATATAAATTAATGTGTACGTTTGAAGTGGTCAATTTTTTTTTGACATTTTTGAATTGACAATTGTTTGAATGTTTAATAATTTTTTCGACCAGTGCGTCAATTAATAAAAAATGATAGTTCTTTATTAATTCACATGAAGTTAACAAGTCTCACCGGCAGAATGGCAGCACTGAACGCATCCGTAGCCTTGGCGGCTCCATCTGCAACAACCGCCTTCCCACTGGCAACTCTTTCCACCTTGGCCCCATTGGTTAGGTTTTTTCACTTCATCATCTGCAATAAAAGCTAAATTGATAAGAACAAATACTATACTTTGATCTACAAAAGAGTGAGAAAGGTAAATCGTACAAGTAAAATAAACTCTTAATCTCTAATACGCTAGCTGCTTACAAATTGGGTTCTTCACTATAATAAATCTCAGCATATGTAATACAACACATACATGTGTATTTACATTTTCGG
This sequence comes from Aralia elata, assembly GCA_034770075.1. Classification (NCBI taxonomy): domain Eukaryota; kingdom Viridiplantae; phylum Streptophyta; class Magnoliopsida; order Apiales; family Araliaceae; genus Aralia; species Aralia elata. Next base: position 22,572,497 of record CM068377.1, on the reverse strand, counting down.
TTTCAAAATATAAGATCAAAATTGACCTTTTAAAATTAATATAAAATATTTTTAAATTCACAACGTGATTTATTTTAATTTTAAAAACAACACACCTTGTAATTAGCTAGTAATACTTTTTATATATTTTAGGATTTTTGTAGTCGTCTAATCTAAAAGTACGTAAAAAAAATTATATCAATTTTGTACCTAAAAATATCTTAAATTAATTTCAAAAAATCAACTTAGCTGTAGTAGTAATAATAATGATAACAATAATAATTAAAATAATTGAAGTAATAATCATATATAACACCAGTTTGAGATAAGAAGTACTTGCTGCATGGTTACAGATACTAAATTGCCATGCATGATAGCTATTTATTACACACACACACACACCCCCTATACATATACATACATATATATATTATCTACTTGCATTAATATTAACCGATGAATAGCAAAAAGGCCTATACGGCTAAAAAATAAAAGGAGGAGAATAAGAAGTCCAAGTTGAATGGTTATACTAACTTTTTTCCTCAGCTTGAGGTTTCTCGTCTGCCGTGACCGAGGAAATGATGAGAAGGAGAGCAAAAATAAGTCCAAGGAAAAGAAAAGCGTTAGGCTTCATTTTTCTTCCTAGAAAAGATGGACAACTTAATTAGAAAAATATATAAGAAAGATATTGAGGAATGCTAGCTTTTCTCTACTTTCTATCTATTTATAGACTACAAGGAGTGACAAAACCACACAAGGAGAGTGAGAGAGGAAAAACTATGAGCATTTAATGGGCTGTTTGGTTGGGTGCTAAAAGATTTGGATTTTAATGTGTTTTTCAAACTCTTATCTATATGATTACGATCAATATTGTTACAACATGTATCATCAAGGGCCGGGGTGGTGGCAACTGGCAAAAGAGTTTTGGGTAGCTCTTGGAAAGGACTTCCATCTGGATTGTGGATTTCTCAATAGTCAATTTTTGTGACCTAGAATTAAAAGAGAAAAACAAAGTCAACTTTCTGTTGTAAGGTTTTTATATGTTATGTATAGCTCATCATGTTATCAACTAAGTTAAACTTTGCTATTTGTTCGATCCTATCCTTTTGTGTGTGTGCGTGTGTTTGTTGGATTTAGATCACGTGAACTTGGCACTTGGGGAAGTTATAGCAAAGAGTTGCATTTATATAACATATGGCAATTTCTTTTATTTTTTGGTGTACGGTCTTAATTAATTTGATGGTAATATTATTTGATACGAAACAATGTCAAACAAATGCAACTCTTTATAATATAATTCACAATGAATTGACTAATTATTAACTTCACTGAATACTGTGTAGATAATTATCCATATATAGATAGAGATTCTAAATAAATAACATTTTTAATGCATACTGTGTTAATTTTTAATGTTTTAATTTTCTTTAAGAAAGAAAATATATATATATATACAAAGAAGTATTAATGTCTAATAAATTTATTTGAGGCATATCATAAATAAAATATAGAGATATTATTAATTTGTTAAATTTTTTTTTTTACATTTTTATTGGTAATATAAAATGATACCATATTCTTAAATTCATCATAACATCAATTGAAAATTAAACACTCAATAATTTAAGAGTAAATATGAAACAAAAAGGAATTCTTTAAAGTTCATACAATTTTCAAAGAAGATTATTTTTGTGGAATAGAGATAGCAATATTTATTATTGTATTGTCAAAATTAAATCAAGTCGCATAATTTTTAAAATTAACTTTAAAAAATCAAATTGTAACTTATTTGTGAGATGAATAAAATATTAATTATTATGAATGTACCCAATACATATATACAAATTTTTTTGAACACCCCCCCCCCCCCCCCCCCCCCCCCAGTATAGGTCCGCCCCGGGTGTTATGCATGTTGCAAATTTGAATTATATATACTAGTTTTACGTATTGTTGAGTAGGTTATTAAATTTTCATCTTTTAGAGTTGTAAGGTTATATATATTATGTAGATTTGGTATGTTTTAATTTGTTTCGTTTGGTTATTACTTGCCTTCAAATTTATTTATTTTTTACAAAAAACAAATTTATAAATACTATGTCTATTACAAGCTTACACATATGAAAATAGTCTATCTATTTCAGAATATATGATCAATTTTAACATTTATAAAATTAATTTGAGATATATATTTTTAAATACAAAATTGATGTAATTTTTTTAATTTTTTTTAAATAGGGATTATTGTATTACTTAGTAGTACTTTTTGAATAACTTACATTATTTTAAAATAAGCTGAATTTATATCAATTTTATATTTTAAAATATCTTATATTGTCACTAAAGAGTCAAATATTTTGTGATTTGATTTTTTCATTATTTTTATTTTTATCGTAGTTGTCCTTGTGTCTTAATTCCTCCAAGCTTTACATTTTCTCCCATGGCAATTAAAAAAATTTATGTTAATTTTAAATTTAAAACATTTAAGTTGATTAGAATGAAAAAACATTATAAAATGACAGTATAAAACTATTGTTTTACATTATCGAGTAACAATATGCAATATGGCAGGTAAATGAATTAGAATAAGTTCAAGAAATTTAAATTATATTAACACACCATGCAATTAACCTTTACCACCATAAAACTTAATTACGTACTTACATTAGTTACATAGTCCGTCAATATAATAAGTAGGCCGAGATCACATAATTATATAATTATAACCTGAAGTAATAATTAATATATAGGAAAATGGAGCAAGTACTACGTGATGAAAACCAGTCTTGAGACAAAACCCTAGCCAGGGCACGAGGGGGGAACATATATTGATATATAGAAATCGATCCTCTGTTTTATTTTATTCAAATATATATATATATATATATATATAGTAACTTCATACACTAATCCAAGTATGTTATTATAAACACATGGATAGATACATGGATGTTTTGTATTATAATTATTCCTAGTCTAGGCCTTTCAACTAAGATAGGGGCCTCATTTTATTTTTCCCATTGCTTTTAGTTTCCTCGATAGGCGTCAAGGCAGCAACTTTCCCTTCGCCATATTGAAAGTCATATTTATTTTCAATGTCCTCCTCCTTTATCACCCCCTCCACCGCCGCCACCACCACCTCCGCCTCCTTGGTGATCGCTGCCATCTCCTCCCTTGCCACCTACGTGGTGATCGCCATTTCCTCCCTTGCCACCTCCTTGGAAACCACCGTGACCACCTCCCCAGCCGCTTCCGCCGCCGCCGCCACCTCCACCTCCACCTCCGCCGCCTCCGTTATGGCCGCCTCCGCCACCTCCTCCGCCTCCACCACCTCCGTTATGACCGCCTCCACCGCCTCCTCCACCTCCTCCACCGCCTCCACCCCATCCGCCGAACCATCCGCCTCCTGATCCTCCCTTACCGCTGCCTTTAGCACCACCATCATGGCTCTCTACTGCAGTTGCATCCGCTGCAAATAAACAAACAATATAAAACTTTAACATTCTAATGATCTGTATTAATTAATTAATTCTTGTGTGTGTATATATATATTGAAAAGGTATTTTTTTTTTCTACATGAAATTAAAGGAGTCTCACCTACAGAATGGCAGCACTGAAGGCATCCATAGCCTTTTGGGCTCCAACGACAACAGCCGCCTTGCCAGGTGCAACGCTTTCCACCACCCCACTGTTGGTTAGGTTCCTTGGCTTCATCAACTGCATGCACGAGTTAATTATTAGACAAACCCTTAAATATTTATGTTGCAGTATATATATATATATATATATATATTAATATTAATATAATTGTTATTATTACTATTATTATTAATATTAACATTATTATTATTACTATTATTATTAATATTAACATATGATTTTTAAAAGTGATTTTTATATTAATATTAATAATTAACAATATTAATAATGTGATTTTTATATTAATATTAATAATTAACAATATTAATAATGTAATTTTTATATTAATATTAGTTAAACAAAAAAATGTACCAAGTGGAACAACAAAGTGGGACAAAGGAGGCCAAAACAAAAAAGACTCCAGCTGCTACAACATTTAGCGGCAAGGAGGAAAATATATTATTATTATATATATATGATGTGATGTTAATATATTATTATATTAGAAATCTGGTGGCATTTTAGTAATTTGGTAGTGCCGCTACATGTTGTAGCGGCTGACCCTTTTTTTTTTTTTATTTTTATCTCAGCCATTAATTCATTTAATCAACGGATGATAGCTTGGTTACTGGAATAGTGTCCGTGACAACCATTGTGCGTCCGAGACAAACCTTAGCCTAATAAAAATCAGCAAAGCAAATTTGGACCCTCATTTGCATAATAAGGGTATATAACTGAATCCACATTTTGATTCCCAATTAATTGAATAAGTATTAATATTAATTTTTTTAGAAAAATGTATAATTTCTGTGTATTAATATGTTTTGTAATTATAATTCAGTACAAATTACCAGGACTCTATAACTAATATTTAACAATAATAACTTTAATGGCTTAATTAACATGCCTACAAAAAAAATTAAAAATTAACAAAGCAAATTGGACAGTCATTTGCATAATGGGAGAATATATGACTTTATTTTATCATTGTATTTGTATGTAACATAAAATTCCGGATCAACCTTATGGTAAATAAATTTGATTTCAGACAATCATGAAGAGAAACTGAGATATGAATTACTGGTTACATCGTGATTACATACTAATTGTCTGCCTGATAGCTATTTGTTTTTTTTTTAAAAGGAAAAAAAAAAAGAAACGGGAAATCATGGTTCATTGAAAAGTAAATTACTAATTGAATACCAAAGGAATTAGCATACTAACGTTTTTCACTCGCCGCTTCAGATTTATAGCTGTGAGCAGAATGGCAACACTCTAGGCATCCGATGCCATGATTGTTGTACCGACAACAGCCGCCTTGCCACTTGCAATTCTTTCCACCATTCTGCAGCTGGTTGATTTCCTTTCCTCCATCAACTGCACAACTCAATCCATCGAATCCTTACTAATATATATATATATATATATATATATATATTCTATTTTTTGAAAAGCAATAGGCTTTTCATTTCATTATAAAATCCATAAATATCCCTTAATATATAATATATATTCTTTTGCTAATTAAATCCTTAATATTTCAAATGAGCTTTTGGTTTCCACCCTACGAGACCCCATCATGAGTAATACAAATATATATATAAATCCAATATAACATAGAAATAGGTCATAAGAATAGTTTGTTGTAATAGTAATAAATACCATAGTTATTCTGTTTACCATCATGTAAAGAAATTTAACGAAGGAGTCCTGGTTACAGAAAATAATCGTATACTATAACATATGATCTTGATAGTAAGAATATACTCCCTCCGCCCCAAATTAATTGTTCAATTTTGACTTTTTAAAATCAAATTGATTATTTTTAAAACTAATATTTTTACTATTTTTGCTAAAATATAGGCGAAGAGATTATAACAAAAAAAAAAGTATATACAATTTATTACTAACCCCAATTTTTATAATTTTAGAAATATATTTATATATGCTTAATTATTAATTCTAAAAATAGTCAATTTGACTTAAAAAAAATCAAAATTGAACAATTAATTTGAGACGGTGGGAGTAATTATCATAATTGTACGTGTACATAATTAAGACTTGGGGTATCAAGAGATCATGTCTAAGACGAGGGGATGCATGTATCAAGAAATCATGATGCACGTACCATGTACGGGGAAAAAAGACAAAGAGGGCGTTAGAAAGTTTATACAGTAACTAGATAACCTTAGGTGACATATATATCATGGGCAAACTCATGAAACTTAATACATTAATAAAATTTAAGACCGAATTACTTATAAATTTTCAAGCTCAAATACACATTAGTCTCGACTATCCTGTTGTAGTGACCATTATAACTCAGACTCGTAAAAATATGAGTAAGGGTTAAAAAGTACATTAAAAAGTAAAGTTTGATGCATATATATATATATATATATATATATATATATATATATATATATATACTAGCTGATTTTCTCACCTTGAGATGTATCAGCTACAACAACCGAGGAAATGAGAAGAACAATAGCGAAAAGGAGACCGAGGAAAAGAAAAACCTTAGGCTTCATTTTTCTTAAGAGAGATTTTAAGAATTAGGATGGGAATGCTAGCTTTCGTCTACCTTGCCACTATTTATAGGGGTATCAAGAGCATTAAATGGGGTTTATATATATGATGCAAAATTCAACGTGTGTTATATTGAATATATTTTTGGATTGTAATGTGCGTTTCAAATTCTTATATAATATGATTACGTTCGATCAATATATATTGTTTAAAGTTTTATATATTTACTCAAATCAAAAAGGATTTGGAATTGTAGCAAACTAGCATATGAATTTTGGACAGCTGTTAGTGAATTCCTAAATGGTCAAAATTATGAGAACCAAACAAAGGAAAAGGAATTCAAGCTAATCATATTATTGGCTTTTAGGTCAACATTTGCTATTGTGTTACAATCCTTTTGTGCGTTAGTTGTGATTGTTTTTCTGCGTCTGACATATTTAGTTTGACACATATCTCTGAGCCGAGTAACGAATTAAAAGAATGTGTGGCTCATTTGGCCTCTATTTCTTCAAATCTAGAATGATAAAATTGTTTTTCAATTTTCTTATTGACTAATTAATATAAAAATCACTGACCAAAAAATTTAATACTTTCTCCGTTTTAAATTATAAGATTTTTAAAAGTTAATTTCAAATATTTTTAAACTCAAAATTGATATGAATTTAGTAAGTTTAAATCAATACAATTATAAATATCATAAACTATCTAAAAAATAGTACTAGTTATTTTCAAAACTTAAATGAATAATGTCAATTTTAAATTTGAAAATGTCTCAAATTGACTTTTAGAAAGTCAATATTGAACTTATAATTCGGAACGGAGGGAGTATATAAGATGGTAATACTAATATATAGACTTAACTGACTAAAAAAATCATTGAATTCTTGTCAAGTTATTAAAAAAATAAAATAATACAAACTATTTCTTTTTACACCAAAATCATTAAATTTTCAAATAATCATCAAAAAATATCTAAAATTTGACCGTATGAACTGATGTGTTTACTGTCTTTTACATATAATTTGGTTAATTTTTGGAAATTTTCAATAATTATTTGAAAGTTCAATAATTTTGATGAAAAAATAACAATCAATGTTTTTCTTGATAAGTTTACAACTTATCAAGGTTTATATATATGTTTTATTGGGAAATTAAGTCCTAATATATATAACGTGGGATGCATCATTTTGTACAAATTAATATAAATACCAATATGCCACACAAAAGGAGAGTGTTCGAGCTCGGCAGTGACCGGATATTAGTAAAGGTTTGGCGAAAATTAAATGTATTAGAAAAAAAAACAACAAGGAAAGTTATTTATGCCATGCTAAAGTTCATGTTTTCCTCTAACTACTCTTGTTTGGATTTGGTATTTATATTTTATAATATTTTGTGTTTTTAGAATGACTATAGTAATATTATTCATATGTGAAAATTTTGCTGCTAGATAGGTCAATAAGATTAAGGGTTTATAATCTTAAAAAAAGAAAAGAAAATGCAAAAAAAGGAGCCCCTGCATGCTTACTTTAAATAAAGATAATATTGTGGTTGAAAGTCTCATATACCTATCTATCTATCTATATTATAAAGCCTTTATAGAAGATTAGTGTAACTGTGTAACGTATTTTATTTTCTTCTTTTCCTCTTGCAACTTTAACTATATTACTATTTTATTCTTTTTATATTACTTTTTTATGTCTTTCTATTTAGTACTCCAAATTTTATAAAATTCTTATTTTACTCTACATAATTTACATACATAACGCGTGTGCCGCCGATAGTGTTAGTATGCTAGTATGAGAATTAACTTTGTTTTTATTTTGCTTAGCCAAAAAATAATTTTATTATTACAAATCAACAATAGAAATAAACAATGATATACCTCCTCTGTTTCAAAATTAGAGATACATTTGTAAAACGATGACTTTTAAAAATAATTTTATGTTCTCAAATATAATCTTAGTATTAGTTAGGAATTTAATTGTGGTGATGTGATGTTGAAAATGATAGTAAAAAAGTAATGACAAATAAGAAATATCATGTCACTTTATAGTCTTAAAATAAAAATGTATTTTTAATTTTAGAATAGACTAAAAAGAAAAATGTGAAAGTCCAATAATAATCTAGAAGGGGGGTTGAATAGATTATTACCGTTTAAAAAATTATCTTAGGCCTTTTTAAATTTTTAGTAAATTAATTTGCAGTGTCAGAAATTAATATGCAAGATGGTAAAAATTTAATCACACAATGCACAGAGATTTGTCTGGTTCACAACATACATCCAGGGTATGTTGCTACGTCCAGTCTCAAGCTCCTCTCCAGAACTTGAGATCCTATTACTATCAGTAATAAATACTCCTTCAACAGGCGGAGAAGCCTTTACAAAGTTTTATAGACAAACTTACAACTATTCCACAACTAACTATCTTGGACAGCAAGCTCTCAGCTCCCTCCTCAAACTTAGTTGCACCTTTCCTTTGAGTTCAGTTTTACTTTATGATCTGGTCTTGAAACGACAGTCTCTTCCTCACCTCACAAGTACACTAGAGACCCAACTCCCAGCTGACCTCTCTAAGTCTCTGGTCTTGGTCAAAGAATTACTCGTCTTTCTCACAAATACATAAAAGAAACTAACTCTACCCTTTTCCTTTTACAAATGGATTTGATGTAAATATGCTTCTAAAATAAGCAGATAAAATTTAGTACAGATGTATAAAAGTTTAAATAACTTTTATATTTGATGCTCTTCAAATAAGCAGATAGCAATTAAAATTCAGTTATATTTATAAAAGTTCAATGACTTTTATATTTGAGAAAAGTATGCTTCTTATGTAAGCAGGTATGAGTTTATGCTCAATAAATATCAGTGCTTCTAAATAAGCAAATATATAATTTAATACAAATTTATAAAGAAGTATTTATTCTTTATAATAAAGAATGTGTTTCTTTTGATTTCAAATGTTATGCAACAAGTATTGTATGAAAAATGATTTTAGGTTCAAATACTTGTAATAACATATATAAATAAACAGTATTTGATTTAACAAATAAATTTGTCGTAACTCAAAGATATATGAAAAATATTTTATCTATTATGTGAATGATTATAAATAAAGCCACTTAGGATTTTAAGGACCGTTTGAATAATTCGCTCGAGAGTGAATAAATTCAAATTATATCGGTTTCTAAGTACGGGCAAAATTTATAGTTTCACAATTGATACTTATATAAATATTTTCAGTGGATCGCAAGAAATTCAAGAAACTGTTCGGATACGTCTCTATAAGAGAAGTATCTCAGGGTTGTGCTGACGATCAAGCTATAATCCACTTTACTAATATTTATATAAATAATATTAATAAAAAGCCACTTAGGATTTTAAGGACCGTTTGAATAATTCACTCAAGAGTGAATAAATTCAAATTATATCGGTGTCTAAGTACTGACTTATTATTAATAAATAGATGAAATATAGATATATATAATTGTGTATAACAATTTGTATTTGTATATCTATAATCATAAACAAGTAAGAGATAATGTAATTAAATAATTCAAACAACTTATCTCAAACACTTGTGACCAATTTTCTCTTCCTTAACTAATCAGAACCTTGAAAAAAGAAGAGAGCTAAAGCTTTTTAGAGAGAGAGAATGTAGGCAAGGAGTAAGCTTTTTCTTTGTAAATTGGCAAATGAGAATGAAGAATAAGCTTCCTATTTATAGAATTTTGAAGCTAGGGGCATGTTGGTCTTTTTGGAAAATCAAGGGCTGTGATGTTTGTTATTTTGAAATGGAAGGCTCGGATAAAATTTAACTCACACGGATCAGTATTCAGCAGTTTTTCTTCCGCATTAAAGTTAGGACGTTTGAAAATTCAACCATCTTTGGTGCATTAAATGAGCACATGCTCATTTGCTTTTTCAAATTGATTTCTAGCTTCATGCACGGATGAACCAAGGTTTTGTCCCAAAATATGAGTCCAATTTGATTTTCCAGCAAAGCTCGGTCAAAGCTATAAGCTAGAAATCACATGTAAGCTTTAAATGCTCCAAGTTTTCTCATTTCCAAACTCATTTTCGGATGAGACAAAAGTTTTGTCCTAAAATAAGTGTCTCATTCCTTTTGGTTTAGAGACTTAGCATATGCAACATTTAAAAAGTCTGACTTATATTTTTTATTTGGATGCCCAAAATAGTTTAAGGCTCAATTTGGTTCAAGTCTTTTATCCGAGTATACACACATATGTATAAATATCTTAAAGCTCTAAGTGTGTAATAAAAATCTTTTTTGCTTTGAAATTTATTTTGAAATGGGAATACTCCTTTGCCTTAGGAAATGTTAATATGTGAATTAATCTTTTTAACACTTGATATTATTTTATCAAGGTTAATAAAATATTAATTCATTTGGAAATTCAGAAAACAATTTTTGGTCAAAGTAAATGAGGATAATTCAAAACAATTATAAAACAAAACCTATGGAGAGGATTCTACCCTTTTGTTAATCTTTTTCTTAATTATTGTTATCATCAAAATATTCTAAAAATCGGAGACCTATCAATCTCCCCCTTTTTGATGATGACAATACCAAAAATATTTTCCCATAAAAGAACTTCCCCTTAGTTTATGAAAAACTCCCCCTCAGAATGAGCATATATACTATATAAAATTTTATAGTTCCTGTTCAGCCAAAAACATTGCATCATGACAGTGAACTGATTTTATAGTAGTTGAAAATATATTATAGCAATTTATAATACTATACTGCAGTTGTACTAATAACAGTTCACATGTTTAACAGTTACTATCCCATGTTTATATAGCAATTCACATGTATATATAGCAGTTCATATGTTAGCAGATATTTTTCTTCTCCCCCTTTGTCATTACAAAAAGTGGGGGAAAAAGTCAAAGCACAGTACCTGCAAAAGTTGTTAGTTCAGACATAGGTTCCCTGCATGCATACAGACAGATATATATAGATATATATATATAGGTATTTTTAGTAGTAGTATTTAGTTAGTTACAACATTTTGTAAATAGTTAGTAGCAGAAAGTTATTACAGGTCCTCAAATAGTTAGTAATCTTCTTTATTGAGAGGAGAAAAATGATGACCGAGATTGAGAAGAGCATCATCCAAAGGCAGGGGATCTGTTGGTGCAACCTGGGTAGAGCTTGAGCTTGCAGGAAAGTGATAGGGAGGCATAGAAAGCTTCATATTTTCCATTAAAAAGTGTAACATATCCTGAAGATGATGCACCATTTATTGCATTGTTTCCATTTGAACCATGACATTATTTAGATTAAATAACATCAGTTGGTTCATACTGTGTATAACATCTAATTGTGATGACATATGAAGGTCTGACTCATTTGTGTCAGGAGCACAAGGTTTAAACACAATCAGTGGTGTAGGAGGAATATGCAACCGAGACACAATGTTGGTATTTTGAACAGCTTGAAATTGATGATTAGTGAGATCAATTTCAAGATAGTTGAAAATACGAGTGAGAAGTAGTCCAAAACCCAGACAGTTGTTGTTGAAACAATGTTCAAACGAGGTCAAGAGAAAATATGCAAGATTATAGGGCATGCATTCGTTCATAATACACTTAATGATTTCTAAATCAAAAGGATGCATGGTTCGGTCTTCTCTTACAGGCATGAAATTGTACCTCAAAATTTTACCAAGAAACTGACATGCAGGAGACAGAAATTTCAAATCCACATTAACAGGGACATCAAACAAAACAGCAGGTACGAGTTGATCAGTTGTAAAGGAAAGATTTTGTTTAAAAAGCATGCACTCAGTCATTGTTGTTCCCAAAGGATGCAGATATTCATTTATTTTGGGCAGTTCCAACATGGATGGATGAAAATGTAATGCACGAATGAGGAAATCCTCATCAATAACAAAATCTTTGCCTTGAATACATGTGCTGATGCTTGTTAAGAGACCAGTGTGGTCTCTATTGAAGACCATATGAGTATAAAACTCAGCAATCAGAAAGGGATAAATGTTCCTGTCAGTGAATATAACTAGACTCTCCCAACCTATGGCTTTAAGATGGTCAAGTATTTCTGGGAAACTACAGAAAGCAACTCCTATACCCGGTGACAGATTGTATCGCATGAACCTATATTTGTCTTGAGCAGAAGGTGTGACAAGAAAAGGGACAGAGCCTGATGAGTGTATCTCAGAATAAGGTGCAAGTTTCTTTCTTTTTGAAGAATAGATAGGCTCCATCTTCAAGAAGTAAAGATATATGATACTCAAGTAAGCATGCAGGAGTTATGCAACCAAAACATTTTAGTTGTAGCTTTTTATAGAAGTAGTGTATATCAAAGAGTGTCATTTGATCAAAGAAGTAAATAAGGTCTGACAGTGGAAGATACACACGGAGCAAGTAAAATAGATTGCATCAGTAAATACATGGAGAGTTGTTAAGAGAAGAACCCATACTTCTTACTGTTTAGAATGTTTTCGAGAAGTATTAAATAAAACAGTGTTTGTAGCAGTAAAACAGTAAAGTGACTCCAAAATCTTTCATATTAAAAACTTTGACCAACCTCGTTTTTTTTTTTTTTTAAAATGAAACAAGGTTGTAGTTCAAAAGGAGTATCAACAGTACGAACTAGATAGTTAAATTTTAACAACTGACAGCCAGTGTTCAGCACACATAGATAGAAAAGCAAAATCCAGAAGCTAAGCATTTAATAAGAGCCAAAGTTTTTACGACAAATGATTATAGCAAAGAAATCAGCCTCATCCAAGCACTGAAAGCATTTAGTGTCATTTATATGGAAGCAATTTAAAGGAACTCAGATAGCTCCCCCACAAAAAAAAAACAGAGCTGATAGTTGAAAGAAAAAAAAGAATTTAACAAATAAAGCCCGATTTTTGACAGAGTTTAGTCCAAAAAAAATTTATCTCATCAGTATCCACTCTCAACCAAGCAACGCAAATATATATAGATATATATATATATATCTTCATAACAAAGAATTAGTGGACATCAGTATCCACTCCCAACCAAACAATGCAAAAAGAAATATATATATATATATCTTCAAAAATTTAGAAGAGTTACCTGAGCACAGCAAATTTTTTTTTTAATTTTTGAGATGAAGAAAAATCATTTCTTTTCAGCATAATTTCGGACAGTTGATCATACAAACCGCAGCACGGATATATATTATATATATATATATATATTTCTGGTAGAAGTGAAAGTCAATGATACCCATTAATCCAGAATCGCATGCAAGACGAAGGTCTCACCACTGGATAGGTAGATCAAGGTTTGATAAAAGAATGATCTAAGTAGATCTAAAAAAAAAAACTTGATCGGTGACGATATAAAACTCAACAAAAAAAACTTGCAAAACTAATCGGTGAAGGTATGTTTTTAGAGGATGAGAAATCGTTTAATCGGTTTACTTTTCTCAAATTCAAACTGGAAATCAAAGATTTTGATTGAGAGAAGTTAGGGTTTGAGAGAGTTTGGAGAGAGAGAAAATTTGAGCGGCTGAAGAGATAGAGAGAAAACGAAAAAAATGTGTTAATAGTAAAAAATTTTCTATTTATGGCTAGGGTTACCTGAGTGATCCAACGGTTGAAGACTAATCTCATAAGAGATCAATGGTCACGATGAAATCTGAATTTTTAAGCATTTGTGCTTATTTGCTGATCTTGATCCGAGGGTTAGGATTCGTTTGATCTGAGTGATTGCATCTGATTGGCTCAAATTGATGTACACGGATTGAGACGATTTAATGGCTGAGATGAGTTTGTGCTTTTATCTGATGATCCAACGGTCAGAGGCTTGAATCCTTGTGCTTTGCTTAGATTGCTTCTGATTGGCTTAAATCATTTCACAAGGATTAAAGCCATTAACCATTAGATTTATTCTAATTTGATCCAACGGTTCCAATCAGATCTGAGCATTCTTTTATAAAATAATATATATATATATTATAATTTAAAAAGATATTTATATATCAATAAATATTAAATTTAATAGAATAATATAGATTAAATATATTTATAATAATAATATTTTTTTTTAAAATATAAATATAAAATAAATAACATATTTATATATATAAATATATATATATATATATATATATATATATGAAAAACCAAAAAAAATTGCATGCATGAATGAAGGGATGATAATTAAAACATGTGACACTTACTATAGGAAATACATATTAATAAAAATATTATACTAGAACATATTAATTACAAAAAAAATTATAAAGAATTAAGACGAATTATCCAACATGCCTAATTCAATACGTAATTTGTAGAATCTATCTGAACTTAATGGTTTAGTGAATATATCAGCAATATTTAACTCTGTGTCAATGTGCTCTAATTTGATAGAGCCACTATTTACATGATCACGTAAGAAATGATGTCTAACATCTATGTGTTTTGATCTAGCATGCAATACAGTATTTTTACTCAAATTTATAGCACTGGTATTATCACATAATATTGACACACAGTTAAATTTTATATTATAATCTGCAAGGGTCTGCTTCATCCATAATATTTGTGCACAGCAACGTGCAGCAGCTATATATTCCGCTTCGGTGGTTGAAATAGATACGGAGTTTTGTTTCTTAGAAAACCAAGAAACTAAACATCCACCCAAAAATTGACACGTTCCACTAGTACTTTTTCGATCAACATGATGACCTGCATAGTCGGAATCTGAAAAGCACACAAGATTAAATGGTTGATTTTTAGGATACCATAGGCCTAACTCTATGGTTCCTTTAAGATATCGAAAAATTCTTTTAACAGCAACCAAATGTGATTCTTTAGGATTTGACTGAAATCTGGCACATTTACAGACGCTGAACATGATGTCAGGTCTACTAGCTGTGATATACAATAGGCTTCCAATCATTCCTCTATATTTCTTTGTGTCAACACTTTTTCCACTTTCATCAGCAGTTAATTTATCAGTAGTTGACATAGGAGTATTAAGAGGTTTCACAGACTCTAAACCAAATTTCTTAATCATTTCTTTGCAATATTTGGATTGAGAAATATGAATACCTTTTTCGCCTTGCTTGATTTGTAATCCTAGGAAGAAATTTAATTCCCCCATCATGCTCATTTCAAATTCTTTACTCATGTTCTCAGAAAAATCATTGCACATTAGTAATGTCAGTAGAACCAAAAATGATGTCATCAACATAAAATTTGAATAATAAGAATATCATCATTTTTGTATTTGGTGAATAAGGTAGTATCTACAGTTCCCCTTTTAAAATCATTTTCAAGTAGAAATTTACTTAGACGTTCATACCATGCTCTGGGGGCCTGTTTTAAACCGTACAAGGGCTTTATGTAATTTGTAAACATATTCAGGATGATCAAAATCTTCAAAACCAGGAGGTTGTTTAACATAAACTTCCTCTTCAATAATACCATTTAAAAATGCAGATTTGACATCCATTTGAAACAGTTTAAAATCTTTATGACATGCAAAAGCTAATAACATGCGTATAGATTCAATTCTAGCAACAGGAGCATAAGTTTCATCATAATCAATACCTTCAAGTTGATTATACCCTTGTGCAACTAATCTGGCCTTGTTACGTATAATAGTTCCATTTTCATCTAACTTGTTACGAAAAACCCATCGAGTTCCAATAATGGAAGTATCCTCGGGTTTCGGAACTAACTCCCAGACTTTGTTTCTGGTGAACTGTTCAAGTTCATCTTGCATAGCAATTATCCAATCTTCATCCAGTAAAGCATCTTTAATATTCTTAGGCTCAATTTGGGATAAAAAGGATAAATGACCAGCTAAATTATGTGCTTGTGATCTGGTAAGGACTCCTTTATCAATATCACCAATCACATTTTCTATGGGATGATTTTTGATAATATGTGAGTCTTTGGGCAAGTCATTCAATTGAGGATTGAGATTTTCAAGAGGATTAATACTGACAGGTGGAGATGCATTATCTAGTTTTGGTTCCTACATATTTCTGAGAATATCTTCAATGACAACATCACTGTCAACTAATTCTTTATATTTGGGAGGAGGTTGAGATTCATCAAACGTTACGTTCATTGATTCCTCAACGACCAAACTTCGTTTATTAAAAACTCTGTATGCTTTGCTATTAAGTGAATATCCCAGAAAAATTCCTTCATCGGATTTGGGATCAAATTTTAACAGATGTCCTTTAGTATTTAATATAAAACATTTACTCCCAAAAACACGAAAGTAATTTATTTTTGGAGTTCTTTTGTAATAAAGCTCATAGGGAGTTTTGAGCAAAATAGGTCTTAATAAAACTCTATTTAAGATATAACAGGATGTTGCCACAGCTTCAGCCCAAAAATATTTAGGAAGACGATATTCATTTAACATTGTATTAGCCATTTCTTGTAAAGTGCGATTTTTCCTTTCAACTACACCATTTGATTGTGGTGTGTAAGGAGCAGAGAAATTATGACTTATACCTTGCTCATCACAGAAAATAATGAAGTCAGAATTGTCAAATTCTCTTCCGTGATCAGAGCGGATATAAACAATAGAACTTCCCTGTTGATTCTGAATTTTCTTACATAAAGCACAAAAGGAATTTATAGCTTCATTTTTAAATTTTAGAAAATCAACCCAAGTAAATCGAGAATAGTCGTCGACCAAAACTAGAATATATACAGCACCACCCATGCTGTGTTTAGGAATAGGTCCTACTAAGTCCATATGCAAGAGTTCTAAAGGTCGAGAGGTTGACACTGTGAGTTTAGGTTTATGAGATGCATGAATTTGTTTACCTAATTCGCATGCTTCACAAATATGATCTTTAAAGAACTTTATTTTAGGAAGGCCTACGAACATGATCCTTAGAAGAAATGTTATTGATAAGTTTCATGTTGATGTGTCCTAATCTGCGATGCCAAAGCCAAGGATCTTCATTTGCAGATACAAGACATACATTATCTAGATGAGAATATTCATCTAGGTCACACGTGTACACATTTTGGTTTCTAGGGCATAATAAGACTAACTTACCAGCTTGATCAAATATTGAGCAATTATGAGTATTAAAAGATATCTTAAAACCACTATCACATAATTGACTGATAGATAGAAGATTATACCTTAGTCCTGTGACTAATTGTACGTTAGAAATTGTTATGTGTTTGTTACCCACACTACCAATTCCAACTACTTTACCTTTTATTGTTATCTCCAAAGGTTACCTCAGCATAGTCTGTGGCTTGTAGATTATTCAATTTTGATTTGTCTCCAGTCATATGTCTTGAACAACCACTGTCGAGATACCATTTGCTTTTACCAGTTGCAGCTGTGAGACATTCCTGCAATATATACTAATTTCACAAATTGGTACCCTTTAATAAGGAGGGTCCTTTGGGTAAGTTCTCCACTTTGTATAAGGAATACTTGTGTTTTCCTTTACAAAACTGGGTACAGGATAATTATCTTCAGTAGATACAAGCATTCTATGAGTAGCAGGTCTATAGTATGCATAATTCATTTTATTCTTATAACCTGAATAATGATGATGAGAATTTTTGTAAGGTCTTTTATTATAAAATTCTTTTCTTGTATTCTTTACAATGATCGGTGAAGTGTAAGTTCCTTTTGGAACCCAAATCATTTTACCTTTATAGTTTCCATTTCGAGCATTGCCACATGTAAATAGAATGACCATTTCGATTACAGTAAGAACATTTGGTAAATGGAGATGTATGAGTTTCTTTTTCTTTACTCTTAACATGATAGAGTCCTTTATCTTTTGTTTTACTTGATTCTCCAATGTATCCTAATCCTTCTTTATTAAATCCACACTTTTGTTGATTTAACATAACATCAAGGTTTTATTTTCCTTTAGTGAATTTAAGAACTATGGTATTTAAATCATTACGTTCTTTAGTTAAAGTGCTAATTTGATCAATTAAAGAAGAGTCTTCTTTTTGTTTTTCAACTTCTATTTTTAGAGATGAAATATCTTTGCTCAGCACTTGATTTTGTATTTGAGTATCTTCATTTACTACAGCAAGTGTTGAATTTTCAATTTCAAGATTTTCAACAGAAATAATAAGTGTTGAATTTTCTATTTCAAGATCTTTATTTAATTTTCTTAATTTTTCAATTTCTTCTTTTAGTAATAAATTTTCTGAAAAATCATTTCCTAATTTTTCTTTTTCTTCTTTTAAGCTTTCATTAATTATAATTAAGTTTGAATTTTCTATTTCAAGATTTCTGTTAGTCTTAATTAATTTTTCTAATGAAATTTTTAATTTAATAAAATCTTCTTTAATGATTTCATTGTCCTCATATAAACAATTATAAGCTTCTTGTAATTCATGATGTTCTTCATTTATATTTTCTAATGTATGTGTGACAAATGAAGTACTAGGTAATTGATGTTCAGAATTTACCTCAGATCTTGGTGATGAATCGTCGTCTGCCATTAAGCACAAATTTGCTTTTTCTTCAGTTTGCTCAGTAATTCCTTCTTCGTCACTTAAATCCCAGCCTTCCTCAGCTACTAGTGTTTTGTTGTTGACTAATTTTGGACAATCCTTTTTGAAATGTCCAGGCTGGTTGCATTCAAAACATGTATTTGAATTTTCATTGGAGCTGATATTTCTAAAGTTGTTGTTTGCTTTGAAATTTCCTCCTTGTGGTTTTGGTTTGAAGACTTGTTTGCCTCTGAAGTTGTTATAGTTGTTGTTTGTCTTCAGAAAGCCTTTGCCATATTTTCTGGCTTTACTTTGAATTACTCTTCTGAGTTGTCTAGATAATAAAGCAACTTCATTATTATCTAAACTTAGGAGTTCTTCATTTAACTCCTCATCATCGCTTTCTTGATCTACAAGTAGAGCTTTGAAAGCAATTCCTTTCTTTTTGAGGTCTGTATCCGATCCTGCTTTTTCGACTAGCATGTCAACTTCATGAGCTCGAAGATTTCCGATAAGATTGTCAAGAGGATAGACCGTTAGATCCTGCATTTCTTTGATAGCTGTAACTTTCATTTTCCATACGGATGGAAGAGCTTTGAGAATTCTTCTGTTTTTCTCATTGGTTGTGTAAGCTTTTCCGAGTTGTTCCAGCTCATCAATGATTCTGGAAAAACGTGTTTCCATATCAATGATTTTTTCATTTTCTTCAAGTCTGAAGTTTTCATACTCTTGGATTAGAGCATCTTTTCTGGTTTCTTTGATATGATTGGTTCCTTCATAGGTTATAATCAATTTTTCCCAGATTTCTTTTGCATTCTTTGCAGTTGCTAACTCTTTTGTACTCTTTTTCTATGAGAGCACTGGTCAGCACTTGTTCGGCTCTAGATGCTATGTTTCATAGCCTCTTCATCTTCAGTGGTGAATTCATCAGCATCTTTTTCTACGATCTTTTCTCCTTCAATTTTTGTGGGAACTTTCACACCTCGTTCTATGGCAAGCCAGACTTTGATTCCTTGTGACTTGGCATAGATTTTGAATCTATTTTTCCAGGTGGCAAAGTTTGTACCATCAAATAATGGAGGTCTGGACATTGATAGTCCTTCTCCGCAACCGGTAGCATTGTAGGCCATAGATGGATCTACTCTTTGGTATGCCTGTACTTACTCAACAAACAAGTTAAAGAGCACCGCTCTGATACCAATTGAAAGTCCAATAATAATCTAGAAGGGGGGTTGAATAGATTATTACCGTTTAAAAAATTATCTTAGGCCTTTTTAAATTTTTAGTAAATTAATTTGCAGTGTCAGAAATTAATATGCAAGATGGTAAAAATTTAATCACACAATGCACAGAGATTTGTCTGGTTCACAACATACATCCAGGGTATGTTGCTACGTCCAGTCTCAAGCTCCTCTCCAGAACTTGAGATCCTATTACTATCAGTAATAAATACTCCTTCAACAGGCGGAGAAGCCTTTACAAAGTTTTATAGACAAAACTTACAACTATTCCACAACTAACTATCTTGGACAGCAAGCTCTCAGCTCCCTCCTCAAACTTAGTTGCACCTTTCCTTTGAGTTCAGTTTTACTTTAATGATCTGGTCTTGAAACGACAGTCTCTTCCTCACCTCACAAGTACACTAGAGACCCAACTCCCAGCTGACCTCTCTAAGTCTCTGGTCTTGGTCAAAGAATTACTCGTCTTTCTCACAAATACATAAAAGAAACTAACTCTACCCTTTTCCTTTTACAAATTGGATTTGATGTAAATATGCTTCTAAAATAAGCAGATAAAATTTAGTACAGATGTTATAAAAGTTTAAATAACTTTTATATTTGATGCTCTTCAAATAAGCAGATAGCAATTAAAATTCAGTTATATTTATAAAAGTTCAATGACTTTTATATTTGAGAAAGTAATGCTTCTTATGTAAGCAGGTATGAGTTTATGCTCAATAAATATCAGTGCTTCTAAATAAGCAAATATATAATTTAATACAAATTTATAAAGAAGTATTTATTCTTTATAATAAAGAATGTGTTTCTTTTGATTTTCAAATGTTATGCAACAAGTATTGTATGAAAAATGATTTTAGGTTCAAATACTTGTAATAACATATATAAATAAACAGTATTTGATTTAACAAATAAATTTGTCGTAACTCAAAGATATATGAAAAAATATTTTATCTATTATGTGAATGATTATAAATAAAGCCACTTAGGATTTTAAGGACCGTTTGAATAATTCGCTCGAGAGTGAATAAATTCAAATTATATCGGTTTCTAAGTACGGGCAAAATTTATAGTTTCACAATTGATACTTATATAAATATTTTCAGTGGATCGCAAGAAATTCAAGAAACTGTTCGGATACGTCTCTATAAGAGAAGTATCTCAGGGTTGTGCTGGACGATCAAGCTATAATCCACTTTACTAATATTTATATAAATAATATTAATAAAAAGCCACTTAGGATTTTAAGGACCGTTTGAATAATTCACTCAAGAGTGAATAAATTCAAATTATATCGGTGTCTAAGTACTGACTTATTATTAATAAATAGATGAAATATAGATATATATAATTGTGTATAACAATTTGTATTTGTATATCTATAATCATAAACAAGTAAGAGATAATGTAATTAAATAATTCAAACAACTTATCTCAAACACTTGTGACCAATTTTCTCTTCCTTAACTAATCAGAACCTTGAAAAAAGAAGAGAGCTAAAGCTTTTTAGAGAGAGAGAATGTAGGCAAGGAGTAAGCTTTTTCTTTGTAAATTGACAAATGAGAATGAAGAATAAGCTTCCTATTTATAGAATTTTGAAGCTAGGGGCATGTTGGTCTTTTTGGAAAATCAAGGGCTGTGATGTTTGTTATTTTGAAATGGAAGGCTCGGATAAAATTTAACTCACACGGATCAGTATTCAGCAGTTTTTCTTCCGCATTAAAGTTAAGACGTTTGAAAATTCAACCATCTTTGGTGCATTAAATGAGCACATGCTCATTTGCTTTTTCAAATTGATTTCTAGCTTCATGCACGGATGAACCAAGGTTTTGTCCCAAAATATGAGTCCAATTTGATTTGCCAGCAAAGCTCGGTCAAAGCTATAAGCTAGAAATCACATGTAAGCTTTAAATGCTCCAAGTTTTCTTATTTCCAAACTCATTTTCGGATGAGACAAAAGTTTTGTCCTAAAATAAGTGTCTCATTCCTTTTGGTTTAGAGACTTAGCATATGCAACATTTAAAAAGTCTGACTTATATTTTTTATTTGGATGCCCAAAATAGTTTAAGGCTCAATTTGGTTCAAGTCTTTTATCCGAGTATACACACATATGTATAAATATCTTAAAGCTCTAAGTGTGTAATAAAAATCTTTTTGCTTTGAAATTTATTTTGAAATGGGAATACTCCTTTGCCTTAGGAAATGTTAATATGTGAATTAATCTTTTTAACACTTGATATTATTTTATCAAGGTTAATAAAATATTAATTCATTTGGAAATTCAGAAAACAATTTTTGGTCAAAGTAAATGAGGATAATTCAAAACAATTATAAAACAAAACCTATGGAGAGGATTCTACCCTTTTGTTAATCTTTTTCTTAATTATTGTTATCATCAAAATATTCTAAAATCGGAGACCTATCAAAATGTATATTAAATTTTGCAATACTACTAAAAAAATAAGAATACGTGACGGAATTTTGTGACAATTTTAAAAAACAATCATAGAAGATACTAATTTGTGATGGACTTTTTGAGCAATCACAAAATAGTAGTATATATGATGACTCTTAGTAATGACTAATTTTGCCATCAATATATTATAATTGTGATGACCATGTCAATTACCAAATTTTTCACGCAAAATAAATTTTCTTTTTGTGATGCACTAAGCCATCACTTATGGATATACTCTTTTCGTGATTGCATTTAAGCTATCACCAATATTTTAATGAAAAAAATAATCAAAATAATATTTTATGACGGTCATAACAATCATTAAAAAAGATAGATATTTGTGACGACTTTTATTTGCAATTACAAAAAGAAGGTATTTTGTGATGGAATTTTCAAGTCATCACAAAACAATAAAATATATGATGACTCTCAGTGATGACTAATTTTACTATCATTATAGAGTATTTGTGACTGCCACTGCAGTCACCAAATCTTATGTGGGACTAATTTTGTTTAGTAAGTAAACGCACATATGTTTCCTTTTATATTTTGTTTTAAAATTATAATCATGATTTGAGTTTTGGTGTAGTGGTAATATTTGTTATTTAGTTTTCAAATAGGGGAATGGTTCGAATCTTACAAGTATCATTTGATACTGTTAATATAGTGAAATAAATTGTCAGTTTACGTGTTAATGTGTGTTTGCGTGATTGTGAAAACCATCACAAAAAGACTTTCATGATGAGGGTATACAAGATGACACAAGATGACCTTCTTGACGGCTAAAGTCATCACAAAAACTTTTTATAATAAGTTTTTGAATTTATATGATGGATTTGAGCAACCACAAAAAGCTATTTTTTTTTGTAGCAAGTATATACGAATGTAAAAACAGAAGACATCCCAGAGCAAATTATACACTTGATTAAGAAAAACGTTAATTATTCTATAGTAAAATAAGTAATTTGTGGCATATATAGATAGGAAGTGTGTACATGAAAACCAACCTTGGAGATCATAAAGCTCTAGGTAGGGTACGAGTGAGAACATAGAAACCCCAACTAACATTTTATTCATAATTTTCATCCAATTATATTGTTTATTTATTAATGTAGATGGAAACATGGATGTTTGCATTCGATTATAACTAATGGTATTTAATGGTGGCTGAGCTTTCTTATGGGTGACCACCGCCCCATCCGCCATGACCACCGCCGTGACCACCGCCCCCTCCGCCATGACCACCACCGTGACCACGGCCCCTTCGGCCATGTCGACCACCACCTCCACCTTTACCCCAACCGCCATGACCACCGCCCCATCCACCATGTCCACCGCCATGACCGCCATGGCCGCCACCTCCTCCACGCCATCCGCCGTGAGTACCTTTAAAATGTTTATCTACTTGAGATGGATCCGCTGCATGAACACAAATGGAACCAATTAGTACAAAGGAAAAACTTGTGCTGCTAAAGCATCACATTAAAAAGAACGTTTGGCATATCTCATGCATATATAATATAGTCCCTCCATTACAAAATTGAAATAATAGTAAGAAATACAGTAAATTTAGTAGTGGAGTCTATATGTAAGAACTGATACTAAATTTATGATTATATGAGGAATATTTTTTTAAAATAAATTTTTAGTTAAAAGTCATCGTTTCAAAAATAAATTACTAATTTTGAAACAGATAGATATTTTAAAACATACAGGCATATTTAGGTTCAAACATACAGAATTTTCATCCATAATAATGTGAGAGGACCCAATCTAAAACATTTAGAGTTTAATGTTTGAACGTTGAAACGTTTCTCACAATAAGAGAAGAATGAAAAGGGGAAAAATAAAACTGAAACCAAAAGAAGAAGATGATTTATGCGTGTATGTATGTATGTATGTATGTATGTATGTATGTATGCTTACTCTTCTTTGCATCATGAGACGTCTCAGCATTGACAATCAAAGCGATGAGAAAAACAGCTACAAGCAGAAGAAACGGGAATTTAAAAGCCCTAAATTTCATTTTTCTTGGACAGAAATTCCTATATAAATATATGGATCTGATTTGAAGAAATTAATTAAGATTTGAAAAATAAGTATGATATTGCTAGCTTCGATTCATATGCTCCTTTTATATATAGAGCCGGAGGGGTACATGCAAGGTAGCTAGAGAATACATAAGCATTCAATTGGATGTGTCTTATAGCCAATTAATTAACCAGCTAACTACTGTTGTGGTTAGGTGTCAAGTATTGGGATTGTGATGAGTATTTCAAAGGCTCATGCAATATCTTTATGAATGGCCTTGCCAAGTGAAGTACGTAAGTTCGAAAATTTCGGAAATGGTTACAACTGTATATATAGTATAGTTAATTAATGAGACTCAATAGTCAAAACTCTATCTCTCGCAGCCCGTGGGGGAGATAGATTAGTATGCAATTCCCACAGACATGAACATTAAGCTTGAAATGGACAATTAACTTTTTCAGCACAAGGAGGGCACTAGAACATCATTTAGAAATGAATGCATGTATTTATCTCCTGACATTCTTTGGGGGAATAATATAATTAGGTAATTTGACAAATATTATTTGATTTATCTCGACAACATATTGATAAATTATATGGTATAACTCATCAATACTTTGTAGAACTGTAAACGAGCCGAGTCGAGTCGAATTTTGACTTGTCAAGTTCAAGCTTGTTTAAAAGTTAAACGAGTCAAGTCGAACATGGTTTTAAACAAACCTGAAATTTGGTGTATGAACTTGGCCCATTTACTAAACGAGTTGAGTTCAACTTTGAGTCCGACTCGTTTAATCTCATAAAAAAATAATAAATTACATGTTAAACAAGTTGAGCTTAATTAAATGAGCTGAGTCTAAATGAGTTGAGCTCGAGCTGAACATCAAACTGTTCGAGTTGGGCTCGTTTAAGTAAACGGGGCGAAGGAGTTTGTTCGAACTTGACTTGTTTAACGAGTTTAAGTTGAACTCGAGTCGGACTTAATTGAGTTGAGCCGAATCGTGCTCACGACAGCCTGATTCATTTATAACTCTAACTCGGCCCATTTAATAAATGAGATTTTGTATTGTTAAAGGTCTAAATGCCATCGCTATTAAGGTCAATTTCGACAGTAAAACAGTCGATAATGACTCACGTCGATTATGTATAGTTGGGTCCAGGGGCGGAGCCACCCTTGGGCTGGGGTGGGCTTCAGCCCTCCCGGATTTTTTTTAATTATAGTACTTATATATCCAACGGCCCAACTCAATATTGAATGCATATTACTTTAGCCTTTAGGCCCTTTACGGGATGCCCTAAAATCTAAATGAATGAAGAAAAAGAAAACAAGTGAAGATATCAAGTAAAGGGAGAAGTACATATTCTGGTTTTTACTCTTTCCGCCTTCTTTAATTTCTGGATGGCTGCTCAAGTCGGCAAGGCCCGCCGGATTGCGGAAGTATGTGTATACTTATCAATAATACCCCTTTTGGCAGTTTCATTTCATTAATCCTCTTTCTGTTCATTTTTGCATTCACTTCAACTTAGATGATTTATTTGAGGTTTTGGGTTTTATGACAATTTCTGATTTTATTTGGATGAGTTATTTTTGGGTTTTTGTATTCTTAATCAATAATACCCCTTTTCAATTTCATTTCATGAGGTTCATTTTTGTATTCTCTTAAGATCATATGATTTATTTGGAGTTTTGGATTTTTGATTATATTTGATTTGTGAACTAAATTACAGGTATAAAGTGGATTTGCCTTCACTATATGCTTTAGAATCTGAAAAGAAGGATGCCAACATCTTTAATTGGATTCAGGTATATGTTTTTTTTAATTTAATTTATTTAATTTTTTTATAGTATTAGTTGATAAGAGGGTTTTTCTAAATTGGTTTTTTTTTTCTGTTTTGTTGATTAATAGTTGTGGCATTTTCTTTGCTCTATGACTTTGGTGGCTAAGTTGAGAGGGACTCCATGAAATTTCTGTGTGAGGTCAGTATGTAGTGCCTTTTGTTTTAATAATAAATATTAGCTGTATACTAGTTTATGGCTATTTGATTATACCAATTTAGTGTTTGACTTTAGAGAATTTCAATTTGAACTTTGAAGGTAATTTCTGAATTTTTAAGTTTTGGGGATTTTCAATTTGAATAAGTCACAATGGAGAGTCAAGGAAACAAGAAATTAAAAACTTTGTTTTCTTTTTTTAAACTAAGAGAAAGTGCATCAACTAGTGAATGACATTCTTCATTTAATGTTGATATCTCAAATCACCAACCACCCCTTTCAAAATCTCGAAGAGTTGAAATTGATCTTAGTACTCTTGAACGGGATCCTGGGATTCGGATCCCTATATGGCAACATCCCGTTAATCAACGAGATGAAATTAGGAGAGCTTACTACTATGTGTGATTTTGAATTTATGGTTGATCTTGGCGGGACAATTTCTTGTGTATATGGTTTGTAACACCCCCTTCCCGAAATAGAAAGTGAGGTTACTCACAAAACACAAAATAACTGAAGATATTATAACAAGGCTCTAAACGACATTAAAATAATTCTCAAAACCAATAAACCTCACATGACAAAGTACAATAGATGTCAAGCCGGCTCAATCCACAAACTAGAATATTTAATACCACTCCAAATAAACCAATGTATCATAACTTAAACAAAATATCTAAACCATTTGGAAAGTAGGGAACTCTCATCACACTTACCCTTGATCCCCCTGATTACTTGCCGGAAGAAAAACACAGCATCAGCCAAATGCCCAGTACGGATATAGAGTACGAGAATAATGAAATGAAATAACTAACTCAAATAAATGAACTGAACTGAAATGAAATGAACAAAACTAACACAATAAAATAATAGGTTGAACCAAATGGCTGAGAGTTATTTTATATCGAGCTCAGAACAAAACAAAAATATACCTTGCCACACAGGCAAGTCAAATAATGCCATATAGGCTATCAAAATAATGCCACACAGGCAAGTTACACACATTGGATCGTGAATCCAAATGCATGCAAAATCGGAAGGCGTGTTTGATACAAACATCACCAATCCGTAGAAAAGAAAATTAGGGTCGACCCATACACCTCCCATAACAAATCACCAAATGGCCAACTCCCACCGGAGCACAAAACGAAGACGCCGTGGACTGATCACACCGCCACGGAAGGTGTCATGCCTTGGTGCCAAGAAGACATGCCTGTGGTACCCCCACAGATGGTTATAGCTCAGGTATACCCTACGGTATATTCTAATAAGGATATCATGTTACAACACATGTGACACAATATCAACACAAAAGGGTTCTAATATGTACATGTTAAACTGAAACAAATTATCAACACAAAGTCTCCAAAATATATTATATATACATTTCTATAAAGATCAAAATAAATACTAACATGATACACTAGATCAAAGAGTACAAATATGAGTTCCAAATATCAATGCCAAAGTGAAACCATCATAATAAACTTGACAAAGAATAATCATGAGGCAATACTAACTTCCTAAACGAATAGTAAAACGAACAAATCAAATTAAAAGGATTATCGCTGAAGGAGTACGGAATCCGTACCTGGATTAAGCAATATAATACCTAAAATTTTTATTCCAAATTCGACTCGTTAAACTCCTTCCGTTCAAACTAATTAAACAAAATGATAATAATAAATGTAAGTGCATTTATAAAAATATTCTTTCTAGTTATTTTTACCCCTTTTACAAACACATTTATTATTATTATTATTATTATTATTATTATTATTATTATTATTATTATTATTATTATTATTATTATTATTATTATTATTATAGCACGCTGTATATCTTGCAAACATTAATAATACTGATTATATAAAATTTTTTACCTAGCTACTGTCCGTTCCAATCACACATATAAACTGAAGTTACCAATTTAACCTCCATTGTAGTATAATATATTAATATAGTTTTACTTTATAATTAGAACATAGTCAAAACTTAGGTATACATGTATGATTTTACCCAGCATGAATTAGTATAGTAGTATCTATTTTAACTATTAGAAAAATTAAGAAATCATTACACCTACATGTACTACAAAAAAATAGACATTTGGCAACAATTTTTGGGGCAACGACTTATAAAGTCGTTGCAAAAAATGCACGTTTAGCAACGAAATTTGTCATTCGTTGCAGTTTGCGAAAGACTTTCATTTTGTGCAACGAAATTCATGAGTCGTTGCCAAATGTTGGCGGGAAAAGAAAAAATATCGCCTATTCGTTGCCAATGTGATTTCTTCTCATCGTGGGCAACGAAAAAAAATTTGTTGCTATATTTTGTTGCCTAATATTGTGTCACATTCATTGGCAATAATTTTTTTTTCATTGCGTATTTTGTACAATTTTTTACAACGATTAGTAAATTGTTGCCCAAAATTAATATAAACCCAATAAGCAAGTTTCAGCCTCATTCCCCCCCCCCCCAAAAACACATCATTTTGCATTTTAAAAATATTATTTATTTGGACGTAATTTTATACAATCAAATGTTTCACTTACTCTGTCTCAAACTAAATGTTCAGTTTTAATTTTTTTGGTTAAAGTTATAATTTTTGAAATTAAAATTGAGCACATATAGATATATTTTCTAATTTACAAAAATTAGAGTTTGTAGTAAATTGAATGTAGTTTATAATGATTAACTCTTGTGGACAACGAAAAGTTTTTGGTTGCCTTATTTCGTAGCCTACTGAATATCATAAGTATGTGTGTGGATATATATATTAGATATATAATTCTATAATATATATTATCTAATACATTAAACATTTCAATAAAAATCTAAAAAATTAACAACAATATTAGTTCGAACTTTTATAAGTATCTAAAAGATTGACTTTCTGCTCATAGGAAGGATTAATGTATAATTAACCTTTAAGGTTCACGTATAATACCTTTCAGTGGTGATTGTATCCTAACTATCGCTGATAAATATACTCTCCCCTATCCTACTAAAGTAATGAGATAGCAGTATATCACATTACAACCCTCACCCCTCAAACTCTTCCCTTCACAAGTATATAAGAAACAACAATCAATTTGCACATAATTACTCCAACCAACGCTTGTTCTCTAATTCTCAATTACTAATTTTTGGCCATCATCCATCAAGAATAAAATAAAAATAAAATTAAAATTAAAAAAAAACATTTGAGTTTACCAATATGTGACAAATATATCTATCATTAAATATGAGTATGGTAAAACTTTAACATACAAATAAAATTTGACGACCTAGTAATACAAATTTTATTTTGGGTTTGCAAGACTTGTTTTAGTTGATATTTTCATCCCATAAGTCTTCAGCAGATTTGTAAGGTCCTTCATCCGATATGAAGAAGAGTCTCAGATTCCCCTTTTGCTGTGGAATTTCATTGATTTTTTCACATTCTTTAGTGCTCAACTTCTTCTGCTGCCATAAAGGGCTCATTTCCACCTTGTGAAACAAAGTCAAAAACATGCTTAATATACGCTTCATCTATTCCAAAATTATAGACACATTTTCTTTTATTTTTTCTCTTTATTCCAAAAATAGATATATATTTATATTAATATATTATAAACTGATATGAAGTTCCTAGCATGCCATTAGTTTAATTCAAGTAAATGTTCCTAGCATACCACTGAAAACTTGTACATGTTTCAATCAAGTAAAAGTTGAAACAAAATTCCTTGAAAAATTGATAGATTCAATATTATAAGGCAAACAGTTTTAAAATATCATTTACATTAGATCATTTGAAATAAGTCTAGACGAAAGAGTTCAAGTTTTTCGATCAGCATACAAATAATTTCTCTAACTTAGGATTTACTGCATATGCATCGTTAGGCTGAATTTTTGGGTATGCCCATGCGTCTTTTAGACAGTTACGTAATAATTTTCATACTGTTCTTTACTTTTTCCACATTTCAATTTTTTTTAGTTATTCCGATACATGATAGCTATTGATATTTAAATTGTATATATACCTATTGGTTACAAGACAAGTACCTTCATTTGGCTAAACTTTATATATTTATCTGTTCTCTAAAAGATTTATGCAGTAACGCCTTAACTTCAATCAGCCTTGGCACAAATACAAAAAGACATTGGCGTTCTAAGTTTATATTCCTAAAGAGTTTATTAGTTTTTCGCCCTCTAGGTCTGCTTTTAAAATTATTTTGTAAGAATAAAACACAAAGCTAGTGCATTCTTGGTATGACCATTAAATTCATATAGGATTGAGATTATAGTGTTGTTCATAGCAAAAGCTCCTAGATGATTTTCTCAAAGCATGTATAGCAACTTTTTTTATGCTAAATCTGATCCATAATCAACCAGCTCCATGCGATCCCAATGATCACTTAGTTTTTAAACTGCATTACATCTTATTGTTTAAATACAATAAATCAAAAGCTTATAATTCTTTCTTTCTCAGGCCCGTGTGTCTATTAGTAGTTTCCTGTGTCTAGTACGTTAATTGGACTCAATACTCCGCCATCTAATACCATTTCTTTGTAATAGTTTATTGTGATAATGAGACTACAAAACAAACCTCTCCTTTTATGACGACTGGTTAAATATATGCACATATAGTCTATAGCATAATTATGGGCCCTGAATAAAATGGATGTATGGTGCCATGCTACTCGCAACTACTTTTTATTAATAATTTCTGTACAAATATATGATTGCATACCTTGCAAAAGCACATGCAAAATGTCTGCACTCTCCTCTCATTGGACATGCATTACAGTTTGGCTTTCTCTTGATGTAAAAAACGTACATCAGTGGAAAAATATAGTAAGGCGCACCAACTGGTCCTTACTTAAAGTTGCATCGCAATGTTTTCGTTTCTTATCTTTTCTGATTTTCTTTTTTCAGTTTTTCCCCATTTATATCATTATATGTAACTTGAACTTAATGACATACCTTTCCAAATGTAATCATTTGTTGGTGTAGCTCATACTTGTAATTAGACAGATCATTAGAGTCTGAAGTGTTTAGGGAA
This sequence comes from Aralia elata, assembly GCA_034770075.1. Lineage (NCBI taxonomy): Eukaryota > Viridiplantae > Streptophyta > Magnoliopsida > Apiales > Araliaceae > Aralia > Aralia elata. The sequence goes on along the minus strand of CM068377.1, from coordinate 22,541,115 downwards.
ACATGCAAATAAATCCTCAGCATTTAATAGAAATCTAGACTTCTATTACTTGAAAAGAATAGCTATAGGAAGATGTTGGGTATGACATGATTCCTTATTGGATTTGGATTTAGGTATTACCTAGAATCTGTTTTGGTTTAAGGAAAGTTATCTTTCCTAATTATACTCAATTTAGTATTTACTATCCTATTTGGTTGTAGAATTTCCTATGATCTATAAATATAGGTGCTAGGATTTTGAGGAGGAGACATTCAGAGAGATTCAGATTCATTCAGATTCATTCAAAAGTATTCTAATAATTCTCTCTCTATCTTGTATTCTTCAAATATTGATTTAGTGAATTTCTTCTATCTTCTCCGTGGTTTTTTCCCGATTTGGGTTTCTACGTAAAACCTTGTGTTATTGTCTTTATCTTTCTGCGTTGATTTATTGTGTTTGTCATAGTTTGTCATAACAAACTGGTATCAAGAGCTTGGTTATTATCGATCCATACTATGGCATTGAGTTCGACTTCATCAACGAAATTTAATATTGACAAATTCGATGGGAATATTAGTTTCAGTCTTTGGCAGGTTCGAATGAAGGCTATTCTTACTCAGCAAGGCTTGAAGAAAGATATTGTAGGGAAGCCAGTGAAGCCTGTAGATATGTCTGATACGGATTGGGAGACGAAGAAAGCTAGCGAGATGTCTGAGTCAGAATGGGAAACTATAGATGATAAAGCACTTACGACAATTCAGTTGTGTTTTTTGAATGATGTGTTGTGAGGCTTGTTTGGAGAGATCAACATGGATCATGGAGTTACTGTTGTCCACTGTGATAGTCAAAGTGCTATAAGGATCAGATGTATCATGAGAGGACGAAGCATATTGATGTCAGGTATCATTTTGTTCGAGACATTGTTGAAGATGACGACATTAAGATTTTGAAGATTGGTACTGCAGATAATCCAGTTGACATATTAACAAAGCCGTTACCACATACCAAGTTCAAACATTGTTTGGACCTAGTTAGTGTTCGATGCACTTGAGTTGTGTATTTTTGAGAAGAGGAGAAAGTTCACTATTTGTGCTGTATTTGGAGGATTCAAGTCAAGGTGGAGATTTGTTAGGTATGACATGATTCCTTATTGGATTTGGATTTAGGTATTACCTAGAATCCGTTTTGGTTTAAAGAAAGTTATCTTTCCTAATTATACTCAATTTAGTATTTACTATCCTATTTGGTTATGGAATTTTCTATGACCTATAAATATAGGTGCTAGGATTTTGGGGAAGAGATATTCAGATTCATTCAGATTCATTTAGAAGTATTCTAATAATTCTCTCTCTATCTTGTATTCTTCAAATATTTATTTAGTAGATTTCTTCTGTCTTCTCCGTGGTTTTTTCCCGATTTGGGTTTCCACGTAAAACCTTGTGTTATTGTCTTTATCTTTCTGCGTTGATTTATTGTGTTTGTCATAGTTTGTCATAACAGAAGGGTTATGAAATTATAAAGTTTGCTGATCCAGCTTGCACAGTCTAGGCCATAGATATTTTTGAACCGAGTCCAGAATTGGGTAAGTAAGAAGAAACAAGATTAACATTCCAATATAATGGAAATAACTCAGTAAATAATAGTTATGTAAGATACTTACAGTTCCAGGAGATGAAGTTGAAGTGATTCAGGTTGTAGAGGGACCCACCCTAGCCTACAGCTATCAGTCCAACATTTGTGCCAACCTAAAACAATGCAAAAAGGGTCAGAAATCCTGTTCCCATATCAAGTTTAGGAATGGTTGATGTTTCTGCGTGAAACTTATTGGGAAAACAAGTTGATGAAGTGTTAATAGGCATACACATTCCACGCTTTTCAGCCCCAGTCCACGAATGTTTAACAGATAATCCCTGCAATGTAGCGTAATATATATCAACGAGAAAGTAGAAATTCTACTATGCAGAAAGTAGTCATATTCTGTGGCTGTTGGATGTTAGATGTGATCTGCTTAGCTTTATGATGCACAAGTGCAGAACATGATTATATATTATAACTAATCTGTTTGATAAATCTTACTTTGTTTTATCTGGGGGTACATCTCTCAGCCATTCTAAGTCGACGCTTCCATGGTCGTTAACCAGTCTATTGAGGAAATTCTGCCATGGTGTAACCATTATGGTCTTCGAATACTATTTTTTTAAGAAGTATTTATTTAATGTTGTTTTCATCAAATGATTACTCTCAAAACTGATTTTGTAAATCTACCTTGATTCGATCTGCTAGCATGTTGTTTATTCCATGTTCCTTGATAGCATTAGAGATCTCACTAATATTAGCACACCTTAATGCTTCATAGTTTAGTGAGTCCATTGTCTCCTTTCTTCTTTCTCTTTTACCATTGGACTGTGGCTGCTTTCGCAACCAGTTTTAATACTTGAAATCCTAGAATTTATACGTCCGTTTGACACCAATTTTTAGTATGTTATACATGGTATGACAAATTATTTTTAAAAAAATACTAACTATCCAAAACAAGCATCCTAGACCAGATTTACATGCCTCAAAACTGTCCTGCTGGACAGTTTTTTTCCCCAACTGAGCATTCACTAAGCTTTTGTTCCAAAACAGGTTTTCAACCAAGTTTAGCTTACACAAACCACTCCATGTACACCATATAACATATATGAAGGTTACTTTATTCATTATATTACCTCAATTGTTCATTTAGTACTTAACAGTTCTAGGAGACATAAAATCAAACATGCCATGTGCACTAGCTTTAAGGACAGATTTCATTAACAAGCCATATTTTTCTCCCTTATTACTCCGCACAACAACAACTAATCTCCTTCTTACTAAATCCCTATTATCACAGCAATTATACTTTCAATTTTACATAAAACATTCAATCTTTGCTACTAAAATCAAAAGTTATAACTTACCTTGCTTCAACCGTCTAATGGGCAGAACTTTACTGTTATAAATTAGCTATACACTCCTTCTTGCTGCTGCTATTAGCCGAACCTTTGCCCCAACCCAGATTACACTTTAGGTTCTTATTGAATTCCTTAGTTCTTACCGAAATAACAAGGTTTTTAGTGTATAATATGAGAATTTGGAAATTTTAAGAGAGTAAAAGGAATAGAGTGGAACGAGAATATAGAGTAGAGGAAGATAACATGAAATGGTTGAAGAAATTAATGACATGGCATATTGTATAGCTCTCCATTAAATGAATCAATTACTTAAAAACCATTTCACAACTCAGTATATCAAAGTAACTCAAATAATATAACAAATAAATTATATAAATATTCAATATTTATTTCATTAATTGCTTGAATAAATAATTTATACATATTTCGTAATTTCATTTCCTCATTTTTTTTATTAAATTGTTCTGAGACAACTCATTCAATAATATATATTACTCTTTTAAATCAAATAAATAGTTTGATTTACCTCTATTTGATTTATTTACACATATTATTAATAACAATATATATAATATAATATCTCATCCTTTCTTAATCAAATAATTACTTATTTAATTATTTAACTTATTAAGTTATTTAATAAACTAAATATTTCACTTATATTTTCTGTAAAATGATTAACTATTATAAGTTAATCTCTTTCCCATTGCATTCTTATTTCTCAATTACATTACTTAATGATTCATATACCACATATATAGATATTTAACTATAATTTAATCACAAAGCATATTTTGTAATAAAACTTTATTTTATTCACAAATGTGCATAATACAATATTCCCGGATATCACATTTTTCTTATTTTAATAATATTCAAAAATATGGGTTATCACATATATTCGAGTAGGTTTTCGATACATTCTTTTATAATATATACAAAGTTAAATAAAATTAGAATAATTAATTATTATTGTTATTTTATTTTTATTTTTAATTGTGATTATATATATATATATATATATATATATATAAAGCTCGAATGTGATCTGAATTAGTATATTTTCCTCCAGTTATATTTTTAAAATCATATATTTTGCTTATTTTATACATGAATACTTGGCCGATTATGACTTTATAAGTGTAAATATATATATCACCTGACGTAATCCTAAGGTATATTGTAAAAAAGGATATTATATAGTTATTTTTTAATGAAGTCAAATTATATAGAAAACAGAACAAAAAAATTCGACACGAGCAGTTTAAATAATAAAGTGTTACGATTATTATATCACACCCAAATATAAAAAATCTATCAACAATCAACACAAGTAATTCCAACTAAGAAAAGAATGTCTACAATAGAAAAAATAGAATCTCATAAATAAAATTTTATTACAAAGAGAATTAATCAATTATCTCATAAAAAATAAAATCTAATACAAAGGTGAATACAATACTATCAATAAAAAAATAAACAAAAAAATTATAATTATAATTTAGCACTGGCTTTAATATTTTCCCAATTTTTTTCCCTCCGTCTCTTTGTTTCATTCCCGCAATGTACCCTCTAACCTTCCATCCCATTCTCCATAATTTAGGGCTTTTCATTTACTAATAAAGCAAAGAGAGGCTGTTGGTTCAAAATTCTAAAATACCAAATAATTCATTGTTTAGCCTGACCAGAGCAATCAAATGGAGTGAGTATTTCTGCGTACTGAAGGATTTCTAGGGCTTTGTATTTTGAGAAATAATATACATGGCTGCTTCGTGTATTCGGGGTCGGGGTGTATTTCGCTTACGTCATTAAACTCCTCATCGGTGGCTCGATCTGGTAATTTTACTTTCCTGTAATTTTGTTCTGTTATTCAGATAATTTTAGGTTTTTATTGCAAGAAATCGAAGCATCTTGAGTGTTATTTTGGATTGGGTTTTCTATATAATAGAATCCCCCGATCTTCTTGTGTGATGAGATGTACTTATGTTAGTGAATTTCTGTTTGTTTGAAGGAGGTTATATTGACTTAGCTAAGGGAAATGTGAAACATTGAAGATATTTGCACTTCTCTTAATATTGCCAAGGCCTTGAAAATAACTGGTTAACGATTGGTTTTAGTTAAGAGATGGTGCCATGGTGAATGTTTTTCGAATCTCTACGCTCTGTAAAGTACTTGTATCTCTACTCACTGTTCTTTTTATTTGTCGAGTGGTAACTGTATTCTTGTGTACATTGAATATGGTCATTCTAGTGTAAAATACTTGTAATGTAGCACAATCTATAAGTGATAGTACTCGGTTACATTCACTGCAGTTTTTATGTTTTTGTTTGTATGCATCTCTATATATATTGCTTAACATCTCTACTTTTTTAAGCAAGAGATTGTGGTGGAGGAAGTGTGATGTCTTTTTTCAAAAAATAAAAGAAAGTATTTATCTAAAAACTTTATTTACTAATAAATTAAAAGAAAAGCAAAGAGGAGTTTACTTCTCATAACTGGGATGAGGATGTATGACTGGGATGAGGATGTGAGTTCTGTCGTGCAAAAAGCACGTCTGTGAGTGTGTCAGCACTGCATATGCCTGTTGTTCTAGATCCTGTCCATTGTTGTGTTAGAGTGAATTAACTGTTTATATTTTCCTCAAACCGTGTAACACTCATCACTGTTCATCAAAGGAGCAGAACATATCACAAAAAAGGAAAGGGATGGATATGTACATTAGAGATTTAGGTGTAATTATAGATTTCATTATATGATTATTCTTATGCGGAAGTGTACATCTTGTGGTTCATTAAAAAGGAAAGGGATGGATCTGTAGGAGGAGCACTTGTTGGCCTATATAATGCTAATGGAAGAAAAATTAGAATGAAGGTTGTCTTAATTAGATTAATCTGTAGGAGGTGCACTTGTTAGTCTTGCTAGTTCAGTATTGGAAAAATATCCAAAAAAAGATATGTCCAAGTCTACTTATCATGCATATTTCAAGCTGACATCATGCATATTTCAGCTTATTAGTCTTTTAACCATGTATATTTGTAGTTTTTCATTGGATATTTCAACTTCTTAGTCTTTTAACCATGCATATAGATGTAGTCGCAACAAGATGGCTTCCACCCTTCTTTCTGCAGGCAGAGCTTGGGCTTAAGACTAATAACCATATGTTCTTAGATGATTCTGAAACAGCAGCTTAACTTGATGCAGTTTCTAGCCTTTTGGTACTATAGTTGCCCGCTATCAGGTATGCCCAAAGCCCAGCCCATTGTCTTGAATTCCTAGTGCTCCTTGCTCCTCAAGCTCATGAGTGAGGCAAGAGGTTGAGAACTTGAAAAAGAGAAGAAAGCCAGTACAATAATACCAGCTTGTGTGGGGAAAATCAACAAAGAAATGTGATGATATACATGCAAAGTTTCAAATAGGTAATATATCTAATTAACAAAACATCAAAGGAAACTATGGGTCTTCTGATCCTGGTCTTACTGTCAAGGTAAATTTTTTTTTTCTTTCGTTGAGCAAATAAGCTCATAGGTCTATGAAAAAGGAAAATAAGATAAGCAAATTTTTATATATTTCATGGTACATTTTTCACTGGAGGATGATATTGATGACATTGCATTTGTTATTTACAGCAATTGAAGGATCCATCATTTAATATTGTGCTTATGGAGCTGGAAAATGTAAATTCTTGTTATTGCTTTGGAAATTTTCTAGTTGTTGGTTTTTGTCTCTCAAACAACACTAGTAAATTACTTTTATTATGGTTACTGATCTGCTAAAGACGACGCAATCCGTATTATGTTTTTACATTTTTACTTATTCTACATTTTCATGATATTATTAAATACTCTGTGATAAACGAGAATTTTTGTAACTTATTTTAAATATTTATTGAATTAAATAAATATTTTTCGACGATTTAATTGTTGAATTAATTGATTAATTAATGAATTTGTGGTAGATTAATTTAATTACATGTGTTACATTAGTTAAATTGACGTGAATAATTTTTATATTTAAAGTATGTGTTTAATTGAATTTATTTGATTAAATACATTATTTAAATAAGTATAATGTAATTTCTAATTTAATTTAATTATTAGTTAGAGATTTAGTAAATGGTCATTATTAATAAATGAGAATTTTATTTATATGACTGTGATTTAATGTAGAATTATTCTATTTTATATATTTGATTTTATTAAGATTATTTAGTTGATTAAAGTGTGACATGAAACTATGTAATAAGCTATTTATTAAAATAAATTAGAAAGGAAGAATGAATGATTAGCCAAACGAGGCCTTGATGGGAGTTGGTGCCAGTTATTAACTGACACCATGATCTATCAGTTTATTAATGCGCATAATGATCTATCAGTTTATTCCTATCATCAGTTCCTAGCAAGTCAGAGAGAAAAAGAGAGAGTTTGAGATAATTGAAGAAGAAAATCTACTCACCTTATTGCATAATCTAACTTCTTGTCAAGGTAATTCCTTAATTAAAGTCTCTGATTATGTTCTTCTTTAAATTCTCCATGAACGTATGGTTCTAAGTTCTCTGTGAAATAAATTTGTATGGCTAAATCTTCAATAAATTGATGTTAGATGATTGTAAGTATGCTTTGATGTGTTTTGTATGGTTTATATATGATTTAGAGTAATTAAATCCACGAAATCATGCTTTAATTACAAGTTCTGAAATTACAGAGTAGTTACTTATGAACATGGTTTAAATGTACGAAATTGGTACTTGATTTACATGTTAACTAGTTAAATTGATTACTGATTATGTCTATGCATGTAAAAACGAAAAGAATGAAAGTTAAACGGATTGATTTAGTTAAGAAACGAATTCACAGTGATTAATTACGATTAACTGTATCAAAACTTGTTAATAAGGCATGAACAGTGAAAATTTTAGTTTTAATTGGTTGTTTAGATTGTCTGTGATGTTAAAATCACTCTGTATGTGTTGGGTTTTGATTTTATAACACATATGACGAATGGGTATACTTAAATTATCAATTCGATGAAAAACTTTGGCCAAATTTGGCATTTTTCTGCGTTCTTCGCGAACTGCAGGAACTGAATTTCGTGTTTCTCGCCCCGACGAGAATTTTGAACTGTGATTGCTCGCCCCGGCGAGAGCTCGCCCCGACGAGAATTTTGAACTACGTTTTCTCGCCCCGGCGAGAATTTTGTGAAGAGTTTTTCCGCCCCGGCGAAAATTTTGTGAAGAGTTTTCCCGCCCCGGCGGGAATTTTTTTAAAAAAAATAAAAATAAAATAAAAAGACGAGAGTAAAAATTTTCTTCTTTCTTTGAGATCATGTTATGATATTGTAGATATACCTAAAGCTTAGGCTAAGGTATAAAATGAATGCTAAAATACTATAATGGGTGGTAAGCATAAACCCATGGATTGTTTGATGTCAACTGAGCTATTAAAATAGAAATTTTGGATGAGAATGAGTTCTGAAATGTTTATAATATTGTAACTAATTATTGTTACTGTTTTATAAACGAAATGTATAGGTTGATTAGAGAAACGTGAGTCTTAAATTTTTAGTCTACGCACGAGGCAAGTATCTTATCCTTACTTTTACGTTTACGCAAGTTTCTAAATTTCATTATCATAGAATACAAGCTTCATAATGCTATTACTTCTTGAGCAAGTTATTGTTTCTATTCCATTCAATTTCATGGATTCAATGAGACGTTTTTAATTTCCTCTTTGTAATGCTTCAGTTATATAGAACGTATTCAATCGTACCTTTTGTGAGTTTTAGTTTTGATTCTCGAATTATACCTTTTGAACCTTGATTGACTAGCGAACCCTTATTGATTCGACTAGTCCATAGTTGATGAGCGTTCTAAATTCTAGAAACGTTATTGAAGTAAATCCAAACCAAACTTCCTTTGGTGCGGACTCCGATGTCAAACTAAGATGAACAACCCTTATATAGGGGATTTTATTTACGTGTTAGCGTTAAGATGTTGTGCACATACATGGTACAAAGGGCTGATCCCCCTGAGTACGAGAAGCAAGGTCCATATAGTCTTACGACTGTTAAAGGTTTAAAGTAAAAATACTTGATAACCTGGGACATAGTTCGTGGTCTTAAGACCCTCAGACGTTCTTTTGAATCTTGTCTTACATTATTGACTCAAAAGCTAAATCTTCGATTATTCAATATCCATTAATTATTTCGCATGTTATTATTACTGTTGTTGTTATACTTGCTGGGCAATCATTGCTCACCCTTGCATAATAACATTGCAGCTAAGGTTGAAAGAACTGACGAGCCATCTACTAGTAAGGGTAAAGGAAAAGCAAACAAGTGATGAAGACTTATTGTACTTATTTTAATGATGTTATGTAATAGACTTAATTTATGTTTCCGCACTGATGTTATGTTAAGGTTAGATGACCTGGGATTTATTTATGAATGATGTTGTAACCCTTAATGGTAGATTTCTATTTCCATTAATAGTATTTCCATTATGAATGAATGGGTAGTTAGATGTGATGTGATGTATATGGATAGTGAACACCAAATCCTGAGGAAACGTAGTACTCGGATTTGGGGGTGTCACATACTCAGAATTCAGATTACACAGAAATAACACTATATTTTGTAGTTTTCTACTACTGATTTTTTTTCCTTTGTCATGGAAATCATATAGGGACAGTATCTGTAATGCTTGCTTGTTTTCTACTAGTTTGTCACTCTTTGGAAGATTTACACAAGGTTTGGTGGATTCTTATTATATTCCATACTTATGATGCACATATAATGATTGCAAACTATTCAGTCTATTCCTTACGTGTAATTTTCAGATTGGGGTTCTTTTCAGAGGTGTGTCACCAGATGTTCTAATATTTGTTAGGACAGGGCATTTGTAGGTTGGTGTTGTCATGCTATTAATTGTGGGAATTTTGTGTATTGATATTTATATTAAATTATTTTAATGTGTACGGACATATATTTACCTCTTGTAATAATGAAGACATGCAACTAGAAACATATTATGGACAATTATAATTTATATTCTTGTTGCGTTGTAGCTAGTGGACTTCATGTTTAGGAAGAAATTGTCCGTGAAAAGAGCATTTACCATATGTGGGATGGCAGACTCTTTAGCTCCATAAATAGTCCAAGGGATAGGAATAGTCATCATTATCTATAAATGTGTGAGTGAATGATTGTTGATTGTAAAGATGATAAATGATTATGTATTGGATGATTTTATTTAGTTAATAATATTTGAGTTCTTTTTCTCGGTATTTCGATCATAATTTGTCAAGGGATTATTGAGTTACGATTTATTTTGTTTGTAAAATAATTTCGACATAACATTTATATCGTTACAAATCATAACAATTTTTGTTGCATATATAAAACAAATGGCAACGTATAGTTTCGTTGGTAATCGACAACAACTTTTGTTGCTCTTGAAACATAATTAGCATCGAACACTATTGTTGCTAATTGATCATAATTATTCATAACAAAACCAATGACAATGAAAAATTGCGTTGCAAATTAATATATGCTTAATTTATTTTGTACATTTAGCAACGAACATCGTTACCAAAAAGTATACAATTAACAACGAAAACCAACTAAGGCAATAATTTTCATACAGTTCAGCAATGGCAAACATCATTGGCAAATGTGTATCAAGTGTAACGAATTTCATCTTCGTTGGCAAAAAAAAAAATTCTTTTCGTTGCCAATTAGGCGGATTTTGCAACGAAAGTTATTTTTTAATAACAATTTCTTAATAAATTTGCTACGAAACATTTCGTTGCTAAATAATCAATGATTTTTAACGAAAACAAACTTTCGTAGCGAAAGATCTCACTTTCGGCAATGAAAAAAAAAATTCGTTGCTAGACAATTAGCAACGCTCATTGCGCAACGAAAGGTCCAACGGCTGAAAAATTGTTGCAAATGGGCTTTGGCAACGAAATTTTGCACCTTTAGCAACGAAAACTGTATGTTGCAAAATCACCATTTTTTTGTAGTGGCCTATTCTACTATCCTGAATTGAATTGACCAAGTTATGCTTTAATAATCATATACATATACCATATATTAAGCACAAAACCAAGTCTCACATGGGCTAAAAGATTTCCCATCTGACCGAAGCAATAACTAGTCATAATCATAAATTATATAATTGGAATTACCTTATACACAACCTCCTATTCCTTCCGCAACAAACTTCCTGATATTCCACTGTTCTTAGCCGTCGCTAGCTTCCTCTCTTTTCTTCAGTTAGTTCGTAACAAATGTATGAGATAAAAATTAGGTTTTAGTTGTTTATTAATTAATTAATATATTTTAATAATTCTCTTAATTTTAATAAAGTGTAAAATTACACAATATAATTTAGACCCAATTAATTTAAAGGCCCAAATTAATGTAATCACTTAATTATTATAGTCCACATAAATTAAATATAACGTTTGACCCAAACATGAGAAAAGCCCAATTAAATATTTTAAAGCTTACTTACATAAATTATTTATTTATTTACCGGATATTACATCACCTCCCCCTTAAAAAGGATTCCGTTCTCGTAATCAAAAGAATGGAACATGCCTAATTTTCAAGGAGATGCGGATGCTTGAATAGACTCTTCTATCTCCCAAGTAACTTCCCGCTCTGAATGGTTCCTCTACAAAACCTTAACAAACGGAATGATCTTCCTCCTCATAATCCGCTCTTGACAATCCAAAATTGCCTGGTTTGCTCCTCACAAGTAAGATCACCCCGAATCTTATCAAACGGATATTGCACCACATGCAACGAATGATAATGGTAACTCCTTAACACCGACACATGGAACACATTATGTACATGAGCTAGTTGTGGAGGCAAAGCTAACCGATATATAACCTCACCTACTCTCTCCAAAACTTTAAATGGGCCAATATAACGCGGACTAAGTTTTCCCTTCAACCCAAATCGTCGAATGCCCTTCCAAGGAATTTTTTAAAAAAATACATGTTTACCAGGTTCAAACTCTAAAGTCCTCTTATGCTTATCAGCATAACTCTTCTGCCGTGATCGAGCCGACCTCAATTTCTCCTTAGCCACTGCTACCTTCTCCGTAGTGATTTGAACTAACTAAGACCCTTCTATGGCCTTCTCACCAACCTCATCCCAACACGTTGGTGTCCGACACTTCATACCATACAACGCCTCAAACGGAGCCATTCCAATACTTACATGCCAACTGCTATTGTAAGCAAACTCAACTAGACTCAAGTAATCATCCCAATTACCCGACCATTCAAGTGCACAAGACCTCAACATATCCTCCAATGTCTGAATAGTCCGCTTGGATTACCCATCTGTTTACGAATGGAAAGAAGTACTAAAGTTGAGCCGAGTGCCCCAAGCTCGTTGAAACCTTTTCCAGAACCTTGAAGTGAACTGTGGGTCCCAATCTGAAATAATAGTCACCGGAGTACCATGAAGTCTAACAATCTCCTGCTGAAAGATCTGCGCCAACCTATCCACCAAGTAACCCTCATGGATATCCAAGAAGTGTGTCGATTTGGTTAACCGGTCTACTACAACCCAAATGGCATCATTCTTCCTAAAAGTCTTTGGCAAACCAGTCACAAAATCCATCGTGATATCCTCCCACTTCCAAAATAGAATGTCTAACTATTGCAACAAACCACTAGCTCGTTGATGTTCTATCTTCACTTGTTGACAAGTGAAGGACGTCCCTACATATTCAGCCATGTCTCGTTTTATCCCATTCCACCAAAAATTCTTCTTCAAATCCCTGTACATCTTTGTAGAACCTAGATGAATAGAAAATGGTGAACTATGAGTCTCAGCTAACACAGCCTCTCGAATGATAGGATATGACAGTACACACAACCGCTCACCCAACCAAATCACACCATGGTCATCAATACGAAACTCGGGCTGCTTGCCCTCCTCTAGATTCTGTGTCATACCCCACAACTCCCCATCTTCCTTTTGAGTTTCTTTAACCTGTGAGATAAGAGATGGCTCCACTCTCATACCTGCCAAATGCCCATTTGAACCTTGCACATACAACTCCAACTCTAGCCGCTCCATATCCGAAATAAGTTAAGGTTGTGTAATAAGGGCTGCTACACTCCCTGAACTCTTTCGGCTAAGAGCATCTGCAATTACATTCGTCTTCCCGAGTGATACTGAATTCTCGCATCATAATCTTTTAGAAGCTCCAACCAACACATCTGCCTCATGTTGAGCTCCTTTTAAGTAAAAATATATTTAAGACTTTTGTGATCATTGAAGATATCACAAGTCTCTCCATACAAATAGTACTTCCAAAGTTTTAGAGCAAAAATTACTGCTGCCAACTCCAAATCATAAGAAGCATAAGCAATCACCTTACCGTGTTGCATCAAACATACCCCAAACCCTTCTTAGAAGCATCACTATAAATCTGGTAATCTCTTGTCCCCGACGGCAATGTAAGTATATGAGCTGTCACAAGCCATTTCTTCAACTCCTTGAAACTTTTCTCATGCTCCGTATTCCACACAAACTTGGTGCCCTTTTCTCATTAATTGAGTCAATGGCAAGGCAAGCAAAGAGAACCCTTCCACAAATCGCTTATAATACCCTGCCAAACCCAAGAAACTCTTAACCTCCGTCACCGTAGTAGGTCTCGGCCATTTAGTGATAGCCTCAACCTTTGCAGGGTCTACCTTAATGCCTTCAGCAGACACAACGTGACCCAAGAATGTAATCTACTCCAACCAAAACTCGCATTTAGAGAATTTAGCATACAATTTCTCTTTCTGTAAAATCCTCAACACTGTGCGAAGATGCTCCTCATGCTCTTCCCTAGACTTGGAGTAAACCAAAATGTCATCAATAAAGATAATAACAAATTGGTCTAAGTACTCCTTGAACACCCGATTCATTAAATCCATAAACACCGCTGGAGCGTTAGTCAACTTGAATGGCATCACCAGAAACTCGTAATGCTCATAGCGAGTGCAAAAAGCTGTCTTAGAGATATCCTCATCTCTCACCCTCAACTGATGATAACTCGACCTCAAGTATATCTTTGAAAAATACTTCGCCCCCTGAAGTTGCTCAAACAAGTCATCAATCATCGGCAATAAATACCGATTCCTGATAGTAATCTTGTTCAACTCCCTCTAGTCTATGCACAACCTTATAGACCCATCTTTCTTCTTCACAAATAAAATCGGAGCACCCCACGGCGAGACACTCGGTCGAATCACACCACGATCTAACAATTCTTGCAACTGCTCTTTCAACTCCTACAACTCTAATGGTGCCATCCGATACGACGCCTTAGATATAGGCTCCGCACCAGGAACAAGCTCGATAGTAAACTCAACTTCCCGCTGTGGTGGCAATCCTGACAATTCCTCAGGAAACACATCGGGAAAGTAACGAACAACTGGAACATCTTTAGTATGAGACTCACCCATAGAGGTATCCTTCATAAATGCCAAATACCCCTCACAACTTTTTGCCACCAACTTCCTAGCCTTCAAAGCTGAAATCAACTTCACCACCTTAGTCGGCTGTGAACTCTAAAATACGAACCCTGGAGACTTCACATCTCCAAATATAATTTTTTTTGCCTGGCAATCAATAGTGGCCTGGTGCTTATCTAACTAGTCCATCCCAAGAATCATATCAAAATCGTGCATACACATTGGAAGAAGATTAGCCCTACAAATTTTATCTCCAAAACTGATCGGACACCTTCGTTATAAATCATAAATAACAATAGAAGTCTCCATCGGGATAACAATTGATATAATAGAATCTAAGGACTGAGATGGCACACCAAAGTGCCAAACAAAAAACTGAGCAACCACTGAATGAGTAGAACCCGTATCAAATAAAATAGAAGCCTCACGACTGCTAACTAAAAGAGTACTAGAAACAGTACCTGGCGCACCTATCGCCTGGTTATAAGTCAAGACAAACACCCGACCACCCTGACGCTGACCTTCATTGCCACCATTATCACCTCCTCCACTATTACCACGTGGCCCGGTATAATCTCTAGCAATATGACTCATCTGCTCGCACAAAAAGCATGCACCGGTAACTCTATGACACTGGCTCCTCGGATGATTAGCCCCACAAGTAGCGCAAGGAATTATCGGAATAAGATTAAGGTTACCCCCACCAGCTGGTCCCGAATAACGACTCTGATTTTGCCCTTGCTGACGATTCTGCCATTGCTAGCGATTTTGACCTTACTGAGGCAACTGAAGCTAACGATTCTACCTCGGCTGAGGCAACTACTGATAACATCTGTTCTAATTCTAGCCATGCTATTACCACCATTATCACTCCCTCTAGCTTATAAGTAACCAGCAACACCTTTTAGTTTTTCGAGTACCCCAACAAATCAAAGATATTATCTAAATGAACAATTCAATTCTCTACATCAATTGGACATAAAACTGAACTGAATGAATTGGGTTTTTATTTTTGAAATATTTCTAACCACACATACATCGAAACCACAGGTTGATCAACACCATCTACATTCCCTTCCTCTTCATTTGCTTGTGGACCATTATTTCTTGGGTTCCCCTAATCAGAAATCTATGGTAGCAACTGCATCGCCTGTACGAATTGTGCCACCAATTATGGCAAAGCCTGATTAACCACCTGATTCACCAAGTCAGCCAATTGAGCATTAGTCTGATTATTAGGTTGCTCATTGGGCCGGTCCTCACCTCTACCACCATTGTTACCTCGCCTCCCACCAACTCTAGTGGATCTACGAGCCATCTAAGAAAGAATAAACGGATAAAAGCAAAACAAATTAGAGACAGATTCGAAAATAGCTGAGGTGATAGTTGAACATAAATTCAAACGGAATAAAAACCTAACCCAAAAGTCTACCCATAACTCACAGGTCAAACCTAAATAGGTTTTCTACAAGAAAGAACCTAAGCTCTGATACCAACTCTGTAACACCCTCTTTTCGAAATAGAAAGTGATGTTACTCACAAAACACAAAATAACTGATGATATTATAACAAGGCTCTAAATGACATTAAAATAATCCTTAAAACCAATAAACCTCACATGATAAAGTACAATAAATGTCAAACCGGCTCAATCCATAAACTAAAATATTTAATACCACTCCAAATAAACTAATGTATCATAACTTAAACAAAATATCTAAACCATTTGGAAAGTAGGGAACTCTCATCACACTTGCCCTTGATCCCCTTGATTACCTACCGGAAGAAAAACACAGCATGAGCCAAATGCCCAGTACGGATATAGAGTACAAAAATAATGAAACGAAATAACTAACTCAAATAAATGAACCGAACTGAAATGAACAAAACTAATATAATAAAATAATAGGCTGAACCAAATAGCTGGGTATTATTTTATACCGAGCTTAGAACAAAACAGAAATATATCTTGCCACACAGGCAAGTCAAATAATGCCACGTAAGTAATCAAAATAATGCCACACAGGCAAGTTACACACATTGGACCGCGAATCCAAATGCATGTAAAATCGGAAGGCGTGGTTGGCACAAACATCACCAATCTGCGGAACAAAACAGAATAAAAAACTAGGGTCGACCCATACGCCTCCCATAACAAATCACCAAATGGCCAACTGCCATCGGAGCACAAAACGGAGACGCCGTGGACTGATCACACCGCCACGGAAGGTGTCATGCCTCGGTGCCAAGAGGACATGCCTATGGTACCCCCACAGGTGGTTATAACTCAAGTATACCCTACGGTATATTCTAATAAGGATATCATGCTACAACACATGCGACGCAATATCAACACAAAGGGGTTCTAATATGTACATGTTAAACTGAAACGAATTATCAACACAAAGTCTCCAAAATATATTACATGTACATTTCTACAAAGATCGAAATAAATACTAACATGATACACTAAATCAAAGAGTACAAATATGAGTTCCAAATATCAACGCCAAAGTGAAACCATCATAATAAATTTGACAAAGAATAATCATGAGGCAATACTAACTTCCTAAACGAATAGTGAAACGAACAAATCAAATTAAAAGAATTATTGCTGAAGGAGTACGGAATCCGTACCTAGATTAAGCAATATAATATCCGAAATTTTTATTCCAAATTCGACTCGTTAAACTCCTTCCGTTCAAACTAATTAAACAAAATGATAATAATAAATGTAAGTGCATTTATAAAAATATTCTTTCTAGTTATTTTTAACCCTTTTACAAACACATTTATTATTATTATTATTATTATTATTATTATTATTATTATTATTATAGCACGCTGTATATCTTGCAAACATTAATAATACTGATTATATAAAATTTTTACCTAGCTACCGTCCGTTCCAGTCACACATATAAACTGAAGTTAATAATTTAACCTCCATTGTAGTATACTGTATTAATATAGTTTTACTTTATAATTAGAACATGGTCAAAACTTAGGTATACATGTATGATTTTACCCGGCATGAATTAGTATAGTAGTATCCATTTTAACTATTAGAAAAATTAAGAAATCATTACACCTACATGGCCTATTCTACTATCCTGAATTGAATTGACCAAGCTATGCTTTAATAATCATATACATATACCATATATTAAGGACAAAAACCAAGTCTCACATGGGCTAAAAGATTTCCCATCTAACCGAAGCAATAACTAGTCATACTCATGAATTATATAATTGGAATTACCTTATACACAACCTCCTATTCCTTTCGCAACAAATTTCCTGATATTCCACTGTTCTTAGCCGCCGCTAGCGTCCTCTCTTTTCTTCGGTTAGTTCGTAACAAATGTATGAGAGGAAAATTAGGTTTTAGTTGTTAATTTATTAATATATTTTATTAATTCTCTTAATTTTAATAAGATGTAAAATTACACAATATAATTTAGACCCAATTAATTTAAAGGCCCAAATTAATGTAATCACTTAATTATTATAGTCCACATAAATTAAATACAATGTTTGACCCAAACATGAGAAAAGCCTAATTAAATATTTTAAAACTTACTTACATATCTTATTTATTTATTTATTTATTTATTTACAGGGTATTACATAGTTGGTATTTGGTAGCTCACCCAAAAAAAAATACCTGGCTCCGCACTTGGTTGGGTCCATATACTCGCAAATTGGTTGACGGATTATCTCTATCGCTAATGGGATTTATATGCCGATAATGAGATGTGATTCGGCGCTCGAGATTAAAAAAAATGGCTTGACAAAGTAATGGTATAGGCGACCATGGATCGTTTCGTCGAGAATAAAGGTCCAAATAGGGACGACTCTTTCATTTAGTTTTTGAAATCAATTAATATATATTTTACTGTTACTTTATAATTGTTATAATTGTTTGTATTAAATATTAAATTATTTTATATTAATTTTATAAATTAATTTTAAAAAGTTAAAAAATTATATAATTTTAAAAGAAGTAATTAATTTAAATCATATTGCACGTGCCCCCTTGGCGCTTGCCCATACATACAAGCCTTCACAGGGCTCAACTAGGCTTTAAGGCGCTTAGACGTGTAATATATGAGTCGTATATATGTCAAATCTTAATATTAAAATGATATTTTAATAAAAATTATGTATTATACTACATAAAATTACCATATATATTATAAATTAATTAATTCTTAGTGTACCATAAAATTTGTAGTTAAAATTGAAAAGTAAATAAAATAATACTGTTTTTGAGACCAAGAAAGTGCTATAACATGTCCTTGGTTCATGCACAAGTTCAGATTCGGATTTAGATTTTGAGAAGTTGATCATAAGTTTAATTGTATTTGTGTAGTCAAAGTTATATTGTATTCTAAGGTTATTTAATATTATTAAAATTCAATACAATTATATATATATATATAGCAAAGATCAAGAACAGAACTCTTAAAGAGCATAACTAGCAGAACTACATTTAGCGACGGACAGACGACGGTTTTGTCCGCCCTATATATATATATATATATATATATATATATATATATATATATATATATATATATATATGATGTGTCACCGGAGGATCCAAGCAAGTAGCTACTGAGCAACAGTTGACAGTAATGCCTTGGCAACAAAACTGCAACCGACAGAAGTTAAGAGAATGACTTTATTGACTTCTTTATTTGGCTAATTGAAGTATTATTCGACCGGCCAATCAGGTATTAACATGTGGTTAAGACTAAAATTCTGTAATTAAATTTGATTTTCAAAGATATTAATAGTGGAATTTGTATTTAATTATAAAATTATATTGTATTTTTCAAATTAGAGATTCAAAAAATAAAAAGGTATAATTTTGTAATTGTTAGGATATAAGAGGCTTCTTCGGTCCAGATAAACCCCTAGGGCCTCCAGCGCAAGAGCCCTCCATGGCACAAGGCAAACTTCAAATATAATTGAAGTTGATTAGAATGAAAAAACATTATAAAATGACTGTTTAAAACTATTGTTTTACATTATCGAGTAACAATATGCAATATGGCAGCTGGTAAATGAATTAGAATAAGTTCAAGAAATTTAAATTATATTAACACATGCACCATGCAATTAACCTTTACTACCATAAAACTTAATTACGTACTTACATTAGTTACATATGATAATAATAATAATAATAACAATAATGTTAATAAAAATCGTATGTTAATATTAATAATAATAATATTAATATTATTATTAGTATTAATATTAGCATTATTGTTATTATTATTATTATTATTATCATATGTTAATATTATTAATAATAATAATATTAATATTATTATTAATATTAACATACGATTTTTAAAAGTGATTTTTATATTAATATTAATAATTAACAATATTAATAATGTGATTTTTATATTAATATTAATGATTAACAATATTAATAATGTAATTTTTATATTAATATTAGTTAAACAAAAAAATGTATCAAGTGGGACAACAAAGTGGGACAAAAGTTGGCAAAACAAAAGAAGACTCCAGCCGCTACAACATGTAGCGGCAAGGAGGAATAAATATTATTATTATATATATATGATGTGATGTTAATATATTATTATATTAGAAATCTGGTGGCATTTTAGTAATTTGGCAGTGTCGCTACATGTTGTAGCGGCTGACCTTTTTTTTTTTTTTTTTTTATCTCAGCCATTAATTTATTTGATCAACGGATGATAGCTTGGTTGCTGGAATAGTGTCCGTGGCAACCGGTTGCCACGGATTAGGACCCATATATATATATATATATATATATATATATATATATATATATATATATATATATATATATATAGTAACTTCATACACTAATCCAAGTATGTTATTATAAACACATATGGGATAGATACATGGATGTTTTGTATATGATTATTCCTAGTCTAGGCCTTTCAACTAAGATAGGGCCTCATTTTATTTTTCCCATTGCTTTTAGTTTCTTCGATAGGCGTCAAGGCAGCAACTTTCCCTTCGCCATATTGAAAGTCATATATATTTTCAATGTCCTCCTCCTTTATCACCCCCTCCGCCGCCGCCACCACCACCTCCGCCTCCCTTGTGGTCTCCTCCTCCTTGGTGACCGCTGCCATCTCCTCCTCCTTGGTGACCACTGCCATCTCCACCCTTGCCACCTCCTTGGTGATCGCCGCCATCTCCTCCCTTGCCACCTCCATGGTGATCGCCATCTCCTCCCTTGCCACCTCCTTGGGAACCACCGTGACCACCTCCCCAGCCGCTTCCGCTTCCGCCGCCACCTCCACCTCCACCTCCGCCGCCTCCGCCTCCGCCTCCGCCGCCTCCACCACCTCCGTTATGACCGCCTCCGCCGCCTCCTCCACCTCCTCCGCCGCCTCCACCCCATCCGCCTCCTGATCGTCCCTTACCGCTGCCTTTAGCACCACCATCATGGCTCTCTACTGCAGTTGCATCCGCTGCAAATAAACAAACAATATAAAACTTATAACATTCTAATGATCTGTATTAATTAATTAATTATTTAATTAATTAATTTGTGTGTGTGTATATATATATTGAAAAGGTAAAATTCTTTTTTCTACATGAAATTAAGGAGTCTCACCTACAGAATGGCAGCACTGAAGGCATCCATAGCCTTTTGGGCTCCAACGACAACAGCCGCCTTGCCACGTGCAACGCTTTCCACCACCCCACTGTTGGTTAGGTTCCTTGGCTTCATCAACTGCATGCACGAGTTAATTATTAGACAAACCCTTAAATATTTATGTTGCAATATATATATATATATATATATATATATATTCATAATTGTAATACTATATGCAATTCAACTGTACTAATGTATATTCATAATTGTAATACTATATGCATATACTCCCTCGGTTAGGAAATATGAGTCTTATATTCGGCATTACGACACGCTTTAACATAAGTCATTTTAACTTATAATTTTTTTTCCCATAATAAGAAATGTTAGTTTTGAAAAAAGTTGGTCTATGAGCCTAATAAAAATCAACAAAGCAAATTTGGACCCTCATTTGCATAATAAGGGTATATAACTGAATCGACATTTTGATTCCCAATTAATTGAATAAGTATTAATATTAATTTTTTTTAGAGAAATGTGTAATTTATGTGTATTAATATGTTTCGTAATTATAATTCAGTACAAATTATCATGACTCTGTAACTAATATTTAACAATAATAACTTTAATGGCTTAATTAACATGCCTACAAAAAAATTAAAAATTAACAAAGCAAATTGGACAGTCATTTGCATAATGGGAGAATATATGACTTTATTTTATCATTATGTAACATAAAATTCCGGATCAACCTTATGGTAAATAAACTTGATTTCAGACAATCATGAAGAGAAACTGAAATATGAATTACTGGTTACATACTGTCTACATACTAATTGTCTGCCTGATAGCTATTTGTTTTTTTTTTTAAAAGAAACGGGAAATCATGGTTCATTGAAAAGTAAATTACTAATTGAATACCAAATGAATTAGCATACTAACGTTTTTCACTCGCCGCTTCAGATTTAAAGCTGTGAGCAGAATGGCAACACTCTAGGCATCCAATGCCATGATTGTTGTACCGACAACAGCCGCCTTGCCACTTGCAATTCTTTCCACCATTCTGCAGCTGGTTGATTTCCTTTCCTCCATCAACTGCACAACTCAATCGATCGAATCCTTAATAAAAATCATATATATATATATATATATATATATATATTCTATTTTTTGAAAAGCAATAGGATTTTCATTTCATTATAAAATCCATAAATATCCCTTAATATATAATATATATTCTTTTGCTAATTAAATCCTTAATATTTCAAATGTGCTTTTGGTTAAATTTGGTTTCCACCCTACGAGACCCCATCATGAGTAATACAAATATATATATATAAATATAAATCCAATATAACATAGAAATAGGTCATAAGAATAGTTTGTTGTAATAGTAATAAATACCATAGTTATATATTCTGTTTACCATCATGTACAGAAATTTAGCGAAGGAGCCCTGGTTACAGAAAATAATCGTATACTATAACATGTGATCTTGATAGTAAGAATATAATTATCATAATTGTACGTGTACATAATTAAGACTTGGGGTATCAAGAGATCATGTCTAAGACGAGGGGATGCACGTACCATGTACCGGGAAAAAAAGACAAAGAGGGCGTTAGAAAGTTTATGAAGGGATTTAATACATGTATGCTATCATAAGTTTACATATTCGAGAACCAAAATTAAAATACCTCTTGAAGCGTATTAAATCTTTTGGTGCGGAAGATCTCGAACCAGTCCACGAACCAATCTACGAACCAGCGGCGTCTCCGAATTACAATCTTGTCAGATGAAAACGGAGCTTGATTCCACGATCCGTTCAACTAGATTTTTATCGAATATTTTGGGAGCTCTATATTTTGCAGTGTGCTATTGCTTCATGCAATATTCTCTCTCTATTCTTTTTCTTTTTAATCTGATCAATTCTCTTCTCCTTCCGTAAGAGAAGTGCTGCATATAATGAAGAGAGAGAGAGAGGGATGCATTTGGAGTGGAGTCACATGATGCAACAGCAAAATCCATTAATCATGCACTTATTTCCAAATGATGGAGGAGACATACTTTAACATGTTACACATGCAAGGAGACCCACACATGGGTGTCAATGTCCAACATCTCCCACTCGCACCATGGCGGGGACGACGTAATCCTCACATCTGCAAAAATTAGCTCAAACCAAAAATCGTAAATCTTCAGTTGCCGGACCGTGCGACCGCTGAGTTCACCTGCAATGCGGGGGGAGCTCTATATTCAAACCCGTTAAGGCCAAAATAGAGACATCTACCCTTTTAAAGAAAACAGTGTGGGAGCTCTCACGCCAAACTCAATTAGTTCACGTAGATGCTACAACCCATAAACTCAGAGTACTCCAGACACATTTGATTTTCACAAGGTCAAGCATCTCTAATCCCTCAGAGAGCCATACTTAACCACCTTTGGGCCCATGTCCATTTCGTATCTTACTTATTACTATATCGCTATCAAAGCGCCATAGTTGTCGACAATAAGTGCAGAACGAGGTGAAATCAAATTGTCTTCCCTTTGCCCTAATACTACTCAGATATGAATCAACTGCTTTCCCAGAATCGGTCCTTATTGTCTCATCAATCCTGACCGTAGGAATCGAAACCAAAGTAGCAACATCAATCCATCTCTTTGTAGTAAAGTCAAAGATCACAAAGAGCACTAGATGTAGGACTAACAATCCTGTCCTACTGGACTCACATGGTGAGGAAACAGGGATTCATTCTCTCACCTCCATTGCTTGATCGCTTAGCTCATGTAACCCTCTCACAACATACTATTCTATAGCTTTGTTGTGCGGACCTTAGTCTAGTCACTCCCAGAGTGGCTAACCCGAACATTTTAAATTGCTCGCTTATCAAAGCGCCACATTTAAAATTTCGTGTCCGGTTATCACGTTACGACAGACAATCTCATCTACATGAGCATATGTCTTCTAGTCATGCCGTACGGATCTTAGTTCAGTCGCTCTACAAGCGCCTAACTCGAAATTCCAGATTGCTCGCTTTCCCAAGCGCCAACTCTGAACTTCGCATCCGGCTATCAGTACAGGTTTATATAGATGGTGGGACATCTTATATTTGGTTAACTAAATTAACCTCATCTTGGCACATGCCAAGGCGACATTATGTTCATATTGCTCGCTACTAAGCGCCAATTGATTGCTTATCCAAAGCATCAATAGCTCGCTACTCAAAGCGCCAATTAATTGAACTGTCTCAACCTTGCTCGCTACTCAAAGCGCCAAGGGTGATTGCTCGTGTGAGTGAGCCAATCAACCTGTTGACATATATTTAGTGTGTGCATATTCAATATGCATAATAACTGTTGTGTGAAACTAATAATATTTATCATGTGCGCTATTACAATCATAAGTGGGAACAAATGAATCTCGCATATATGATAAATGTCTCAAAACAATAGTAAATATCTCAAATACAAGTCATACAATGAGTGATATACCAGTAACAAAGAAAGTACATCAAACCCTACGAAGTCCTAACGAACTAACATGCCTGCAAAAAGCATCTTTCGGAATAGGCTTCGTCAAGGGATCCGCTACCATAAGGTCAGTGGGCATGTACTTCAATATCACCTCATTATTTGCTATATTCTCTCTAATAAAGTTCATCCTCAAGTCAATGTGCTTTGTTCTACCGTGATACTTAGGGTCCTTAGTGTAATCTAGGGCCGCTGTGCTATCACAGAAAACAGTAACGGGGTTCGAAGCATTAGGGATGACTCCAAGATCCTCGAAGAATCTCCTCAGCCACATAGCTTCCTGAACAGCTGACGTACATGCTACAAACTCTGACTCCATTGTCGAAAGAGCAACGCAAGTCTGTTTCTTGCTACACCAAGTGATGGCGCCCACCATGTAGCAAGAAATGCATATCCTGAGGTCGACTTGCGTATTCCCTGGTTACCTCCCCAACTGGCATCGGAGTAAACCAATCAATCGCAGGTCCCGGTCCTCCATAGCATAACATGTAGTCCAAAGTACCCTTCAAATATCGCAAGATTCTTTTGATTGCCTTCCAATGAGCAATTCCAGGGTTTGACTGATAACGACCGAGATAACCAACCGCATATGCTATATCAGGCCGAGTACACACAACTGCATACATTAGCTTTCCTATAGCATTGGCATACGGGTAATGGGACATCTTCTTAATTTCTTCGGGAGAAGTAGGGCATTGTTCGGGTCCAATGGCGTCGCTTTTAGCGATAGGAGTGTCTATGGGTTTGCAGTTGCTCATCTGGAATTGCTCCAGAACTTTCTTAAGGTAAGTCTCTTGAGACAAACCAAGAAGCTTTCTTGAGCGATCTCTATAGATCTTAACTCCAAGAACATAAGCTGCTTCTCCCATGTCATTCATCTCAAAATTAGAGGACAACCACCCTTTGGTAGCGACAATTATCTCCTTATCGTTCCCAACTAATAGAATGTCGTCAACATACATCGATAGGATAAGGAATTTATCTTTGGACCGTTTGATATACACACAATGGTCTTCCTCGATCATCGTAAACCCATCACTAATGACGGCTCGATGGAATCTTAGATACCATTGTCTGGAAGCCTGTTTCAAACCATAGATAGAACGTTTGAGCTTGCATACTTTGCGCTCTTGTCCTTCCACAATGAAACCCTCTGGTTGATCCATGTATATTTCCTCAGCTAAATCTCCATTGAGAAAAGCTGTCTTCACGTCCATTTGATACAACTCTAAATCCAAATGTGCGACAATTGCTAAAATAAGGCGAATTGAAGCAAACCTTACAACTGGTGAGAAGGTTTCCTCATAATCAATTCCCTCTTGTTGGGTGTAGCCCTTGGCTACAAGACGAGCTTTGTACCTTTCAATGGAACCATCCGCCTTGCGTTTGACTTTAAGAACCCATTTGTTTCCCAATAGCCTTTCGCCCTGGTGGAAGGTCAACCAAATCCCAGACTTGATTAGTCCTCATGGACTCCATTTCATCTTCCATTGCAATCATCCATTTATCGCTGACAACAGATGATAGAGCATCTCGATAAGATCGAGGTTCCTCCTCTTCCCGTGTATCAGCCACAAAAGCATTCCCCTCAATCTCAAAGAGACGACGTGGAATGTTACCTCTTTGACTTCTACGTATTTGAGGAACAAGAGACTCCTCATTCGATGGAAAAGAACTACTCGAAGGTATGTCACTCCCACTATCTACAGGAGCTTGAGGAATATCCTCTTCGGTCTCTACTGTACGATTTGGGGTGCCTAAATCTTCCTCCATCTCATAAAGGTTCATCTCCTTGCTCACATCACCTCTGTTAGGGAAATCCATCTCAAGGAAATCTGCATCTCGTGACTCTATCTCGGATATAGTCCCATCAGGCTGCTCTCCAACAAACACATAGCCTTTGGAGTGTTCAGGATATCTCACAAAGATACACTTCTTACCCCTCGGGCCCAACTTCCCATGTTGATGAGAAGTGTTGTGTACAAAAGCTGCTGATCCCCATGGCCGCATATGGCCCAATTCGGGCTTTCTGCCGGTCCACATTTCATATGGGGTGGACTGTACTGATTTTGAAGGCACACGATTAAGTATATACGTCGCAGTCAACAATGCATCACCCCAATAAGAGATAGGCAAATTTGCTTGCGCCATCATAGATCTAACCATGTCTAATAATGTCCGGTTCCTCCTCTCCGCCACACCCATTTTGTTTGCGGAGTTCTAGGGATTGTCAGTTGCCTGATTATCCCTCTTTCTTCACATAGTGCTTTAAACTGATCAGATAGATACTCGCGGCCTCGGTCAGTTCTTAGTGCCTTAACACTTTTGTCTAACTGTTTCTCAACCTCAATCAAATAACGTCTAAAGCATTCTAATGCCTCAGACTTATGAGAGATCAAGAAAGTGTACCCGAAGCGCGTATAGTCATCTATCATTGTGAGAAAATAGGAAACGTCCATGCCTTTCTTTCACATTCATAGGGCCACAGATGTCTGAATGAATGAGTTGCAAAGGTGTTTCTGCCCTAGTAGCTTTACCAAATGGTTTTCTAGTTGATTTACCTGCTAAACAATGTTCACATGTGGGTAGATTGACCTTAGCGAGTGGGCCTAACAGACCTGCTCGAGCTAACCTAGCCATTCTATCCTGTCCAATATGGCCTAATCTAGCATGCCATTAAATTGAACTATCATGATCATTTTCAACAAGTAATGAATAAGAATCATCACTATTAATACTAGAATCAATAGTATTCAACACCATAAAACCATTTGATACAAAACCATATCCAACAATATTCGTCCCAAATGAAATTATTACAGAATTATTCTCAAACATAACAGAATATCCCAAACGTAGTACTGATAATACAGAAAATAAATTCTGCCGGACATCCGGCGCATAAAGTACATCACACAGGGTCAATGCTGAGCATCCTCGCATTTCCAGTTTGTAAGTGCCAGTGCCTAGCACGTCCACACTGGTATCGTTCCCCATGTATACTTTTCTGCCAGCCGGAATGCGGCGATATTCCACAAATCCACTTCGATCTCTAGCTATGTGGTCCGTTGCTCCGGAGTCTTCTTCGGCTCAGTGCATTCACGAGCGAAGTGTCCCGCCTTGCCACAGTTGTAGCATGCCATCTTGGCCTTGTCCTTCTTATCAGAACCTTGTTCGTCCCTTTTCCGTTTACCGACACCTCCACTCGCAGCCCCTTTAGGCGCAGTGGGATTACCAATCTCTATTTGTTGAGCCTTTAGGCGTTCAACTTCTAGTCGTTTAGTCCTCAACCGCTCAACCTCCAGCTGCTCAGCTTCTAAGCGCTCAAGGTAATGAAAAATATCTTCCAAAGATTTAATGTTTTCATTTTGAGCTATGTTAATCTTGAGATTATTCCAATAGTCGGGAAATGAGCGTATCACTGCTCGAATTTGCTGTTCATCTGACAAAGGGTTGCCAACAGCTCTTAACGTTTCAATCATATTCGACATGACCTGAAGATGTTCTCTAAAGGTATGTTCAGCTATCTTGTTATAACTGTTGAATTTTGTAGTTAAGAGTTGCAACCTAGCCATGTCCATTTTCTTTTGGGAAAAGAAAAAGAGGAGAATCTTATTAGAGATATTCTATTAGTTCACCACAGTATATAAAAAACATCTTTGCCGCATGATCTAAATTAACATAAAAATAATGTGACATAAATATAGAAGGGAGACTTTGCCAGGCTTTGGAATCACAATCCACATAAACGCCCAATTATTTAAATTTAATTTTTTTTCAAGCGCATTAGACGTGTAATTTAGAGAATAATTTAATTAAATTACTACCATCTAAATTACTCCCACTAGGAATAAGTGTACATGTGTATATATAGCAAGACAATTTAATTCCATGCACCAACAATTAATATTCCAAAAATATTAACAAAAGGAATCAAATTATAGGCTATATTAATCAATTAATATACCAAGTATGCTATAAACACATGAGAAAACTTCCAAAAAATTTCTAACAGTATATTATCACAATAAAACATTACTGTAATTTTTCTGGAATTTTCTGATAATTATGCTAATTATTACAATTAATAAACCATAGCATAATACAATTGGAAATTACCAAAAACATCCAATTATAATAATATTCCAAAACTTTTAATGGAAATATTAACAATAACCCATAAATAAATTTCTGTAATTTTTTCAGAATTTTCGGACAATTAAAACTATTTTATAATGAATTTTCATTAATAAAACAATTAAAGAAATCAATTTCTGAAAATAAAAACAAAATTTAAAAATAATTTCCGGAAATGGGTCGGCGCGCGGGTCAGGATCCGGACGGTCCGGAT
Organism: Aralia elata; assembly: GCA_034770075.1. Taxonomy (NCBI): domain Eukaryota; kingdom Viridiplantae; phylum Streptophyta; class Magnoliopsida; order Apiales; family Araliaceae; genus Aralia; species Aralia elata. Next base: position 22,512,204 of record CM068377.1, on the reverse strand, counting down.
CTCGCGGGTTAAACAAACCGAAAAAAATCTCGCGGGTCAAAGTTGGGTGGGCCGGATCTTGGGTCGGGCAACGGGTCGGGCAGGACGGGCCAGAACCGCGCGGGCGCGTGAAGCCCACGTGCCATGCTTAAGCAGCAGCTGCGCCATGCGCGCGCGCGTGTGTGTCTGGCGGCGGTACTTAGCGCGTGTATCACACGCGCCGCCTTCCCGGCATTTTTTCGCGACCCCGCTTTTTCTGTCATGATCGAATGGATGATCTGAGGCTATTGGTATGCTCAAAACCCATTTTGGGAGCTTCCATATAGCGTGTGGGATGAACATGAATCTCACTGAGAGTGGGATTCCACTTCATCTTCAACCTCCAGCCATCCATTAATTACAGAAATGCCATTTGACGATCCAAACTTTGAAAAATCATATCTCTTTCAATATTTATCCGTTTAATGCGTATAATATGTCGTTGGAAAAGCTTACAACACGTACTACGCATACATATTAACAAAAAATATAAACGAACAAATATGCAGAAAGTTATGGTTACTCAAAGTGTTCGGGTAGATAATGTTTTCAAGCTTTTTAAACATTCATCAATGGAGCTTTATGTAAACTACATACATGGCATACATGTGATCGAAATACGCATGCTCTGATACCAATGAAGGGATTTAATACATGTATGCTATCATAAGTTTACATATTCGAGAACCAAAATTAAAATACCTCTTGAAGCGTATTAAATCTTTTGGTGCGGAAGATCTCGAACCAGTCCACGAACCAATCTACGAACCAGCGGCGTCTCCGAATTACAATCTTGTCAGATGAAAACGGAGCTTGATTCCACGATCCGTTCAACTAGATTTTTATCGAATATTTTGGGAGCTCTATATTTTGCAGTGTGCTATTGCTTCATGCAATATTCTCTCTCTATTCTTTTTCTTTTTAATCTGATCAATTCTCTTCTCCTTCCGTAAGAGAAGTGCTGCATATAATGAAGAGAGAGAGAGAGGGATGCATTTGGAGTGGAGTCACATGATGCACAGCAAAATCCATTAATCATGCACTTATTTCCAAATGATGGAGGAGACATACTTTAACATGTTACACATGCAAGGAGACCCACACATGGGTGTCAATGTCCAACAGTTTATATAGTAACTAGACAATTTTAGGTGATATATCATGGACAAATTCATGAAACTTAATACATTAACAAAATCTAAGATCGGATCACTTATAAATCTCCAAGCTCAAATACACATTAGTACTCTCGACTATCCTGTCGTAATAATCACTATAACTTAGACTTGTAGAAGTATGAGTCAATTCTAATAAAAGGTTAAAAAGTACATCAAAAAGTAAAGTATGATGCAGAAATATGTATAAACTAACTGATTTTCTCACCTTGAGATGTATCAGCTACAACAACCGAGAAAATGAGAAGAACAATAGCGAAAAGGAGACCGAGGAAAAGAAAAACCTTAGGCTTCATTTTTCTTAAGAGAAAGATTTTAAGAATTAGGATGGGAATGCTAGCTTTCGTCTACCTTGCCACTATTTATAGGGGTATCAAGAGCATTAAATGGGGTTTATATATATGATGCAACATTCAAAGTGTGTTATATTGAATATATTTTTGGATTTTAATGTGTGTTTCAAATTCATATATAATATGATTACGTTCGATCAATATATATTGTTTAAAGTTTTATATATTTACTCAAATCAAAAAGGATTTGGAATTGTAGCAAACTAGCATATGAATTTTGGACAGCTGTTAGTGAATTCCTAAATGGTCAAAATTATGAGAACCAAACAAAGGAAAAGGAATTCAAGCTGATCATATTATTGGCTTTTAGGTCAACATTTGCTATTGTGTTACAATCCTTTTGTGCGTTAGTTGTGATTGTTTTTCTGCGTCTGACATATTTAGTTTGAGCCGAGTAACGAATTAAAAGAATGTGTGGCTCATTTGGCCTTTATTTCTTCAAATCTAGAATGATAAAATTGTTTTTCAATTTTCTTATTGACTAAATAATATAAAAATCACTGACCAAAAAATTTAATACTTCCTCTGTTTTAAATTATAAGATTATTATAGACTTTTTAAAAGTCAATTTCAAACATTTTCAAACTCAAAATTGACATGAATTTAATAAGTTTAAATCAATACAATTATGAATATCATAAATTATCTAAAAAATAGTACTAGTTATAAAATTTATTATTTTCAAAACTTAAATGAATAATGTCAATTTTAAATTTGAAAATGTCATAAATTGACTTTTAGAAAGTCAATATTGAACTTATAATTCGGAACGGAGGGAGTATATAAGATGGTAATACTAATATATAGACTTAACTGACTAAAAAAATCATTGAATTCTTGTCAAGTTATTTTTAAAAAAAATAATACAAACTATTTTTTTTGCACCAAAATCATTAAATTTTCAAATAATTATCAAAAATATCTAAAATTTGACCGTATGAACTGATGTGTTTACTGTCTTTTACATATAATTTGGTTAATTTTTGAAAATTTTCAATAATTATTTGAAAGTTCAATAATTTTGATGAAAAAATAACAATTTATGTTTTTCTCGATAAGTTTACAACTTATCGAGGTTTATATATATGCTTTATTGGGAAATTAAGTCCTAATATATATAACGTGGGATGCATCATTTTGTACAAATTAATATAAATACCAATATGCCACACAAAGGGAGAGTGTTCGAGCTCGGCAGTGACCGGATATTAGTAAAGGTTTGGGGAAAATTAAATGTATTAGAAAAAAAAAACAACAAGGAAAGTTATTTCTGCCATGCTAAAGTTCATGTTTTCCTTTAACTACTCTTGTTTGGATTTGGTATTTATATTTTATAATATTTTGTGTTTTTAGAATGACTATAGTAATATTATTCATATGTGAAAATTTTGCTGCTAGATAGGTCAATAAGATTAAGGGTTTATAATCTTAAAAAAAGAAAAGAAAAGGAAAAAAAAGGAGCCCCCGCATGCTTACTTTAAATAAAGATAATATTGTGGTTGAAATTCTCATATACCCATCTATCTATCTATCTATATTATAAATTCTTTATGAAAGATTAGTGTAATTGTGTCACGTATTTTATTTTCTTCTTTTCCTCTTACAACTTTAACTATATTACTATTTTGTTCTTTTTATATTAATTTTTTATGTTTTTTTATTTAGCCTTTTAAATTTTATAAAATTCTTATTTTACTCTACATAATTTACATACACAACGCGTGTGCCACCGGTAGTGCTAGTATGAGAATTAACTTTGTTTTTATTTTGCTCAGCCAAAAAATAATTTTATTATTACAAATCAACAATAGAAATAAACAATGATATACCCCGTCTATTTCAAAATTAGAGATACATTTGTAAAACGACGACTTTTAAGAATAATTTTATGTTCTCAAATATAGTCTTAGTATTAGTTAGGAATTCAATTGTGGTGATATGATATTGAAAATGATAGTAAAAAATTAATGGCAAATTAAAAATATTATGTCACTTTATAGTCTTAAAATAAAAATGTATTTTTAATTTTAGAATAGACTAAAAAGAAAAATATATATCTAATTTTGCAATACTACTAGAAAAATAAGAATACGAGACGGAACTTTGTGACAATTTTTAAAAATAATCATAAAAGATACTAATTTGTGATGGATTTTTTGAGCAATCACAAAATAGTAGTATATATGATGACTTTTAGTAATGGCTAATTTTGCCATCAATGTATTATAATTGTGATGACCATGCCAATTTCTAAATTTTTCACGTAAAATAAATTTTCTTTTTGTGATGCACTAAACCGTCACTTATGGATATACTCTTTTTGTGATTGCATTTAAGCTATCACCAATATTTTAAGGAAAAAAATAATCAAAATAATATTTTATGATGGTCATAACAATCATTAAAAAAAATAGATTTTTGTGACGACTTTTATTTGCAATTACAAAAAGAACGTATTTTGTGATGGAATTTTCAAGTCATCACAAAATAATAAAATTTATGATGGCTCTCAGTGATGAATAATTTTACTATCATTATAGAGTATTTGTGACTGCCATTGCAGTCACCAAATCTCATGCGGGACTAATTTTGTTTAGTAAGTCAACTCATATATGTTTCCTTTTATATTTTGTTTTAAAATTATAATCATGATCTGGGTTTTGGTGTACTGGTAATACTTGTTATTTACTTTTTAAATGGGGGGAGGTTCGAGTCTTACAAGTATCATTTGATACAGTTAATATAGTAAAATAAATTGTACGTAAAAAGAGATTCACGTTCTTACTTTTGATTCCTAAAATCATGTGTTTTTTAGTACTTTTGATTCCTAAAGTCATGTGTTTTTTAGTGATAACTTTGACAATCACAATAGATTACGTGTTAATATGATTGTATTAATCATCACAAAAGCACTAAGCGTTTGCGTGATTGTCAAAACCATCACAAAAAAGGTTTTCATGATGGGGGTATACAAGATGACCTTCATGATGGCTAAAATCATCACAAAAACCTTTTGTGATAAGTTTTTGAATTTATACGATGAATTTGAGCAATCACAAAAAGCTATTTTTTTGCAGTAAGTATATACGAATGTAAAAACAGAAGACATCCCAGAGCAAATTATACACTTGATTAAGAAAAAAAAAACTTTAATTATTCTATAGTAAAATAAGTAATTTGTGGCATATATAGATAGGAAGTGTGTACATGAAAACCAACCTTGGAGATCATAAAGCTCTAGGTAGGGTACGAGTGGGAACATAGAAACCCCAACTAACATTTTATTCATATTTTTCATCCACTTATATTGTTTATTTATTAATGTAGATGGAAACATGGATGTTTGCATTCGATTATAACTAATGGTATTTAATGGTGGCTGAGCTTTCTTATGGGTGACGACCGCCCCATCTGCCATGACCACCGCCCCCTCCACCATGACCACCACCGTGACCACCGCCCCCTCCACCATGACCACCGCCCCTTCCGCCATGTCCACCACCACCTCCACCTTTACCCCACCCGCCATGACCACCGCCCCATCCATCATGTCCACCGCCATGGCCGCCACCTCCTCCACGCCATCCGCCGTGAGTACCTTTAAAATGTTTATCTACTTGAGATGGATCCGCTGCATGAACACAAATGGAACCAATTAGTACAAAGGAAAAACTTGTGCTGCTAAAGCATCACATTAAAAAGAATGTTTGGCATATCTCATACATATATAATATAGTCCCTCCATTCCAAAATTTAAATAATAGTAAGAAATGACAGTAAATTTAGTAGTGGAGTCTATATGTAAGAACTGATAGTAAATTTATGATTGTATCGGGAATATTTTTTTAAAATAAATTTTTTAGTTAAAAGTCATCGTTTCAAAAATAAATTACTAATTTTGAAACAGATAGATATTTTAAAACATACAGGCATATTTAGGTTCAGACATACAGAATTTTTATCCATAATAATGTGAGAGGACCCGATCTAAAACATTTAGGACATGTTTGTTTGCAAGGATTATAATTCCAAAATTATAATCCCATGGGTTATAATCCCAAGACTATTAATCCTAGGATTAAATAGTCCTAACTACATGTTTGTTTTTTATGGGATTATTCATGGGATAACTTAAAATAATCATATGTTATGTTTGTTTTTTCCAAGATTAATTAAAGGATTGGATAAAAAACTATCGTTTGGACTATTATACCCTTACACATTGCACACTGCATTTTTGTGTTGAGGGAGACGATCCTATTCCATAATGACTCAATACGTTGTAAATTGACTGTATTTATGATGGATGAATGGAGAATGGGAGTGCATAATTGGCAGAGACACTGCATGCCCTAAAATAGTTACTCCCCATAACTGTTTGTAGACATCAAATTTAAAAGTTACGTAAGTTGATTGGATTAAAAAAAAGTTACGAATTTAAAAGTTACGTAAGTTGATTGGATTAAAAAAAAGTTACGTAAGCTAGTAAATGTAAAAAAAATTAGTATACATTTACTAGCTCAGGAGCCTTGGCTTTAGGAATTATTTTTATGAATTTAATTTGACATTATTTTGCGTAAAAAAAATTTATTTTGTATAAATAATGTACGTAATGATTTAAAAAAAAAGTACTATATGTAAAAAAAAATTGTATGTAAAAAAAAATATATTGCATTTGTGTATTATTTAATAAGTTTATTTAATTAGCACTGAAAAAAAAAGTATTAAAAAAAGTTACGTACATGCAGTACGTAGTGCATGATTAATGTTTTATCATATATTATAAATTTTATGTGATGTAAACAAAGTTAAAGGGTAATTTAGTCCATAAATTTTTAGTCTCAAATGGTAGGGATTATAATACCTAGTTAGACATGGTATTAAATAATCCCCCATTTCAAGTCATTTTATTATCCCGGGACTAATAAGCTCAAGTCTATTTTAAAAAACAAACAAGCAACTTGGGATTAATAGTCCAATCCCAAATATAATCCTTGCAAACAAACATAGCCTTAGAGTTTCTCACAATAAGAGAAGAATGAAAAGGGGAACAATAAAACTGAAACCAAAAGAAGAAGATGATTTATGCGTGTATGTATGTATGTATGTATGTATGTATGTATGTATGCTTACTCTTCTTTTCATCATGAGACGTCTCAGCATTGACGATCAAAGCGATGAGAAAAACAGCTACAAGCAGAAGAAACGGGAATTTAAAAGCCCTAAATTTCATTTTCTTGGACAGAAATTCCTATATAAATATATGAATCTGATTTGAAGAAATTAATTAAGATTTGAAGAATAAGTATGATATTGCTAGCTTCGATTCATATGCTCCTTTTATATATAGAGCCGGAGGGGTACATGCAAGGTAGCTAGAGAATACATAAGCATTCAATTGGATGTGTCTTATAGCCAATTAATTAACCAGCTAACTACTGTTGTGGTCAGGTGTCAAGTATTGGGATTGTGATGACTGATGAGTATTTCAAAGGCTCATGCAATATCTTTATGAATGGCCTTGCCAAGTGAAGTACGTAAGTTCGAAAATTTCGGAAATGGTTACAAATGTATATATAGTATAGTTAATTAATGAGACTCAATAGTCAAAACTCTATCTCTCGCAACCCGTGGGGGAGATAGATTAGTATGCAATTCCCACAGACATGAACATTAAGCTTGAAATGGACAATTAACTTTTTCAGCACAAGGAGGGCACTAGAAACATCATTTAGAAATGAATGCATGTATTTATCTCCTGACATTCTTTGGGGGAATAATTTATATAATTAGGTAATTTGACAAATATTATTTGATTTATCTCGACAACATATTGATAAATTGTATGGTATAACTCATCAATACTTTGTAAAACTGTAAACGAGCCGAGTCGAGTCAAATTTTAACTTGTCAAGTTCGAGCTTATTTAAAAGTTAAACGAGTCAAGTCGAACATGGTTTTAAATAAACTTGAAATTTGGTGTATGAACTTGGCCCATTTACTAAACGAGTTGAGTTCAACTTTGAGTCCGACTCGTTTAACCTCATAAAAAAAATAATAAATTACATGTTAAACAAGTTGAGCTTAATTAAACGAGCTGAGTCTAAATGAGTTGAGCTCGAGCCGAACATCCAACTATTCGAGTTGGGCTCGTTTACTTAAACGGGCGAAGGAGTTTGTTCGAACTTAACTTGTTTAACGAGTTTAAGTTGAACTCGAGTCGGACTTAATTGAGTTGAGCCGAGTCGTACTCGCGACAGCCTGGTTCATTTATAACTCTAACTCGGCCCATTTAATAAATGAGATTTTGTATTGTTAAAGGTCTAAATGCCATCGCTATTAAGGTCAATTTCGACAGTAAAACAGTCGATAATGACTTACGTCGATTATGTATAGTTGGGTCCATATACTCGCAAATTGGTTAACGGATTATCTCTATCGCTAATGGGATTTATATGCCGATAATGAGATGTGATTCGGCGCTCGAGATTAAATAAAATGGATTGACAAAGTACTGGTATAGGCGACCATGGATCGTTTCGTCGAGAATAAAGGTCCAAATAGGGACGACTCTTTCATTTAGTTTTTGAAATCAATTAATATAATAATTAATATATATTTTACGGTTACTTTATAATTGTTATAACTGTTTGTATTAAATATTAAATTATTTTATATTAATTTTATAAATTAATTTTTAAAAGTTAAAAAATTATATAATTTTAAAAGAAGTAATTAATTTAAATCATTTTGCACGTGCCCGCTTGGCGCTTGCCCATACATACAAGCCTTCACAGGGCTCAACTAGGCTTTAAGGCGCTTAGACGTGTAATATATGAGTCGTATATATGTCAAATCTTAATATTAAAATGATATTTTAATAAAAATTATGTATTATACTACATAAAATTACCATATATATTATAAATTAATTAATTCTTAGTGTACCATAAAATTTGTAGTTAAAATTGAAATGTGAATAAAATAATACTGTTTTTGAGACCAAGAAAGTGCTATAACATGTCCTTGGTTCATGCACAAGTTCAGATTCGGATTTAGATTTTGAGAAGTTGATCATAAGTTTAATTGTATTTGTGTAGTCAAAGTTATATTGTATTCTAAGGTTATTTAATATTATTAAAATTGCAATACAATTATATATATATATATATATATATGATGTGTCACTGGAGGATTCAAGCAAGTAGCTACTGAGCAACAGTTGACAGTAATGCCTAGGCAACAAAACTGCAACCGACAGAAGTTAAGAGAATGACTTTATTGACTTCTTTATTTGGCTAATTGAAGTATTATTCGACCGGCCAATCAGGCATTAGCATGTGGTTAAGGCTAAAATTCTGTAATTAAATTTGATTTTCAAAGCTATTAATAGTGGAATTTGTATTTAATTATAAAATTATATTGTATTTTTAAAATTAGAGATTCAAAAAATAAAAAGGTATATTTTTGTAATTGTTAGGATATAAGAGGCTTCTTCGGTCCAGATAAACCCTTAGGGCCTCCAGCGCAAGAGCCCTCCATGGCACAAGGCAAACTGAGGATAAGACCCCAAACATCTAAGAAAAACCATCGGGAAACTTGGCGACCCCACTCCCCTTAGCTTCTCCGTAATTATGTCTCCCCGGATCAAAGGCAAAGTCTCTTGTGATGACATCTGATAACGGTCCTGTAAGAACAATGTTAAAGATATGCTCACATTCCTATCAACCTTTTAGAAGTTAACAAAGTAACTTACCTCCCCTCCAAGTACACTCTTTACATGTGAGCTTATAGTCTCAACCAATAAAAATATGACATGTAATCACCGGGACGTAAGCTCAGAACATGTAAATATCCTAACAGGTACCTATAAATATCAAAGGACTCTAAAGAGTAAGACTTAAGCTCTAATTCCTCTATTTTCTCTCTCTCTCAAACTTCTTTAACCCTACATTTCATATTTCTGAATATCTTCCTCCTCAATCCGACACTTATACTCTCGTACCAGAGATTTTTCCGACGATTTTGACCGTCAAGGATATTTTTGATTTTCTTTTTTGGTAGGTCGGATCGACCCAACCTCAACCCGTGATCAGAACCAGAGAAAATAACTAAGTTATTTATTATGCAAAATCCAATAATTAAATATAATTTTCTTTTGTTATCACAACATTTCGTCAAAAACAAGTTCAAAACACTCAGCCATGTAAAACTCAAATGGACTAGCCAGGCTATGTTACTCCAATATTAATTATTAATAATGTATAATTGTGTGTACATAATTTAGAATAAGTCTATGTATGTCAAGTCGACATTTTATGATAAGATAGTGGACAATGCATAATGGACGCTTCATAAATATTTACAGTTTTAGAAGATTTAATTCTCTGCTTTGTAGTCAGCTGAAATGTTGGGACAAAAAAGTTGGAGTATATACCATTTTCCATTTAGAAACACTTTATTTGATGCTAAAACATATTATGAAACACAAATAGCACTCCTTACATTCATATATATAATCACTTTAATGTGATTTTACAAAATGAAAACCAAGCATATACACAATCCAGTCCAACATTTTAAAGGAAAATTTAGTAGCACGGCTATCATTAATCCAAATGGTATCAGTGCTACTAAACATATATTGAGTGATCATGCAAGCTTTTATTTTATATATATATATATATTATCCATACATTCACGACTATATATCATAGACTATAGAGTACATGCATGATCAAAACACTCCTCTAGTTGTGAGGCTTGACTTCGGTAGTCTCTGCGTCCACCACCTCACCTGCATAGTTGCAGCACCTATAACGGCAGTATCCGTGGCGGCACCCACCACCACCATGGCCACCACCACCACCATGGCCACCACCATGGCCACCACCGTTATGATAGCCTCCACCACCGTTATGGTAGCCTCCGCCGCCGTTATGGTAACCTCCGCCGCCGTTGTTGTAGCCTCCACCGCCGTTGTGGTAACCTCCGCCGTTGTTGTAGCCTCCACCGCCGTTGTGGTAACCTCCGTCGTTGTTGTAGCCTCCACCGCCGTTGTTGTAGCCTCCAACGCCGTTATATCCGCCCCTCCCATCAACAGTAGCTGCCTCAGCTGCATGTATAGTATAGAATCATGTCAGCCAGTTAAAGCTAATAATATATACAGCTGCCAACTTTACTATGCAACAATTATTATTATTTTTTTTTTTTGTCAATGCTATGCAACAATTGCGTATAAAATTTGAGTAAAATCACTCCTGGATTTTGAAAGAGTAATACCTATAACTAGATAAAAATTGTTTAATTTAATTAGACAAAATATTGATGAGTTGTACCGTACAATTAATGAAACTTTTGTTTAGATAAAATTAGACAGTTAACTTTTTTCAAGATAAAATTAGAAAGTTTTTGTCCAACTATCGTACCTACATTATTCTTTTTGAATTATACATAGGACGCAACAAATAAGAGTTTGATTAAAGAGAAAACTATATACACAAATTAAGATATGAGCTAAAACTTACTGTTTTTGTTTGTAGTGGTGGTCTGAGTCTCAGCCAACTCTCTAGCTGCGACCTCTGAACTAATCAGAAGAACAATAGCCATAGAAAGACCAAGTAAAAGAAATGCCTTATTGGAACCCATATTTCTCTCAACTCTGTACTCTAATCAGAATGATATTGTGGAGAAGGATGAAAAAACTAGTGTGTTTCAATGTCTATTTATAGGCTCAGAAAAAAAGTGAGAATCGAAATGGGACTAAGATATGTGGCACAGTTTTAATTTCCAAAACAAGTACTAAAATATATGCCCCCCATAATGCATGTGGTTGGGTGTTGAAAATTATGTAAATTTGACTTTTAATTCATACAACTCCGATCTTATCTTAATGATTGCTTAGCCTTTCAATCAATCAATCCAACATTTGCTTCATCTTATATTGATATTTTAATTAGATACGGGTCATCCAATTGCAGTCAATGTCGGAAGATTTGTTGTTTGTGGCCATTGAATTTTGTTATGAACACGTAAGTCAAAGCACTAGGCTGTATATATAATTTGTGTACTTAAGTATAACATTAAGATGGTTAAAAGTAATAAATTAAATCATCTGGGAATATCCAATGAATTTTAAGTCCGATGATTAAGGGTGAAATTCTGTGACCTTTATATATGTATATTAGTTTCAATTTTAATCATTATAGCGAGTTTGTATTTACCTTAAATGTTTAACATTATTTTCTAATTAGTGTGATGCTATTGATTAATATAACTTTCGGGCCATTAATATAAGTTTATTATATTATGAGATTCTTGATCATCACAATAACGATATTTATAGGGTCCCGATATTTTTACACTGTGATCCCTACATATTTGTTAAGCTTATTTTTTATGACTAATGACAAAACTGTCCCCCCAAATTTGGACAAAAATTAATTTGATACTCAAAGTTTGGGAATTTTCAATCAATACCTCTAAGTATTTTAAAACAACAAAAGTGTCACTTTTAGCCAGAAAACCCAATTTTTCGTTGGAAAATACCATGTGTCAGGGAGAGAGGGGAGAGAAGAGAGAAAATAATTATAAAAAAATTATTTTTTTCTTATTTTTACTTTATCAAATTTCTCTTTTCCTTCTCTTTCTCTCTCCTTCTCATTTTCTCTCTCCTCTCTCCTCTCTCCCCTCTCCGTCTTCTCTCTTTCTCTCCTCTCTCCTCTTTCTCTCTCTATTCCCCTCTCTCCCCTCTCTTCTCTCCTCCCCGTCTTCTCTCTTTCTCTCCTCTCTCCTCTTTCTCTCTCTACTCCCCTCTTCCTCTATTTACTTAATTAATTTATATTATTATATTTTATTTTAAATTATAATAATTTTTTTGGAGCGTATATATTTGCATAAAATTATAATATATGTATGCATACATAATACATTAAAAATATAAGTTTAACAAATATATGTATGCAGGGGAAGGGAGAAGAAGAGATGACAACCGGTGATTGTTTCAAGCAGAGTTAAAATGGACATAAAATATAAGTTTAACAAATATGTGGAGATTACAGTGTTAAAATATAAGAAAATAGTGTGAAAATATTAGCTCCCTGTTTATAATGGCGTACGTCCTCAAAAATGATAATAAAATATCCGGGATTAAAGAAGGACTAAAGCGGGAATGAAGTAAAAGTGGAAATGTAACCTTCATTATATAAAAATAGTTCTATTAGTAGAAAATTATATTCCTTCTGTTTCAAATTATAAAATTATTATTAATTTTTGAAAGTTAATTTGATATATTTTTAAATTTAAAATTGAGATAATTTATTAAAAATTAAAAAAAAATCTTACAATAAGTAGTATTTTTGAAATAGTTTATAATATTTATCATTATATTGACTAAAATTAAAGAAATTCATGCATGTCAATTCATACATGTTTAATAGTTTACTATTAAACTAAATATTTATTATCTCTAGAGTAAATACGGAAGAAAAAGATAGTTTTAAAATTCATGACTTACAAATATAACTTTTTTTGTACAAGAACGAGATTATTTCTTTTGAAATAATTTAAAAGGACCGAAAATATATCAACAAAACAGATTCAACGTCCTCGTTTTCCGAGTATTCAAAGTAACAAGAGGACGAGACCATTTAATTAAACCTAAAATATACGTATGTCAATTTGCATGCAATGGCATTAAAAATGTCGATACAAGTTGAATACAAATCAGGCCCACCGGCCGGAGTACCGTAAGCGGTAAGCCTTCCTCCAGTACTGTCAGTCCATTGAACCTTTCTTCTTAGATGATTGTAGAGAGAGAGAGAGGAATTAAGTTCTCATCGACTTTGCGTATTCACAATCTGAAAGTAGACCGTACTGTAAGTAGCCAATAAATTGTTAGTGTCCGTAGCATATATGAAAGCTAGCAATGAAAATTTAACACATCAATTCTTCTATCATAATTTATAAATATTCAAAAACTCTACAATATTCTAAAAATTTATTTTCTTAATGTCGTTACGGTGAAAAAATGTTCCCCGTGTAAATTACAATTTTATTTTATTTTAGCCAGTGCACATTATTAAATTCTAATATTTATTATTTTATATTTTTTAATAAATCACATCAATTTTAAAGTGATTTTAAAAAATGATCAAATGTATATTTTAACTACTAAATTAAGCACACAACTAAATTTAGAATAAAAATATAAATATTCTTAAATTTTATAAATGAGATTGTATTTTCGGAGGAGAATATATTTTAGTGGTAAAGCATATTCTTTCTCCGGACATTTCTTCTGTTCGATCAAAGCTTATCCTTATCGGTATCAGAACCCTAGCCATGACTTATGACAAGAGCATTTAATACTTGGATTTGTCTCCAATGGCCACCTCACGGTTGTGCTTTCAATTCATTAATGATGTGGGCGCTCGCAAATTGACTAATTCAACGAAAAGAACCACTCAGTTCCATTACTAAAAGAGGCCAAGGCCCAAGGCACATGCATGCTCACCGGCTGCTTCTCTTTTTGTCTCTTTCTTGCTGCTTATTTTTACCTACACGTAAGGCTTTACTTACATGGGCCATTCCATTGCCACACCTGCTTCTTTGTGGTTTATGGACCTTCCAGCCTTCCTACCGTTTATGTTCACGTTTGGATTTGAATTTAAATCGAAGGAATGAAACATGAATGGGAATGAAATAGTGAATAGAATGATTCATTTTATTTTATACTTTCTTACGAGGAATAAATATTATAAATTTGATAGAAATAAGAATGATTCATTCTATTCCAATAAAACAATCAAACATAATTTTTTTTTAATTCTATAGAAATGAGTCATTTCATTCTTTCTTTGATTCCTACATATTATAAACTTTTTTTTTCTTTCGTAAAATGGGTCAAAACCCCCTAAACAGTTTGACTCATCTCATCTCTTTCCCCTGACTGATTGCTCGCTAGCTCTTCTCTTTCTCCAAAACAGAACGTTTTATTTTTATTATACTCTCTTCGTTCCGAATTCTATGATTATTATTAATTTTTAAAAGTCAATTTGAGATATTTTTAAACTCAAAAATTGAGATAATTCATAAAAGTTATAAAACAATAAAACTTACGATGAGTAATATTTTTTAAATAGTTTATAATATTCATCATTCTATTGATTAAAATTAAAATAATTTATGTCAATTTTGAATTTAAAAATCTCTTGAACTAACTTTAAAAAACCAATCAAATAATATGGAAGGGGAGAAGTATCTATTAATCAACAATTTGACTCTTTATTCTTGCTGTGTTAGTTGTTACCATTATACAAGTGCCTTCTACATATTTATTAATTTATTAACCTATTAATTTTATTAATATACTAAAACCTTATCTCTTTTATTAAAAAATAAAAATCTATTTAATCTTATTTCATACTTTCTTCGTTACAAAATATAAGAGTAATGTTAACCTTTTGAAATTAATTTAAAATATTTTTAAATACTAATTTTACTATAGTTTATTTTAATTTTAAATAATACAATTAAAAAAATTATAAACTATCTAAATAGTAGTACTAATTAGAAGATATATATATATATATATATATATATATATTATAAAGGTTTAATGAATCACCTAAAATTAGAATTATAAAAGATTTCAAATTGATTTTGAAAAGTCAAATTTGATCATATATTTTCAAGAGGATGAATTATAATTTTGTAACGATGTTTGAGATGCAAATATATTTTGATTTTAATAATTTTTTAAAACAAATTTTCGTTTATATTTTATATATCTAATTTTAAACTCTTAATATGCATAAAAATAATTAAAAATTACAAGACTCGTTAAAGTTATTAAGAGTCCATCTAGGGGATTTTTGGTATACATAAAAAGTACTTCTAAATTTAAACTGTAAATATTGTGTTTATTGATAACTATGTAAAGGTACTTTTAAAAAGTAGATGTTTGGCTCAAAATTTGTGCTTTTAACCAAAGCACTTTTGGAAAAAATTAAATTGACTTTGAAAGTCAAACGCACTTGATTTATATTTTGAACTGAGAGAGTATCATTCTTTTGATGATGAATTGATGCATAATTATCTTAGTTAAAAAGTTGTAATAAAAATAAAAATATATTTTGAACTGAGAGAGTGTCATTCTTTTGATGATGAATTGATGCATAATTATCTTAATTAAAAAATTGTAATAAAAATAAAAATATTAAAACAGTTCGTGCCTAACACGAGTATTAAACCAATCATAATTAATTATTGAACTATTTCACATCCATTAGTTATGGTTTGTAAATATTATTTTTATCTTTTAATCATGGAGGATGCATGTTAAAAATATTTTAGGATTAGCCATTTAGGTTTAACTTTTAAATGTAAAATTTATAAGCAGAGAGTAGTGATGAAAAATGAATGCATTTAACTTTAGCAAAATTTAAGTTAATAATGTAAAGATACCGTACATTCAAGTTATAATGTAAAGATATTGTACTAAATTAATTGTTAGTGTTACTAATTGATATCGGACTTTGATAAAAATGTCGATTACTGTATCACTTACTTTTTTTCCCCTTATCATCTCGTGTTGTATTTAATTTTTATTAATCTTCGTGTTTTAATATTATTTATTTATTTATGCTTTAAGGCTTGTGGTCACGTATTGAGTTGCTTATATTTTTATTTATGTTATTATAACTTATGTCATATGCACGTTTTATTTTATCAATAATATTTTAGTGACAAAAAATTGAATACAAAAAGAGAATATAAAATAATGTGTATAATAATATAATTAGTTATAATAATTAAATCTACCCATATATCATATAAATATCAATTAATTATAATCTAATAAATTATTTTATATTCAATTTTTTTACTATTTTTTTTTGTCACCGTAAGTAACATTACTCATGAAACACAATTCTAGGTAAATTTTAAGGTTGGCATCTAGTAGGTTTGGTTACCCATCTAGGAAAGGATCCGCCTCCTCTTATCACTATATATATACTTATACAGTAAGATTAAAAATAAAAATACAACATTAGATCATTCCAAATTATAAGGAAAAAAAAAAACAAATTATCAAAATCTACTTCCACTTCAAATTATAATATTATTATTGACTTTTGAAAATTAAGCTAAGACATTCTCAATTCAAACCTAAGACAATTCATTAAAAATTATATTATGAAATAATAAATTTTACAATTAGTAAAAATTGTTTTACATGGTTTACAGTATTAATCATTGTAATAACTAAAATTAAAAGAATTCGTGTTAATTTTGAGTTTAAAAATATTTTAAGTTGATTTCAAAAAGTTAATAATCTTATTTTGAGACGGAGGGAGCACAATTTTGCATAAATCATTTTTTAATTAATTTCGAAGATATTCAATATTATAGCTAGAAATTCACTGGCAAACTTTAAAAGTTGTAAGAAAACTAATGATTAAAAGACTAAATTATGATTCAAGAGTAAGCAAACTAACAAACTAATATATATAATATATTCATATATTTATTTATTTTTTCACAAAAGAGTTCTATTTGAAAATTTTACAAACTTAACCTTGTCGTACGGTCTTGGACTATTATAACTTAGAAGTACATCAAACAACTATTTAACAATTATTTAAATTTAGGTCTTACAACGTACAGTATAAAAAGTAAAATTCATTACATTATAAAGTATTCTAAATAAAAAGTCCAAAAATTTTTCAATATTCGTACAACTAAATATTACTATTGGATAATACAAAATTAAGAGGGTGGGCATTAAGCCCAAATATTCATGTCTTTATATCGTACATTCTAAAGGAAAAAATAGCATATAAAAATATATTTAAACAAATGAATGAATCTTAAAGAAAAGCAGAGATTAGAAATTTGATAAATTTACAAGATAATATTTTTTTTACCTAAACTCTAATTAGTATGCCTCTAATTAAAAATAAATTTAAGATGAAAATCAATTTAAACATAAATTATAGTGTCAAACTCTAATTTAGTCAAAAAAAATTATTATAACACACTCAAAATGTTATAGTGCACATCTTATAATTCTCTTAATTGAAAAAAATGGGTTAGAAGAAACATTAGTCATCGAACTAATCCGACCATTTATTCTTGTTTTATTACCAATATATAAAAACAAAATTATTTTTTACTATTCTCTCCGTTTCAAAGTTAAAATATATTTTAAAATTTTAGAGTTAATTTGTGAATATTAAAGTTTAAAATTCATAAAAAATTATTTAATTTAAATATAAACAACTATAATATTTGTAAACTAACCACAAAGTATTTTTGATTAAAATATTTATTATTATCAAAAATTAAATGAAAATATTTTAAATTTAAATTTTAAGATTTTTTATTTAAGAAATTCAAAATTAATTCTAAAATATTAAAATTAATTATATATCTTAAAAAATGAAGAATAACTTACATAGATTTAATAACTATAAAAAATTTCATGCATATCACTTTCACGTTAAATTGTATAACTTTAAATTTTTTATATTTAATCGTATACATTTTTTCGTTAGTCGCAATCAAAATCATATATTTATGACGTGTACATTATTTTTCCTAAACTTGATATTACGTCATGATATGCTTTAAAATGATTTTAAGATATATAATTATCAATCAGCCTCTCTTTCCCCCAACTACTCTCTTTATCTGAGATCTCTTTTGGATCTAATACTAAAAAAAAAAAACCATTTGTTCATAAGTGCGGTGTATTGAGAGATAGAGAGAGATGGATCCAGAGCACTATTACACGACTTTCGATGCGAATCATTCCAGCTTGGCTAACTTGTATCAGGAGGCTTCCATGTTTTGGTTCTCAAAACATCATTGCGAAGCTCACCACTAAGGTGAGTCATGGCTTTTCATCCTTCTGCCTCTAATTGAGGCGAACAAAATTGAGGATGTATTCTATATAAACAATACTCCCTCCGTCCCAAATTAATTACTCAATTTTGATCTTTTAAAATTAAATTAACTATTTTTAAAACTAATCTTTTTACTATTTTTGCTAACATATAGATGAAGATATTATAACCAAAAGAAAGTATATACAATTTATTACTAATTTCAATTTTTATAATTTTAGAAATATATTTATATATGCTTAATTATTAATTTTAAAAATAGTCAATTTGACTTTAAAAAAAGTCTTAGAAAAACAATTAATTTGGAACGGAGGGAGCAGCTTAGATGATTACATTGATTAGACTAAATTAGAAGCATTAGTTCCACAAAAAGTTAACTAATTAGTGCTAGATCTGATGCACCATATCAAAATCAGATTGATGGAACAGAAAAAAGAAAAGAATTAAGGAAGAAGAAAAGAGATAAGATCTATCTGTTAATTGGAGTGTACAAAAGTTGGGCTAATGGATGGATAATTTATTTTATTTGGGCTCGGCTGATGGAGCAAGCTTATTTTATTTGGGTTGGGTTGTACAGAAGTGGGGATTGGCTTGGGGTTGATGGCTGGTGACTAAGCCTGCAGGCCAGGCCGTTCTAGGCCACATGCTAGGTCAAGTAGGGGTGGACAAAACTTTTGATATATTCGGTATTTAAGGTATACCGAACCGGACCGAACCGACCGGTTCGGTATATATAAAATCGGTTCGGTACCGGTTCGGTATATACAATTATAAACCGATTTTCGGTACCGGTTCCGGTTAGCAATTTTGCATGACCGGTACGTACCGAACCGTACCGGTTGTACCGGTTATAAAAAATTAAGGCTACCCAAGCCAAACTTTTTCATAGGACATCCATACCAAGCCTTATGAAATTAACTTAAAGTCTCCTCTATTTATAAAATAAATATAAGACTAAGGGAGACATATTAGACAATGTGAGACTTATTGTATAGTCTCCTCTATTTATAAACCAAAAGTAAGAGAAGAGAATGCATATTAGACAATGTGGGACTTATTGAAAATTTGAAATATACATTGGCTCCCTCACATGTAGTGCCCTATTAGACAATGTGGGACTTATTCATGTGTAAAATAACTTGGTTGTTAAGTCCCACATTGATTGAATAATAAAGATTTAAGAAAGTTTTCCTTATAAAAAGACTACTAAGTGAAGCTAAAGATGTCAAGTCCCACATTGGTCAATTAGAAAATGTCTTAAGAAAGTTTTCTTATAAAAAGACTACCAAGTGAAGTTAAATTTCAAGTCCCACATTGGTTAATTAGTAAAAGTCTTAAAGAAATTTTCTTTATATAAAGACTACCAAGTGAAGGCAAAGTTTTCAAGTCCCACATTGGTTAATTGGTAAAAGTCTTTAAGGAAGTATCTCTTATAAAAAGACTACCAAGTGAAGTCAAAGTCTTCCAAGTCCCACATTGGTTAATTAGTAAGAGTCTTTAGGAATTTTTCCTTATAAAAAGACTACCAAGTGAAGCCAAAGTCTTCAATTGGTAAAGTCTTGAGGAAGCTTTCCTTATAAAAGACCACCAAGTGAGCCAAATTCATTGAGTCCCATATTGGTTAATTGGTAAAAGTTTAAGGAAGTTTTCCTTATAAAAAGACTACCAATTGTGCCATAGTTTAAGTCCCACATTGATTAATTGGTAAAAGTTTTAAGGAAGTTTTCCTTATAAAATGACTACCAAGTAAAACTTAATCAATGACTTAATATTTAAAAGTTTTTAATTTTGGAAGTAGACCGGTACAAAGTGGGTATAAATCGGTACCGAACCGGCTAATCGGTTCGGTATACCGGCTCAACCGGTTCCCGTATCGGTTTTCGATTTTAGGTATATTCGGTTTTCGGTTCGGGACGGGACGGTTCGGTTCGGTACGGTTAATTACCGTTGAACACCCCTAAGGTCAAGCTCAGGCCTTTTTTCGGTCAGGTCAGACCAGGCTACATGCTAAAAAATGAGGCCTCTTTGGGGTCTTCAGGCCTGGTTTTTTAGGCCAGGTGTAATATCCCGACTTTATGAAATAAAAGTTTATTATTTTTTTTTATAATTATTGTCTAAATAGTAAAGTGCTTAAATGATATAATGTGATAGTTAAGGGTGTTATATGCAAATTATCTGATAAACAGTATGTCGGGAAATATTCCTTCTGTCAGGAAATATTATATTCGGTACCGTACGACGGCGCCGAAATAACAAAATATTAGTGAGCCCCACAATGACTAATTGTCAACGATGGTAGGTCCCATGGCGACTAATTGTCGGATACGAATAACAACAATATTTTGTCAACAGTATTATCACCTGCAACTGTTGAAATACCCGGTAATAAAAAGAACAGTAAAACACGTTATTTCACAGTAGTATGCGGTATTTCACAGGCACAGTGTTGCACAGTATTTTATATTATTGATTCAATAATTGATAAAGTAGTTATTGTACAGTATTTCGATTCAATAATTGTTACAGTACTATCTGCATAATACTTTTTATTATTTGTTATGACACTGTAACTCATATTATTTGATATGATATTTTAGTATTATTGACAATGTCTAGAAATTCTGTCAAAAAAAAGATTATTTAATTGCGCGTCATTTATACGGAAAACCCCATTTTCCCTGGGAATGATCTGATTGTCAATATTATAAGTCTATAATATTAATGGTGAATAATTGTTGAAAGTTTAAAATAGTGTTGATTAAATATACGTGAAGTATTTGTTGTAAGTTATCTTATATTTCTGTGGGACCCACACTTTATTCCGTGTGACCTATAACTATTTGATCGGTGGGACCCACAATTTATTTTTCTTGAAATAATTTCTTCAGATTTTATTTTTCGTGGGACCTACATGCCGTTCAATAGTGACTTACCGTCAGTAAATAGTTAATTTAGTTTTTATTTTACCTTAGGGTTAAAAACCTAAGAGAAAGCATATTCTAAGAATATACTAAGGTATAAAGTATATTAAAAGAATATGCCAAGGGTATAAGTGTAATAAATCAAGAAAAGTTGGGGAAAAGACCACAATGCCCTCACCTTGATATTCCTATAAATAGGAAGGGTTATCTTAATAAAATTTCACACATTCTTTGCTTATACTTCCTCTCTCTTTCTAAATTTCTTAAGTTCTCTTAGTGTGCTAGGTTATTTTGAGTATTTGTGAGAATACTAGTATTGTTCAAGTTAGTAAAATTCATAGAAAACAACATCCAGTCACTTGTTAACTAAGCTAGGGGATATCATTTCTTTCATACTTTTAGGTAATATCATTTGCTTTCATGTTCGTAAGTGATATTATACTCACAAAGGTTGTTATTCATTCCGTATTAATTTGTGGGGATAACTTGTCCGTGCGGAATGACGCATGCCTAGTGAATATCCTTTTGTATTCATTCCTTATTACTCTGTAGAAATAACCTGTATATACGGAGTGTCGTACCTGGTGAATAACCCTTTATATTCATTCCTTATTAATCTGTGGGTATAACCTGTCCGTGCGGATTGACACATGCCTAGTGAATAACCCTTCGTATTCATTACTTATTAACCTTTTGTAGAAATAATCTGTCTATGCGGATTATCGCATGACAGGTGAAAATCCATTTGCAGTTTCGTATATATTCTTTTATACTCGTATAAAGTATCATTTCTTTTGTACTCTTCAAGGGATATCGTTTTCTTTCACATTTCTCCATTTATGATAAGAAATTTTTGTTTGTTTCCAAAACCTTATTTTTAAATGGTGAAAATTCCTGAAATTAGTAAAATATTCTTAATAGTTTGGGCTTCATCTAATATCTTTTCACCTGAATCTTTCTATTTCATTTTATACGTTATAGTTGAATCGTGAACCTTATTTTATTCTTGAATATCTTTCTTGAATTTGACTCCACAATTTAGTCATCGTGTTGGCAATTTGGACAATCTTCGATACTGGATAAATTAAATTATAAATCTGTAATATTTATTCTTATTCTTGATCTCACTATATTTAGCTTATATCATTGTCATCATCTTCATACTTAAATTATGGC
The DNA here is from genome assembly GCA_034770075.1 of Aralia elata. Classification (NCBI taxonomy): domain Eukaryota; kingdom Viridiplantae; phylum Streptophyta; class Magnoliopsida; order Apiales; family Araliaceae; genus Aralia; species Aralia elata. The sequence continues at coordinate 22,489,651 of CM068377.1, read as the reverse complement.
GATAGTTCTCTTTGACCCGTAGTGCAAAGATGAACTGACGTGACATGATTATGACCAAACTGTGTATTAGTATAATCTTGACTTTTGGTGTTACAAACAAAGGCGGATGGTGAAATTTCTCTTTGACTCGTAGTGCAAAGATGAACTGGCGTTTGACATGATCATGATCGGTGGTGTTACAAATAAATATCTTTGTTACGTAGTGCAAAGAGAGGCTGTTGAATATAAACTGTTGATTTGGATGTTCATAAACATGAATTGTTGATTGGTGTTACAGGGATAAAATATTAGTGGTGATCCTTTTAACTTATAGAAGATGGTAGATATTATAATTTACTTAACTCTTCTAATGGATTGTTCGTTCCGCTGTAGTTGTTGTTATTGAATAATTATAATATCTTTAAATCTCTGATTTATTTCTGTTGAAGGCTAAAGATAATTTTATTCTTCATTATCTTAGTCGTGATATTTCCTACTGGGCTATTGTGCTCACCCTTTTCCTTTTTATTCCATTGTTCTCCTCAGGAAAAGAGAGTGTAGCGGGAACTAGCCGGGGAATAGAGTGATGGTCCGAGCCAATAGAAGTATCTCAATACATTACTATTAGTGTGACAATAAGTGTATTGAGAATTTAAGATATATTTGTATTGTGTTGTCGTATTTTGCACAACACTTATTAGTTGTAATTGGAAAAATTTGTATTTGTATTTGTATTTTGTAGAATGTTATTGGCGACTCAAAATGGGTTATATGGACCTATTTTGGGGGCGTCACACCAGGCCTAGGTCGGACCAAGGCCAGACCTCACGCCTTTTGTGCAGCTCTAGCTAGATCTCAGGCGGCGGCCGTCTGGGATCTGCCTAGTAGAAAAAAATTGTTCAACTTGCTTTTCATGTGTGTCAGTTAAATTTATCAGTGAAGTGTAATATTGATTTGCCTAACCAAGAAGGATGTCCTATTTATCTAACCTCTCCTTCTAGAATCAGCGAAATATTTTTGAAATTATAATTTTTTTAAAAAAAATAATTTTCAAATATATTCATAATTTTAATATAAAATGTAATAGCGTAATATGATATTATTCAATATATTAATTAGAATTGTAAACGAACTGAATCGAGTTGAATTGGACTTTATCTTACTGAACTCGAACTCGTTTAAAAGTTAAATGAGTTGAGTCAAGTAATAAACGAGCTTAACTATGATGTAGTTTATAAACTTAATTAAACCGAGTCGAGTTGAGCATAATCAAATCGAGTCTAGTCGAATTTAAACCCGACTCATTTAACCTTTTAATTTAGTACTATAAAAATAAGAAAAAAATAATTTATTAAATTTTAAACAAGTCAGGCTTAAGCTCGAAAATTCACTTTTCGAACTTAACTCGTTTAATTAATTAAATAGACAAAATAACTTGTTTGAGCTCAACTTATTTAACGAGTTTGAGTTAGATTTAATGTCATGTTGGTCTAAATTCACAGAAAACTTGATTAATTTACATGAGTTCTGTGGGCCCAAGTGCATATTAGGGTTCACATGACCTAATTGAATTAAAATGTACAAATTAGGGTTTACGAAAACCTAATTAAATGTACAAATTAGGGTTCATGTGACCTAATTAAATGTACAGATTAGACAAAAATAAATGCGGTAGACCCGGGGAAGTCTCCACGTGTTCTAAGGCAGAAGACTCGTGGATGCGACCTATTTTGGGAATTGATTGAGGGATTGGATTGGTGGCTAGAAGAACAGGGCAATTTGGGTATTACTTTAATGATTAAAGGACATTTTTGAAATTTTTCCTATAAAACATGACTAAAGGGTATTTCTAGAATTTTTCTTAAAACATGTGCCTGACATGTGACTATTTCCCAGGCAAGCTCTATAAATAGTCCCTCTATTCTAAGAAAAGGGGATCGCTCTCAAGACATTACACTTAGACTCTTGGAAGCTCATTACACTTGGAACTCTCTCCTAACTCGAAGACTCAAGAAGGCTCTTGGAATCCCTGATACCCTAACCCGGTTTCCGGATTCTAGGAGTTCTGCCATGTGTCATTGGAGTAATCGTCCATCTGTTCTTCTCCCCTCTTCAATCAATCAATCAATTCCATACTCTTCGTGGATTTCTCTCCTCTCCAGCCAACACGAAACCCTAACCCTAGCAAGGTGTAATTTCCTTGCCCACATTTATTTGGCGACTCTGCTGGGGAGGTGTAGAATTCGTGAAGGGTATGTCCACAACTCGAAGTGGGAGAATTACAGGCAAAGTTTCACCGACAACGAGCATCACTTCACCAGATCCGATCTCAAGGCAAGCAAATCCAGTGTCTCAAAGCGCGAATCTGGATCAACCCATCTTAGAAGACGTTTCAGAAGGAAGTTCAACATCACCTCAAATGGTTGATCAACAACAAACCAGCGCTAGACAGACAAACACGGGAAGGCAAGGTGAGGAAGTAATTGAAGCGCAGACAACTGCGAATGTTGTACAGATGGAGATGCTCAAGGCATTACAGGAGGCACGAGAAGGCCAAGAGATGATGATGACCATGATGCTGGAAATGCAGAGGAAGCAGGAAGAGATGGAGAATTTCCGTCAGCAGTTGATGCAAATCCCTACTTTCAGGGCTATGTTCCCAGGAAGTTCGCAGGGGGAACGAGCAGAAGTGGAGGACAACAGCAACAACAAAGAAAATCAGACTGTGCCTCCAACAACGGAGAGTCAGCCGATTCCAATCATCAACTTGGAACCCCAAAACAGCGGTGATGTGCCACAACTTAGATTGGAAGCAAGTCAGCCTCAGCCCAACATCATCCCAACCACTCTCCCAGTATTTTCACAAGTGCAGATACCGACCATCCTGAGCCACATCCAACGAACAAGCCAACAAGCACCACCGATACAAATTATGCAGGATGCAAGTGTACACCATCCAATTTCCTTACCATACACACCACCTATGCATCAATACATCACAGCCCCTCAAAGAGTTCATACCACGAGCCAGTATGTGACGAAGGATGATATGATCGATGTGATCAATCAACTTCGCAAGCAGACATCCCGACCTTCAGAATTGGACTTTACTCCACCCTACCCGACACACGTTCGGAGACAACCTTACCCGGCAGGGTATATTGAGCACCCCCCGCAGTTCCCAAAGTATAACAGGGAGAAAGGGAATGCCAGGGAGCATATTGCCAGGTTCGTGGAGTCGATGTCTCCATGGTTGGGTTATGATGAGGTGAATAACCACAATCTGTTGATGAGGGAATTCAACAAGACCTTGACGGATAGTGCCTTCAGTTGGTACTATAATTTGGAGAAGGGATCAGTCCATGATTGGGATGATCTAAAATTGCAATTTTATAAGAAATTCTTCTATGTGCAGAAACAGGTAACTATTGTAGAGCTGATGCGATTCAAGCAGAAGCCGAATGAGGAGTTGTCAGATTATGTGGACAGATTCAGGGCCCAAGCCCAGGAGTGTGCCGAGCCAATTGAGGAGAAGAATTTGATTAGCATATGCAACAATGGTGCTCTAGACTCCTTCAAGCCCCATCTCGTTACAAAGGCCTGTGATTCATTTGCAACCCTCTCATCCTTCGCACAAGATTTGGGAGGAATCGTGACAGTGCCCATCAGCCATGCGATGGTTACATGGAAGGGTAAAAGAACAGCAACTGTGGCTTTGGTTGATTCTCAGTCAAAACCACAAGGGGGCATGAGGAAGAAAAACGAGTGAAATTTGGAACGAAGTAAAGGAAAACATGGAGACAAGTATACCAGGATGCCAGTTCCAGAGGCTATCACATGCAGTGAGAAGGCATTCAGGGGCCTGTACGAACAATGGGTCGAGCACGGAGTGGTGAAACCTCCAAGGCCTAAATTTGTGGTGACGGAAGAGATGAAAAGAAGACCGTACTTCTGTGTGTACCACCAGTACGCGGGACATTCCACTATGGACTGTTATAGTCTGCGGAGGATATACCATGAGAAGCTGGCGGCCGGAGAAATTGAACTGTGAAAAGAAAGCACCGTGTATGAAAAGCCACTTCCAAACCACAAAGGAAAAGAAACGTGCAACACTATTACCCATGGTGTAGCCCCAGAAGTCGAAAGGATGGAAAATTAAAAAAAAAAATAGCAAAAGAAGAAGAACTCAAAGGTTCCCCTCCTAGGGTTCGGCCTCTAGGGGGCATACTCCTGTTTAATCTTCGATGTGATTTCCCGGTCAAACCTTGGTTATCGTGATGATCAAGACTAAGGAAAGTGGCGAAAAATACATGGAGGCTTAGGGATGATCTTCATCAAGTCCTTCGAAACATAGAAAGCTACCCAAAAAGGCCAAAGATCGTGACGCCATGACAAAGGCGTGTGTGACGTCAATCCAAAAAGAACATTAGAGCCTTGATATTACTTCCTCCACGGCTGTTTTACTATGATAATGCAGGCAAACATACATTTACTGCAGCTATGCCTGATGCTATGCTAAAGCCGCATGAAGGCAAGAAGGATGGAGGCTCATACTAGATTTCAAAAAACACGATCAAGGGCCACAATAACTTATTCAAGATAACAGGCTTTAGTAGTATACAACAAGCAAGCATCAAGAATCAATAGTTGGTGCTCATGTCGAGACTATGAGAAGTTTTGTTATGCAAACTTTATCAACACAAGATGATGGACAACCTAAATACTGGCTCTACCATCGAAAGATCTCAGAACTGTAAAGACGAGAATATCAAAAATCCACCCAAGATGGTGGTCCACTAGAAAATGGTGGTTGAAGTACTCAAGAGCATCTTTTGCTAAGAAATTGGATGACCAAGGGAGGAGATACAAGAATTGATGAATTAAAAATCCACCCAAGATGGTGGTCCACTCTAAATGGTGGCCAAGTCCTCGTAGATTGTACTTGCCACCGAGGAACCTGACTTTACAGCCCTCGAAACTGACAAGTTATACTTTTAACTTTAAAAGTAATCGAGGCACCTGACTATAAGTACTCAAAGTTATACTTTCAACTTTAAAAGTAATCGAGACACCTGACTATAAGTCCTCAAAGTTATACTTTTAACTCTAAAAGTAATCGAGGCACCTGACTATAAGCCCTCAAACCCAAGAAAGTTACACTTTATCTCTAAAAGTGGCGAACGTTATGTTTTATCCGACAAAAGCAAAATCTATTATTATGAATTTTTTTTTGAAACGTTGTGCTTTTCGATTATTAATAAAAATGTCAAACTTTCACTTATACTTGAATATTCTTTGATTTTAAAAGTATGGATTCAAGTGTTAGTTTGCGAGAAATCGAAAAATTGCATGTTTACTCTCACTATTATGAATATTGTTGTCTTGGAGTATTAATTTGAATAACTTATGATTCAATGCTAAACATTGGGTCTTAAGAAAAAAATTCAAGTTAAAGACAATCACTAATGCTAAAGAAACTCTAATATGATAAATGACATATAAATGAGTTCTTTGATACAGGAAATAACAAAAAGCTACAAAAAGCCATACCTAGAAGTAAGAAGATCTAGCCCAGCACGAAAAGGAGAAATGTCAAGGCCAACAAGTTATCAACCTTACAACTCAGATATCTAAGTCCTATGTTCATAGAAAACGGAGAGAAAGACTGTGCATCTCAAGAACAAAACTAGGAGACGCGTGAGACTTTCCTGACTGGAGGAAGAAACCTGGAAATCCCTCAAAGGAACAAGCTCTCCGGTTGGATTGAAGGAAGCTATAGTAAGAGCCACTTAGGAAGCGATCATGATATTAATCGGGAGAGGGGCTGCACAAATCACAAGCTTAGAGAAGGCCTGTAACTCCACGACATCTTTGTTTTTGGGTGGATAGCCGAGGTCACTAAAAGGCGAGGAGGCAGACTCAAGATGAAGAAAGTCAAATAAGGCGAGCCCCTCAATGGGCAAAGAAAGTAAAACATCGATGCCCCCACCCAAAGAACTAACAACTGTACCCTTCCTGTCAGGTGAAGCCTCGGGAGAATCCTTCTGGGGAAGATGGAAATCACCAATAGATTCCGAAGGATTTCCCCTCGGGGGAGGAGGATTAACTGTCATAATAGCGTCAGCATCAACATGGGTGTCACTGGTACACTCCAAGCTGTCATGAGAAGATGTTATATGTGGGTGTGAAGCTGGAACTGTACTAACCACAACAGGACCTAAGCCCATATCAAACATGAAATCGTCAATATTAAGGCTGACACGATCATCATGCGGTGAAGAGGGCTTGACAACAATCATGTTATGTCAAGGAGGCTCGCAAGTAGTGGAGGTCGCCACCTCACTTGCCGTACCCATAAGAAGTCCAATGGAACATCATTATCATCATTCTCAGTAATCTAAAAACAAGGATCCTCGGCTTTACTCTAGAGTAAGTAACTCTCATCTCCCCGACAACAGAGGATCCTGGGGAAGGAACTCGAGGAGGTACCCGAGAAGAAGTCTGAAACGATTGTGTCACCATGAAATCATGAAGTATAATTGTCAGCCCGCCTGAAAGCCTCTATCAAGTATGCAACGCACTCGGTATCCCTAGGAGACAGACTGGATGGGCTACAAGAAGCCGAAGCAACAACATGAAGACTGTAAGATATATATAATCTAGAATAAGAACATAATTTGAAAAAAGAAAAGGAAGCAGACATACTATAGAGTATGGGTGAATCCCGCCCCCCCAAACAGTAACGAATGTGCACGAGGAAAAGCACCCGCAGGAAATCAACACAGTAAGAGGCGTTATGATACGTAGATCCCTACATGGTTGAATGCCCTACATAGCTGAATGCCCTACATGGTTGAATGCCCTACATAGCTGAATGCCCTACATAGCTGAATGCAGCGATATATGCCCGCACTCTTTAGAATAGCCTTATTCTCAGCATTCCCGAGGATCTCGTCGGTCCAATGTTGCCATCCTAAAAAACGGACAGATGAGTCAAACAGGAAGCAAAAGGGGACTGAAAGGGTATTCTTGTTTCTCTATGCATATGCGGGGAATGCGACCGGAATGGGGAAAGTCGTCCCAACCTCCGCAAGCCGCGACATAAAGAAACAAGCCTTCTTTCTCTGGTGAAGGAAAGTTGTGCAATCGTAAGTCCGGACTTACTCCCAAAAGGTGTCAAAAAGCCCAAAGAAGGGAGCCTTTCTCCCAATCATTGACGAAGGGAGTTACCCTGGAAGTCTTCAAGTCTTCAGAGCATCCGGTAGACGAGGCCTACAAGTGAGGAAGACTCTACATAAGGGTACTAAGGATGTCAAGTAAAACATATGAACTTGAGTAGGTTTACCATGGCAAGGGAAGAATCTGAGATTTGCACTTGAGAACCTGAAAAGAAGAAGAAATGAAGTCAGGGAAGGATCAAAATCACAATTATGAAAGAAAAATAAGATTTGAAATTTTTTCAAAAAACCTTTGGACAGCCAAAATGCATCTTTCGGAGCCATTTTTTGGATTATTTTAGTATGTGTCATGGCCATTAGCGATGACTTTTGAAGTGCTCGTCGATACGGTCGTTTTGATATATTATGGGTCCCGAGACTCCAAACGGAACAAAAGTTATGGTCAAAACAGTGATCACGATTCCCAATGTTTAAATTTTGGTGACATTTTTTCTTAGGGTTCACCCCCTAGGGTTCGGTCCCCTAGGGTTCGGCCTTCTACAAAAAAACAAAAAAAAAACGCTTAATTTCCCCTATAGGGTTCGGCCCCCTAGAGGGATTTCTTTGGTGCACCTTGAAAATTCTGATGTTCCACAAATTAATTTTTCGGAATAGATGTTTCTTTGTCGATAAATATTGTGTTTTTCTTTATTATCCGAGGGAACCCTACCGAGATATAATCCAAGTAACGGGGCTCGGATGACAAAAGAAAATCTACAATAACTTGAGAAGAAAACATAGGAGAAACAAGTCAAGAAGAAGTTCGGAAGAAAGTACTCAAATAAACGGAACAATTAAAAGAAAAAGAAGAAGGGAGGATAACCCTATAAGGTTCAACCCTTATGATTTGACCCTACAGGGGTGGAATTGTTTTCTTACCTCTTTCCCAAGCTGAAGACTGTTTGCTTGCCGACTTCTTGGTGATCTTCAAACTTGAATGAGGAGAGAAAATGCCAAGACAAAAAATTGCACGATGAAAAGAAAAGTCTAAGTGACTTGGGAGATGTATATATTCAAACTGCAAGCTTGCAATAGCAAATGAAGCAATCTTTATTTTTCCTCTTAAGGAAGATTTCGCAATATAAAGATAAGTTTATTTGAGTTTATTGTTTAAAATATATATTTTCGAAATTTGTTTAAATTTGGTATTTTAATGGATTTTCGAAAAATATATATATTTGATATCTGATATTTTATTCCTAACAATAGACAATTTTTGAAATTGGTATATATATATATATTGAATATTTGGTTTTCTTAAGAAAAAATATCTTGCTTTATAAAATTCTAATAAAGGAAGATTTTGTTTCCAAATAATAAATTAAGATTTGTTTATTGGATTTTATTTAGTGATATCTGATGATCTTCCTTGTTTTAATTCTCAGAAAATAAGAAAATAAATATTGAGCAAAATGAGGAAGCTTTCAGATGATCTACCAAGAGGTTCAAGGAAGAGCCCTTCTAGGTCTTTGATGAGTGCATAATATTCTATATTTTTGATTCCTTTATGTTTGGTTTTATTACATGTTTTATGTGTTTATGGACTTATTAAGGTGTTTATTGATTACAGGAGGAATTGGTGCTGAAAAGAAGAATTGGAGCTAAAAACAGGGAAAAGAAGAAAATTCCGCAACTAAAGGATTCATGATCTTGGCTTGGAACTTGGATTTTATTGTAGATCTACGTTTTAGCTTTCCGGATCATCTTGAATCGCCTCAATCGGAGTTCGTATGAAAAAGTTATGACCTATTTATTAATGTGCGATGAACTTTAGATTTTCAGCTTGCCATTTACACAACAGATATTTCGGGGCCAATGTCGACCTTTCTCCAGCCCGTATCTCTGAAAACTCAAAGAATGCAAGTTGTAGATCTCGTCGAGAGCTTCAATTTGATAGGTGGCAGGTCCCGTAACTCTTCCCGAATCAAACGTTATGGCCGTTTTTCCAAAGGACGTCACTGCAGAAAATTTGAGCGCGGTCGGCACTGAATCCTTTGTTTTTCAGAACTGTCGGCGCTGAAGCCTCTGTAGTTCAGAGCTGTCGACGCTGAACCTAGTGTTTTGAGCGCTGTCGGTGCTGAAACGTGGCACGGAGCGTTTTTGCAAGAGTTATTTCCATAAATTTAGGAATCTTTGATATCTTTTCCAATTCTAATGTAACTAGGATGTTTTCTTAGATAGGATAATATCTTAGGATTATAAATACATGTAATTAGTTAGATATTAGGGGACATCTATCACATCTACTACTCCTTCTACTCAATTATAAACCCTAGTTTTGAAGATTGAAGGATGTCAGGCTAATTTTCTATATTCAGTTCTAAAGGGAGATGAAACCTTATTCACAAGTAATTGATTAATCAAGTTTTATTCTTTATTCCTTCTTGCATGAAACTTATTCTGATAATCTATTTCAATTGTTTGCATGCTAATTGATTTCATTAATTTAATATGGCCAATTGGATTAGTTTGATCATTAACATCTGCTAGATTAAGGAGTAATATTACGTATAATTGATAGTATTCCTTGTCACCAGTAGCAATTAGTAATATTGATTGTGTCAGAACTTTTAATTATTACTAAGGTTATGAGGAAGCAAGTTAAATAAATCGAGCTTGTGTGTTTATTACTTGAATTAGTCTAATTCTCTAGTCCTTAATGCTGCTGTCATATTAAATCTAAAGAGCTTGTTTTAGGTTATATGATAGTTAGAATCTGGTAAAGAGCTTGTTTTATTCAGTGAATACCTAAGGAGAATTTCAGATAGCAGAGCTTATTGTTATCTAGGGCTAATAGTTTCATTGAAGGGTAAATAATAATAATTTGGTTGATTAATTACTGTGATTTGGTGGATCTGAACTAAAGAACTGAACTTAATGTTTAATTATCGGTCAAACTTATTACTCGATTTTGTTTAGTTAGATAATTGATTTTCAAAACCCCCCATCTTTTGTCGTTGAATAGATTTTAAAACACGTACTCCCTGTGGGATCGATCCTTGCTTACTACTGTTCTAAGCTTTTGTCATTGTACCCCATCTTTGTTTTTATCTATTCTTTATTTCTTTTTGTTTCTTTTGTTTTATTCCTGTTTAGCTGACAAAACTCCAGAAGCTGACACTTAATTACAAACATGGCATTCTATTCACAACAATATGGAACCTGGATGAATCATACGCATACAAGGGTAAATGAGGTAAGTACTTATAATCTTGAATGTTAAATTTCTGAATTAACTGCTTTGGTTCAACGAATGGTTGCAGGGAATGTGCAAGCAGCAAAAGTATGTGGACTTTGTTCAAGATCAGGACATATTGCAGACGCTTGTCCATATCACCACCAATATGATCCTTATTATTACACTTACAACCCAGAATGGAGGGGTCATTCCATCGTGAGCTATGGTGATGATTGGCAGCCAAAGTATGATTCTTTTCAAAAGTGGCAGCCTGACCTTCAACAAGTTCAACAGCAGTACCCACATGAACAAGCAATTCCTTCCAGTTCTGAACCATCTCTTGAAGATGCGTTCAAGGCATTCATGACCCAAGCACAGCAATACCAGCAGGAAACAATGGCTTCCATACATATTCTGGAAACTTAGGAAAGTCAGATGACCACCACTGTAGGTAGAACAGATTCTCAACACTTAAGAGAGTTACCTTTTCAAATTATTGATGATCCAAGGGAGAATGTAAGTACCTTGAGAAGTGGTGTAGAAGTATGGCAGCAAAGAGAGTGCGTGCTTCCAATACAAGAAAAGATAGACGATGGAGAAGCATGCAACAGTGCTATACCGGATCATAAATTTCCACCTCTATCTGATTTTATACCAGCACTTCCTTTCCCTCACGTCTTAACGAAAAAATGGAAAGTTGGAAAAAATTCAGAGTTATATACAGAAGAGTATGTCGGTTTTCTGGTAGAAATGGAAAAAAGGGGACAAGAGCTTAATACTACTAAGGAGGAACAAGAGGTAGAGGTGAATTAATTGACGATTCCTGTTGATTGCTACGATATGGATATGGATGATGATACTTCCCTAACTCCTATTCACATTTCACTGGGACAAGCCGAAACCACTGCTGAAGTTAATAAAGAGAAGTCCAATGAGGAGACAGTGATATTCAAGATAGTGCCTAACTCTTCTATTCAGATTGAGACTAACTCTTTACCCTGTCAATCCAGGTATTCAAAGTCTAAGGAGGAAGAGCAAGAGAAAGAAACAGATTGCAAGGTTAAGGAAAATTTTGTGCAGACAGACAAATGGACTTTGCAGACTGCAGTTGCCAACAGTATGGACTTCGATAAAAGAGAAAAAATGGAGCAGAATCAATCTCTGAAGGATGCTCCTAATTTGGAATTGAGTCTACTACCAGTTCACCTGCAGTATACCAGTCCAATTACATAGATTGAGAGGATTGACGTCGAGCCAATGACAATAAACAAGGGCAACTGCTTGGGAGGCAACCCAAGATCTCAGATTTGATTTTTCTATCATTTTCCTTTTTAGTTTGTTAGTTGCATGTTAGATAGTAGTTACTTCATCTTTGCATGATTGTCTTACATTGGGGACAATGTAAGGTTTGAGTGTGGGGGAGGGGTTTAGGTTATATTTAGGTTTACTCTAAGCAGTAGTTTTGTGGAAAACATTCTTGGCTTTAAAAATTTTCTACATAGATGTTAATTGATAGAATTTGATTGATGCGAAATTGGTTGATGAATGATGATAACTAAGTCATGATCCATAGTAACTGATTTGAATTGAATTTGTTGCATGAGTTCTTGAGCATGAGATATGTGCTTATTTGGCTAAGTTATTTGTGGAGTTGTCTATGTGCACTGATTTCATTATTTAGAGCTATTTTACTGCTAATGTTATTGCAGGACCATGAGAGAATAAGACAAGAGGAAATTAAAAATTTCTGAAAAAGTGAATGAGAAAAAAAATGCAAAAGAAAAACATGTGGTGGGTTGAGATGGAGCGTAAAACGCACTCACCCATAAACACATACAACGAGATGGAGCGTAAAACGCACTCGTTGATGAGAAGACAAGTGAGATGAAGCATAAAATGCACTCACTTAAGAAAAAAAGAGAGGTGAAACGGAGCATAAAATGCATTCACTTGAAAAAAATGAAGTTGATGGTTCTTGAGAAAAAAGGGAAAAAATAGCAGAGGAAATAGGTTCTGAGTTTGAGTCAGTATGCACGGCTGTTGTTCCATGATAACTGAGTTGAGTATGTGTGTAGATCATAGGAAGGATACTTATGTGGACAAAGTGTGATTTAGAAATGTTCGGTGGGGAATGACAAGGTTATTATTGAACATTGATTGATGAAGTGTTGACCAAATTTTTGTTAGTTAGTGTTGATATTCATGGATTGGAATTGATTTAAATCTTTTGAAAGTTTGGTTAAATGAATCTCTGATGAAGTTAATATCACCTTTGTTTTGATTTACACGAGGACGTGTAAAGACTAAGTGTGGGGGAATTTGATGAGTGCATAATATTTTATATTTTTGATTCCTTTATGTTTGGTTTTATTACATGTTTTATGTGTATATCGACTTATTAAGGTGTTTATTGATTATAGGAGGAATTGGTGCTGAAAAGAGGAATTGGAGCTAAAAACAGGGAAAAGAAGAAAATTTCGCGACTTAAGCATTCATAATTTTGGCTTGGAACTTGGATTTATTGTAGATCTACGTTTTAGCTTTCCGGATCATCTTGAATCGCCTCAATCGGAGTTCGTATGAAAAAGTTATGACCTATTTACTAACGGGCGATGAACTTCAGATTTTCGGCTTGCCATTTACACAACAGTCACTTCGGGGCCAATTTCGACCTTTCTCCAGCTCGTATCTCTGAAAACTCAAAGAATGAAAGTTGTAGAGCTCGTCGAGAGCTTGATTTGATAGGTGGCAGGTCCCGTAACTCTTCCCGAATCAAAAGTTATGGCCGTTTTTCCAAACGACGTCGCTGCAGAAAATTTGAACGCGGTCGGCGCTGAATCCTTTGTTTTTCAGCTCTGTCGGCGCTGAAGCCTCTGTAGTTCAGAGCTGTCGACGCTGAACCTAGTGTTTTTAAGCGTTGTCGGCGCTGAAACATGGCATAGAGCGTTTTTGCAAGAGTTATTTCCATAAATTTAGGAATCTTTGATATCTTTTCCAATTCTAATGTAACTAGGATATTTTCTTAGATATGATAATATCTTAGGATTATAAATACATGTAATTAGTTAGATATTAGGGGACATCTATCACATCTACTACTCCTTCTACTCAATTATAAACCCTAGTTTTGAAGATTGAAGGATGTCAGGCTAATTTTCTATATTCAGTTCTAAAGGGAGGTGAAACCTTATGTACAAGTAATTGATTAATCAAGTTTTATTCTTTATTCCTTCTTGCATGAAACTTATTCTGATAATCTATTTCAATTGTTTGCATGCTAATTGATTTCATTAATTTAATATGGCCAATTGGATTAGTTTGATCATTAATATCTGCTAGATTAAGGAGTAATATTACGTGTAATTGATAGTATTCCTTGTCACCAGTAGCAATTAGTAATATTGATTGTGTCAGAACTTTTGATTATTACTAAGGTTATCAAGAAGCAAGTTAAATAAATCGAGCTTGTGTGTTTATTGCTTGAATTAGTCTAATTCTCTAGTCCTTAATGTTGCTGTCATATTAAATCTAAAGAGCTTGTTTTATTTAGTGAATACCTAAGGAGAATTTCAGATAGCAGAGCTTATTGTTATATAGGGCTAATAGTTTCATTGAAGGGTAAATAATAATAATTTGGTTGATTAATTACTGTGATTTGGTGGATCTGAACTAAAGAACTGAACTTGTTTAATTATCGGTCAAGCTTATTACTCGATTTTGTTTAGTTAGATAATTGATTTTCAAAACCCCCCATCTTTTGTCATTGAATAGATTTTAAAACACACTCCCTGTGGGATCGATCCTTGCTTACTACTGTGCTAATTGTTGAATTTGTGAATAGAAAGTGAGGTTAATTTAGGAGTGTTAAACGACAGCTCCCAGTCTTGCCCTCTTAGGGTTTAACCCTAATGGTTTGGCCCCTAGGGGTTCCCTCTTCTAGAACTCTTGTGTTTAAGACTTGAACAAGTGAAGTCACACAAAATCATTCGAAAACTTGGAGTATTTTGCACGAGCGTCTCTCAGGAATCGTGACTCTCGCACAGGGGCAAATGTGGGCCCAAGTACATATTAGGGTTCACATGACCTAATTGAATTAAAATGTACAAATTAGGGTTTACGAAAACCTAATTAAATGTACAAATTAGGGTTCATGTGACCTAATTAAATGTACAGATTAGACAAAAATAAATGCGCTAGACCCGGGGAAGTCTCCACGTGTTCCAAGGCAGAAGACTCGTGGATGCGACCCATTTTGGGAATTGATTGAGAGATTGGATTGGTGGCTAGAAGAACATGGCAATTTGGGCATTACTTTAATGATTAAAGGACATTTCTGGAATTTTTCCTATAAAACATGACTAAAGGGTATTTCTGAAATTTTTCTTAAAACATGTGCCTGGCATGTGACTATTTCCCAGGCAAGCTCTATAAATAGTCCCTCTATTCTAAGAAAAGGGGATCGCTCTCAAGACATTACACTTAGACTCTTGGAAGCTCATTACACTTGGAACTCTCTCCTAACTCGAAGACTCAAGAAGGCTCTTGGAATCCCTGCTACCCTAACCCGGTTTCCGGATTCTAGGAGTTCTGCCACGTGTCATTGGAGTAATCGCCCATCTGTTTTTCTCACCTCTTCAATCAATCAATCAATTTCATACTCTTCGTGGATTTCTCTTCTCTCCAGCCAACACGAAACCCTAACCCTAGCAAGGTGTAATTCCCTTGCCCACAAGTTCGAATCCTCTAAATATAGTTCAAATATAACAATGACATACTAAGAATTTTATGTCATTTCATGGTTCCTAAAACTAAATATTGAAAATTAAGAAGAAAAAGTTACCTCTAATTTTAGAATTGAAAGAGTAACTTTTAAATTTTAAATAATTTTTAATTAATTTTTAACTTTTCTAATTTTTTTCCCAATTGACGGAATTAGCATTGCCTAAGATTTAAGTTCTCCATCCTTTGAATTATACTGCCTCTCTTGAGGATACAGAAAGGAAAAAAAAAAAAGAGAACAAAGAAACAGTGAACCTTCAACTCAAGAGAAAAGAGAATGGACATTACATACATAAAAGGCTTTCTTCCTAAGCTCAAAAAGAACTTTTGTCTCTTACCTTATAGAATTACTTAGGTGGGTGAGTCTATCATAATTACAGTAGAAAACACGATAAAACAAAACAAAAAGTAAAAAAATAAAAATTATTACTAATGTGAAATGTTAGTAGCCATATAACAATCTTTTAGGTTTATAAATTTATCTATAATTTTAGATAAACAAATTTATATGATTATTTAATTTATTTTGTCAATTACAATGACCAAAGCATTTAATTTTGGAAAATAATATACATGTCGACAAATATTTGACTAAGTTGGATTGCGACTAAAGTAAAAGTACAAGAGATAAAATAGAATAAATTAAAGTGAGACTTTTTTTAATTCCTACCTATCACATATCCATACATCGCAATCACAATTAGACTCAAAACTTTCATAATGTATAGCAGAACTCTTTAATTTAATATTACAAAAGTCTAATTGAACAAAAATTATAATAGGTCTAAGATATGGCTAGTCTATACCAAGACCCTCATGGCTTAATGGTAAAAGAACCAGTGGCGGAACCAGAGATTTTTTAGAGGGAGGACAAAATGTCCTAGTAAAAAAAATTTGCATCCGATTACACTCATTGTATTTGTATTTAATTTATAAATAAATTAAAATTTATTTATAAATTAAAATTTATAAATATTAAGAGTGCATAGTAATGACTAAATATAATATATATTATCCCAATAATGTGATGCGACGATAAATGTGTAGTATATTATATTATACCACTATCACTATAAAGAAAAAAAATTATACAATAAAAAGTTAATAAATAAAATTCTTCTTGTAAAATAAAAAGACTATTATTTATATTAATTAAATTCCCGATAAAAAAAATTAGTACAATTATGTCTAATCTTGTAGCCATGAGCTAGCTAAAAGATTGAATATCACTGTGATGGATAAATATATAGTACTCCTGTATATCTATGTATGTGGGGTCCAATTTGACACTTTCAAGGAACAAAGCTGCAGACGAAGAACAAATAAGAAGATGAAGAAGCGAATAGAAAGAAGGGTTTTGAATAAACCCCACCCAACTTTTCTATCTCTCTCTCCAATTCTAAGCATTTATATAACCCCATTCTCTCTACAAACTCATATATTACCTCTGTAAATCTTTCTCTCTCACAAACTCAGGATACCAGGGTCACTCGCTCCCCTCGTCCCCTGGTTCCGCGATTGCCTACAAGCAGAAATAATCTAAGGCTGCCGGAGATTTCAACCTAGGGAGGGCATATGCCCCCCCTCGCCCCTCCCTGGTTCCGCCTCTGAAAAGAACTACTCATAAGATTTGAGTGTATCAGGTCTTGTGATTCATTCCTACCAAAGACAAAAATGTTAAAATTTCAGCTAAACTAGCCAAAAAAAAAATAGAAAGAGAAGATATGGCTAGTCTATATAATGTATGGATGTCGGGTAAGACGGTACAAGATCTTCTTCAGCTCTACTCAAGCCCAACCTCCACCACCAAGAATGGTCATTAAGCCATCTGGGGGTTCCCGTTTCCTGTCATGCTCATAAAAAGGCGGTTGCTTCCGCCGTTTCAAAATAGGAATACATGTGAAATCTTAATATTTAAATAGAAAAAAATCTTAATTCGGAAAAAAAGAAAAAGAAAAAACAAATTATTAACATTTCTCATTTTCTCATATAAGCAATTTGATTTATTATTTCTCATATTTTTAGTAACATTTCTCATTGTCTCATACAAACAATATGTTTAATTATTACTAACACTTGTCATTTTCTTTCTTAAATTTTAGGTTTCAATATACAATGAAAATTCAAAAAAAAAAGATTAATATAAAAGTTATACACTTACGTAATACAAGGAATGGAGGTTGTGGAGAAAGCACGAACTATGATTTGATAAATTATGAATGATTATATTAATTGTAATTGTTCTATATGCGAGGAACCTAGGATATAAAGTATCATTTATCTTATTTATTGACACGTCATATCATTCGATACATATTGGAAATCAAAAAATTTTGAAACCCTTTAACAATACTTTTTTCATTCTCATTAAACTGATGATTTTTATTCTTTGATGGGCTGTGGAATAACTGATTTCATTATATTTTTCATATCATTCCTTTTTTTATTTTATTCGTGCGTTAATTTCATTCTTCAATTTATATGTAGCAGTAGCATAAATGCTACCCGTGATGGGTTCCGTGGTAACTCAAACGGCAGTCTTGTTGACGGTACATACCGTGATAAGGGCCGGAATGGCTATAAAAATGACTGAGGATTCACCAATATAATCAACCAAATAGGTTTACAAAATAAATCATGAATCTAGAAATGCTCAAAGCAAAAACACAAGATAGTATTAATTAATTAATTTATTTTTATTCCAGAAAGCATCACATTTTTACCGAGTCTAACCGCAACCTTACATTTATATTATGAAACACAAATAGCACTCCTTACATTCATATAATCACATATATTTTCTGATAATGCTGCTTTTATTTTAAATATATATATACTACAGTGTGTGTATATATTATCCATACATTATTCACGACTATATATAATAGAGTACATGCATCAGATCAAAACACTCCGCTAGTTGTGATCACCTCCATGGCCACCACCGTTGTGGTGGCCTCCGCCGCCGTTGTGGGGGCCTCCGCCGCCGTTGTGGGGGCTCCGCCGCCGTTGTGGGGGCCTCCGCCGCCGTTGTGGGAGCCTCCGCCGCCGTTGTGCGGGTTGTGGAGGCCTTCGCCGCCGTTGTGCAGGTTGTGGGGGCCTCCGCCGCCGTTGTGCGGGTTGTGGGGGCCTCCGCCGCCGTTGTGCGGGTTGTGGGGGCCTCCGCCGCCGGTGTGGGGGCCTCCGCCGCCGTTGTGGGGGTTGTGGGGGCCTCCGTCGCGGTTATATCCGCTCCTCCCATCAACAGTAGCTGCCTCAGCTGCATTATATCCGCCCCTCCCATTAACAGTAGCTGTCTCAGCTGCATGCATAGTATAGAATCATGTTAGCCAATTAAAGCTAATAATATATACAGCTGCCAACTTTACTATATGCAACAATTATTTATTTATTTATTTTTGTCTGTCAATGCTATGCAACAATTGCATATAAAATTCGAGTAAAATCAGTCGATTTTTGAAAGAATAATATCTGTAACTAAACAATTTTTTTTTTAAATTTAATTAGATAAAATATTAATGAGTTGTACTGTACAACTAATAAAATTTTCTTTTGTTTAAATAAAATTCGGTAGTTTTTATCAAACTATGGTACCTAACATTATTCTTTTTGAATTATATGAAGGATGCAACAAATAAGAGTTTGATTAAAGAGAAAACTATATACACAATTAAATTAAGATATGAGCTAAAACATACTGTTTTTGTTTGTAGTGGTGGTCTGAGTCTCAGCCAACTCTCTAGCTGCGACCTCTGAACTAATCAGAAGAACAATAGCCAGAGAAAGACCAAGTAAAAGAAATGCTTTATTGGAACCCATATTTCTCTCAACTCTGTACTGTAATCAGAATGATATTGTGGAGAAGGATGAAAAAACTAGTGTGTTTCAATGTCTATTTATAAGCTCAGAAAAAAAGTGAGATACGAATTGGGACTAAGATATGTGGCACAGTTTTAATTTCCAAAACAAGTACTAAAATTAAAACAAAAGTAAAATAATTAATTAAACTAATTAAAGATGTAAACTAATAAAGTAGAAAAATAGAATCAACTAAACAATAATCTTAACAAATAATATCAACTCTTCTTTTTATAATTCAAATTATGTTATCGATTTGGTGCACAAAATTAGGAAAATAGATCAGCTAAAGGACCAAATTAAATTAACTATACCTTTAATCTCTCTTTTCTTTTATTTAATAATTTTATAATTAACTTGAATAAGTATAAACTCTAAAAATTTAAGAATTAACTACAACTCATCAAAACTTCTTGAGCAAACATGAATTATAAAAAACTCATATCTTAACAATAATTTATTAAAACATTTTCATTGATTTGAAAATCACATAAAAATTAAGTACGAAAGTATTCCATTAATAAAACGTGAAGGCGATGGACAGAAATAGAAAGTTTTTCTTAGCATGATAATGATAAATTCTAAAGAAATAAATTTCAAATGATATTTTATTTTGGCCACGCGAAAAACAATTTTTATTAGTAATTGACCTTTTGATTGAATTTTGTAGGCTGGCGGAAAAATGTGATCAAACGCCCACAACTTGTGACCCCCAACATGATTCACTACATTCTTATGTGAAACAATTTATGCATTGTGGTAGACTTTTCCTTTTCCTTTTCCTCCATTTTTTGGGGGTCGTTAGCACCCTAATTGCAACTTTAAGTAGAAGATTTATTTGTATTTTATTAGTAAACTAGTATTTGTGGCGCAATCAAGAAAAAAATAATTAAATAATTGAATAAAAGTTTTAAAACATGCATTGGTGAGAAAATATGCGAGAAAAATTAAGAATAAAATATGAAAGAGAAAACGGAAATTAATTTTAATGTGACACAATTTCATAAAAAAACAGTTATTTTTGCTCGTCTCCCTTAATAATATAAATAGATAATATAGATAATCTAGATATAGTTGAAAAGGCAACCCTTCATGGCTTACATGTTTTTTTTTTCTCTCACTTTAAATTCTACTCCTATTGCCATCATCCAATTTTTATTTGTATTTTAATCTTAAATTTATTTGTATTTTATTTAATTTTTGATAAATTTCTCTTATGTGTATTAAGATTAATTTGTCAGTGAAATACTCATACTAGCTAGTTCTTTTTAAAAGACATTAATATTTCTCAGTGACATACTCATATTAGTTACTTTTTTAAAAAATAATCTAATTTCAAATATAACAGCCGTAACGATCCTTTCCAAATTAAGTGAATAATTTTATTTAGCATAGAGATTCCAATATTAATACTCAACACCCTCAATAATTATCATCCCAACCTCTTTACTTCCTAAATCCCTCTAACAATATTTACGGAGGAAGTTGAGCAATATCAAATATGGAAATCCCAATCAAACAAAATATGCAACATAATTTAATACATATCTTATTTCTATACATACAATTCCAAATCCTGAGAAATATAAAAGGTCAAAAAAAAAAAACTCATAAAAAGCCAACTCTCTAGCTGCGAACTCTGAACTAATCAGAAGAACAATAGCCAGAGAAAGACCAAGTAAAAGAAATGCCTTATTGGAACCCATATTTCTCTCAACTTTGTACTCTAATCAGAATGATATTGTGGAGAAGGATGAAAAAACTAGTGTGTTTCAATGTTTATTTATAGGCTGAGAAAAAAAGTGAGATACGAAATGGGACTAAGATATGTGACACAGTTTTAATTTCCAAAACAAGTACTAAAATATATGCCCCCCATAATGCATGTGGTTGGGTGTTGAAAATTATGTCGGTAGATTTGTTGTTTTGGCCATTGAATTTATGTGATTGATTAAATTAAGTATAAAATTTTAATATTAATTTTTTAAAATTTATTGGAAATATGAGAGAAAAAAATTAGTCTTTAATTATAAAGAATAAAATAGAAAATTAAGTATTTAAAATATCTTTAAAATTTACAAACGATAAATATAAAAAAAAAACAAAACCTTTCACTAAAACAACAAATAAAAGAAACAGAGAGAATATATATAATTTGTGTACTTAATGGTAGTTAGAACATTAAGATGGTTAAAAACAGTACTAAATTAAATAGCGGATGAGTTTTAAGACCAATAATTAGTGTCAATCACTTTCTCCTTGCCCTTGGCAGTGCCAATTACCTTGTTTTTTCCCTTTCAATGGCATTAGTTTATAAAAAAACAGTTCAGACACATAGTTAATATGTCATACAATTAACATGCACAAATTTTGAAATAGAGTTAATAATGTCAATGACCTTGTGTTTGTCCTTTTGTGTCCAGACAGAGTCGGGTGCTTTGGACATTTACTTCAGTTGTGACCCTCTTCTTTACATATGCTGCAATGCATCTTGTTCCCTTTTCTTGACACTCTAGTCACCTTGTTGTTAGTTGTCCCATCTTTCCACTGCTCCTTCCTTCTTAATCTTTGTGGCTTTCCCTTCAACCTTTTCTTCATTGGTGGTGACAGCATCATATCACACTCAGTAAAACCCAAAAGTCTTCTCCATTTAGTACTTCTAGTGTGTAGAAATAAGTCTTAATATATATATATATATATATATATATATATATATATCCCTAGTGCATCACTGAGCTACATATTCCATAGGGTTAGACTTTTATGTACTGGTTTCAATTTTAATTGTTATAGTGTGCGTTTGTATTTATCTTAAATGTGTAACTTTATTTTCTCGTTAGTGTGATCGATGCTATTGATAGATATAATTTTGGGGTCAATATGAGGTCCTTAATATTGCGCATTTGTATGAAATTTTTATCATGACATTCACGGTATATGTAATGGCATCCTCAAAAATGATAATAAAAAAAACTCCCAAATTAAAGAAGAAATAAAGAGAGGGGATAAAGTAAATGTGGAACCAAAATAGCGATACTCTCTTCGTTCTATAAAAATAGTTCTATTTATAACCATAAAAAAAGAAATCTATAAAAAGTCCGCTTTATGGATGGTAATATAAAATTACATAATATTTAATATCATAAGTTTACTAACATGTTCTTATTATTAAACTAAATATTCATTATATTTAGAGTAAATATAAAAGAAATATTTTTTTTTTAAATTTATAAATTACAAATATATCTCTTTTTGTAGGACGATTAAGCCTAAAATATACATATGTCGTTACAACTTGGATACAAATCAGGCCAACCGGAGTACCGCAAGTCTTCCTATGTCAGTCCATTGAACCATTCCCCTTAGACGATTGGGTTGGAGGGCTCCACTATACAAAAATAGCTCTATTTGCAAAACATAGATAGAAATTACAAAAAAAAAAAAGAAAAAAAAAGTGCACTTTATTTATGACGGTATAAAATTACACAATATTTAGTATTGTAATTTCATTAGCATGTTCTTAATACTAAACTAAGTATTCATTATATCTAAAGTAAATATGAAAAAAAATATATATTTAAAATTTATAAATTGCAAATATCACTCTTCGTATATAATAAGCTCACTGGTTCCATGCAAACTACGGCGGGATGGATAATGGTTTATTACATTATTAAATAAATAAATATATAATTAAAATTTTGAAAAGATAGTTATAGTTATTAAATTATTAAATATTTATTTAAATAATAAATTATTGAATTATATATTATAGATTCTTTCAATCAATTATTAAACTAAACATTTAAAAAGAGGGTATATTTACTTACTTATAATTATGAAAAAATAATTATTTTACTTTTATTTAAGTTTATAATAGAATCCTATATATAATTTTTCAACTGGTTTTACAGTTGAAAAATATAGTTAAACCTAAAATATACGTATGTGATCAATTTGCATGCCTGATGCCATGGCATTAAAAATGTCGTACGTTAACAATGTATACGAATCAGGCCCACCGGAGTACCTACCGTAAGTCTTCCTCCATTGAACCTTTCTTCTTTTATATATATATATATATATATATATATATATATATATTTTGGAGAGAGAGAGAGAGAGGAAGTTTTCAACGACTTTGCTTATTCACAATCTGAAGGTAGCTAGATCGTAGTACTGGAAGGAGGCAATAACTTGTTTTTGCCCCTGCCATCAGGGGCGGATAACCATTTATTGCTCATTTGATTTCGGATAGTAGTTTTAATAATATTCATCGTTAAAAATATTTTCTCCACCGTAGCATTAGCAATTGGTAAAGTCAAAGTCAATCTCAACAACAAATAAATCCGAGGATACAAATCAGTCTTGTTCTTCTTAACCAACTTTTGAGCAAGTTCAGCAATCCCTTTCATATTAGAAAATTCAGAATCATTTTTCACATCTAGAATGTAAGTTTCAAGTTCATCATCAATTCCCCAAATATCTCTATCTTGAAGTTCTAATGGATAAAACTTTACAAATTTAATCAACCGTTCCTTGTCAAATGCTGAGAAATAGTTACTTGGATCAAGACACGCCATACATGAGAGCAACTTTGTATTAACATTGTCAAATCGATCATTTAAATCTTGAAGTTGACTATCTATCACTGTATAGAGTAACTCAACTTGAAAGTGATGAAGATTTGTGACTTTTTCACCCCGACGTGATCTCCCTTAAACCAAAAAGGTATCATCTATTTTGTGAATGACAATCCCACGCACATTACAAAATTCAGTAGTTTTTGCCAACAAAGTCTCCCAACCCGAATCTCTCATACTTTGTAACCGCTGCTTTGAGATAGTAACTAAAGTTATTGCATTTACGAGATTTTGGTCTTTCTTTTGTAATGCTAGTGACAAGGTATTCGTGATTCCCAAAATCTTTTTCATTAAATGCAACAAGAAAACAAACTCAAAATCTCGCATGAAATGCAACAAGGTACTTGCTTCTGTACTTTTATCACCCGATGTATCATCTTCTACTATCTCAAGCACTTTAATTGTTTCAAAAAACAAGTTAATAACACTAAGAATTGTGCCATAATGTGATCCCCACTGTGTGTCTCCGGGCCGCTTAATTCAAGGTCGCTTCTTGATTCAACCCATGCCCGATCTTGATTTCACCAGAAGCAACTCCTTGAATTATTCTTTCTATATGCTTCACGCGAAGAACTTCTTTACGCTTGCAAGAAGCTCCAACAACATTTGCCAAAATTACAAGATAATCAAAGAATGATTTAAGCTTCTTATGTTTTTTTGCAACTGCTACAAGTGTCAATTGAAGCTGATGAGCAAAACAATGAACATAAAAGGCAGGCCTATTCTCTGACAAAATCAAACTCTTAAGACCATTGAATTCCCCTCGTATGTTACTAGCTCCATCATATCCTTGCCCACGTACACATGACATGCTCAATCCATGTGTTGCAAAAAGTGACTCAATAGCCTCTTTAAGTGTTTGAGCACGTGTATTGGCAACATGAACAATGCCAAGAAAACACTCAATAATGCACTCATGTTTGTTCACATAACGTAAAGCAATAGTCATTTGTTCTTTAATTGATGAATCACGAGCCTCGTCAACTAACAAAGAGAAAAAATTATCCCCAATCTCTGCAACTATAACTTTTGTGGTCAAAAATGTAGCGGCACTACAAATGTCTTTTTGGAGGTGCTGTTAATTTCTGGTTCCCAGGAGCATTTTTCAGCATAACTTTATTCACATCATCATTGTTTTCGGATAAAAACTTTAGAATCGAAAGAAATAAACCTTGCCTTTTTGAAGCATCTGATTCATCTCGTGCAATATGTTTTTCTTTTGTTCAACTTGCTTTTCATGTGTCAATTAATGATACTGAAATAATTAAGAAAGATATGAAGAAACTTTTCATGTTTTTTAGCCAAGTGATACTTGATTTTTTAAATTCATACCAGGCTTTGTCATAGATACAATAGTACTGTGGACTGGTATGACCGACTTTATCGGAGCGGAGATACAATAATGCCTAGTTAATATATTAAAAATTCACATAAAACTTTGTCATATAGATACAATTATAACACCATAGTCCGTGGGTGACTTTGTCATAAATACAATAGCCTTGTAGTAGCATTCAGTATATCAAAAAATCCACGGGAGTCTCCGTCGTGCCACGAGCCCATCAGCATAGGGTGACAAATCCACCCAAAAGAAGTGGTTCATCCGTATAGGGTGATAAGTTATATTTTACCTTCAAAAATAATAATATAACACTATACCAAAAATGACATCTAGTGAATGACAAATCATTCACATGACATAATATATCACTCACAAGATATTTATTGCGAAGAAATATTTCCTTCATACGATTGCTCACATAAGACTTTGTCGCAATAGGGTATCCTTCGCTAAGCAGTAACTAAATGTTTTTTGTGAATGATATATTGTGAATAATTTTTTATTCTCAAATTATATTTGGTAATGAAATATTGTTTTTTAGTGAAAGATTGATTTCCTTCATGAATAATATTTTAAGAATGACTATTTGAAATTAGTGAATACCTTTATTCCCTCACAAATAATATATTGTGAAGAACAAATTTATTTAACGAGAGAATATTTTCCTTCACTAATTATAAATTGAGAATCTTTCTTCAATTTAGTGAGAGAAAAATTCCTTCACTGATGACTAACTAATTAACTCGAAAAAGATTTTAGTGAGGGAAATAATCCTTCATTAATGTCCATTTCTCAAGTAAAATCCTTCACAAATTATAAATTTGTAAATAAAAAATTAATTGGTAAATAATCAAAATTCATTGCAAATTATAATTAATTTTCAAATAAGTGATTTCATATTTATTATTATTATTAATTGCTATAATAAATATTAAATTTAATATTTCAAGTTAATATAAATGTCATACTTGATTCAAACTAATTGATAAACTAATGAATAAAGAGCCAATAATTAAAACTAATACTCCATATATAAATAGATAATGCTCAAGTCACGATAAGTATAAAATTTGTTATTGTATCTTGATTTTTCAAGTACCATATATAGTACTTACAATATTTAATAACTAACATAAGAAAACTGGATGAAGAACAACGAACTAGAAGGAATGAAGTGTACATCATGTTAGGCCCAATCCATCATCATTTTCTTCAAGGAAATCAAGGTTGGGCCTGTAAACTTCATGCTGCAAGAGAAACATTAAAATTCAATTTCAATAAGATGAGGAATAAGAAAAGATGAACCTAGTGAACTTAAATTAATAGAGAGGGAGAGAGGGAGAGAGAGAGAGAGGAGATTAATGAAGAACAAAGACAAAAATATAGCTATTAGTAAATACCTCAATTGATTCATAGTTGGTAAATGTTTGAACGAAGTTGGTAAACTTCGTCTTTACCATTTTAGTTATACGTTCATTAATATCTATATCAACAGACGGCTGTGGCGTACTATCATCAGTAGAAGCTGTTGGATTTTTGCTATAAAAATCCTATTTATCTATTTATTTAATGTTTATTTATTTGTGCTGGACATTAATTTATTAATAAAAGTACATCATTCATCATTCATTAAATGATCATTTAGTTTGTTTATATATATCTTCATATTATATATGTTATGATTTATGTGTATAAATAAATGTTATACACAGACCACATAAATCATATGTAATATATAAATAAAGAAATAATAGTTTATAACCTAGAATAATTTGGAGATATTATCCTGTAGGTTATAGTGTTTTAACAGAGATGATTTATCTTGATCATATAAGTTGAATTTTTAGTTAAAGTACTAGTGCATTAACGGTGTGCATTAAACGGATCATGTGACAATATTTTATTTATAAAATATTTTCACATAAATACTAATTTGTAAAATTTCTTAAGTTTGAAATAATAGTGGACTTAATATTGTTATATATTAATTTGATGTTCCAATGAGTGAGATTACATCGTGTTAATTAATACCTCGGAATGTCGATTAATATATTTAATTAATATTATGAATATTATTATTGTCAAAACATCTATAAGATTTTTCATAAGATAATTTATAATTGATCATAGAATCTTGGCCGAGTCTTTTAATATTTATTATTAAAAGGATTGATTTAATTGTTAAATCAATTTATGATCAAATAGAGATAAATTGTGGACTTATGAAATTAGTTTAAATGTATCAGAATTATATTAATTGATTATGAAATATTTATGTACATTCATAGAGAAAATATTTACAGTTTATTAGTAAAGGGTTTATTTAACTAATTCCTGGACTGAAGTGCAATTATAATTATTTAGTGGAATTAATTGTAATTAATATTTATTTTGAATATTATTATTGGATAATAATATTTAGATAAGTATTAGAGTCAATAAACAATAATGTGGTTTGTGCCTTGATTTACTATTAATCATTCTAGATTTACTTATTAAATTTATAATCAATATTTGAAACATGATTATATCCAATTCCTTGTTTCTCAATACTAGACCTTTGTACCCCTAACATAAGGTTCTCTTCCCCTTACATAAATTTAGCAAGATCAATTTCTGCATTTGTTACATTATCATCATGTTGCACATATATCATTTTTCTATCATGAAAAGCATCTATGCAAGAATCTCTCTTATTCAAATTTTCTTTTAAGATTTCATTTTCATTTTTAAGAAACTCATTTCCTTTTCTCTCTTCGATAAGAGACTCAACTTCATTCACTAGCTCATTTACGCAACTCTTAAAATAGGCAGTTTTCTTTTTGAGCTATTGATTTTCAGTTTGTAAACAAAGATAATCAGACATAGTTATTTCAAGAGTTTCATTAAAATAAAAATTGTTTACCTCAATGTGATTATCATCTTCATTATCATAACAGTTGAATTGATCTTCAAACTTTTCATGACTAATCAAGATAGTGTCCCACATTTCTTTTGTTGTGTTTCACGATGATACTTTATCAATTTCAGCTTGGACCATTCCGCTCAGCAGGGTATTCATAGCTTTCGAGTTGAAAGATAACATATATGATTCATTAGCGTCCATCTCCATGAGTGTTTTTGTTCTGCCATCATCATGCCTTGGAATGACGGGTCCGTTGTCAACCACCCACCATTCTCATGGATTCCTGCTAAGATATATCTTCATTCTGAATTTCCATAAGTTGAAGTTTTCACTACCGAGCAACAATGGTGGTCTGCTTGAGAACCGTCCTTCTTGAAAATTTAGGTGTGCCATAGGATCTTACCCTACAGCCTACAAAGACAAATATTAGTAGAGCCAAGCTCTGATACCAAATGTAATTCCGTGTGTGCACACCTAGAAGGGGGGGTTGAATAGGTGTTTATGTTCAGGGTGATTATTAGTTACAACTTCAAACTTTTCTACTACAGGTTAAAACCAGACGGGTAAGACCTGTCTGTTATGGTGTCTGCTTTAGTATAAGTTCTATTTCAGTTTGCATTCAGACAGGACAGCCCGCCCGTATTGGCGTCTGGATTAGTGTAAGGTCTTCTTTAGTTTCTATCCAGACAGGACAACCTGTCTACTTTTGTGTCTGGATTAGTGTTAAATGTAGCAGAACAATATATACAGATATTTGAGTGTAGAATTGAATGAATAAGAACGAGACAAACTGAAGGAGAAGCAACACCAAGATTTTTACGTGATTCAGCCCTTAACCTATAGTCTAATGGCTTAATCCACGTCCAATACCAACTGGTATTGGAGACTCTTTTATTAATCAATTTGGTTTACAATTAAACCTCTTTACAAAACAAGTTCCACAAACTTTGAGTACCAATACTCCCTGAGCACCTTTGCTCCCTGTGCACCTCTGCACCCTTAGGCACCTATGCCTTCTTGAACTTTCTTGTAAAGACCCTAATCCAAACCTGATTAGAAAACACTAGACTAACCACTTAGTCTATCAACTGTTTACAGAATTTATTAAAAGATAATAACAAAATAAATTATGATCAAAGCAATAATTATATCAACAATATAAGGCTCAATTAATATGCAATGATCAAAGAGTTGGATAAAGATATCACCAGTTTAAGCACAATGAATGCAAGCTGAAATTAATTGATACTTGATGTAGCACAACAGCTTGGAATGATTTCTTCACAAGGAAAAATATAGCAGTTCTTTTCAAGGCTTGTGAAGAGAAGAGATTATCAGAATATAGTTCTTGGTAGTTTTTAATCTCGTAATGTCTGTGAAGAGAGAATTCCAGAATGTTTATCTTTTTGTTCTGCGTTCTTCTCTCTTGCTTTGCTTGAGCCACAGCTGGACAGTTTTATACAAGAAGGGAATATGGTCGTTGGCTATTGAGAGAGGTAGAGAGATTGCTTATGTTTTTCTCCCGTTGGAATAAAGCTTAGTCATCAAAGGAATTAATTAGACAATCATACCCATGATGATTATGGGCAGTCAATTTCTTAGGTGCATTAAACAAATCTACTCATGAAGAGATGTTTGGAGTAGTGGGCGGTATGGACTAAGCAACTTTGGAATAATACTTTTGTTTTAAGGAATCATGCTAAGAAGATGAAACTGGCAACCCATTACTAATACTTTTAGCAGCATGTGGAGAAGTGTGATAGGCAACTTTTGGGATAAAACAAATTTACACATGATATGGAATACTGAGCTGATGTGATAGTATGCTAGACAACATTGGTTTACTTAAATTAATATTAAAAGCATTATGCCCATGATAAGATGTGGAGTATATAATTCTATTAGCATGTGTCAGTCATGTATATGTATGGAAGGAGTGATGTAATTAATGGGCAATCATAAAGATAATTAATTTAGATATTAGAGACTCATGTATGAACTTCCCGATATAGTGGAGCAAGAATAAAGGAAATATGTTAAGTAGTGGGCAACAACATTCTTGCATAAATATTGAGATGATGGGCAGCAATGACAATACATATATTCATGCTAATTTGTATTTTATGGAACCATACAAATAGTATATTTAATGGGCAATTCATGCTTGATTCCATTAGCAACTTCGGATATAGCTAGCAAGAAGTATGGTCAACATACTTAAATAATAGAGAAATATGTTAGGCACTTGTGGGATACTTTAATTAAACAAAACCTACACATGATATGGAATAAAACAAGTAAATGGGCAGCATTAACAATGTTTATTGTAATAGAGGAAATATATCAAGAATGAGCAGCATAGGATTTCACAGAGTAAGGACAACATACTTGATATATTCTAGAGAGAGGACTGATTTATTTATCCCATGAATTCATTTGCATGTGCCAACAAGTTTAAGAATGGACAGTTAGTGGCAATATGTGTCAACCTTGTATGGAGGGAACAAATATGATTACTTATTAATAAATCATTCAATAAACTAGTGGGCAGTCTTATTATTCTCATAATTCCATTAGAATACTAAATAATAGATTTCAAGAGAAAACCAATGTATGGAAGGAGTAAATCAAGTAATGGGCATCTTCGGATCTTAGCAAAAGAAACTTACCCATGAAATGTGCAAGCACTAACCAAATGAAAAATAATAAAGTTTAATAGTCTCCATGTGCAAGCACTAACCAAATAGGAAATAATAGAAGCATTTAACTAATTCAAATTAATAACTAATGACCAACCGAAGGTAACATTGTAGTAGAATATGATTCAATCAATTAGTTAACAGTTAACATTTGATCCATATAAATATTGAAAGCTTAACTAAATATTTCCAAGAGATAGATAAATTACAATGCAAATATACTAGAAAATGTAGTAACACTACAAAATAACTTATCATCAAATATAGTAACAGTATAAAGTAATTTGTCATCATTAAAACCAAAATACCATAAACCAACAATACATAGATGAGATGTACACTTCGTATGAAGTATATCACCTATATGTAATCCGTTGCGCTGATCAATTAGTAAGTTGTTGAAGAAGATGGACATGAAACAATTTTTTTTCAGAATCTAAAATGGACAAGGAGCCGTTTTTTTCCCAAAATCTGAGATGGACAAGGAGTCATTTTTTTCCAGAATCTGAGATGAACATGGGGTTAAACAACATTCCAGTTCAATCAGGATTGTTATTAGCCATGAGAGTATACTGTTATGTAGTGATCTTGCTATGTGATGCTTGATGATGTGATTATGTGTTTGTTATTAAAACCTAGATTAAAGCAGCAGAATTGAATTTTACTTAATTCGGAAATTCAGAACACGAGCCCAATAAATTTTTCGAAATTATATTTGTACTGTATTTCTCAAAATATTTTCTGAAATTGTACAGATTGTACGGTATTTCTAATAAATAGGTATGTTATTTTCTGAAATTGTACAGATTGTACGGGACCGCCGGAATTTTGGCGGCTAGATGTAATGAACTTTCAAATTATTTAATTTTCAATATTTATTATGTGTGAATTATTTTATTTCATGAGTAATAAATGAATTAATAAAAGATAATAAAAAATTCAAGTGAGTGAGGGAATAAATTCTACAGCCTCCATTATATATCTATAGTCATGACAACTAATATGTTTCCTACGAAAAATATTAGTGATCAAGATAACAAGTATAGATTCCCCCATAGGATATGAGTTTATTAAAATAATAGTATTAATATACTTTCTCTACGGAGATATACTTCGAGCTATGAATATTTTATGAACTCTATTATAATGGTATACACTTGATAAAGAGGTTAATAATTTTTTCCTACGGAAATGTAGCTTATTAATACTCTTGAAGGCTAAAGTATATATGTATGTTATTTTCTTTAATAAGAGTTAACTAGAAAAAGAAAATAATGGTAATTTAAAATAAATGTCTTTCCCTATGGATGAATTTTATTTATAAAAATTAAGATACCTTTGTTAGAAAGTAATGGATTGCTTATTATATGCTTAATTATACTTGATAATGATCATATGAATGATGTATGTATTTTTTTAGATAACATGTCTGCATTCAACCCAATCTCAATCATTCTAAAAGAGAATCAATTGACTGGCCCTAATTATGTTGATTGGAAAAGGAATTTGGACATTATTCTTACTACTCAAGATTATAAATTTGTGCTTACCGATCCTTGCCTTGAGGAACCTGCAGCTAATGCTCCTCGTGCTTCTAAAGAAGCACATTCAAAATGGATAAAGGCTGATGAGATGGCTAAATGTTACATCTTGGGCTCTTTATCCAACATTTTTGCAGCATCAGCATATGGTTGTTCCAACTGCTAAGGCCATGATAGAATCTTTGCATGGTATGTTTGGTGAGCATGTTCGTGCCGTAAGGCAGAGCATTATGAAGTCTGTCATGGAAGAAAAAATGGCTGAGGGAACTCCAGTGGGTGAGCATTGTCTCAAGTTTATATCTCGCTTTAGCGAACTGGAGGTCCTCGGAGCAAATGTCGATGTGGATACACAGATTGACATGTTGCTGCAGTCGTTGCCCGATACTTTTAAAAATTTCAGGGTTAACTATAATATGGGGCAGTTTCATTATACTCTCCCTGAGTTAATGGAACAGTTTCAATCGGCCCAAGGTATTCTAGCACCTAAGCCAATTATCCATATAGCAGAGCTAATGTTGTTAAGGCTAAGGCAGGAAAGAAAAGAAACCAAACAAAAAGAAAAAAATGTAAAATTTTCTGGCATTAGGAGAGTTGGAAAGAAACAGGGATAAGGTTAAGTTAAGCCCAAAAGGAAGTGTTTTCATTGTGGTGAAAAGAGACACTGGAAGCATAATTACTCAGCATTCCTTGAGAAAGTGAATATCAAGGGTAAATTTCAAATTTTATTAGTAGAATCATGTTTATTGGCGGTTTCTACGGGATTCTGGTGCGTAGATTCCGGAGCCACTAATCATGTTTGCATTACTTTGCAGGAGTTCTAGGAGACCAGAAAGCTAAGTGAGGGGGAAATTTATCTACAGTTAACATCAGATGCAACAGTTGCAGCAGTAGCAGTATAAATAGTTCATTTACAGTTTTCTAGTGATAGGAGTTTATTTGAATAATGTACTTTAAGTACCAAACACTCGTAGGAATTTAATTTCGGTTTTTTGTTTATTTAAGCAAGGGTACTCCGTGGTTTTTAATAATAAAGTTGTTATTAAGAAAAATTCTACTTTTGTTTGTGATGGTACATTATTAGACAATTTATATATATTCTTACTCCTGTTACAAGAACACTGCAAAATACTGAAATTGATAATAACATATCTTAGAAAAGAAAATTTTCTTTAACAAATAAAACTTATTTATAGCACTTACGTTTAGGTCATATTAATCTAAATAGGATCCAAAGACTGGTAAATGATGGACCTTTAAGTTTTCTTGAAATTAATTATTATCCAGTCTGCGAATCTTGTATAGAGGGTAAAATGACTAAAGGACTTTTTAAAAGAAAAAGCTGATAGAGCCATAGAAAAGTTAGATTTGGTTATACTGACGTATGTGGTCCATTGACTTCGAAAGCTAAAGGAGGTTATGAGTATTTTATCACATTTACTGATGATTACTCAAGATTTGGTTATGTATACCTAATGCATCATAAGTCTGAAGCTTTTGAAAAATTCAAAGAGTTTCGGACATAAGTTGAAAAACAAATGGGTAAATATATAAAGACCCTTCGATCTGATGGAGGTGGTGAATATCTTCTTACAAAATTCAAGAATTACACGTTTGATAATGGAATAGTATTACAGTTGTCTGCACCAGAGACTCCCTAGCAAAATGGTGTAGCAGAAAGAAGAAACATGACTCTTTTAGATATGGTTAGATCTGTGATGAGTTATTCTACACTACCTATATCTTTTTAGGGATATGCTTTCAATCGACAATATATTTATTGAATATTGTTCCATCTAAATCAGTTCCAAAAACACCATTAAAATTGTGGTCAGGGCGCAAGCCTAGCTTGAAACACATTCATATATGGGGTTGCCCTACACATGTGCGAAAAGGGAAGACAGATTTAGATAAGTTAGGAACAAGATCAGAAATATATTTGTTTGTAGGGGTATCCAAAAGAGATAAGGGGTGGACTGTTTTATAGTCTTGAAAATCAAAAGGTATTTGTGAGTGCAAATACAATTTTTCTGGAAGAGGATTATATGATGGAACACAAGTCTAGTAGTAGAATTGTCTTAGAGAAAATGTCTAAAGATCCTTCATCGCAATCAGCACCAAAACCTGATAAACAAGTAATTACACCACAAATCATAATTCCTGAATCTTCTAATTCAGGAGAGCCTCGTCGTAGTGGGAGGATTTCTAGACCCATACAAAGACTTACTCTTTTGGGTGAGTCTGCTAAGATTGTGTCAGATGATCTAGATTCAGATCCCAGGAGCTATAATGAGGCACTTGCAGATGAAGAAGCTAATCTATGACAAGAAGCAATGAAACAAGAAATGGAGTCCATGTATTCCAATAAAGTCTAGGAACTTGTGGATACGCCTAATGGAGTAAAACCTATTGGGTGCAAATGGATCTACAAGAAAAAGATAAGGGTGGATGGAAAGGTTCAAACCTATAAAGCTAGGCTTGTTGCGAAATGATATAATCAAAAAGAATGCATTGACTTCCAGGATACCTTTTCGCCGGTGGCAAAGCTTAAATCCATCAGAATTCTCTTATCTATTGCTGCACATCTTGACTACGAGATATGGCAAATGGATGTCAAGACAACTTTTCTTAATGGCTATCTTGAGGAAGACATATATATGTCTCAACCAGATGGTTTCATGGCTAAAGGCCAAGAATGAATGGTTTGTAAGCTATATAAATCTATTTATGGGCTTAAACAAGCATCGAGATCATGGAATGTCACATTTGATCAAGTAATCCAATCACTTGGATTTGAACAAAATCCTAAAGAGCCATGTGTTTATAAGGTAAATTGGTGGTATTCTTGGTTTTATATGTAGATGACATTCTATTGATTGGAAATGACATAGGAATGTTATCTCAGGTTAAAGTTTGGCTATCTAATCATTTTGATATGAAAGATTTAGGAGAAGCCAAATACATTCTTGGGATCTAAGTTATCCGGGATCGTCAGAAAAGAGTGTTGTGCCTTTCTCAAGCTGTATATATAGATAAAATTTTGGTTAAGTATGTTATGCAGGATTCCAAAAAGGGACTACTTCCTTTTAGACATGGAGTTCCTCTTTCTTCAATTCATTGTCCTACGACAGAATCTGAGAAAGAGCAAATGAAAGATATTCCTTATGCATCAGCTGTAGGAAGCTTAATGTATATTATGTTGTGTACTAGACCAGATATCTGTTATGCAGTGGGAATGGTTAGCAGATACCAGTCTAATCCAGGACCTGAGCATTGGTCAGCAGTTAAGCATATACTCAAATATCTTCGGAGAACAAGAGATTATATGTTTGTCTATCACAGTGATGATCTAGTTCTTATTGGATATTCTAATTCAGACTTTATGGGTGATAAAGATACAAGAAAGTCAACTTCTAGGAATGTATTCACTTTAGGTGGTGGAGCTATTAGTTGAAGGAGCGTTAAGCAATGATGTATTGTTGATTCCACTATGGAAGCAGAGTATATTGCAGCTTCAGAGTCTTCCAAGGAAGCTATTTGGTTTTGAAAGTTTTTAATGAAACTTGGAGTAGTACCGTCAACTGCTAGTCCCATGGTTATATATTATGATAATACTGGGACAGTAGCACAATCAAAGGATCCTAAAGACCATAAGAAATCGAAGCACATTGAGCGCAAGTACCATATCATACGAGAGTATGTGAACAAAGGAGATATGAAATTATGTAAGATTCCAGGAGTTAAAAATCTAGCAGATCCATTCATAAAAACATTACCTGCTAAAGTTTTTGAATCTCATTGTGATGTGATCGGTATTAAATTTATTCCAAATAAGATTTAATAGCTAGTGGGAGATTGTTGGATTTTTGCTATAAAAATCCTATTTATCTATTTATTTAATGTTTATTTATTTGTGTTGGACATTAATTTATTAATAAAAGTACATCATTCATCATTCATTAAATGATCATTTAGTTTGTTTATATATATCTCCATATTATATATGTTATGATTTATATATATAAATAAATGTTATACACCGAAGATATAAATCATATGTAATATATAAATAAAAAAATAATGGTTTATAACCTAGGATAATTTAGAGATATTATCTTGCAAGTTATAGTACTTTAACAGAGATGATTTATCTTGATCATAGAAGTTGGACTTCTAGTTAAAGTACTAGTGCATTAACGGTGTGCATTAAACGGATCATGTGACAATATTTTATTTATAAAATATTTTCACATAAATACTAATTTATAAAATTTCTTAATTTTGAAATAATAGTGGACTTAATATTGTTATATATATTAATTTGATGTTCCAATGAGTGAGATTACATCGTGTTAATTAATACCTCAGAATGTCGATTAATATATTTAATTAATATTAGGAACATTATTATTCTCAAAATATCTATAAGATTTTTCATAAGATAATTTTTCATTGATCATACAATCTTGGCCGAGTCTTTTAATATTTATTACTAAAAAGATTGATTTAATTGTTAAATCAATTTATGATCAAATAGAGATAAATTGTGGACTTATGAAATTAGTTTAAATGTATCGGAATTATATTAATTGATTATGAAATATTTATGTACATTTATAGAGAAAATATTTACAGTTTATTAGCAAAGGGTTTGTTTAATTAATTACTGGACTGAAGTGCAATTACAATTATTTAGTGTAATTAATTGTAATTAATATTTATTTTGAATATTATTATTAGATAATAATATCTAGATAAGTATTAGAGTCAGAAAAGGAATCCCTTAGGATTCCCTTCCTAGCCTAATATGGAACAGATTTATAAGAGATGATAAAGATCAATGTTATTATATATATCATTGATCAGAAACAAATTTGGTACTTTTTCCATTAGTAGAAAACATAAAAATTCGTATTCTCTCTTTCAGCCTAAGGAAAACAAAGTTAGAGTTTTTCAGAAGGAAGATTTGGAGACTACACTCCAGGTTCAGTATAAGGTCATAGGAAGGAAGATTTTGAGGATACAAAAAGACTGTACGGATATTAAAACGTTCTAATCCAATCAACCACTAGGTAACAAATTCGTACTTTTAATACATGACTTGTATATATTTGTTGTTTCGTATAAAACCATAAAGATGATCTTGGTTTTATTTTTATTTTTTTTTAAAACCTATTTTCGGATATTTTTTCCAACAAAAGTATCGTTCATAGACTCTACCCCCAATCGACAGAGGATCAATAGATTGTTGCGGTGAGGAATACCCTATACTCGGAGGCACTATAGGAGGAGGACCAAACAAGTCTCGTGCATGATATCCGGAAAAACCAAGTATCCTATTTTTTTTATCCCGCCAGTTATCTCACTCCAAATGGCTAAGTCGTCTATCTCCGATGTATCATCCTCTGCAGGCCCGCCAACCTTGACACTGTATTCTGTCCACAATCCAAAATATGTACAAAAGTTAAATACGTACATTAAGTATATTTACAAGTCATAAAAATACACGATATATTATTTAAATAATTGTTTACATATGTAAGGTATACTCTTGGCATATCCTTATGCAGTTTTGATGACACTGTCCACTTCCACTTTCCCAAAACAATATACAAGCAACAAACATCCGTCCATTACCACAAGTTGATACTTCACTATTCTAAGCTGCTAAAGCATGGAAAATGGACTAATTTAGACTTTGTAAATCTTATAGTTAACTAATTCACAAGTGTAATACTTGTCAAAAGAATAAAAACTGCATAAGGATAAGTTAACAAATCCATTAATTTTGAAGCATTGTTGTGCGTCAGCATGCAGATGCAAACAGGAGTAGTGATTCGAAAAACTTAAAGGAGAAAATAACAAAAGGACACCTCACATAAGAAGTCTTCAGGAGGGATTAAATCTGAAGTATTAAATATTGAGGAAATCAAATTGTACATATTTCTTTTTCTCAAATCTGATTGTGATTGAACAAAATGCACAAACATGGAAATCCAAAAAAAGAAAATATGGAAGCCATGCAACAGTGTCAAAATATCAAGGTCATAAACAGAATAAGAGAATACACATACTAAATTGGTCTTCCACTCATTGACAGGATAAAATTACAGTAAAACAACCATTGTATTTCATCCACAAGAACTTAAGGTACTTGAAATGGATGACACAAAAACTTATTTCCTACATATCATAGTTCATACTGCATGCCTTTTGACAAATTAAATAAATAATTTGCTAACCATTTTGGAAGGAAAGAGGAATGAACACCCATACCATAATAAAGTAATTGCTTGTAGTGGTTGAATGTGGTGACCCTAATCATGAGGACCACAATTTCAACAGCAATCAATACCGTCTATACTAATACTTTTCATGTTGGGTTGCCAAATTTTCAATAAAAACCATCATCCATCAGTAATTATGATGAAAGTATAATGAAAAGCTAAAAAATTTACACACACACCATCCAATATAAACTAAGAGACAGCTGATTAACATGTCAAAGTAGCCACAAGAGAAGCAACAGAATAGAAATTAACAAGGAAAAGTTATTGTTCTCTAATGTCAGGCTACACTAACCAATTCATTTAAACAAACTAAGGACATGAACAAACTAACCAATTCCATTATCTAAATCTTTTAGATATGAGATATATGTTAGTAATGCAACATATTTTAGCCTTTTACAATTTGATCCCTATTAACTACTAATATGAATGCAATTCATTACACCTGGCTTGTGGTTTATGTTTGTTTCTAATTATGTTGTACGAAATTGGAGTTTTATATACTTATATACATTAATTTAATACCTTTAAACACTTTCATATTCTCGAATTTAATCTTATGATAATAATCTCATAGACTACTTTTTATTTTTATGGTCATTTGATACCTCAAAGGCTCAAAACGTTATATAGTCCATAAATAAATCGAGAAACATCAAAATAGTTCATGAAAAATTTATTTTCAAACTAATCCAAAGAACATTCTTTTTTCTTTCACCATTTTTTATAGGTGCCTTAATATCTAATGCCATTTATAGTGTTAGCAGACCACCTTACCTAATAAACGATATACAAATCCAACCACTAGATACACATGAATGCAGGAAAAACAAGAGTAATGCCAGGACTACAAAATTTTCTACCAAATTTTGGGGACAGGGTCAATCATCAGCAATATAGTCACTTAGTGCAATGATGATGCATTATGGATCCAAATTTAGAAGAAAATATAAGACCACTAATTATTCAAAGAACAACTTCCCTGAGAAATTTGAACAGTTTCCTGCAAGAGATTTGCGGCTTTGCCCAAATCACAACAAAAATGAACAAAGAGAACTTCTAACAGATCACTGTATGAATTTATTAAGAAAATGAAGAGGGTACACAAGTGATACACCCTGTAGGTAAGGAAAATTACACCTTGCTAGGGTTAGGGTTTCGTATTGGCTGGAGAGGAGAGAAATCCACGAAGAATACGGAACTGATTGATTGATTGAAGAGGGGAGAAGAACAGGTGAGCAATTACTCCAATGACACGTGGCAGAACTCTTAGAATCCGGAAACCGGGTTAGGGTAGCAGGGATTCCAAGAGCCTTCTTGAGTCTTCGAGTTATGAGAGAGTTCCAAGTGTATTGAGCTTTCAAGAGTCCAAGTATAATGTCTTGAGAGCGATCCCTTCTTCTTAGAATAGAGGGACTATTTATAGAGCTTGCCTGGGAAATAGTCACATGCCAGACACATGTTTTAAGGAGAATTCCAGAAATACCCTTTAGTTATGTTTTATAGGGAAAATTCCAGAAATATCCTTTAATCATTAAAGTAATGCCCAAAT
This sequence comes from Aralia elata, assembly GCA_034770075.1. Taxonomy (NCBI): domain Eukaryota; kingdom Viridiplantae; phylum Streptophyta; class Magnoliopsida; order Apiales; family Araliaceae; genus Aralia; species Aralia elata. Next base: position 22,449,671 of record CM068377.1, on the reverse strand, counting down.
TGCCCTGTTCTTCTAGCCACCAATCCAATCCCTCAATCAATTCCCAAAATGGGTCGCATCCACGAGTCTTCTGCCTTGGAACACGTGGAGACTTCTCCGGGACTAGTACATTTAATTAGGTCACATGAACCCTAATTTGTACATTTAATTAGGTTTCTGTAAACCCTAATTTGTACATTTAATCTAATTAGGTCATGTGAACCCTAATATGCACTTGGGCCCACATTTGCCCCCTGCGCGAGAGTCACGATTCCTGAGGGACGCTCGTGCAAAATATTCCAGGCTTGTAAATGATTTTGTGTGACTTCACTTGTCCAAGTACTGCTTAGTAGATCATCTGAAGCTTCCTCATTTTGCTCAATATTTATTTCCTTATTTTCTGAGAATTAAAACAAGGAAGATCATCAGATATCACTAAATAAAATCCAATAATCAAATCTTAATTTAGTATTTGGAAACAAAATCTTCCTTTAAAATTTTGTAAAGCAAGATATTTTTCCTTAGGAAAACCAAATATTCAATATATATATATATACCAATTTCAAAAATTGTCTATTGATAGGAATAAAATATTAGATCTCAAATATATATATATTTTTCGAAAATCCATTAGAATACCAAATTTAAACAAATTTCGAAAATATATGTGTTTATTTAAAAAATAAACTCAATGAGACTTATCTTTATATTGCAAAATCTTCCGTAAGAGGAAAATAAAGATTGCTTCCTTTGCTATTGCAAGCTTGCGGCTTGAATATATGTATCTCCCAAGTCACTTAGGCTTTTCTTTTCATCGTGCAAATTTTTCTCTTCGCAGTCAAGTCTGAAGATCACCAAGAAGTCGTCAAGCCAACAGTCTTCAGCTTGGGAACGAGGTAAAAAAAACAATTTCTTTTCTCTTTCTTTCAATTTTTTCAGTTTTCTTGAGTACTTTCTGCCAAACTTCTTCTTGACTTTGCTTCACCTACGTTTCTTCTCAGGTTATTGTAGCTTTTCTTTTGTCTTCCGAGCCCCGTTACTTGGATTATATCTCGGTAGGGTTCCCTCGGATAGTAAAGAAAAACACAATATTTATGGACAAAGAAGCATCCGCTTCGAAAAAATTAATCTATGGGGCACCAGATTTTTCAAGGTACACAAAATATAGTTTTTTTTTGTTTTTTTTTTTGTTTTTTTTGCAGGAGACCGATCCTTAGGGGGGCGAACCCTAAGGGAGCCGAACCCTAGGGGGCCGAACCCTAGGGGGCGAACCCTAGGAAAAAATGTATCAAAATTTTAACATTGGGAAGCGTGATCACTGTTTTGCCCATAACTTTTGTTCCGTTTGGAGTCTCGGGGCCCATAATATATCAAAACGATCGTATCAACGAGCACTTCAAAATTCATCGCCAACGGCCATGATATATATCAAAATAATCCAAAAAATGGCTCCGAAGGATGTATTTTGGCTGTCCGAAGTTTTTTTGAAAAATTTCAAATCTTGTTTTTCTTTCATAATTGTGATTTTGATCCTTCCCTGACTTCATTTCTTCTTATTTTCAGGTATTCTCTCTTGAAAACCTCAGATTCTCCCCTTGCCATGCTAAGCCTACTCAAGTCCATATGCTTTACTTGACATCCTTCGTACCCTTATGTGGAGTTTTCCTTACTTGCATGCCTCGTCTACCGGATGCTCTGAAGACTTGAAGACTTCCCGAGTAACTCCCTTCGTCAATGATTGTGGAAAGGCAAGAAGGCTTGTTTCTTTATGTCGCGGCTTGCGGAGGTTGGGACGACTTCTCCCATTCCGGTCGCATTCCCCGCATGTGCATAGGGATACCAAGTGCGTTGCATACTTGATAGAAGCTTTCAGGCGGACTGACAATTATACTTCATGATTTCATGATGACACAATCCTTTCAGACTTCGTCTCGGGTACCTCCTCGAGTTCCTCCCCCAGGATCCTCTGCTGTCGGGGAGATGAGATTTACTTGCTCTAGAGTAAAGCCGAGGATCCTTGTTCTTAGATTGTCGAGAATGATGATAATGATGATGATGATGATGATATTCCCATTGTATTTCTCATGGATACGGCAAGTGAGGTGGCGACCTCCACTACTTGTGAGCCTTGCTGACATAACATGATTGTTGTCGAGTCCTCCTCACCTCATGATGATCGTATCAGCCTTAATGTTGACGATTTCATGTCTGATGTAGGCTTAGGTCCTGCTGTGGTTAGTACAGTTCCATCTTCACGCCCACATATAACGTCTTCTCACGACAGCTTGGAGGGTACCGGTGACACCCATGTTGATGTTGATGCTATTATGGCAGTTAATCCTCCTCCCCCGAGGGGGAATCCTGCGAAACCTATTGTTGATTTCCATCCTCCCCAGAAGGATTCTCCCGAGGCTTCACCTAAAAGGGAGGGTATAGTTGCTAGTTCTTTGGGTGGGGGCATCGATGCTTTACTTTCTCTGCCCGTTGAGGAGCTCGCTTTCTTCATCTTGATTCTGCCACCTCGCCTTTTAGTGACCTCTGCTATCCACCCAACAACAAAGATGTCGTGGAGCTACATGCATTCTCTAAGCCCGTGATTTGTGCAGCTCCTCTCCCGATGAATATTTTTTCGTGCTGGGCTGGATCTCCTTACTTCTAGGTATGGCTTTTTGTAGCTTTTTGTTATTTCCTGTATCAAAGAACTCATTTATATGTCATTTATCATAGTAGAGTTTCTTTAGCATTAGTGATTGTCTGTAACTTGAATTTTTTCCTTAAGACCCAATGTTTAGTATTGAATCATAAGTTATTCAAATTAATACTCCAAGACAACAATATTCATAATAATGAGAGTAAACATGCAATTTTTTGATTTCTCGCAAACTAACACTTGAATCCATACTTTTAAAATCAAATAATATTCAAGTATAAGTGAAAGTTTGACATTTTTATTAATAATCATATTGCTTTTAACGAAAAGCACAATGTTTCAAAAGATTTCATAAAGATAATCATAATAGATTTTGCTTTTGTCGGATAAAGCATAACGTTCGCCACTTTTAGAGATAAAGTGTAACTTTCTCGGGTTTGAGGGCTTATAGTCAGGTGCCTCGATTACTTTTAGAGTTGAAAGTATAACTTTGAGGACTTATAGTCAGGTGCCTCGATTACTTTTAAAGTTGAAAGTATAACTTTGAGGACTTATAGTCAGGTGCCTCGATTACTTTTAAAGTTGAAAGTATAACTTTGAGGACTTATAATCAGGTGTCTCGATTACTTTTAAAGTTTGAAAGTATAACTTTGAGGACTTATAATCAGGTGCCTCGATTACTTTTAAAGTTTGAAAGTATAACTTTGAGGACTTATAATCAGGTGCCTCGATTACTTTTAAAGTTGAAAGTATAACTTTGTGCCTTATCCCTTGGTACGTCGTGCCAATTGTTTGGCGTATAGGGTTTCATAAGGGCTTAAGTTGCATGCCTCGTCACTTGGTCATTCAATTTCTTGGCAAGTGCAATCCACGAGGACTTGACCACCATCGTGGGTGGATTTTTAATTCGTCAATTCTTGTGTCTCCTCCCTTGGTCATCCAATTTCTTGGCAAGGGATACTCTTGAGTACTTCAACCACCATTTTCTAGTGGACCACCATCTTGGGTGATTTTTTTTTTTTTGACCTCTTGGGCTACACCATGGGTAATAATGTTGCATGTTTCTTTTCCTTTGTGGTTTGGAAGTGGCTTTTCATACACGGTGCTTTTCTTTTCACATTTCGATTTCTCCGGCTGCCAGCTTCTCATGGTATATCCTCCGCATACTGTAACAGTCCATAGTGGAATGTCCTGCGTACTGGTGGTACACACAGAAATCTGGTCTTCTTTTCATCTCTTCCGTCACCACAAATTTAGGCATTGGGGGTTTTACCACTCCGTGCTCAACCCATTGTTCGTACAGGCCCCTGAATGCCTTCTCACTGCATGTGATAGCCTCTGGAACTGACATCCTGGTATACTTGCCCCCAAGTTTTCCTTTACTTTGTTCAAAATTTCGCTCATTCTTCTCCCTCTTGCCCCCTTGTGGGTTTGACTGAGAGTCAGCCAAAGCCACAGTTGTTGTTCTCTTACCCTTCCATGTAACCATCGCATGGTTGATGGGCACTGTCACGATTCCTCCCAAATCTTGTGCGAAGGATGAGAGGGTTGCAAATGAATCACAGGCCTTTGTAATGAGATGGGGCTTGAAGGAGTCTAGAGCACCATTGTTACATATGCTAACCAAGTTTTTCTCTTCAATTGGCTCGGCACACTTCTGTGCTTGGGCCCTGAATCTGTCCACATAATCTGACAGCTCCTCATTCGGGTTCTGCTCGAATCGCATCAGTTCTACAATAGTTACCTGTTTCTGCACATAGAAAAATTTCTTAAAAAATTGCAATTTCAGATCATCCCAATCATGGACTGATCCCTTCTCCAAATTGTAGTACCAACTGAAGGCACTATCCGTCAAAGTCTTGTTAAATTCCCTCATCAACAGATTATGGTTATTCACCTCATCATAACCCAACCATGGAGACATCGACTCCACGAACCTGGCAATATGCTCCCTGGCATTCCCTTTCTCCCCGTTATACTTTGGGAACTGCGGGGGGTGCTCAATATACCCTGCCGGGTACGGTTGTCTCCGTACATGTGCCGGGTAGGGTGGAGTAAAGTCCAACTCTGAAGGTCGGGATGTCTGCTTACGAAATTGATTGATCACATAAATCATATCATCCTTCGTCACATATTGGCTCGTGGTATGGACTCTTTGAGGGGCTGTGATGTACTGATGCATAGGTGGTGCGTATGGTAAGGAAACTGGCTGGTGTACACTTGCATCATGCACAGTTTGTATCGGCGGTGCTTGTCGACTTGTTCGTTGGATGTGGCTCGGGATGGTCGGTATCTGCACTTGTGAAAATACTGGGAGAGTGGTCGGGATGATGTTGGGCTGAGGTTGACTCATTTCTAATCTGAGTTGTGGCACATCACCGTTGTTTTGGGGCTCCAAGTGGATGATTGGAATCGGCTGACTCTCCGTTGTTGGAGGCACAGTCGGATTCTCTTTGTTGTTGCTGTTGTCCTCCACTTCTGCTCGTTCCCCCTGCGAACTTCCTGGGAACATAGCCCTGAAAGTGGGGATTTGCATCAACTGCTGACGGAAATTCTCCATCTCTTCCTGCTTCCTCTGCATTGCCAACATCATGGCCATCATCATCCCTTGGCCTTCTCGTGCCTCCTGTAATGCCTTGAGCATCTCCATCTGCACAGCATTCGCAGTCGTCTGCGCTCCAGTTACTTCCTCACCTTGCCTTCCTGCGTTTGTCTGTCTAGCGCTGGTTTGTTGTTGATCAGCCATTTGAGGTGATGTTGAGCTTCCTTCCGAAATGTCTTCTAAGATAGGTTGATCAAAATCCAGATTCGCGCTTTGGAGCACTGGATTTACTTGCCTTAAAATCGGATCCGGTGAAGTGATACTTGTTGTCGGTAAAACTCTTCCTGTAATTCTCCCACTTCGAGTTGTGGGCATACCCTTCACGAATTCTACACCTCCCCAGCAGAGTCGCCAAATAAATGTAGGTAAGGAAAATTACACCTTGCTAGGGTTAGGATTTCGTATTGGCTGGAGAGGAGAGACGATTCACTTCAGCATTAAGCTGGCTTCTAATCTCCCAAAAATATTTTATGATCTACCTCATCTGTACAATCCTCTAAATCTTAACGGCAAAGAAACTTTAGGGGAACTTTTTAATAAAACATAATGATATAAGATTTGCCTGGACTGCTCCTCATGCCGCGTCTTATATGGTTTTTCAACTTAACAGTAACTTTTGTTCTAGAGGTTTGTTCTTGATTTGGCAAGTAATTTGTCTGCTATATATATATATAATCCAGTTCAAGGACACAACAAAAAGGATCAAAATCTACTTCCGCTCTAAATTATAATATTATTATTGACTTTTAAAAATTAAGTTATGACATTTTCAATTTAAACCTAAGACAATTCATTAAAAATTGTCAAATAAATTTTTTTACAATTAGTAAAAACTATTTTACATAGGTTATAATATTAATCATTGTATTAACTGAAATTAAAGGAATTCGTGTCAATTTTGAGTTTAAAAATATTTTAAGTTTATTTCAAAAAGTTAGTAATGGTCTTATTTTGAAACGGAGGGAGCACAATTTTGCATAAATCATTTTTTAATTAATTTCGAAGATATTCAATATTACAGCTAGAAATCTCATGTGTGTTAGTAGTTCATTAAGATTATAAAAGAGAACAATTGAACTACTTAATTTACTTACGCAGTATTATTTATCTTATTTATTGACACGTCATATCATTTACTACACATTAGAAATTAAATTTTTTTGAAACCCTTAACAATACTTTTTTCATTCTCATTAAACTGATGATTTTTATTCTTTAAAGGGCTGTGAAACAACTGATTTCATTATATTTTTCATACCATTCCCTTCTTTATTTTGTTCGTACATTAATTTCATTCTTCAATTTATATGTAGCATAAATGCTACCCGTGATGGGTTCCGTGGTAACTCAAATGGCAGTCTTGTTGACGGTACATACCGTGGTAAGGGCCGAAATGGCTATAAAAATGACTGAGGATTCACCAATATAATCAACCAAATAGGTTTACAAAATAAATCATGAATCTAGAAATGCTCAAAGCAAAAACACAAGATAGTATTAATTAATTTATTTATTTTTATTCCAGAAAGCATCACATTTTTACCGAGTCCAAACGCAACCTTACATTTATATTATGAAACACAAATAGCACTCCTTACATTCATATAATCACATATATTTTCTGATAATGCTGCTTTTATTTTATATATACTACAGTGTGTATATATCTTATCCATACATAATTCACGACTATATATAATAGAGTACATGCATGCATCATCAGATCAAAACACTCCCCTAGTTGTGATCACCTCCATGGCCACCATGGCCACCACCATTATGGTAGCCTCCACCGCGGTTATGGTAGCCTCCGCCGCCGTTATGGTAGCGTCCGCCGCCGTTGTGGTAGCCTCCGCCATTGTGGTAGCCTCCACCACCGTTGTGGTAACCTCCGTCGCCATTATATCCGCCCCTCCCATCAACAGTAGCTGCCTCAGCTGCATTATATCCGCCCCTCCCATCAACAGTAGCTGCCTCAGCTGCATGCATAGTATAGAATCATGTTAGCCAATTAAAGCTAATAATATATACAGCTGCCAACTTTACTATATGCAACAATTATTTTTTTATTTATTTTTGTCTGTCAATGCTATGCAACAATTGCATATAAAATTAATTCGAGTAAAATCAGTCGATTTTTGAAAGAGTAATATCTATAACTAAACAAAAATTGTTTAATTTACTTAGACAAAATATTAATGAGTCGTACTGTACAATTAATAAAATTTTCTTTTGTTTAAATAAAATTTGGTAGTTTTTATCTAACTATCGTACCTAACATTATTCTTTTTGAATTATACGAAGGACGCAACAAATAATAGTTTGATTAAAGAGAAAACTATATACACAAATTAAGATGTGAGCTAAAACTTACTGTTTTTGTTTGTAGTGGTGGTCTGAGTCTCAGCCAACTCTCTAGCTGCGACCTCTGAACTAATCAGAAGAACAATAGCCAGAGAAAGACCAAGTAAAAGAAATGCCTTATTGGAACCCATATTTCTCTCAACTCTGTACTCTAATCAGAATGATATTGTGGAGAAGGATGAAAAAACTAGTGTGTTTCGATCTCTATTTATAGGCTCAGAAAAAGTGAGATATTAAATGGGACTGACATACGTGGCACAGTTTTAATTTCCAAATAAATTAAACATATGGCCCACCATAATGCATGTGGCTGGGTGTTGAAAATTATGTCGGTAGATTTGTTGTTTTGGCCATTGAAGTTTATAATGAACACACAAGTCAAAGCACGAGGTTGTACTCTCTCCGTTCACGTTTTAAGATTATACACGTAGTTTAAAAAATATAATTCATAATTTATGTGATTGATTAAATTAAGTATAAAATTTTAATATTAATTTTTTAAAATTTATTAAAAAGATAAGAGAAACAAATTAGTCTTTAATCATAAAGAATAAAGTAAAAAAATTAAGTATTTAATATATTTTTAAAATTTACAAATGATAAATAAAAACCTTCCACCAAAACGACAAATAAAAGAAAGAGAGGGAGTATATATAATTTGTGTACTTAATGGTAGTTAGAACATTAAGATGGTTAAAAACAGTAATAAATTAAATAGCGGATGAGTTTTAAGACCAATAATTAAAAGTGTGGTTCTATGACCTTTATGTACTGGTTTCAATTTTAATTGTTATAGTGTGCGTTTGTATTTATCTTAAATGTGTAACTTTATTTTCTCGTTAGTGTGATCGATGCTATTGATAGATATGAGTTCCTTAATATTGTGCATTTGTATGAAATTTTTATCATGACATTCACGGTATATGTAATGGCATCCTCAAAAATGATAATAATAAAAAAAACTCCCAAATTAAAGAAGAAATAAAGAGGAGGGATAAAGTAAATGTGGAATCAAAATAGCGATACTCCCTTCGTTCTATAAAAATAGCTCTATTTGTAATCATAAAAAAAATTATAAAGAGTCTGTTTTATATTGATGGTGATATAAAATTACACAATATTTAATATCATAACTTTACTAACATGTTCTTATTATTAGACTAAATATTCATTATATTTAGAGTAAATTTAAAAGAAATATTTTTTTTTAAATTTATAAATTACAAATATATCTCTTTTTGTAGGACGATTAAACCTAAAATATACATATGTCGTTACAACTTGGATACAAATCAGGCCAACCGGAGTACCCAAGTCTTCCTCCATTGTCAGTCCATTGAACCATTCCCCTTAGACGATTGTGTTGGAGGGCTCCACTATACAAAAATAGCTCTATTTGCAAAACAAAGATAGAAATTACTAAAAAAAAAAAGTGCGCTTTATTTATGATGGTATAAAATTACACAATATTTAGTAGTGTAATTTCATTAGCATGTTCTTAATACTAAACTAAGTATTCATTATATCTAAAGTAAATATGAAAAAAATATATTTTTTTAAAATTTGTAAATTGCAAATATCACTCTTCTTATATAATAAGCTCACTAGTTCCATGCAAAGTAAGGCGGAATGGATAATGGTTTATTTACATTATTAAATAAATAAATATTTAATTAGGATTTTGAGAAGATAGTTATAGTTATTAAATTATTAAATATTTATTTAAAATAATAAATTATTGAGTTATATATTAATTATAGGTTCCTTCAATCAATTATTAATTTAGCTAAACATTTGAAAAGAGTGTATATTTACTTACTTATAATTATGAGAAAATAATTATTTTACTTTTATTTAAGTTTATGATAAAATTCTATATATAATTTTTCAACGGGTTTTACAGTTGAAAAATATAGTTAAACCTAAAATATACGTATGTGATCAATTTGCATGCCTGATGCCATGGCATTAAAAATGTCGTACGTTAACAATGTATACGAATCAGGCCCACCGGAGTACCTATCGTAAGTCTTCCTCCATTGAACCTTTCTTCTTATATATATATATATATATATATATATATATATATATATATATATATATATATTTTTTAGAGAGAGAGAGAGAGAGAGGAAGTTTTCAACGACTTTGCTTATCACAATCTGAAGGTACGTAGCTAGATCGTAGTACTGGAAGGAGGCAATAACTTGTTTTTGCCCCTGGCATATATGAAAGCCACAATTCCTGTTTAATTATCATAATCATAATTTATAAATATTTAAAAAATGCATAATTTTCTACAAATTTTATGTACACAAAGCTAGAGGAACAAAGCTCAATCATTAGATTTATCTCAGCTCTAATATCATCTCACCATCTAAATGTTGGAACTAAGGATTTTTCTCTTTTTTTTCTTTTTTTTATTATATCAGCAAAATAAAATTTTATTCAACATAGCAACTTCAGTACATCTTAGGCATAGTTGATCCAAAAGATTTGGATAAACATACCCTAAATACATAAAACCATGGAACTAAGGATATGTTTGTTTGAGAGAGCAGCTGAACTAATGGATGAGCTAAGTATTAAAAACAGTTTTAAAATGATGCGTGTGATTCACTATGGTGAATCATTTATTAATTATATTTTAATATATTATTTTGAAAGTTATTTTTTAATAAAAAAAATTGTATTTGTAGTAATGTTTATTTTCCTTTCATTTAATCATATGTTAAAATTTTTAGCTAGTTATAGTTTTTGTGGTTCCAACCATCCTTGATGCACTAAATTTCAATTCTCGATTATCACCATAACAGAAAATAATATGTGAAAATTACAAATTCCCCACAAAAAGTTATAGCTTTTAACTAAGAGTTTTATAAATTAAAGATGATAATATAGTGGTAAGATCTCACTCTTAATTAATTAGACCTTTAGGATTAAAATATATCTCTATAATTATTGAAGTATTATAAGGCTATGAATTAATGGGTGGTCAGGTTACATTTGATAAGGCTAATTTAGGTGTATAATATAATTTTCTCTTTTCTTTTTCTTTATTTCTTTTTTTTTTTTAATTTTTTTTATCAATCTGAGAAAGGCTCATAAGGATTTGATTTCTTTCGTAATAATTTTTTTAAAAGAAGAACTTGGTTAGTACACCCTAATTAATCATTAAATTTTGATATATACTCTCACTAAAAAATCTTTGATTTCAAAGACATATAAGGAGGTAGGCCGGTCGGGAACTTCATTCTTGACGGTGATAAGGCTAGTTTTGGTTATCCAGTATAACTAAGCACGTGTTGTGTACGGCTATTCCTACCGGCGTATCGTTTCAATATTGGAGGTAATCCAACTTTCGCCAAAGATTTAGCAAATGTCAGAAAAATAATTTTGTCAAATTTATAGAAAAGATTGTGCATCAATAGTAAGACTCGAATATTATTTATCAACAAAAATGTGTAAAATATTTAATTATAGATTTCACTTCTTATTTTTTATATTTTTTATATTTTTTATATTTTTTATATTGTTTATATACAATTTTTATGAATAATTGTGTTCATAGCATTACACGTGTTAGATTAACTAAAACACGAACTCTTGATAAAGAATATATATTAATTCTAATAATTTATTTTATATGTATATATATATATATATATATATATATATATATATATATATATATAACATGTTAACACGTTTAATCCATTTGATACACAAATTCTATTAGATATGTACATGACGCTGTAGATTTTGCTTATCTATTCATGATAATAAGTCTTCAATACAATTAATATTAACAAAATACACAAGATGATACTAGGAAGAAAAAAACAAAAGAGTTAATGTTAATTTACTTACAGACAAACCATAGCGTATAGCATATTCATTTTCTAATCAATATAATATCATTTTAATAATTGTGTAAATGTGTCGACCAGATCAATGGTGGTAGACTACGTACTAATAAAGTCTCTTTATTTGTTTGTGCAATGTGGTTAATTTCACTTCAACTCACTGAAGGAATAATTCAGATTAAAACCTTGTAGTTTAGAATACTTAGAACTTTAGAAGATTAAAATTCATTGTATATAATTTTATACACTCACCATTTTACAAAGACAACTATTTCTTTTGACTACAAAATAAAATAAGACATTGTATTTAACTTTACCACCAAGATTGTATTATGATATTTACAAAAATGACTATTTCTTTTGACTATTTCTTATATTATTATTATTATACATTACATATACCAGTTCCGTCACGTAATAAAGAAAAAATATAATATTTTTTATTTATATTTTTGGACTTCTCCATATAATATGAATGTTAAGACGCGTAATATATATATAGTGTAGGTAAAGCATAGCATATATATTCTTAATTTCTCCGGACATTTTCTTGGATTTGGTCAAAGCTTATTCTCCTTATCGAGTATAATAATATCAAAACCCTAGTCAAGTCACATGACAAGAGCATTTAATCTTTGGGGTTGTCTCCAATGGCTACCGCACAGTTGTGATACAGTCTCATTGAAACATTTGTAAGAACAATAATGCATGACGTCGGCATTCGCAATTGACTAATTCGAAGAAAAGAGCTACTCGTGCAATATGTTTTTCTTTTGTTCAACTTGCTTTTCATGTGTCAATTAATGATACTGAAATAATTAAGAAAGATATGAAGAAACTTTTCATGTTTTTTAGCCAGGTGATACTTGATTTTTTAAATTCATACCAGGCTTTGTCATAGATACAATAGTACTGTGGACGGGTATGACCGACTTTGTCGGACATACAATAATGCCGTAGTTAATATATTAAAAATTCACATAAAACTTTGTCATATAGATACAATACCATAGTCCGTGAGTGACTTTGTCAAAAATACAATAGCCTCGTAGCATTCAGTATATCAAAAAAATCCACGGGAGTCTCCGTGGTGCCCATCCGCATAGGGTGACAACTGACAAATCCACCCAAAAGAAGTGGTTCATCCGTATAGGGTGATAAGTTATATTTTACCTTCAAAAATAATAATATAATACTGCACCAAAAATGACATCTAGTGAATGACAAATCATTAACAAGACATAATATATCACTCACAAGATATTTATTGAGAAAAAATATTTCCTTCATACTATTGCTCGCATAAGACTTCGTCGCAATAGAGTATCCTTCGCTAAGTAGTAACTAAATATTTTTTGTGAAGGATATATTGTGAATAACTTTTTATTCACAAATTATATTTGGTAATGAAATATTGTTATTTAGTGAAAGATTGATTTCCTTCATGAATAATATTTTAAGAATGACTATTTGAAATTAGTGAATAACTTTATTCACTCACAAATAATATATTGTGAAGAACAAATTTATTTAACGAGAGAATATTTTCCTTCACTAATTATAAATTGAGAATCTTTCTTCAATTTAGTGAGAGAAAAATTTCTTCACTGATGACTAACTAATTAACTAGAAAAGATTTTAGTGAGGAAAATAATCCTTCATTAATGTCCATTTCTCAAGTAAAATCCTTCACAAATTATAAATTTGTAAATAAAAAATTAATTGGTAAATAATAAAAATTCATTACAAATTAAAATTAATTTTTAAATCAGTGATTTCATATTTATTATTATTATTATTAATTGCTATAATAAATAATAAATATAATATTTCAAGTTAATATAAATGTCATACTTGATTCAAACTAATTGATAAACTAATGAATAAAGAGCCAATAATTAAAACTAATACTCCATATATAACTAAATAGATAATGCTTAAGTCACAATAAGTATAAAATTTGTTACTGTATCTTGATCTCCCAAGTACCATATATAGTACTTACAATATTTAATAACTAACATAAGAAAACTAAATGAATAACAACGAACTAGAAGGAATGAAGTGTACATCATGTTAAATCCAGTCCATCATCATTTTTTCTTCAAGGAAATCAAGGTTGGGCCTGTAAACTTAATGCTGCAAGAAAAACACCAAAATTCAATTTCAATAAGATGAGGAATAAGAAAAGATGAACCTGGTGAACTTAAATTAATAAAGACAAAAATATAGCTATTAGTAAATAACTCAATTGATTCATAGTTGGTAAATGTTTGAACGAAGTTGGTAAACTTCGTCTTTACCATTTTAGTTATACGTTTATTAATATCTATACCAACAGACGGTTGTGGCGTACTATCATCAGTAGAAGCTGTTGGATTTTTGCTATAAAAATCTTATTTATCTATTTATTTAATGTTTATTTATTTGTATTGGACATTAATTTATTAATAAAAGTACATCATTCATCATTCATTAAATGATTATTTAGTTTGTTTATATATATATCTCCATACAGTGGCGGAACCAGGATCAAATCATAGGGGGGTCAAAAAAATTTCAATAAAAAAATATTTATTAACGCTTGAACGGTTTCTTTCGACTATACGACTAAAATGAGGCAATTGTATTCTGCGACTCTGCATAACTTGAAAACGTTTCAAAATTTGGTCGTTTTCAATTATTTATACTACCACTTGTTTCAGAACTTGGTAATTCACTATTAGAAGAATCAACACTTCTTGGTCGTTTAATCAAGTATTTATCCATAATCTAGAATAAAGAAAAACATTAATTGCTAATCAATTACAGTATTTCACAATTCACAATAATTTCATCGATTTAAACATTTCGTAAATTAATAGCATAACAATTAACAAACTCTAAATCTCTAATTTAATGGCAACATTAAGCAAAAAATTCCTTAGTTATTGTATCAATTTTAATTAATGGCAACAATAACCACACATTCTTAATTTTTAAACTATTTAATTATTCAATAGTTAAACTATTTAATTATTCAATACTTAAACCAACTCCAAGCAGTGGTCAGTGGACATATTAAACCAATTAACCAAAGATATGAATATCTGAAGCAGTGATGCTGTCACATCACACATGACCACATCTTCACCATAAAAGAAAAAAAAAGAGAGACAATTATTGGTGTTGTAGACTTGCAGGCAGCAGGCTTGCAACTGAGAAAAAGAGTTAAGAGCCGAAGTTTACCTTGTGAGTTGCTTCCGCGCCTGGTTCGATGGTGACTGGTGCAGACCGTGCGGTGGTGCCGAGTGGCTCGATGGCCCTGATCTGCCGGCTGGTCACTGGCGGCTAGGGAAAAGGAGGCGGCTAGGGCTAGTCCTAGTATTGTTGATTTGTTGTGCGTTTGGTGTCGTGTGGTCTGTGGACAGTGGACTCATAAGGATTTGGCCCAATTTTTTTTAAAAAAATTACTAAATGAAACGACGTCGTTTCATTTAGTAATTTTAAAAAAAAAATTTAAGCCACATCTGTTTCTTTGCTGCTGTCGTCGGCCAAGAAGGAGAGAAGAACAGAGCTTCGTTGACGGCGATGAAGATGGAACAGCTGGAGCTACCAGGGTCAAGAAATGATATTTTGCGTGAAGCTTAGCCTAAGAGACCGAAGTTACCAGGGTCAGATGACCCCCCTCGCCCCCCCTTGCTTCCGCCTCTGTCTCCATATTATATATGTTATGATTTATGTGTATAAATAAATGTTATACACAGAAGATATAAATCATATGTAATATATAAATAAAAAAATAATGATTTATAACCTAGGATATATAATTTGGAGATATTATCTTGTAGGTTATAGTGTTTTAACAGAGATGATTTATCTTAATCATATAAGTTGGACTTCTAGTTAAAGTACTAGTGCATTAACGGTGTGCATTAAATGGAACATGTGACAATATTTTATTTATAAAATATTTTTACATAAATACTAATTTGTAAAATTTCTTAATTTTAAAATAATAATGGACTTAATATTGTTATATATATATATATATATTCATTTGATGTTCCAATGAGTGAGATTACATCGTGTTAATTAATACCTCGGAATGTCGATTAATATATTTAATAAATATTAGGAATATTATTATTGTCAAAACATCTATAAGATTTTTCATAAAATAATTTATCATTGATCATAGAATCTTGGCCGAGTCTTTTAATATTTATTATTAAAAGGATTGATTTAATTGTTAAATCAATTTATGATCAAATAGAGATAAATTGTGGACTTATGAAATTAGTTTAAATGTATCGAAATTATATTAATTGATTATGAAATATTTATGTACATTTATAGAGGAAATATTTACAGTTTATTAGTAAAGGGTTTATTTAATTAATTCCTGTACTGAAGTGTAATTATAATTATTTAGTGGAATTAATTGTAATTAATATTTATTTTGAATATTATTATTGGATAATAATATCTAGATAAATATTTAAGTCAGAAAAGGAATCCCTTAGGATCCCCTTCCTAGCCTAATATGGACCAGATTCATAAGAGATGATAAAGATTAATATTATTATATATATCATTGATCAGAAATAAATTTGGTACTTTTTCCATCAAAAGAAAACACAAAAATTCGTATTCTCTCTTTCAGCCTAAGGAAAACAAAGTTTGGGTTTTTCAGAAGGAGGATTTGGAGACCACACTCTAGGTTCAGTATAAGGTCATAGGAAAGAAGATTTTGAGGATACAAAAAGATTGTACATATATTAAAACGTGTTAATCTAACCAAGCACTAGGTAACAAATTCGTACTTTTGATACATGGCTTCTATATATTTGTTGTTTCGTATAAAATCATAAAGATGATCCTAGTTTTATTTTTATTTTTTTTAAAACCTATTTTCGGATAATTTTTTCCAACAATTGGCATCAGAGCAATCTTTATGCTTTTATATGAATAACATAAATATATATATAGAGAGAGAGCCCGAATCAGGAGCAAACCGGTCTTTAGCGACGGTTTTTACGTCGCATATACAATAGGCGATAGTTTTTATATATATATATATATATATGTGTATAGATGATTTTCAAAATCTGCTGCTTTAGGGTTTTAATAAAGTAATATGTCCGTTTATGTTATAGAATTAAAGTATGCATGAGATGTATTAAAGTATTCATTATGATACATAGTAGGATAAATTATTGTTCTAACTTCTGTTTTGCAGAATTGATTATTACATACTCTCATGGCTAATATGAATGTATGTTTTAATTAACTGTTAGTTTTGATTTTGGGTTGTAAAACTCCTGCTGTGAGTTATTTAATTTTCTGCAGTTTAGATAATATGTAAACTCTAAATGAGTATATGTTTCAATGATGTAATTATACATAGATGAGATGTACACTTCGTATGAAGTATAGGACCTATATGTAACTCACTGCGCTGATCAATGAGTAAGCTGTTGAAGAAGATGGACATGAAACAATTATTTTTTTTCAGAATCTGAGATAGACAAGGAGTCATTTTTTTCCCAGAATCTGAGATGGACAAGGAGTCGTTTTTTCCCAGAATCTGAGATGGACATGGAGTTAAACAACATTTGAGTTCAACCAGGATTGTTATTAGCCATGCGAGTATACTGTTATGTAGTGATCTTGCTATGTGATGCTTGATGATGTGATTATGTGTTTGTTATTAAAACCTAGATTAAAGCAGCAGAATTGAATTTTACTTAATTCGGAAATTCAGAACACGAGCCTAATAAATTTTTCGAAATTATATTTGTACGGTATTTCTCAAAATATTTTCTGAAATTGTATAGATTGTACGGTGTTTCTAATAAATAGGTATGTTATTTTATAAAATTATACAGATTGTACGGGACCGCCGGAGTTTGGGCTAGATGTAATGAACTTTCAAATTATTTAATTTTCAATATTTATTATGTGTGAATTATTTTATTTCATGAGTAATAAATGAATTAATAAAAGATAATAAAAAATTCAAGTGAGTGAGGGAATAAATCCCACAGCCTCCATTATATATCTATAGTTATGACAACTAATATGTTTCCTACGAAAAATATTAGTGATAAAGATAACAAGTATAGATTCCCTCATAGGATATGAGTTTATTAAAATAATAGTATTAATATACTTTCCCTACGGAGATATATTTCGAGCTATGAATATTTTATGAACTCTATTATAATGGTATACACTTGATAAAGAGGTTAATAATTTTTTCCTACGAAAAGGTAGTTTATTAATACTATTGAAGGCTAAAGTATATAGGTATGTTATTTTCTTTGATAAGAGTTAACTAGAAAAAGAAAATAATGGTAATTTAAAATAAATGTCTTTCCCTACTGATGAACTTTATTTATAAAAATTAAAATACCTATGTTAGAAAGTAATGAATTGCTTATTATATGCTTTATTTTACTTGATAATGATCATACGAATGATGTATGTATTTTTTTTAGATAACATGTCTGCATTCAACCCAATCTTAATCATCCTAAAAGAGAACCAATTGACTGGCCCTAATTATGTTGATTGGAAAAGGAATTTGAACATTGTTCTTACTACTCAGGATTACAAATTTGTGCTTACTGATCCTTGCCCTGAGGAACCTGCAGCTAATGCTCCTCGTGCTTCTAAAGAAGCACATTCAAAATGGATAAAGGCTGATGAGATGGCTAAATGTCACATCTTGGGCTCTTTATCCAACATTTTGCAGCATCAGCATATGGTTGTTCCAACTTCTAAGGCCATGATAGAATCTTTGTAATACCCGAGAATTTTAGATAATATTAATATTGACCTTCCTATTAAACTGAATGTTTATTCGAATATGAGTATACGTGATATGTTCTTTTTGGTAGTGATGTGATAAAGTGATTATTGTTTTAATAATCAAGTAGTGATTTAATAAAAAAAGAATTTATTAATGCTATCTTATTTAATTAATTATTGTGTGACTAATAATCTCTATTAAATTATTTAAGTGTTATATGCCATGTTACTTGAGGTGTAACCGCATGATGAGATGTATATTAATTATAATAAAGTTTTTGCATTCATTTAATAATATAAAAGAGATGTGTGACATTTAAATTGTATGAACATCCTATGTGATATATTGATGTGTGATGTAGACTATTAACTGTGCATCTTAATTACATGAGATAATAATTGAAGTGAACTAATAATTGTTAAATAATAATTATTTCAATACTTAAGTGTTTATTGAAATAATAGTATGTGTTATGAAATAATAATAATAAATATTAATTAACTGTGTATTAGTAGGTAGTTAGATTTCACTCTAATAAATGTACATGGATTATACGATTATGTGTATACAAGTATCCCTAATTTATCACAATGTATTAAGGTTATCTCGTTAAGTTACAAAACAAACCAATAAAGGAATTAAACCTAAGTATATATGTGTGCTAGTTGCAAATGCTGATAAATTGAGCAAGTCCCAAAATGAGTGTCTCAATACTTCTTCATTCCCGTGTTTCGCAAAAAGGCTGTAAGCCTAGTTTTCCTTTTTCCTTGCAAATCATCAGTAAAATCAAATGATCAAGAGGGGAGTGGCTTCCACAGTGTTTTGCAACCACTCTATCAATCAAATTGTTGCCCGCCATTTTCTTTCTTCTTCCCTTGGGTTGAAACAACGAGCAAATGCATTATCTGGGTATTTAACTTTCTATAAATTAGAGCTCATCTTCCTCCCAAATTTTCTTTGTTAAATTATCTGGTAAGTTTTTATAAAGAGCATTGTGAAGATTGAGTTAGTAATTAGTGTGGGTAGCAGAGGAAATTCCAACTCAAGCTTCAATAGGTAACAATGCTATTCTATGCACTTAAATTTCAAACTTTGCAAAATTCTAGAATTATTATGAAATCTCTTGTTAGTTGGTTAGTAATTGATGCCATGATGTTAAACTAAGCTTATGTACATGATATAGATGGAATGTGGTTATTTGAGTAGCATGTGGGTATGATTTTCGAGATTGATTTTGGGAATTTTTGCCGATACAGGGAGTTCCCTGGTTCTGCCGAGGAGCAGCGCGACCGCGCTACTCCCCAAGCAAAACCAGGCGTGGCCGCGCCGTGCACCAGAAGGAAACTCCACTTTTGTTAGTTCTGATATGTTGAATAAGCTTGATTGCTTTGATTTTGGTCATTAATAACTCTGAATTACTGATATAGGATTTCAACATTCGACAACATTCCCTTTAGTTGCGTTAGTGTGAGTTTTACATGAAAACTTATAAGACCAACATTGTTGAAAACAACCTTATGTGTATTCTGATTTCATGAGCATACGTAAGTAACTTATATAAGGATGTAAATGAGTATCACATATCATCCAAAGCCCTCTTGCATGATATGAGTTGTGTTAGCTTGGTTCTAACGACTTTCTAAAGGAAAACTTGAAGTGTTGGAAGTGAAACTTAACGAACTTTGTATCTTTGATGTTCTGAGCTTACAAGCATGTATAATAGGACTTCATATACATCTAGACATGATCGTTATGCTCACCGGTGTGATTAAGCATGTTCTCATAATTGCAAGTATGCTTTAAAACAAGTTTTCAAGCGATGAACTACGCTAACCGTGTGAACGTAATATATGTACGAGCATGCATGTTATAGTTTGCCTAGCAACATCGAGTGATATATTAATCGTCATGACTCGCCTTTATGAAATACACTTGTTAGGCATGTTACTTTACGAAGTTCAAATGGAATGAAATGTTTGGAAATGGCTTGGGACAAGCCTGCTAGATATTCAACTAAAGTTTATACCTTCTGACGTGTATGTGTGTTAGGTATCAGTAGCATTGTATGATAAAAGTTAAGCTAAGACCATACAGGAGACAAGCCTGCATTGGAGCTAACAGGGAGCAGCACGGCCGCACCACTCCCTAGTTATATTCCAGCGCGGTCGCGCCGTCCTGCAGTGCATTCTGACTATTTTATTGCTAATCTGAAAGTGAAGTATGTGTGCATTAAGCTTTAGTACATGATTAAACTGAGACTTCTATTATGTGACTATGTTAAGACTATATAGAACCAAGATTTAAAAGTGTTTACGAGTTTTCTAAATGAGTTTCAAAGCGAGATCGATAACGATTTCAAACAACGTAATGCGTTAGTATATGGTCAGGATTAGCGTCTAAGGTGGGACTGAAAATGTGTTATACTTGTGTGTATATGTGTAGAGTCATAATGTGGAATTATTTGAATTATGAACTTGTATGACTAATGGAATTCTCATATATAACTATTATACAATAAGATTGCAACGTGTCATTAAGCTTTAAATTCGTAGACCGTAAAGGCAAGTACTCGAACCCTCTCTTTTTATTGAGCAAGTTCTTAAACTTGTACATTCATTTATCGTACAAGTATATGCTAGTAAGAATGACTTTTATGCTTTATAAATTGTCATTCATATTCTGAAGTTGGTTTGAGATTAATATCCCTTGAACCTTATTGCAAATGTTTGATTCAATATGTCCTTGTGTATGTTGGTAAAGTTGTCTACGCCATTGTTTCGGCTGGACCTATATGCATGTGTTTAAAAGCTACCCAAACCAATTATCTTGGTACGGACTCTTATCTACTGAGATGAACAACCCTCATTAAAGGGGAAATTATATTGTCGGGGAACCGACATGCGCACTTATAAACATGTGAAAGTTATGCATAACATGGAGTACTATAGGCTGATCACCTCTGTACTTATTTCTATTGGATTTTCAATATAATAACTGTTAATTCTAGCAGGAATTCTTAGTCCTTTGTGGCTACTCAGTGTTCATCACCTTGAACTTTGAAAGAATTATACCTTGAATCTTATTGATATTTTCTGCCCATAACAACTCTATTCGAAATAATTGATATTTCATAATATTCTTGAACTATCCCTTGTATCATCGAGACTTCAAATTTTATAATTGATTATCCTTGTTATTATATCACTTGCTGGGCAAATTCGTTGCTCATTCTTGCTTTCTTTAAACCTTTCAGTTAAGGCAGAGCGAGGTGAACCTTCAGGCAAGGATAAGGGAAAGGGCAAAACTACGGAGTAGCTTTGTTCTTCCTTAAGGAGAAGATTATTTACTATGTTTCTTTAAGTTTTTTAATTCGGTTATGTAATAAGCTTAGGCATGGATTATGTATTAGTACTATGTTTTAGTTTGGATCAAGACTCTTGGATAGTATTATATTGTAGTAACGGTTGCGAGACATTGGGACGAGAATAATTATATTAAATCAATGTAATTTATTCTATCATTTTCGTTGTATTAGTTTTATGTCGCCATTGAGTTATAACGTGATGAACCAAATTCGAGACAGTGACGTCAGAATTTGGGGGCGTCACAATCTTTGCATGGTATGTTTGGTGAGCATGCTCGTGCCGTAAGGCAGAGCATTATGAAGTCTGTCATAGAAGAAAAAATGGTTGAGGGAACTCCAGTGGGTGAGCATTGTCTCAAGTTTATATCTCGCTTTAGCGAACTGGAGGTCCTCGAAGCAAATGTCGATGTGGATACACAGATTGACATGTTGCTGCAGTCGTTGCCCGATACTTTTTAAAAATTTCAAGGTTAACTACAATATAGGGCAGTTTCATTTTACTCTCCCTGAGTTAATGAAACAGCTTCAATCGGCCCAAGGTATTCTAGTACCTAAGCCAGTTATCCATGTAGCAGAGGCTAATGTTGCTAAGGCTAAGGAAAGAAAGAAAAAGAAACCAAACAAAAAGAAAAAGAATGTAAAATTTTCTGGCACTGGGGGAGTTGGAAAGAAACAGGGACAAGGTGAGGTTAAGCCCAAAGGGAAGTATTTTCATTGTGGTAAAAAGGGACACTGGAAGCGCAATTGCTCAGCATTCCTTGAGAAAGTGAATATTAAGGGTAAATTTCAAACTTTACTAGTAGAATTATGTTTATTGGCGGTTTCTATGGGATCCTGGTGCGTAGATTCTGGAGCCACTAATCATGTTTGCATTACTTTGCAGGGGTTCTAGGAGACTAGAAAGCTAAGTGAAGGGGAACTTTATCTACAGTTAGCGTCAGATGCAACAGTTGTAGCAGTGGCAGTAGGAATAGTTCATTTACAGTTTTCTAGTGATAGGAGTTTATTTGAATAATGTACTTTACGTACTAAACGCTCGTAGGAATTTAATTTCGGTTTCTTATTTATTTAAGCAAGGGTACTCCGTGGTTTTTAATAATAAAGTTGTTATTAAGAAAAATTCTACTTTTGTTTGTGATGGTACATTATCGGACAATTTATATATTCTCACTCCTGTTACAAGAACACTGCAAAATACTGAAATTGATAATAACATATCTAAGAAAAGTTTCTTCAACAAATAAAACTTATTTGTGACACTTACATTTATGTCATATTAATCTAAATAGGATCCAAAGACTGGTAAATGATGGACCTTTAAGTTTTCTTGAAATTAATTATTATCCAGTCTGCGCATCCTGTATAGAGGGTAAAATGACTAAAGGACTTTTTAAAGCAAAAGATGATAGAGCCATAGAAAAGTTAGATTTGGTTATACTGACGTATGTGGTTCATTGACATCGAAAGTTAAAGGAGGTTATGAGTATTTTATCACATTTACTGATGATTACTCAAGATTTGGTTATGTATACCTAATGCATCATAAGTCTGAAGCTTTTGAAAAATTCAAAGAGTTTCGGACAGAAGTTGAAAAACAAATGGGTAAATACATAAAGACCCTTCGATCTGATCGAGGTGGTGAATACCTTCTTACAGAATTCAAGAATTCATGTTTGAGAATGGAATAGTATCACAATTGTCTGCATCAGGGACTCCCCAGCAAAATGGTGTAGTAGAAAGAAGACACATGACTCTTTTAGATATGGTTGGATCTATGATGAGTTATTATACACAACCTATATCTTTTTGGGGATATGCTTTACAATCGACAATATACTTATTGAATATTGTTCCATCTAAATCAGTTCCAAAAACACTATTAGAATTGTGGTCAGGGCGCAAGTCTAGCTTGAAACACATTCATATATGGGTTTGCCCTACACATGTGCGAAAAGGGAAGACAGATTTAGATAAGTTAAGAACAAGATCAGAAGTATATTTGTTTGTAGGGTATCCAAAAGAGACAAGGGGTGTGTAGGGTTTTGGACACATAAACGCAGCGGAATTTAAAATTTTAAAACAATTTTCCGAAACCCTAAAACAGGATCCATGCGAAAAGAACAAATTAATTCAGAGGTTTAGATTTGTTTACCGATTATCCGAGCTTGAATGGAACGATGAAACTGAGAACGACTTCGAATCTCCAACGCAATCCAACGAAACTGCGTCTCTAAGGTATCCACACGAACGTCCCACAAATCGTCACACGATCTGAAGCAAAGAGAACTCCGGTACTAGCCGCCAAGATCTGGATTTTCTCAAGTTTTTCTCTCAACTCTCTCTTCTAAAATGGTTAGGGTTTTTCTTTTAATTTCACGTACCTCAGACTGCTGATATATCAGATATATATAGCGTCCAAAAAGTAATTAAACAAAACCCTAATCCTATTAGAAAAGTAAAATCTGAATTTATATATATTATATTTTAATTAAGTCTTACTTAATTAATATACATATATACAAATTATCCTGTTAATTTAAATTCGTAATTTAAATACTATCAATCATATCGATATATTTAAATCCTTACAATTTAAATTAATTCTCTTTTAATTACGTTCTAAGTGTGTGACCCTATAGGTTATTATTATATTGGCAATAATTTTAAAATCATATTATAAAATTATAAACAGTGAGTGGCATCTAGTAATGCATCACTGCTACCCAAATAATAATAAGATCGGTGACTCGATGCAACCTTTTCATGACCAATGTTTCAATGTAATTTAATCCTTTTAACCTTGACATCCTAGATTAAACTCGAGCCATGGAATGTGTCATACTCTTCACAATTTAATCTAAGTTTTCTTGATCAATGAGTAGACTATATGAAACAAATCACTATTTGAGTATGGCCATGCATTTCATAGTCCTACTCAATCAAGAGGCCTATGGATATCTCCCCTAATATATATGAGGGTTAAATTCCATCTAGATCACTCATATTCCTCACACGATTCATGATGTACCCAATAATCACCTTTATTGTCCACCCTATTAAAGGTGACCTTTGATGATATCAAGGTACATAAATTATCGTATAGTAATATAGTGATTTCAGGTCGGAGGACCATTACATCATTGTCACTCTGAGAATTGCTTATGACACTTTGCATAATGCTCCACGTAGAATTCTCATGATGGGTCTGTCCAGTACATTGTTCTCTAACATGTACCTATGCATTGACTTAATATCTCATATATTAATGACCAATGAGATCTGGCCATCAGTCAATCGACATACTAGTCTCAATGTATCATTGTTGTCCCATTCTCAATGATATCGACTAGGGACAGTTAAGAGTAATGATACTAATTGTAATTATATAATCTCATGTTCAAGTCACATACTTGAAGCTATATAATTTGTATCATTATTCTAAGGACTTTTATTATACTAACATTTATATAACACAGTAAATGAAACCATAATAAAATAATTCATTTATTCAATCAAATATCAAAAGAAATGTTAAGCAATTACATTAAATAATTGGCCTCTAGGGCATAAACTCTAACAGGGTGGACTGTTTTATAGTCCTGAAAATCAAAAGGTATTTGTGGGTGCAAATGCAATTTTTCTGGAAGAGGATTATATATGGAACACAAGTCTAGTAGTAGAATTGTCTTAGAGAAAATGTCTAAAGATCCTTCACCGCAATCAGCACCAAAACCTGATAAATAAGTAATTACACCACAAGTCACAATACCTGAATCTTCTAACTCAGGAGAGCCTCGTCGTAGTGGGAGGATTTCTGGACCCATGCAAAGACTTACTCTTTTGGGTGAGTCTACTAAGATTGTGTCAGATGATATAGATTCAAATCCCAAGAGCTATAGTGAGGCACTTGCTGATGAAGATGTTAATCTATGTTAAGAAGCAATGAAATAAGAAATGGAGTCCATGTATTCCAATAAAGTCTGGGAACTTGTGGATACGCCTAATGGAGTAAAATCTATTGGGTGCAAGTGGATCTACAAGAAAAAGAGAGGGGTGGATGGAAAGGTTCAAACCTATAAAACTAGGCTTGTTGCGAAATGATATAATCAAAAAGAAAGCATTGACTTCGAGGATACCTTTTCGCCGGTGGCAAAGCTTAAATCCATCAAAATTCTCTTATCTATTGCTGCACATCTAGATATGGCAAATGAACGTCAAGACAACTTTTCTTAATGGCTATCTTGAGGAAGACATATATATGTCTCAACTAGATAGTTTCATGGCTAAAGGCCAAGAAGGAATGTTTGATCAAGTAATCCAATCACTTGGATTTGAACGAAATCCTGAAGAGGCATGTGTTTATAAAAGAAGTGAAGGTAAATTGGTGGTATTCTTGATTTTATATGTAGATGACATTCTATTGATTGGAAATGACATAGGAATGTTATCTCAGGTTAAAGTTTGGCTATCTAATCATTTTGACATGAAAGATTTAGGAGAAGCTAAATACATTTTTGGGATTCAGGTTATCCGGGATCGTCATAAAAGAGTGTTGTGCATTTCTCAAGCTGCATATATAGATAAAATTTTGGTTAAGTATGCTATGCAGGATTCCAAAAAGGGACTACTTTCTTTTAGACATGGAGTTCCTCTTTCTTCAATTCATTGTCCTACGACAGAATCTAAGAAAGAGCGCATGAAAGCTATTCCTTATGCATCAGTTGTAAGAAGCTTAATGTATGTTATGTTGTGTACTAGACTAGATATCTGTTATGCAGTGGGAATGGTTAGCAGATACCAGTCTAATCCAGGACCTGAGCACTGGTCAGCAATTAAGCATATACTCAAATATCTTTGGAGAACAAGATATTATATGCTTGTCTATTATAGTGATGATCTAGTTCCTATTGGATATTCTGATTCAGACTTTATGGGTGATAAAGATACAAGAAAGTCAACTTCTAGGAATGTATTCACTTTAGGTGGTGGAGCTATTAGTTGGAAGAGTGTTAAGCAATGATGTATTGCTGATTCCACTATGGAAGTAGAGTATGTTGCAGCTTCAGAGTCTTCCAAGGAAGCTATTTGGTTTCGAAAGTTTTTAATGAAACTTGGAATAGTATCGTCAGATACTAGTCCCATGGTTATATATTGTGATAATACTGGGGGCAGTAGCACAATCAAAGGATCCTAGAGACCATAAGAAATCGAAGCAAATTAAGCACAAGTACCATATCATACGAAAGTATGTGAACAAAGGAGATCTGAAAGTATGCGATATTCCAGGAGTTGAAAATCTAGCAGATCCATTCACAAAAACATTACCTGCTAAAGTTTTTGAATCTCATTGTGACGTGATCAGTATTAAATTCATTCCAAATAGGATTTAATAGCTAGTGGGAGATTGTTGGATTTTTGCTATAAAAATCTTATTTATCTATTTATTTAATGTTTATTTATTTGTGTTGGACATTAATTTATTAATAAAAGTACATCATTCATCATTCATTAAATGATCATTTAGTTTGTTTATATATATCTCCATATTATATATGTTATGATTTATGTATATAAATAAATATTATACACAGAAGATATAAATCATATGTAATATAAATAAAAAAATAATGGTTTATAACCTAGGATAATTTGGAGATATTATCATGTAGGTTATAGTGCTTTAACAGAGATGATTTATCTTGATCATAGAAGTTGGACTTCTAGTTAAAGTACTAGTGCATTAACGGTGTGCATTAAACGGATCATGTGACAATATTTTATTTATAAAATATTTTTACATAAATACTAATTTATAAAATTTCTTAATTTTGAAATAATAGTGGACTTAATATTGTTATAAATATTAATTTGATGTTCCAATGAGTGAGATTACATCGTGTTAATTAATACCTCAGAATGTCGATTAATATATTTAATTAATATTAGGAACATTATTATTTTCAAAACATCTATAAGATTTTTCATAAGATAATTTATCATTGATCATAGAATCTTGGCCGAGTCTTTTAATATTTATTATTAAATAGATTGATTTAATTGTTAAATCAATTTATGATCAAATAGAGATAAATTATGGACTTATGAAATTAGTTTAAATGTATCGAAATTATATTAATTGATTATGAAATATTTATGTACATTTATAGAGGAAATATTTACAGTTTATTAGTAAAGGGTTAATTTAATTAATTCTTGGACTGAAGTGCAATTACAATTATTTAGTATAATTAATTATAATTAATATTTATTTTGAATATTATTATTAGATAATAATATCTAGATAAGTATTAGAATCAGAAAAGGAATCTCTTAGGATCCCCTTCCTAGCCTAATATGGACCAGATTCATAAGAGATGATAAAGATCAATGTTATTATATATATCATTGATCAGAAACGAATTTGGTACTTTTTCCATCAGAAGAAAACACAAAAATTCGTATTCTCTCTTTCAGCCTAAGGAAAACAAAGTTAGGGTTTTTTAGAAGGAGGATTTGGAGACCACACTCCAAGTTCAGTATAAGGTCATAGGAAGATAGATCTTGAGGATACAAAAAGACTGTACAGATATTAAAACGTGCTAATCCAATCAAGCACTAGGTAACAAATTCGTACATTTAATACATGGCTTATATATATATATTTGTTGTTTCCTATAAAACCATAAAGATGATCATGGTTTTATTTTTATTTTTTTTAAAAGCTTATTTTCGGATATTTTTTCCAACAGAAGTATCGTCCATAGACTCTATACCCAATCGACAGAGGATCAATAGATTGTTGCGGTGAGGAATACCCTATACTCGGAGGCACTATAGGAGGAGGACCAAACAAGTCTCGTGCACGATATCCGGGAAAACCAAGTATCCTATTTTTTTTGTCCCGTCAGTTATCTCACTCCAAATGGCTAAGTCGTCTATCTCCGATATACCATCCTCTGCAGGCCCGCCAACCTTGACATTGTATTCTGTCTACAATCCAAAACATGTACAAGAGTTAAATACGTACATTAAATACATTTGCAAGTCATAAAAATTTAAGATATATTATTTAAAAAATTGTTTACATACGTAAGGTATACATTTTGGCATATCCTTATGCAGTTTTGATGACACTGTCCACTCCCGCTTTCCCAAAACAATATACAAGCAACAAACATCCGTCCATTACCACAAGCTGATACTTCACTATTCTAAGCTGCTAAAACATGGAAAAGGGACTAATTCAGACTTTGCAAATCATATAATTTACTAATTCACAATTGTAATATTTGTCAAAAGAATAAAAACTGCATACGGATAAGTTAACAAATCCATTAATTTTGAAGCATTGTTGTGCGTCAGCATGCAGATGCAAACAGGAGTAGTGATTCAAAAAACTTAAAGGAGAAAATAACAAAAGTACACCTCACATAAGAAGTCTTCAGGAGGGATTAAATCTGAAGTATTAAATATTGAGGAAATCAAATTGTACATATTTTTTTTTCTCAAATCTGATTGTGATTGAACAAAATGAACAAACATGGAAATCCAAAAAAAGAAAATATGGAAGCCATGCAACAGTGTCAAAATATTAGCAGGGTCATAAACAGAATAAGAGAATACAGATACTAAATTGGTCCTCCATTCATTGACAGATAAAATTACAGTAAAATAAACATTGTATTTCATCCATAAGAACTTAAGGTACTTGAAATGGATGACAGAAAAACTTATTTCCTACATATCATAGTTCATACTGCATGCCTTTTGACAAATAAATAACTTGCTAACCATTTTGGAAGAAAAGAGGAATGAACACCCATATCATAATAAAGTAATTGCTTGTAGTGGTTGAATGTGGTGACCCTAATCATGACGACCACAATTTCAACAGCAATCAATACCATCTATACTAATACTTTTCATGTTGGGTTGCCAAATTTTCAATAAAAACCATCATCCATCAGTAATTATGATGAAAGTATAACCTGAAAAGCTAAAAAAATTTACACACACACCGTCCAATATAAACTAAGAGACAGCTGATTAACATGTCAAAGTAGCCACAAGAGAAGCAACAGAATAGAAATTAAAAATGAAAAGTTATTGTTCTCTAATGTCACGCTACACTAACCAATTCATTTAAACAAACTAAGGACATGAACAAACTAACCAATTCCATTATCTAAATCTTTTAGATATGGGATATATGTTAGTAATGCAACATATTTTAGCCTTTTGCAATTTGATCCCTATTAACTATTCATATGAATGCAATTCATTACACCTCGCTTGTGGCTTATGTTTGTTTCTAATTATGTTGTACGAAATTGGATTTTTATATACTTATATACATTAATTTAATACCTTTAAACACTTTCATATTCTCGAATTAATCTTATGATGATAATCTCATAGACTATTTTTTATTTTTAAGGTCATTTGATACCTCAAAGGCTCAAAACGTTATATAGTCCATAAATAAATCGAGAAACAACAAAATAGTCCATGAAAAAATTATTTTCAAACTAATCCAAAGAACATTCTTTTTTCTTT
Organism: Aralia elata; assembly: GCA_034770075.1. Classification (NCBI taxonomy): domain Eukaryota; kingdom Viridiplantae; phylum Streptophyta; class Magnoliopsida; order Apiales; family Araliaceae; genus Aralia; species Aralia elata. Next base: position 22,419,494 of record CM068377.1, on the reverse strand, counting down.
CACCCTTTTTTATAGGTACCTTAATATCTAATGCCATTTATAGTGTTAGCAGACCACCTTACCTAATAAACGATATACAAATCCAACCACTAGATACACATGAATGCAGGAAAAACAAGAGTAATGCCAGGGCTACAAAATTTTCTACCAAATTTTGGGGACAGGGTCAATCATCAGTAATATAGTCGCTTAGTGCAATGATGATGCATTATGGATCCAAATTTAGAAGAAAATATAAGACCACTAGTTATTCAAAGAATAACTTCCCTGAGAAATTTGAACAGTTTCCTGCAAGAGATTTGCGGCTTTGCCCATATCACAACAAAAATGAACAAAGAGAACTTCTAACAGATCACAGTATGAATTTATTAAGAAAATGAAGAGGATACACAAGTGATACATCCAAAAGCACAACATTCACTTCAGCATTAAGCTGGCTTCTAATCTCCCAAAAATATTTTATGATCTACCTCATCTGTACAATCCTCTAAATCTTAACGGCAAAGAAACTTTAGGGGAACTTTTTAATAAAACATAATGATATAAGATTTGCCTGGACTGCTCCTCATGCCGCGTCTTATATGGTTTTTCAACTTAACAGTAACTTTTGTTCTAGAGGTTTGTTCTTGATTTGGCAAGTAATTTGTCTGCTATATATATAATCCAGTTCAAGGACACAACAAAAAGGATCAAAATCTACTTCCGCTCTAAATTATAATATTATTATTAACTTTTAAAAATTAAGTTATGACATTTTCAATTTAAACCTAAGACAATTCATTAAAAATTGTCAAATAAATTTTTTTACAATTAGTAAAAACTATTTTACACAGCTTACAATATTAATCATTGTATTAACTAAAATTAAAGAAATTCGTGTCAATTTTGAGTTTAAAAATATTTTAAGTTTATTTCAAAAAGTTAGTAATGGTCTTATTTTGAAACGAAGGGAGCACAATTTTGCATAAATCATTTTTTAATTAATTTCGAAGATATTCAATATTACAGCTAGAAATCTCATGTGTGTTAGTAGTTCATTAAGATTATAAAAGAGAACAACTGAACTACTTAATTTACCTGCGCAGTATTATTTGTCTTATTTATTGACACGTCATATCATTTGCTACACATTAGAAATTAAATTTTTTTGAAACCCTTAACAATACTATTTTCATTCTCATTAAACTGATGATTTTTATTCTTTCAAGGGCTGTGAAATAACTGATTTCATTATATTTTTCATACCATTCCCTTCTGTATTTTGTTGTACATTAATTTCATTCTTCAATTTATATGTAGCATAAATGCTACCCGTGATGGGTTCCATGGTAACTCAAACGGCAGTCTTGTTGACGGTACATACCGTGGTAAGGGCCGAAATGGCTATAAAAATGACTCAGGATTCACCAATATAATCGACCAAATAGGTTTACAAAATAAATCATGAATCTAGAAATGCTCAAAGCAAAAACACAAGATAGTATTAATTAATTTATTTATTTTTATTCCAGAAAGCATCACATTTTTACCGAGTCCAAACGCAACCTTACATTTATATTATGAAACACAAATAGCACTCCTTACATTCATATAATCACATATATTTTCTGATAATGCTGCTTTTATTTTATATATACTACAGTGTGTATATATATTATCCATACATTATTCACGACTATATATAATAGAGTACATGCATGCATCATCGGATCAAAACACTCCGCTAGTTGTGATCACCTCCATGACCACGATGGCCACCACCATTATGGTAGCCTCCACCGCCGTAATGGTAGCCTCCACCGCCGTTATGGTATCCTCTGCTGCCGCCGTGGTAGTAGCCTCCGCCGCCGTTGTGGTAACCTCCGCCGCCGTTGTGGTAGCCTCCACCACCGTTGTGGTAACCTCCGTCGCCATTATATCCGCCCCTCCCATCAACAGTAGCTGCCTCAGCTGCATTATATCCGCTCCTTCCATCAACAGTAGCTGCTTCAGCTGCATGTATAGTATAGAATCATGTTAGCCAATTAAAGCTAATAATATACACAGCTGCCAACTTTACTATATGCAACAATTATTTATTTATTTATTTTTGTCTGTCAATGCTATGCAACAATTGCATATAAAATTCGAATAAAATCAGTCGATTTGTGAAAGAGTAATATCTATAACTAAACAAAAATTATTTAATTTACTTAGACAAAATATTAATGAGTCGTACTGTACAATTAATAAAATTTTCTTTTGTTTAAATAAAATTTGGTAGTTTTTATCTAACTATCGTACCTAACATTATTCTTTTTGAATTATACGAAGGACGCAACAAATAATAGTTTGATTAAAGAGAAAACTATATACACAATTAAGATATGAGCTAAAACTTACTGTTTTTGTTTGTAGTGGTGGTCTGAGTCTCAGCCAACTCTCTAGCTGCGACCTCTGAACTAATCAGAAGAACAATAGCCAGAGAAAGACCAAGTAAAAGAAATGCCTTATTGGAACCCATATTTCTCTCAACTCTGTACTCTAATCAGAATGATATTGTGGAGAAGGATGAAAAAATCAGTGTGTTTCAATCTCTATTTATAGGCTCAGAAAAAGTGAGATATTAAATGGGACTGACATACGTGGCATAGTTTTAATTTCCAAATCAACTAAACATATGGCCCACCATAATGCATGTGGCTGGGTGTTGAAAATTATGTCGGTAGATTTGTTGTTTTGGCCATTGAATTTTATAATGAACACTCAAGTCAAAGCACTAGGTTGTACTCTCTCCGTTCACGTTTTAAGATTATATACACCATTTAAGAAATATAATTAATAATTTATGTGATTGATTAAATTAAGTATAAAATTTTAATATTAATTTTTTGAAATTTATTAAAAAGATAAGAGAAAAAAATTAATTTTTAATCATAAAGAATAAAATAAAAAATTAAGTATTTAATATATTTTTAAAATTTAAAAATGATAAATAAAAAAACAAAAACCTTTCACCAAAACGACAAATAAAAGAAACAGAGGGAGTATATATAATTTGTGTACTTAATGGTAGTTAGAACATTAAGATGGTTAAAAACAGTAATAAATTAAATAGCGGATGAGTTTTAAGACCAATAATTAAAAGTGTGGTTCTATGACCTTCATGTACTGGTTTCAATTTTAATTGTTATAGTCTGCGTTTGTATTTATCTTAATTGTGTAACTTTATTTTCTCGTTAGTGTGATCGATGCTATTGATAGATATAATTTTGGGGTCAATATGAGTACCTTAATATTGTGCGTTTGTATGAAATTTTTATCATGACATTCACGGTATATGTAATGGCATCCTCAAAAATGATAATTAAAAACAAAAACTCCCAAATTAAAGAAGAAATAAAGAGACGGGATAAAGTAAATGTGGAACCAAAATAGCGATATTCTCTCCGTTCTATAAAAATAGCTCTATTTATAACCATAAAAAAAATTATAAAGAGTCTGTTTTATATTGATGGTGATATAAAATTACACAATATTTAATATCATAACTTTACTAACATGTTCTTATTATTAGACTAAATATTCATTATATTTAGAGTAAATTTAAAAGAAATTTTTTTTTTAAATTTATAAATTACAAATATATCTCTTTTTGTAGGACGATTAAACCTAAAATATACATATGTCGTTACAACTTGGATACAAATCAGGCCAACCGGAGTACCCAAGTCTTCCTCCATTGTCAGTCCATTGAACCATTCCCCTTAGACGATTGTGTTGGAGGGCTCCACTATACAAAAATAGCTCTATTTGCAAAACAAAGATAGAAATTACTAAAAAAAAAAAAGTGCGCTTTATTTATGATGGTATAAAATTACACAATATTTAGTAGTGTAATTTCATTAGCATGTTCTTAATACTAAACTAAGTATTCATTATATCTAAAGTAAATATGAAAAAAATATATTTTTTTAAAATTTGTAAATTGCAAATATCACTCTTCTTATATAATAAGCTCACTAGTTCCATGCAAAGTAAGGCGGAATGGATAATGGTTTATTACATTATTAAATAAATAAATATTTAATTAGGATTTTGAGAAGATAGTTATAGTTATTAAATTATTAAATATTTATTTAAATAATAAATTATTGAGTTATATATTAATTATAGGTTCCTTCAATCAATTATTAATTTAGCTAAACATTTGAAAAGAGTGTATATTTACTTACTTATAATTATGAGAAAATAATTATTTTACTTTTATTTAAGTTTATGATAAAATTCTATATATAATTTTTCAACGGGTTTTACAGTTGAAAAATATAGTTAAACCTAAAATATACGTATGTGATCAATTTGCATGCCTGATGTCATGGCATTAAAAATGTCGTACGTTAACAATGTATACGAATCAGGCCCACCGGAGTACCTACCGTAAGTCTTCCTCCATTGTTAGTCCATTGAACCTTTCTTCTTTTATATATATATATATATATATATATATATATATATATATATATATATATATTTTGTAGAGAGAGAGAGAGAGAGGAAGTTTTCAACGACTTTGCTTGTTCAAAATCTGAAGGTAGCTAGATCGTAGTACTGGAAGGAGGCAATAACTTGTTATTGCTCCTGGCATATATGAAAGCCACAATTCCTGTTTAATTATCATAATCATAATTTATAAATATTTGAAAACTGTATAATTTTCTACAAATTTTATGTACTCAAAGCTAGAGGAACAAAGCTCAATCATTAGATTTATCTCAGCTCTAATATCATCTCACCATCTAAATGTGGAACTAAGGATTTTTCTCTTTTTTTTTCTTTTTTTTTATATCAGCAAAATAAAATTTTATTCAACATAGCAACTTCAGTACATCTTACATAGACATAGTTGATCCAAAAGATTTGGATAAACATACCCTAAATACATAAAACCATGGAACTAAGGATATGTTTGTTTGAGAGAGCAGCTGAACTAATGGATGACTAGATGAGTATTAAAAACAGTTTTAAAATGATGTGTGTGATTCACTACAGTGAATCATTAATTAGTTATATTTTAATATATTATTTTGAAAGTTATTTTTTTATAAAAAAAAATTTGTATTTGTAATTCCTTTCATTTAATCATATGTTAAAATTTTTAGCTAGTTATAGTTTTGTGGTTCCAACCTTCCTTGATGCACTAAATTTCAATTCTCGATTACCACCATAACAGAAAATAATATGTGAAAATTACAAATTCCCCACAAAAAGTTATAGCTTTTAACTAAGAGTTTTATAAATTAAAGATGATAATATAGTGGTAAGATCTCACTCTTAATTATTGTGCAAAGTAACAAATTCGAGTCATCCCTATGCAACGGTAGAATCAGCGCAAGATGATTAATAAAGGTAATTTTTTTTCCTAGTTTATCTAGCCGCTTTCTCAAGTTCTTCTTAATTAGACATTTAGGATTAAAATATATCTCTATAATTATTGAAGTATTATAAGGCTATGAATTAATGGGTGGTCAGGTTACATTTGATAAGGCTAATTTAGGTGTATAATATAATTTTCTCTTATTTTTTTTATCAATATGAGAAAGGCTCATAAGGATTTGATTTCTTTCGTAATAATTTTTTTAAAAGAAGAACTTGGTTAGAACACCCTAATTAATCATTAAATTTTAATATATAATCTCACTAAAAAATCTTTGATTTAAAAGACATATAAGGAGGTAGCCCGGTCGGGAACCTCATTATTGACGGTGATAAGGCTAGATTTGGTTATCCAGTATAACTAAGCACGTGTTGTGTTACTTGTGTAAGGCTATTCCTACCGACGTACCGTTTCAATATTGGAGGGAATTCAACTTTCGCCAAAGATTTAGCAAATCCAACTTTCGCCTAAGATTTAGCAAATGTCAGAAAAATAATTTTGTCAAATTTATAGAAAAGATTATGTATCAATAGTAAGACTCATATATTATTTATTAATAAAAATGTAAAAAATATTTAATTGTAGATTTCACTTTTAATTTTCTATATTGTTTATATACAATTTTTATATATAATTGTGTTCATAGCATTACACATATTAGATTAACTAAAACACCAACTCTTGGCAAAGAATATATATTAATTCTAATATATATGTATGTATATAACATGTTAACACGTTTAATCCATTTGATACACAAATTCTATTAGATATGTACATGACGCTGTAGATTTTGCTTATCTATTCATAATATTAAGTGTTCAATACAATTAATATTAACAAAATACACAAGATGATACTAGGAAGAAAAAAACAAAAGAGTTAATGTTAATTTACTTGCAGACAAACCATAGCGTACAGCATATTTATTTTCTAATCAATATAATATCATTTTAATAATTGTGTAAATGTGTCGACCAGATCAATGGTGGTAGACTACGTACTAATAAAGTCTCTTTATTTGTTTGTGCAATGTGGTTAATTTCACTTCAACTCACTGAAGGAATAATTCAGATTAAAACCTTGTAGTTTAGAATACTTAGAACTTTAGAAGATTAAAATTCATTGTATATAATTTTATACACTCACCATTTTACAAAGACAACTATTTCTTTTGACTACAAAATAAAATAAGACATTGTATTTAACTTTATCACCAAGATTGTATTATGATATTTACAAAAATGACTATATATTTCTTTTGACTATTTCTTATATTATTATTATTATACATTACATATACCAGTTCCGTCACGTAATAAAGAAAAAATATAATATTTTTTTATTTATATTTTTGTACCTCTCCATATAATATGAATGTTAAGACGTGTAAGACATACATATATATATATGTTTGTATGTGTCTACAATTGTAGTGTGTAGGTAAAGCATATATATTCTTAATTTCTCCGGACATTTTCTTGGATTTGGTCAAAGTTTATCCTCCTTATCGAGTATAATATCAACACCCTAGTCAAGAGTCACATGACGAGCATTTAATATTTGTGGTTGTCTCCAATGGCTACCGCACAGCTGTGATACAGTCTCATGGAAACATTTGTAAGAACAATAATGCATGTCGGCATTCGCAATTGACTAATTCGAAGAAAAGAGCTACTCGTGCAATATATATGTTTTTCTTTTGTTCAACTTGCTTTTCATGTGTCAATTAATGATACTGAAATTAATAAGAAAGATATGAAGAAACTTTTCAAGTTTTTTAGCCAAATGATACTTGATTTTTGAAATTCATACCAGGCTTTGTCATAGATACAATAGTATTGCGGACACCGATTTTGTCATAAATTGTATATATACTTTCTTTTGATCATAATATCTTCACTTATATTTTAACAAAAATAAAAAAAAGATTAGTTCTAAAAATAGTCAATTTAACTTAAAAAGTCAAAACTGAGCAATTAATTTGAGCCGTAAGGAGTATATTAAAAATTCACATAAAACTTTGTCATATAGATACAATAACACCATAGTCCGTGACTGAGGGGCTGTTTGTTTAGAACTTAATGAGTCTGAATGGCTGAATCGGTAAGTGGCTGAATCATTAAGTGCGTTTGTTTTGGAAAAAAATCGTCTGAATGGCTGAATCGGTCAGATGCTTTGGCTGAATGGTTAAGTCAGAATTTTTTGGTCTGAATGGCTGAATGGTTGGCTGAATGAAGTAAAAAAACAAAAAAAAAACTAAAAAACTAAAAAAATAAAAATAAAATATTAACTATTATATTATGTAATATTAAATAAATTTACAACAACTTTGAATTTTTTCAGAGGGGTAAAATATTAAAAATATGTCATTCAGATCTTTAAGATATGTCAATTATCAAACAACTTTTTTCATTCAGATTCAGCTCATTCAGATTCAGATTCAGCTCATTCAGATTCAGATTCAGATTCAGATTCAGATTCAAATTCATTCAATTTTTATCAAACACCTCCTGACTTTGTCATAAATACAATAGCCTCGTAGCATTCAGTATATCAAAAAAATCCACGGGAGTCTCCGTGGTGCCACGAGCCCATCCGCATAGGGTACGGTGACAAATCCACCCAAAAGAAGTGGTTCATCCGTATAGGGTGATAAGTTATATTTTACCTTCAAAAATAATAATATAAGTTACACTTTATTTTTAATAGTGATGATTAAGTTACATTTTATCTTCAAAAGTGATGATATATTATAAGTTATACTTTATCTTCAAAAGTGATGGTTAATTTACACTTTATCCGTAATTTTAGAAATATTTGTTACAAATTAAAAATATATATTTTTCAAATATATCCATATTTTTAGTTATAAGTTATAATAGTGATGATGTTACGTATCATTGGGGCTAGTTTAGTTAAAATGAGAATAATGATCTAACAGTGGAAATTATTTTTTTTTTAAAATCAATGAGTTGGATTATTATTCAGCATTTTGCATTCTCACTATATAAATCTAAGTTTTTATTGAATTTGGTATGAATAAAATTATAACTTTTTTTTCAATCTATTTTCTTCTTCTCTCTAAATTATTCTCTTATCTGATCTCCTCTAATTTTTGGAGTCCGGCAAAACTTATAAATTGCTACAGATGATATGATATATAGTACTCATTCTATTTAAAATATAAATTATAACATGTTAAATTTTTTATGTTACTTTATATCCTAAACTAAATAATTTTGGAATAAATTTATTAAAAAAAATATACTATTAATTTTGAAACTGGGAGATTTACTTGTAATACGTACTCAAATAATGATGATACAGAAAAGAAAAATAAAAAACAATCAGTGGATCGAACCTTCAACACAAAACAATGGACATACGTCGAATTCCTAAGCTTCAAATAACTTGTGTCTCTACGTTGCAGTATTACTTCGGCGAGTGAGTCTATGTCGTAATTACTCGGCAGAAAAGCCCCAACTTTTTTCGCAACTAAAACTTTTCTTATTTAAAAAATAAGATATTTTTGTAATGGTGATAATTTTAATAAAAAATTTAATTGTCTGCTATTTTCTAGCATTTTTCGTGTTGAATAATATTAAGAGTCTCAAAAAGTGAGTGATACAATTATATTAATTTAGTACATCTTTTGTAATTGGTTATATAATAAAATATTATTAAAATATTCAGCAATACATTATTTGAAATTAAAATTTAAAACACCTAACATTACTCTTTTGTATCTCTTAAAGCTTTTGGAAAAATATACACACCATGATAATTTGAGTTAAATACTTTAAAAAAATATTTATATCTGCCTACAAAACTACCCATTAGATTACTCAATAAATAATACTTCATGAGTCCTGTTATACATTGTAAAAGTTTTCAGCCGAATTATGATTATGACGTATATGCATTTATAGGATAGATAAGAATTAAAAAGGATCCTACTTTAATTTATTCTATCTTATTGCACACACTTCCACGTTGGTCGCAATTTAACTCCGTTAAATATTTGTCGACATGTATATCATTTTTCATACTTCATTTGTTCCAAAACTACCTATACTTTTTAAAATTTTAAAGTCAATTTACATACGAAAGCTTAAAATCCATGCAAACTCATGAAATTTACCTTATTTTAGCACAAGAAACTATAATTATTATAAGTCAATTAAAAAAAATACTACTATTTACTCCAAATTATTTCTTTCAAAAGTGAGATTATTTTAATTTTAAATATTAAGATTTCACTTGTATTTCTAATTTTCTAACTGAAAGCCCATTTTTGAGCTTTAATAGAAGGGACATTTACAATTCCTAGTACATTTTTATTAAAAATTACAACAAAAATGCATCTACAAAATATTTATAAAACTAGTACATTTTTAATATTTTATTTACATAATTAACATATTTAGTATCCCTTTAATTTAGATACGTGTTTTAATGGGTCGCTGATATGGTCCTCTTCCCGGTTGGAGGCGCATTAACCAATAGAAAAGGGGAACCCCATATGGCTTAATGACCATTCTTGGACGTGGAGGTTGGGCTTGAATAGAGCCGAGGAAGGTCCTGTAGCTTCTTTTATAGTACTGGGCCCAACCCAATATCCATACAATAAATAGACTGTCTTAGATCTATTACGATTTTTGCTTATTTAGATTTTTTTTTAATTTTGAATGCTTTGGTCACTGTAATTGATGAAATATGTTAAATAGTTATATAAGTTTGATTGTTTAAAATTATAGAAAAATCTAAAAACCGAAACGATTGTTTAAAGATTCGCCTAGCAGTGTACTGTTGTCTAGCATATATAAACATATGTTACTATTTAAGTATATATATATACTATTTCCCTTATTTTGTCACATGTTCCTATTATTTATATTTGGACCCAGAATATATATGCTCAAATTATCGAATGAACTTATACATTGCTTTAAAAGTATATACGTAGCAACAAATTTAAAATGCAGGTTTTACTTCCACACTGTAGTATATATCTCATAATTAATTAGTATAATTGTGTGTGCGCACGTAATTAAGAATAATTTGTTATAGTAATAAAACATGCACTAGTTTTCAAAATTACAATTATCATGTATAACATATATATGGAGAAAATGCATGAATAAAAAATGGATAAAATTGAAGGAATTAACACGCAAGTAAAATTAATTGAATAGCACTAACCCTTCCCCTCATCTTTGGATGTCTCCGCTGCCACAACTGAGGAAATGAGAAGAACAGAAGCAAAGCAAAATAAAAGATTTATTCGACTTCATTTTAATTTCTTTATATACCTAGATATATATTAAGATCTTGATGAGAAGTATATATGGGAATATGTATATGATACGTATCTTCTCTCTACTTTGCCTACATTTATAGTGTTGGAGGAGTGATTAATACATGCAATATTCATACTTAAATATTAAAATATTTAGATTCTACTTTCTGGTGTGTGTATCCGAATTCATTTGGTATATGATTACGATCAATATTGATCATGTTTGCTCAACTCATGCCTGGACTTGTGACAAGTGTCCTTCATTTTGGATACCTCTTAAATAGCACTTCCACCCGGACATTGAATTCTCATGTAGCCAAAATTATGTGACTTCAAAAAGGGAAATGTAATTCAAAGTTCTCTTGTGAGGTTCTTGTCACCACTACTGGAAAAAGAGGATATTGCGACGGACAGATCCGTCGCAAATAATGCTATTCCGCCAATAAGCTTTACTGATTAAGACTTCTGGCTTAGCTGAGTTCATTTGAGAGGAACTTTTTTAGCACGCTAGTAAAGGAAACATACATCAAATCTCCTGATTCTAGCCTTCTAGGTCAAGAAGTGTAAAGACAAAAGTTGTATAAATCCAATAAGCAATGATAGCTACCTATAAAGAAAAGTACAATTAACAAAGTTGTATAAATCCAATGAGCATAATTGGATGCCAAATCTTCCACCCTCAGACCAGAATGCCTTTTCCAAGTGAACCACTAGTTTTGGGTTTCTAATATAGCTACCTATAAGGGAAAGTACAATTAACAAAGTCATCCGGTCAACCTAATCATAGACATACCTGATTATGAATTGACATTACTATTGAAACAGCAGCCTGGAGATAATCTGGAACATGCTCCTCAACATAGAAAATTGGTACATCCTCTACCTTGAAAATTAGTGCCAATTGTGACAGTCAGAAAGATCAGCACCATTTAGAAGCACAGGAAATCTATTACAAAATCACGAGCCCATCAAAATTACACTCTAATCTTAAACAAGGAACAAACGGGAGTTTACTGATCAGATTCTAATTTATGTTACCTTGGTTTAATATTTTGTATGCAGGATAACCACAAATGAAACGTACAATCTAATGGTTGGATGAATGAAATACTTATATGGAAAAAGTTTATTGATGGTGTTAAACTTCTTATTCATATTTATTATATACAAATCTATTATATGTATGATCTTTCAGAGGCTTTTGATTGATTTTTCCATATCAAAGTCGTGAAAGATAAGAGACCGTGACATTTTCTTATTACTTCTATTAGCATTAAAATGCCATGTGTTCTTTTCATGTGTAATGTGGAAATGATATGAACAAGTAGCAAATATGGAGCATGTGTAGTGACAAGCGGTTTTTCCATCCATATGGAGTAACGGTTGGTAGCTTCTGTCCTTGATTGCAAGAATTAAACATTCATCACATCAGTAATGCAAAGAAGAGAACCTTGTGTGGAAAAAAGTGGCCATGGATTTTGCTTCAATCGTAGCTATTCCTCTTTTATGAGTAATGTTATGGAGAAAATATATGCATTTGCAAGCACAACAACTAGAAAATTGATAGCCTTACAGATAAAATGATGAATCCCTGGTGCAATCCAGCAAAAAGCATGCTCACAAGGGTTCTGCGAGAACGGAAACTCATTAAAATAATGAAAAACAAACTTGCTATCAAAGCGTGCAATGCAATCTATTATAAGAACTATTTAAACGTTAATATATGTGCTTCATGTAGCTAAATCATAATCACACTGATAGCAAACAAAAGAGTGCGGCACAATTCATAAAGCAATTGGAAGACAAGCTAATAGCAAACAGGAAGAGGAAATACGTTATGGAGCATGGAAACAATGTCAAGGTCACATACTCGCACACTGCATTTCAAGAATATTTTCAGGAATATTTGAGAAATGGGAATGATCATAGGAAATATCCCATAAGCATAATTTATTTTCCTGATCACTCTCTTTGAGGCAATGTTACAAACAGCTAACAGACAAATTTTTTTTTTATTTATTTTAATAAAAAATTTCACTGGTTTGGCTTTCTTTGGACCTCTCAAGCAAAGCACTAAATTCCACTTAAAAGATTTAATTAACAAAAATTTAGAAGAGAATATGATAGACTCCACATCACGCTTGCGTGAGGTGATCGTCGCCCGAATCGTTTCTAACAAGTTGATAGGGTGGATAGCTTGCAACACCTTAACCCCTCGCCTATATGTAGACGATAATCTTGGTACAATTGCTTGCAAATGAATTATGCATAGGATGAACACCAACGACACCTCGACCCCTCGCTTATATTGAAGCGGTAATCTTGGTACAATCGATGATTGATGCGGTAGAACATGCCACACACAACTATAAATAGTTGTATGATAAGTCAATTATGAATCTCTCAAAAAAACTAAGGAATACTTAGGAATTCCTCAAAAAACCACAAGTAAAGAAACAAACTCACAATAATATTGATAATGCTGAAAATTGGTTTTTTTAAACCATTACATCATGAAGCCTATTTATACTAAGCTTGAGAACAATCTAGAATCAAACAAACCTTAAAAAACACCATTACATAAAACAAGGAACCTTGTTTTGGAAAAAGAAACAATTGGTGGAAAATACCATTACTTAAAACATGGAACCTTGTTTTAGGGAAGGAAACAATTGGTGGAAAACACCATTACTTAAAACATGGAACCCTGTTTTAGGGAAGGGAACAATTGGTGGAAAACACCATTACCTAAAACATGAAACCCTGTTTTGGGGAAGGAATCCCGCAATCCAAGAAAGTCAGTTTTCAGCAACAGTGAAGTCTATTGCGGTGCTTTGGGTACACTTGCTATCAATGTGTTTATGATCTTCGCGTACTTGTATCCCATCTCTACGTTCTCCGTACTTGTTCCAACCTTGTTCCATAATTCATGAATCATCCCGTTAAGTCCTTTTTTGACACTACTAAAAAATCGACCTATAGCGACGGTCGACGACCGTTGCTATAGGCCAAAAGACCGTCGCTAAAGCCTATAACGACGGTCGGCGACCGTCGCCATAGAAGCCGTCGCTAAATCCTATAGCGACGGTCCTACATATCTATACCGACGGTCAGACCGTCGCTAGAAAACACGCAAAAACGCGCTTGAAGGCTTTTACCGACGGCCAGTACATATCTATAGCGACAGTCCTGACCGTCGCTATAGAATTTTGGCGCGAATGTCTAGGTCCTATAGCGACGGTCCTGACCGTCGCTATATGAATTTATGGCGCGAATGTCTGGGTTCTATAGCGACGGTCCTGACCGTCGCTATAGCCGTTTTAGATTTTAAAAAAAATAATTAGTGATGCATATATTTATTAAAGAAACATAATACAATATAAAATAAAACATAAAAAAAATTATATATATCATTTAATATCATTCACATCAGAACACACCATCCTAAATACATATCATCTAACAAATTACATAAAATTTAAGTCCAGAGAAGACAAATTTTGTAAAGGAAGAACATCCAAGTTGATGCATTTTCTACAAAATGATGTTGGTATCCAGAATCATCCAACTCCAACAATATTCTGCAGCTCTACAAGATATTTAAACCCATTCATTAGAATCAGAGTTCCTTCGTATGAGAAAACGACAACATAAAATATTACAAAAACTTGTGAAAATAATGAAATGCATTAAAATTAGCAACTTACAATAATCATACATCTCATAACTAAAAGCTGCAATTACTAATAATCATCACCTAACTTATGTCACCACCTAAAAGTTGCAATGTGTCATCCTGCAGTCATTTATGCAAATTTCATTCATCTCCATTTTCTGATACTAAGCATGTAAGTAGAAGGAAGAGAAAAAGAATTTCTAAGAACAACTCTGTATTAGTAAGCACATGAGCAATACTAAGAAATATATACCTGAGAAACTATAAAGCAAAACCTGGGAACCAGCTTTTGTTTCTCAGCATCACAAGCAGCTTTTGTTTCTCAGCATCACAAGCAGAATAAATTATAATGAAAGGAATATGAACTACCCTTTGTACACCTCCACTTAATATTTGCAAAGTTTACTAACTGGGCTCTTTTTGTGCAACGGAGGGAGTAGTATTCATAATGTACAAGCCATTAGTAATACAAATTTTGCATATGGCCTTTACTAAGCCCTGTTACACCTATTTAAGATGTAGACAGGAAGTAGTTCATAAAACAGTTGCCACAAATCAATACAAGGGTCGCTAGCTAGTGGAAAAACATAAAACTTTGTTTTAACACTTTTTACCAACTTACCACCATAATACACTTGACTTGGGTTTAGTGTTTCAAAAAGTGGAGCTTACAAGCATACATCCAATTCTTTATTGACGCTTTTAGTTTTAACAAGCAACTGTTATGAAAATCATGAGCAATTTTTTAAACACCTATCCAAATAAAGTAATAAACCTAAACAGTTCACTTAATTTATAGCTGATCATTCTTAACCGAGATTAGTAAGATTTAATGTCAAATTAAATTGTTACAAGAAAACAAATATATAGATGAATACATAATCTGGCAAAAAAGAAAAGTTGATATAGTTACAGATGAAAAATGAGTAAACTGACTGTAAACATATTACATATTTGAAAGGAACAAAATGAACAGAAGCTTATATTAATTCACTTAATATAACAAACTTAATCATTTAAAGCAGAGCGCGTTATAAAAACATTTACCACTTTCAACTCCATCAACCCATCAGACGGCTGATAAGTAGCAATCCCACTTATACTCATATCCCGCCTCAAAATTGAATCTCCATTTTCTGATAGCCACTTTTGAACCAAATCAAGTGATAATTGAAAATCACCAAAAAACCCAAAATCCATTTTGTTAAAACAACTATCATGTATCTAACATACATCAAAATCATCCGAACAAAATATGAATTATAAAAAACTAACCTTGTTTTCAGCCAATCCAAGCTGGAAAACACCATCTGGATTATTTAATATATCAAAAGGAGACTTGTACATCAAGTATTGAGTCTGGAAAGGGAAACCAAACGTAAAACAGATAAATTTCAAAGGCCATAGGACTAATAAGCCTTAATTACCATGAATATCTAACCCAAGTTGAACCAAAGACCTCAAGCAAAGCAGACTGCAAGGGGTCGAGTTAAAACTTAATAATGCAGTGATGCGGTGATATTAAGATTATGAAACCAACAAATGTAGAAATTGAGCTATCGTGGAATTACTTCAATAATGTTCTTATAACCAAAACTGACTTCTTGTTCTGAGAAATGCTCTCACAGATAATTTAGCATTATATCCAGTCTGAACAAACTATAACTAATACTTACAAGTCATCAGAGAGCTAATTGAAGAGTTTTGAATCATCCTCTCCTGGTTAATGAGAAAAGTTCTGGAAATGTTCCTATGTATCTGTATTGATCAAATTCCAATCACAAATAATGAAACTCCCAGTCAAGTAAAGTAGCAGATAGGGTAGAGTCTGGAAGTATTGCTTCTTCTTTTAATTAAAATAATATGATAAGAATATTACAAACCACCCCCCCGCCAAAAAAAAATATCATAAAATCTAACAACAAACGAATAGCAAAAGAACATAAAAATCAATTCTTAATACTGTATAAAATTAAATCTTCAAATAATAGAACAATTGATCGTATAGATAAGAATAACCTGCAAAAGTAACGTGGGGTTTAGATAGATAGAGATACCAGAACAAGTTTTCTGGGTGGTGAGCTTGTAAATCAAGACGGTAATACCAGCGACGTTAAAGGTTGCAAAAACCATGTCAGGAAGTTCAGTTAGAAAAGGTTGCAATGAAATATGAAATATCAATATAATTCTAGAAGTGACAGAGACTTTTTACTAGAGAAATATTTATCAAGGAAATAAAGTCAAACAAAATGGAACAGAGATTACGCAAGTTTCTTTGGTTGCTTTCGACATAATTGTTTGTTAGCATCTCTTCAAACCTGCACATAGTGAGCAACAAAATTACAAGAACGAACCCTTTGGATGAAATACTCCTACAAACTAGATTTTTGACACATTCATATACATAACATAACAACAATCAGGCCATACCCCATTTGAAGAAAACTCATCTGCATTTGCCTTCGTACCTGGAGTAAAGAGATATTTGAAATTGAATAAAATTAACATTAACTTTTATACTCGAATTCAAACATCACAAACTATAGAAAAGCTCTATAGAAAAAGAAAGAACTAGTTCAGTTTGTTTGGGACGTCTAAGTGATATTCTTTAGATTTAATGGGGGTATTCGTCACTATTAAAAGAAGTTGGGTGTGCTTGATAACCCAACTAATTTAAAAGTAAAACGCGTAGATAACATAAAACTTTTATACTCCAATTCAAACATCACAAACTCTAATTCCAAACATAACTAAAATCCAAACTTGTATCAGAGAACACCAAATTCTTACCTTCTGAAAAAGGATAGAACACAACTTTAAGAAAATAAAAATCAATAAGAGAATCAATATGAAATTCTTACCTTTTGAAAAAGGATAGAACTACATTTGCCGGATACAGATCAATCTATTACAAAACCCTAACCAAATTCTGCAAATAATTCTGAGGCAATGAATCATCTTTTTAACAATAAACGGTACAATCTAATAGGTTGCACTCTAAAAATTCTATGTTCGGTTCAAATCATAGAAGATTGGTTACATTTAAAGTTTACCTGCATCACACGCGTGACAATGGCTGGAGCAGCAGCTGCGGTGGCAGCGCCGCCAAGGAATGAGAGAAATCCGGCATTGGCCGGCTCTTAATCGTGCAAAAAATTATCCTCTGGAACCCTAAATGCGTCGTGCGCGCACATGATGGCCAATCTGACAACTGAACTATCAAAGGGCAGAGATGAAAAACGATCGAGTGAGAAAGGGTAACGAGCGGCGAGGAGGGCAACGAGAACCAGGAGGGAGAGCTGATCGAGTGAGTGGGAAGAGAGCCGATATTGATTTGATTTGGGGGGAAAATGTTGATATTGATTTGGGGGTAAAATGGGAGGGATTTGTGCGTGCCTAAAAAAAACACTCTATACCGACCACCAGATTATGACCCTCGGAATAGACTATCTTTAAAGTCATATACCGATGGTCAGCTCGTGACCGTCGCTATTGATACCCTATTGCGACGATTCCATCCCGACCGTCGCTATAGGTCGTCGCTATAGGTAGATTTTCTAGTAGTGTGAGGCGTTTAACCCGAGTTCTCGTAATGGGTCCAAGTGGTATATGCAATGGATCCGCTTGGGTTTCGTCATGGGCTTCTAAGCTAAGGATGTCCTCATCATACCTCTACTCTTGAAAAGGATTTGTCATCAAATCTTCACCTACATCAAACGGACTTAGATCAGAAACATTGAAAGTTGCACTAACAATATACTCATCGGGTAAATCTAATTTGTAAGCATTATTGTTAATGCGTTCAAGCACTTGAAATGGACCATCTCCTCTTGGAAGTAGTTTCGAACGCCTTTGATCAGGAAATCTTTCCTTACGCAAGTGTAGTCACACCCAATCTCCGGGTTCGAAGATTACTTGGCGTCGACCCTTGTTGGCCTGTTTGGCATATTGGTTCGTCCTCTTCTCAATGTTGAGTCTTGTCTTCTCATGTATCTGCTTAACAAAATCAGCTTTGTTTTTGCCATCCATGTTAGTATACTCGGAAACAGGCAATGGTGATAAATCCAATGGTGTTAAAGGATTAAAGCCATACACAATTTCAAAATGTGAGAATTTAGTAGCAGAGTGAACAGACCTATTATAAGCAAACTCAACACGTGGTAGACATTCTTCCCAAAGCTTAATATTTTTTTTAATGATAGCTCTCAATAATGCAGATAGAGTTCTATTTACTACTTCCGTTTGACCATCTGTTTGTGGATGACAAGTAGTTGAAAACAACAATTTAGTTCCTAATTTACACCACAATGTCTTCCAAAAATAGCTCAAGAATTTAGCATCTCCATCCGAAACAATTGTTCGGGGCATGCCATGCAAACGCACAATGTCTTTAAATAATAAATCAGCAACATGGGATGCATCATCAGTTTTGTGACATGGGATAAAGTGTGCCATTTTTGAAAACTTATCCATGACCACAAATGTAGAATCATGACCATGCTTAGATCTAGGTAAACCCAATACAAAGTCCATAGACAAGTCAATCCAAGGTTCACTCGAAATAGACAATGGTGTGTATAACTCATGGGGTTGAACACGAGATTTAGCTTGACGACATGTAATACATCTATTACAAATTCTTTCCACATCTCGTTTCATATGGGGCCAATAGAAATGTTCTTTTATAACAGATAAAGTCTTATCAACACCAAAATGTCCCATCAAACCACCTCCATGTGATTCTCGAACCAATAATTCACGTAAAGAACATGCAGGTATACATAATCGATTTTCACGAAACAAGAATCCATCCATCTTGAAGTATTTACCTACAACATTCTTTTCACAATTTTTAAACTCTTCACAGAAATCATGGTCATTATCATATAATTCTTTGATTTGTTCAAAACCAAGTAATTTTGTGTCAAGAGTATTTAACAACACATACCTTTGCGAAAGAGCATCGGCCACGACATTTTTCTTACCTTGCTTATAACGAATGACGTATGGAAATGTCTCGATGAACTCCATCCATCGTGCATGTCTCTTGTTCAACTTGTGTTGGCCTTTCAAATATTTCAATGATTCATGATCCGTGTGAATTACAAATTCCTTAGGCCACAAGTAATGTTGCCAAGTCTCCAATAATTGAACTAAGGCATATAACTCCTTGTCATAGGTAGGATAGTTCAAAGCTGCTCCACTCAATTTTTCACTGAAATATGCCACTGGCTTTCCTTCTTGCATCAACACAGCTCCAATGCCTAAACCTGAAGCATCACATTCAATTTCAAAGGTTTTAGTGAAATTAGGCAATACAAGTAAAGGAGCGTTAGTTAAATTTTCTTTAATCAAATTAAACACCTTTTCCTGTGCATCACCCCACTTGAATCCAACACTCTTTTTGATTACTTCGGTGAGTGGTGCTGTGATTTCGCTGAAGTTTCTTACAAACTGTCTATAGAAACTTGTGAGTCCATGAAAGCTACGAACTTGACTAACATTCGTAGGAGTTGGCCATTCTCGGATTACTTATATCTTCTCATCGTCAACCTGTACTCCCTGCGTGCTGACAACAAAACCAAGAAACACAACTCGATCCGTACAAAATGTGCATTTGTCCATATTAGCATACAATTTTTCTTTTCGAAGCACATCAAGGACAGATTTTATTTGCAATGCATGCTCAACTAAATCCTTGATGTAGATCAAGATATCATCAAAGTAGACAACTACAAATTTCCCAATGAAGGGACGCAAAATATGGTTCATTAATCTCATGAACGTGCTAGGAGCATTAGTTAAACCAAAAGGTAAGACTAAGCACTCATATAACCCATATTTTATTTTAAAAGCGATTTTTCATCCATCTTCCTCATGCATTCTAATCTGATGATAACTACTCTTCAAATCAATTTTAGAAAATACACAAGATCCGTGAAATTCATCTAATATATCATCTAACCTAGGAATGGGATGTCGATACTTTATCGTGATGTTATTTACTGCTCGACAATCAATGCACATACGCCACTTCCCATCCTTTTTAGGCACTAAAATAACTGGAACCGCACATGGACTCATGCTTTCCCTTACGAACCCCTTGTCCATTAGCTCGTCAACTTGTCTTTGCAATTCCTTTGTTTCCTCGGGATTGCTTTGGTATGCGGGGCGGTTTGGAATGGTCGCGCCAGGGACAAAGTCAATTTGATGCTCAATTTCCCCAATTGGTGGTAATCCCTGTGGAAGTTCCTCGAGAAATACATCTCGATAATCCTGTAAAAGAGCAGAAACAACACTAGGCAAAGAAGGATTATTAGCATTAGTATTTAAAAGTTGCTCCTTATACCGAAGTATAATCATGGGCTTTTTAGAATCCAATGCTCGCCTTACATCACTCTTTTTTGCAAAAATGTTTATTTTTCTCTCTTCTCATTTCTTTTTTTCTCTCTCTTTTGTTTTCATGATCTCTCTGTAAATGCATTTGATCCTCATGCACCTATTTTGGTGACATAGGACACAAGGTAACTTTCCTTTGATTGTGAACAAAAGAGTACTCATTAGTAAAACCATCGCGTTTTACTCGCCGATCGAACTGCCAAGGTCTCCCAAGTAGTAAGTGACTCGCCTGCATAGGAACTACATCACATAAAATCTCATCGACATACTTCCTAATTGTAAACGGAACTGATACTTGCTTGGTTACTTTCATGTTGCCGTTGTCATTGAGCCACTGCAATCGGTATGGATGAGGATGTTTTGAAGTTGTAAGTCCCTATTTCTCCACCATAGCGATACCTGCAACATTTGTACAGCTCCCACCATCAATCACGACACAACAGATCTTACCATTTACCATGCATCTAGTATGAAACAGATTTTTCCTTTGTTCACTGTTTTCTTCTTTTACCTGTGTACTAAGCATTCTTCGAGTAACCAACACCTCACCATGCATAGCAACCTCCCTATCTTCCTCCAATGACGGCATAAAGTCATTGTCGCTATCTTCTTCCTCGGTTTCCACTTCTCCATTATCAAGCAATAACATAGTTCTTTGATTTGGACATTGATTTGCAATATGTCCCTTGCCTTGACATTTAAAGCATATAATATCTCGATTATGACTAGTAGAAGGTTGATTGGTTTTACCTTGCAATCCCTGAGTAGTCGCTCCTTGCTTGATTTCTGTTTTTTGTTTGAAAGCGGTTGGTTTTTTCTCGCATTTCACATTATTGGGCTTCCATGATGATCCTGTGGTAGGATTTGTTCGCTGGCCACCTCTCCTCTTAAGCTTCTTCTCTATTTTAATAGCCATGTGCACCATATCTTCCGATACCACATAGTGTTAACGCTCCACCAAATCTGCAATTTCTCAACTTAACCCTGCTGAAAATCGGGCCATGGTTGTCTCATTATCCTCGTCGATGTCAGCCCTAGATATTAACATCTCCATCTCCTTGAAGTAGTGCTCCACACTCTTACTTCTCTGTCTCAAGTTTTGAAATTTTCGAAACAGATCTCGGTAGTAGTGGCTTGGCACAAACCTCTTTTTCATTACAGCTTTCATTTCTGCCCAAGTCTCTATTGGACGCTCTCTACACCTCCTTCGGCTGGTCATCAATTGATCCCACCAAGTAACCGCATAATCTAAAAATTCTGTTGCGGCAATTCTAACTTTCTTGAGATCCGAGTAATTGTGACAATCAAATATCCATTCCATTTTCTTCTCCCACTCTAAGTATGCCTCATGATCACTCTTGCCTTGGAATGTGAGAATTTTCATTTTGATGCTATCGAGGTTGTTGTCCTCTCAATTTCGGCCGCCTCTATCCCTTGCAAAATGTCTCCTAGGGATAAAGTCAGTTTCTCGATCCTCTTCCTCGCTAAATCTTCTATCATAGTAATTTGTCTCCTCTAGCCTAGCTTCCTTTTGTTGGGACCTTTCCCTTTGGGCGCCCACCTGGAGGGATTTGAGTTTGTTCCCCTCGAGTGTCACTCAATTGATCGATGCGTTGCTCCATAGTCATTCCTAACTGTCGGGAAATTCTTTCATCATTGCCTCCATCATGAGTTTTGGATCAAAATTCGATGTAGAAAGTTCATTTTCAATTGTCTTATCTCTTGTGTTAGACATATCTTCTGCAAAATAAAGGTTAGTAGAAAACAAGTTCCTCACCGCTCCCTTACGTGTTTCGCTCAAACAATATTTTACACAAATATGAAACGTTCGTGTATCACACTAATGGCTTTTACCCTCTAGTAATCTCACTACTCTTGCCTTTTTCCGCTCGTAGTTCTCTCTAATAGGTTCTTTTTGAATTCGCATAATATTACCTCAATTTTTCAATTTCAATCCAATAAGAACTTATCAATAATCCAATATAGAAAGTATGACTCTCGGAATACCAACAAAACTTCATAATCATCAAATATGATTCTTTGTAAATGAAATCCCAATAATAGCAATCAACAATAATAATTTTCTGCAATATATTTTCTACAGTTTTTTTTTGCATTTTTTTTGTGACTAAAATCCAACAATAAAAGTAAAGATAAGTAACTTAATAGGAACTTAGCTTTGATACCAAATGATAAACTCCACGGCACGCTTGCGTGAGGTGGTCGTCGCCCGGATCGTTTCTAACAAGTTGATAGGATGGATAGCTTGCAACACCTTAACCTGTGACGCCCCCAAAATAGGCCCACACAACCCATTTTGAGTCGCCAATAACATTCTACAAACACAAATACAAATACGAATTTTCCCATTTACAACTAATATTTGTCGTGCAAAATACGACCACACACATACTGTGACTTTCCATACAAATATCGTACCGTATGGTACCACAGTATCCAAACCCAAATTATTACAATGCCGTAAAAAGACGACAACACATGTTTTAAGTCTCTAGTACAATCATTATTAAACTATGCCATAACTTGATAAGGACAACCACTAACTCGGACCATCACTCCACTCCCCGGCTAGTCCCAGCTACATTTTCCTTTCCTGAGAAGAACAATGGAACAAAACTGAAAAGGGTGAGCTCAAATAGCCCAGTAAGAAATATCATGACTGAGATAATGAAGAATAAAATTTATCTTTAGTCTTCAACAGAATTAAATCAGAGATTTAAAGATATTTTAATTGTTCAACAACAACAATTGCAGCGGAACCAACAATCCATTAGAAGAGTTAAGTAGATTATAATATCTACCATCTTCTATAAATTAAAGGATCACCACCAATATTTTATCCCTGTAACACCAATCAACAATTCCTGTTTATGAACATCCAAATCAACAGTTATATTCAACAGCCTCTCTTTGCACTACGTGCCAAAGATATTTATTTATAACATCACCGGTCATGATCATGCCAAACGCCAGTTCATCTTTGCACTACGGGCCAAAGAGAACTTTCACCATACGCCTTTGTTTGTAACACCAAAAGTCATGATAATACCAATACACAGTTTGGTCAAAATCATGTCACGCCAGTTCATCTTTGCACTACGGGCCAAAGAGAACTATCACCACAATTTAAGTATGAGGATGAGGATGATGACAATGATACAGTGAGATTAAGGATAAGAAAAACTTATAATTTAATCAGTATCAAAGATTGACCAAATTGCCAACATGATAACCAAATTGTGGAGTCAAATTCAAGAATGATATTCAAGAAATTAGTTCATGCTTCAACTATAACGTATAGAAAGATTCAAGTGAAAAGATATTAGATGAAGCACAAACTATTAAGGATATTCTACTAATTTTCAGGGATTTTCTCCATTTAAAAATAAGGTTTTGGAAACAAATAAGGATTTCTTATCATAAATGGAGAAATGTGAAAGAAAAAGATATCCCTTAAAGAGTACAAAAGAAATGATAAGTTATATGAGTATAACAGAATATATGAAACTGCAATGGATTTTCACCTGTCATGCGATAATTCGCGTAGACAGATTATTTCCACAACAGATTAATAAGTAATGAATACGACGGGTTATTCACCAGGTATGCGTCAATCCGCACGAACAGGTTATACCCACAGATTAATAAGGAATGAATACAGAAGGGTATTCACCAGGTACGACACTCGTACTTACAGGTTATTCCCATAGAATAATAAGGGTTGAATACAAAAGGATATTCACCAGGCATGCGTCATACCGCACGGCCAGGTTATCCCCACAAATTAATACAGAATGAATAACAACCTTTATGGGTATAATATCACTTACGAACATGAACGCAACTGATATTATATATGAGTATGAAAGAAATGATATTCCCTACCTTAGTTAACAAGTGACTGGATGTTACTTTCTATGAAGTTTACTAACTTCGGATAATACTAGTATTCTCACAAATACTCACAATAGCCTAGCACACTAAGAGAACTTCAGAAATTTAGAGAGAGAGAGTAAGTATAAGCAATGAAGGTGTGAAAATTTCTTAAGCAAACTCTCCCTATTTATAGGAAAATCAAGGTGAGGGCATTTTGGTCTTTTCCCCATATTCTTTTAATATCATCCATCCATTTTTTCTTCCATTAATATCATCCATCCATTTTTTCTTCCATTAATATCATCCATCCATTTTTTCTTCCATTAATATCATCCATCCATTTTTTCTTCCATTAATATCATCCATCCATTTTTTCTTCCATTAATATCATCCATCCATTTATTCAAAAAGATTAATCCATTATCAAAAGATAATTCCATTATCAAAAGATAAACCATTAAAAATAACTCCATTATCAAAATAAATCCCTTTTTCTGTATTATTGTGTTAAATGCATTAATATCACAGATAGCATATACTCGCAATACTGACAACCAGATTATTCCCAGGAAAGAGGGGGCCTTCCATAAAAATGGCGCGCAATTAAATAACCTCTTTCCTTGACAGAATTTCTAGACATTGTCGATAATGCTAAAATATCCTATCAAATGATATAAGTTACACTGTCGTGATAAATAGTAAAATATATAATGCAGATGTTAATTAACAATTATTGAATCAAGATACTATGTCATTGCTACTTTATCAATTATTGAATCAATAATATAAAACACTGTGCAACATCGTGAGCTACTGTGGAATACTGTGTGCTACTGTGGAATAACGCGTTTTACTGTTCTTTTTATCACCGGGTATTTTAACAGTTATCGGTTAAAGTTTTGTCGCCAATTTCTATCACTTTCTATATCCGATAGAAGGAATATTCTCCGACATACTAGTTTGACTTTTTGTATAAATGAATAGTATATTTGTATGAATAGTACTTTCGTATTTATACCGTATAATTTTCGTATCCAGCTTATATAAACGTTATGACGTAATTCGAAGATCGAAGAAAATTTAAAAGCGTTTTAACGTGAATAGTACCCCGTGAATAGTGATCGCGTGAATAGTGATTTAGCGTTATTACTAGACATCTCAATTGTCACATTTCACTAGTAACTTTATCATTATCGATTTAACACCTTTCTGTTTATAATAATAATAAGAAGAAAATTAAATTCTATTTATTAAAATTTTCGGGGTCTTACAATCTCCCCTCCTTATGAAATTTCGTCCCCGAAATTTACGTACGTACCTGGCATTCCGAAGAGATATATAACGATACCTAGCTTTCATTTCAGATTCTAGTTCCCATGTCATTTCCTCTTTATCATAATTTCTCCATTGCTCATCTCCTGATTTTCAAATACCATTCTTAAATGCGACCACAAAACAAAAGGTTAGTTAAAGAAATTGACATCTCACATCGTGCCTCTACGACAAGACCAACTAATTAAATAGAGAAGTTTAGGTTAGGTAGGACACACTAGCGAAGGATTTTACTCGTCTCTCCCCTCCTAGTTCTAATCCCAGATCTCTACCAAAGATCATATCCCTAAGCTCTGATACCAACTGTGACGCCCCCAAAATAGGCCCACACAACCCATTTTGAGTCGCCAATAACATTCTACAAACACAAATACAAATACGAATTTTCCCATTTACAACTAATATTTGTCGTGCAAAATACGACCACACACATACTGTGACTTTCCATACAAATATCGTACCGTATGGTACCACAGTATCCAAACCCAAATTATTACAATGCCGTAAAAAGACGACAACACATGTTTTAAGTCTCTAGTACAATCATTATTAAACTATGCCATAACTTGATAAGGACAACCACTAACTCGGACCATCACTCCACTCCCCGGCTAGTCCCAGCTACATTTTCCTTTCCTGAGAAGAACAATGGAACAAAACTGAAAAGGGTGAGCTCAAATAGCCCAGTAAGAAATATCATGACTGAGATAATGAAGAATAAAATTTATCTTTAGTCTTCAACAGAATTAAATCAGAGATTTAAAGATATTTTAATTGTTCAACAACAACAATTGCAGCGGAACCAACAATCCATTAGAAGAGTTAAGTAGATTATAATATCTACCATCTTCTATAAATTAAAGGATCACCACCAATATTTTATCCCTGTAACACCAATCAACAATTCCTGTTTATGAACATCTAAATCAACAGTTATATTCAACAGCCTCTCTTTGCACTACGTGCCAAAGATATTTATTTATAACATCACCGGTCATGATCATGCCAAACGCCAGTTCATCTTTGCACTACGGGCCAAAGAGAACTTTCACCATACGCCTTTGTTTGTAACACCAAAAGTCATGATAATACCAATACACAGTTTGGTCAAAATCATGTCACGCCAGTTCATCTTTGCACTACGGGCCAAAGAGAACTATCACCACAATTTAAGTATGAGGATGAGGATGATGACAATGATACAGTGAGATTAAGGATAAGAAAAACTTATAATTTAATCAGTATCAAAGATTGACCAAATTGCCAACATGATAACCAAATTGTGGAGTCAAATTCAAGAATGATATTCAAGAAATTAGTTCATGCTTCAACTATAACGTATAGAAATAGAAAGATTCAAGTGAAAAGATATTAGATGAAGCACAAACTATTAAGGATATTCTACTAATTTTCAGGGATTTTCTCCATTTAAAAATAAGGTTTTGGAAACAAATAAGGATTTCTTATCATAAATGGAGAAATGTGAAAGAAAAAGATATCCCTTAAAGAGTACAAAAGAAATGATAAGTTATATGAGTATAACAGAATATATGAAACTGCAATGGATTTTCACCTGTCATGCGATAATTCGCGTAGACAGATTATTTCCACAACAGATTAATAAGTAATGAATACGACGGGTTATTCACCAGGTATGCGTCAATCCGCACGAACAGGTTATACCCACAGATTAATAAGGAATGAATACAGAAGGGTATTCACCAGGTACGACACTCGTACTTACAGGTTATTCCCATAGAATAATAAGGGTTGAATACAAAAGGATATTCACCAGGCATGCGTCATACCGCACGGCCAGGTTATCCCCACAAATTAATACAGAATGAATAACAACCTTTATGGGTATAATATCACTTACGAACATGAACGCAACTGATATTATATATGAGTATGAAAGAAATGATATTCCCTACCTTAGTTAACAAGTGACTGGATGTTACTTTCTATGAAGTTTACTAACTTCGGATAATACTAGTATTCTCACAAATACTCACAATAGCCTAGCACACTAAGAGAACTTCAGAAATTTAGAGAGAGAGAGTAAGTATAAGCAATGAAGGTGTGAAAATTTCTTAAGCAAACTCTCCCTATTTATAGGAAAATCAAGGTGAGGGCATTTTGGTCTTTTCCCCATATTCTTTTAATATCATCCATCCATTTTTTCTTCCATTAATATCATCCATCCATTTTTTCTTCCATTAATATCATCCATCCATTTTTTCTTCCATTAATATCATCCATCCATTTTTTCTTCCATTAATATCATCCATCCATTTTTTCTTCCATTAATATCATCCATCCATTTATTCAAAAAGATTAATCCATTATCAAAAGATAATTCCATTATCAAAAGATAAACCATTAAAAATAACTCCATTATCAAAATAAATCCCTTTTTCTGTATTATTGTGTTAAATGCATTAATATCACAGATAGCATATACTCGCAATACTGACAACCAGATTATTCCCAGGAAAGAGGGGGCCTTCCATAAAAATGGCGCGCAATTAAATAACCTCTTTCCTTGACAGAATTTCTAGACATTGTCGATAATGCTAAAATATCCTATCAAATGATATAAGTTACACTGTCGTGATAAATAGTAAAATATATAATGCAGATGTTAATTAACAATTATTGAATCAAGATACTATGTCATTGCTACTTTATCAATTATTGAATCAATAATATAAAACACTGTGCAACATCGTGAGCTACTGTGGAATACCGTGTGCTACTGTGGAATAACGCGTTTTACTGTTCTTTTTATCACCGGGTATTTTAACAGTTATCGGTTAAAGTTTTGTCGCCAATTTCTATCACTTTCTATATCCGATAGAAGGAATATTCTCCGACATACTAGTTTGACTTTTTGTATAAATGAATAGTATATTTGTATGAATAGTACTTTCGTATTTATACCGTATAATTTTCGTATCCAGCTTATATAAACGTTATGACGTAATTCGAAGATCGAAGAAAATTTAAAAGCGTTTTAACGTGAATAGTACCCCGTGAATAGTGATCGCGTGAATAGTGATTTAGCGTTATTACTAGACATCTCAATTGTCACATTTCACTAGTAATTTTATCATTATCGATTTAACACCTTTCTGTTTATAATAATAATAAGAAGAAAATTAAATTCTATTTATTAAAATTTTCGGGGTCTTACATAACCCCTCACCTATATGTAGACGGTAATCTTGGTACAATTGCTTGCAAATGAATTATGCGTAGGATGAACACCAACGACACCTCGACCCCTCGCTTATATTGAAACGGTAATCTTGGTACAATCGATCATTGATGCGGTAGAAGACGCCACACATAACTATGAATGCTTGTATGATAAGTCAATTATGAATCTCTCAAGAAAACTAAGGAATACTTAGGAATTCTTCAAAGAACCACAAGTAGAGAAACAAACTCACAATAATATTGATAATGCTGAAAATTAGTTTTTTTAAACCATTACATCATGAAACCTATTTATACTAAGCTTGAGAACAATCTATAATCAAACAAATCCTAAAAAACACCATTACATAAAACAAGGAACCTTGTTTTGGGAAAGGAAATAATTGGTGGAAAACACCATTACTTAAAACATGGAACCTTATTTTAGGGAAGGAAACAATTGGTGGAAAACACCATTACTTAAAACATGGAACCTTATTTTAGGGAAGGAAATAATTGGTGAAAAATACCATTACCTAAAACATGGAACCCTGTTTTGGGGAAGGAATCCCGCAATCCAAGAAAGTCAGGTTTCAGCAACAGTGAAGTCTATTACGGTGCTTTGGGTACTTGTATCCCATCTCTACGTTCTTCGCACTTGTTCCAACCTTGTTCCATAATTCATAAATCATCCCGTTAAGTCCTT
The DNA here is from genome assembly GCA_034770075.1 of Aralia elata. NCBI lineage: Eukaryota > Viridiplantae > Streptophyta > Magnoliopsida > Apiales > Araliaceae > Aralia > Aralia elata. The sequence goes on along the minus strand of CM068377.1, from coordinate 22,389,565 downwards.
TTTTAAGGCGTTTAACCCGAGTCCTCGTAATGGGTCCAAGTGGTATATGCAATGGATCCGCTTGGGTTTCGTCATGAGCTTCTAAGCTAAGGATGTCCTCATTAGAATAGATACACAAAAAAATACTTCATCCGTTTCAAAATTAGAGATACTTTAGAGTCAATTCGGGAAATCCTAAAATTTAAAACTGATATAAGTTATTTAGTATTAATACCAACAAATATAATAATTATAAATTAACTATAAAATACTACAAATTATTATATTTGTTGCGAAATTATATTAATTTGAGTTTTAAAATTTCACTAATTGATTTTAAAAAGTCAAAAATGTATCACTAATTTTGTAACTGACCTAGTAATAAAGAACATCATCTCATTACATAGAGAACTTAAATTTAAACCCTCAAATGTAGGATAATCAGAAAAATTACACAAAATTTAAAAGCATACTACATTAGTACCGATTTTCACTTCCAATCACACATAAACAAACATTTTTTCCCCGAGAAAAGAGCAAAGAAGTAGAGAGAACAAAAAAGTTTCTCGGAAAGAAGTAGAGAGAACAAAAGAGAAACTACCTATTTGTGTGTTTGAAGACCCAATTTCTATATATGTGACGAAGGGTTTGAAAACCTAAGTAACTAATTTCAAATTTTTGAGTTTAGGAAGATGTCATTGAAATTAGAGAAATTAGAATTTGAAATTACTTTTGAGAGAGAGAAGAAATTGCTTCTGGCAGCTGCTGATGGCTAGAGAAAACCAGACGGAAGGAGCGAGCTAAGAGGAGAGAAACTCTGAGAGGCCGACAGGGGAGGGAGGATGCACCGGAGAGAGAGCGAAAGTAGAGATAGAAAGGGGCAGTAGATCTGAGAGGTTCAGAGTTGGTTTGTAAGAGAGAGAGTCCTTTTATTTTCTTTTAGCAAACAGCAGCAACGAGCGATGGGAAAGCCCATCTCTCATGCCCAACTGGGCCATCACAATAACAGAGAAAAACCCGCGCGTTCCAAATTTTTTTAGCGCCAAAATTGCGACGGATAAATTATAAACTGCGACGGACCGTCCATCGCAAATATAATGTTAGTAATATTTTTGTACAAGTGGGGACGAGATTGATCTGCTACGGACAGTCTGTCACATATATCTATATCTGCAATGGATTCCATCCGTCTCAAAAAATCCGTCACAAAATATCATTATGCCAATAGTGATATATATAAACTATCTCAGAACGGCCTTCAAGTTGAAGGATTATGATCTCCTCTATAACACCTATTATTTAATTTCTATCAATACATATTTAGCAGCAGAAAATTACTTTTAGAAACACTTTCAACGATACAATTCTTGCGATGAATTTTATTGTGTCGTTAATAGTTTGTGACGATATTTATTTTGTCGTTAAATATATTATTTATGTCGCTTAATGTGTATTAGAAGAAATTGGATGATTGGTGTAATAGAAGGTATCCTAATCCTTAAGGTAATACGATAGAATTCTATCAGAAATCCTATGCGTTTATCACCAGAAAATGATCACATGTGCGTATCACGTGATTGATGAAATATACGATTTGATCATATTTAACTCACTTTAATGATGTAGTGATGTTAATTGTTTAAAAAAAATTAACAAACAATTAATTAACTTAAATTAATCAAACTTATTAATCTAAATAAAATAAATAACCAAAACGATGAACCAAACTAGCTAATTAATCACTTTGCTAGAATTATACACACGCACGCACACAAACGGATAGGAACCGATATGCAAAGTTGGTCTTCAAAGCCAATAACAAGATCTAGCTACATTACATACTAGAGGATTTATAATCCGTGGTGTCAATTATAACTCGACCAATCAATAATAAATGCAGTACTATTATCCTTAAAATTTTAAGTTATTTTCATCGATATAAGTTTCATTATATGTTTGGGCATTACAAAATCTGAAAGACAAAAGGAATCAAGTATTAAAAGCCTTTCTGAAAAAAAAGGTACTAAAAGCCTTTCTAACTGATATTATTGTAATAAGACTTATATTCTTTTACTATTATCAAAATATAGCTTAAAATACTTAAGATTATTAATGAGCTCTTGCAATCTCAAATTTTAAGTCTCAAATACACATTATCATTAAATTAATTTATAATGATTGTTAAAGACCTACTATGATATTAAATAATTAATACAATGATGACACTTTTATTTGAGATATATTTGAGAATAAATTCACACATTGTTGCTCAACCATGAATTTATTCATATGTAGCACCACATTGCCAGCGCAACTTTCCTTGGTTGCAGTCTCATATCAATGCTTTAAAAACACTTATGACCATGTAATTGATTTAATGTTAGAACTGAACCTCGATTAATTTTAGAAATTCAATCTCAATGTTAATATTTATTTAAGACATCAAATTTTTAAAACTTTAAATTTTGAAATATAAAATCTTATGACCATCGGAAACTATCATGGAATCCCTACCATTTCCCAAAATTAAATGTTCATACAACAAACTTTTTGTATAATCTAATCTTTTACGTTTTAAAGGAATTTCTATAATTTTGTAATCAAACATTATTTTAACTTTTTAATGAAAGGATTTTTGTCAAAATTTCTATTTGAAAGTTCATCATCTTGCTTGCATGGCTCTGCCAACTCTTGCCTTGCATTGTGAATTATATATCCTAAAAGTCTCCAAATCTGCCTCCAACAATCCTAATACAAGTAGAAATGGTAAACATAGTAATCCTTTAGAATCATCTTGAGCTAGAACTCCTATTCTTTCTTAGCAAACCTTTTCTTATTTTTCCTTGGCCAGATAGCTTTATATCAAGTAACCTTTATAATAACAAAAAATCAAATGATTATTCTCAAGGAGTTCTGCTATATATTGCGATAAATTTACGTCGAATTATAATTGCGAAACTTATTAATACATGAGATTAGTATGAATTATATGAGGACCACACTTATTACACATTTCTACAAAAAGGTTACCAATAATACTTATCCACATAAGTGACAATCAAAAGTCGACGTAAGTATTCGCAATATATATCATTTTTTATTCTCAAGTAACCAACTCATTTAAAAGTTTAAACTATTAGAAAGCACCAACAATGTATATCATGCAAATACTCCCCCTCAAATGCTAAGAGACAAATCAAAGTGCATTTAAAAGCTTAAATTATTAGAAAGCACCAACAATGTATATCATGCAAATACTCCCCCTCAAATGCTAAGGGACAAATCAAAGTGCATTTGTTGATCAATATAAAGGTCAACGTGAACCCAAGACATTGTACATCCATAGTTATGATACCATGTTAAGTAATCAACTCATTTAAAAGTTTAAACTATTAGAAAGAGGTATCAACAATGTATATCATGCTAATAACCATATTTAACTTACTAAAATGTCTCAATATTATTGTAAATATTTGGAATTACAAAATTTATTTTCGGAACTTACATACTCCTTCCATTACATATACATTCAATACAATAGCAAAATGATGTGATAAATTAATGAGAGAAATTGAAGTATCTATATATCAATTTCTTTGCTAATGGAGTAGTACAGTAGGGTCGGCTAGCTAGGTAGCTCATTTTCTCCTTAGGTTAGTTGTGGAGGAATATCCACTCAGAACCACTTTGCGTTGTAACCCCAACCGGTTTAGAAAGTGACGTGGCACCCCAAGATGGTAAGAAAAGCGGTTCCATCCAGTCCGAAACGGAGAAAATGCACTTTCTATAAGTGACAACCAAAATGTCCCATATGAAATCCCACCAAATAAGATCCAAGAACCAAAAATAAATTTAATAGCATCACTATTTGGTGGGGATATGCTATTCATGGAGTGGACATAGCTTAGCAATAGAGAAGCTAGAGAAAAGAGTAACAAGTATTTATAAGGGCTTATTTGGAGTATAAGAATTATAACTCCAGCTGATGCTGCTAAGGCTGTGGAGTTAAAAACTAAGAAACGATTGAAATCCGATACAGACATTAGTACCTTCCCTGCAGGAACAGAAATTGATGATATCGAACTAGTGCAAGAACAATTAATAATACTCGTGGCATTAAGGTAGTTGGTGGCGTTGATTGGAGGAATATTGTTGTAATCACCTTGCGAAAGCCCACCTGGGGGGCTGAGTGCACCTTGGTACGTAGTGGTCACAATTAGAACTGCAACTACTAGGAGTGCATTTTGCTTGTCGCTTGATAGACCCATTTGGAGATAAAGGCCAAGTCTGACGAACAGGCCGTCGAGTCCCTCCGGGGATCTTAGGAATTCGGACAAAGTAGCATCTTTTTTAAGTGATGAACCTCGCAAACATTTGGCATCCTGTAAAACTGTTCTTGCAGCTTTCTTGCTCAATACATGATCAGGGCGTTCCAAAAGCATGTCAAGAGCTGTCAAACCGGAAAAGTTTTTGGAATTTTTGTTTACTTTGTTGATCAACATCTTTAGAGCCTGCATTAATTTTACAAAGAAAAAGTTTAATTGCACAGTGAATTACCTGTAACCGCAAATGTTATGTCGACGTAATAGTTTAATGCTCGTTGAGTTGCTATATATTTGACTAACAATTCCTCGCTCTCCACCCAGCGCAGCTCTTATTGCAAAAATTATTATTTTAGAATTTTGTGTAAATAATTTGATAGAAATATCTAGCTTTGTTTATGTCACATTAATTGCGGGTTTCAAAACAAAATTGTTGCCTCGAGGATCGAGTCCAATTTTGATGCCACATTGTATGTCTCATCATGTCCTACTCCTATGTATTGTTGTCACCTAATACTTATCTATTTATCTACGTACAGTTATTTTATAAGTGAATAAAAATTACATGAAGTGCAATACATAGGATTAGACAACAGATAAGTTAGGGAATAAGACAACAGATAAGTTAAAGAATGAGACCACAGATAAATCAGGAAATGAGACGGCAGATTTGAATTACGTGGGGATAGATTTTTTTAAATGTTCCCCTTGAGGGTCTTAATTAACTGGTGGGAGTATGATAAAAAAATTAAAAAGATGAGCTAAACCTGATACTGGTTAGTTGATGCAGCAACATGCAACACAATGTCACCTTTCTCATCCCTCCAGTTGAGCACTTCTTCTTTTCCGGTTCGCTTAAGCCATCCCAACAGCACTTCCAGAGCTCCAATCTCTCGTTTCCTCACTGCAATATGCACAGCAGTTTCGCCATAAATGTTGACATCTTGTATTGATTCTGGGCAAGCGACCAAAAATTCAGCCAAAAGGTCAACCTCACCATTTCCTGCTACATGATGCAAAGGCGTAAACCTCCCCCTCCCTTGAACCCGAATGAGCCGGTGGTCAACTTTTACGAGTTGCCTCACGGTTTCAGTGCGTTTATTTTGCAGAGCCAGGTCCAAAGGGCTAAACCCATCTGGATTAAGCTTCCTGCTAAAGGATGGCTTTAGGCTCATGAGTTCAATGGCAAAGTGGGTTTGGCCTGCAGCCGCGGCTATATGTAGAGGCGTATCACAAATTTGATCAAAGCCTTCTAAAACATTCGGCATTAGCCTTATGGATGCATATAAGGCATTAATATCTCCCTCTTGGGCAGCTTTCATTAATTTCAACATTTCAGATTAGGCATATATAAGTAGAGCCATAATCTGTAAATATATATCTATATATATAGTTATAGTTATATTATACACATGGCTGAAAAAACAAAAGCAATAGTCACGCGTAGACTACTTTGAGAGGGTCAATATATGGACTTTCTGATAAAGAAATGTTGAGAATAATCTTATATATGTCCTCAATTTACATCCTTTACTCGATGTGCAACTCTAATTCCAATGCGTGCATCATGGATCTCGTAGGACCACGCGTTGATACTAGTTAGAACTTAGAAATAACGAAGACTCGTATACATACATAATCTACGACCCTATCTTGCCGCAAAAGCTATAGTTATTATGTCTTGATTTTATTTTTATTTATAGGAATTGATATTTTTATAAGAAAAATTAATATTTTCGCAATACTCTCCTCACATAAATATTAAGTGGGCTCTACCTTTATATGAATGAGATATTGTAAAAATATCATTTTTCTTTGTGGAAATAGTAATTTCCTTAATTTTTTTCTTTTTTTTTATGATTGTAAGAAATACCTTGAGGCAGCACACTAAATGATGATTATAATGAGACAAGTGTTCACTTTGGTAATTGAGGAGTTGTTTTAAAATTAACTAGCAATTTTTTATTTTTTTTGAATGTCTTAATCTATTACAATAATTTATCCTAACCTAGAGGGGAGGGGGTCTAGGTTGAGGAAGGGGATAACTTAACGATTATTATGAGACGAGTGTTCAATTTGGTAATTGAGGAGTTGCTTTAAAATTAAGTAGCAACTTTTTTAGAATAGATGATAACTTACTGTCTTTAATCTTTATCGCGCACTGTTGCCTTTTGGATTTGTTTCTGTTGAATTTCATAACTCGCAATGTTCACTTTGGTAATTGAGAAGTTACTTTAAAAATTAACTAGCAACTTTTTTTTTTGAATGTCCTAATCTATTAGAATAATTTATACTAACCTAGAGGGGAGGGGTTTAGGGGAGGGGTCTAGATTGGGAAGGGGATAACTTAACGATTATAACAAGACAAGTGTTCGCTTGTCTCTGTTGAAATTATTGCCTTATGAACTTGTCTCTGTCTCGTCTCTGTTGAACTTCATAACCTTTATGGACTTGTCTATGTTGAAATTATTGCCTTATAAGCTTGTCTCTGTTGAACTTCATAACTTGTTGTCAACAAAAATCGAACTATCGACTTTTATATCAATAGAAGTGAGTCATACTAGTGGAACAAGTGGTCATCGATATTTAACTAACAATTTAAATGTATAGATCCGTAATTCCATACTTTAATTCTTAAGCAGGGAGTTAACGTACGAGCATTAGCACACGCGTATACTCCATAATGAGGTTTCTTGATGTTGCAAATTTGCAATAATTAAATCAATTGCATGCACTCTTTACCTTTTCGCGAACATAATTAATTAAAATTTGATACACATTTATCAAAATTTGTCACTAGTTAAAGTAAAGATGACGGACCCAAAAAAATAAAATAAAAAGCGGAGATAATTCGTAATTATTGACTCATTGTGATCATTCTATTGATCATTATATTAGCATACATCTTTATTATTAAGACAAGGAAAAAAAATTCGGCTTTTTGATGAACCTATGTTACATACTCCTTTCGTTCCAAATTAATTGCTCAATTTTGATTTTTTAAAATTAAATTAACCATTTTTAAAACTAATATTTTTACTATTTTTGCTAAAATATAGGTGAAACGATTATAACCAAAAGAAAGTATATACAATTTATTACTAACCCCAATTTTTATAATTTTAGAAATATATTTATATATGTTTAATTATTAATTCTAAAAATAGTCAATTTAACTTAAAAAAGTCAAGACTGAGTAATTAATTTGAGACAGATAGAGTATTAAATAAAAATAAATTTACCTACTTTTTTTTCTCTCACTTTTTATTTCTAATTTCACGGAACGCGTGCTACAAAGACTAAATAAAAACTCTCAATTCGGAAGGTTATATGTCAAGCGACTTTGACCAAATGTAGAATTTATTGTGAATGGAATGATCAGTCGATGATTGGATAAAATTAGTCGTGGGTGAAAGAAGTCCACAGACAGCATGATTGACACCGAGTAAAATCCGTTGTGCTTAACAAAAACGACAAGCAAAAACAAAATTTTAGAGGGAAGATTCAAAGGAATCCAAAAAAATCTCTCTCAATGTCACCATTAACTGATGTGATCCAGTTTTTCTATAGAAGATTTAGCTATCATTTTGTCGTCTTTAATTAGCAGGAGTTTTTCAAATGAGGATTCTACGTTAGAGAGATTCAACACCCCAACCTCGATGAGTACATTAAACTATTCATGTGGTTGATCAACAGCCCTCACAACCCAAGTACAACGACACAATAACATTATTCATATTTCACATTAAACTATTCATGTGGCTGATCGACAGCTAGACTTGACAATTTGGTTTATAAACTATTGGGTCAACCTATATTAACTAGAACCATTTGGGTTGGTTAATTACTTTTAGTTGTTTAGGTTGGTTAATGTTTAAACCCATATTTTTTAAAAGAAAAACAGGCCAAAACCAGTTAACTGGTTTCAACCCATTTTTTAGATTTCTATCTTGCTTCTTTAGTAAATTAATCTAAATCTGACATTAATTTTCCGCACTACGGAAGTTGATTCTGTATGTTTTTATCAAATCTAAATTTGAAGATGAAATGTTCAGTCCCAAACAGTAAATGCTCTGTTCTCTCTCTAAAAGAATTCATTTTAAGATATAAAAAAAATTCATTAGCCCACTCTTTGTTCATTGCTATCTTCTCCCTCAAAAAACAAATTGAGCTACAGGTTGCTTCAAAAAATTTGAGATTATAAAACTTTGAGAGTATAATTATAAAATTGTTAGTATAAAATTTTAGAGAGAGAAAGTGCAAAAAAAATGAGAGTATAAATTTTTTTTATAGAGTATATAAAAAAATTAGAGAGAAGTTAAAGAAAGATTAAAAAAAATTACTTTATTTTTTTTAAGTCAATTGCAAGTAATCATATCTAAGTTTATTTATATTTTGTACTGTTAATAAAATATACCTGTCACATATCTTTAAAAAGTTTAGAGAGAATATAAAAAAATTAAGAGGGAGTGTATAAAAAATTAAGAGGGAGAAATTTTAGAGAAAATAAGTGTACAAAAATTTTAGAGAGAAAATCTAAAAATTATAAAGAGTGTATAAAAAAATTTAGACAGAGGAAGAATGAATAAAACATTAGAAATAGAATGTGAAAAAAATATAGAAATTAAATATCATAAATAATTTATTTAATTGGACCATAATAATAGTCCAATTAAATAAAATAACACGTATATATGTAACATGAATATTTCTTTTCAGAAAACATAAACACGTATAAATAATTATTTTGTGGTAATTATTTATTTAAATAATTTTACGATATTATTTATGGAGTCTCCATTGATAATTATTTTGTGGTAATTATTTTTTTTCAGAAAACATGAAAGAGCCTATTTATAAATAATTCTTTTTGTGTCTGTTCAATTATTTTCATATATATATATATATATAGAGAGAGAGAGAGAGAGTTTTCTCAGTATCTTTAAGTGTATTTAGTGTAAATCTTTTTATCGGGAAAAAAAATTAAAGAAGGAAAAAATAGGAGGAATATTGATTATAGTTGATAATTTTCATCAGGTGCCTCTCCTCCCTCGCTTTTTTACAAGCTTTGGATGTGATTCATGTGAACGTCCGTACTATGTCAGTAGACACAAACTCTGGATAATGATAAGTTTGAAATTCCTCCAATTCATAGTTCAGATGGATACATGAAAAATGGTTAACTAGTTTCAACCCATAATTATATGGATTGAAATAATTTTAAACTATATTTTAAGTGAGCTATATGATTTTGATTTTCAATTGACCCATAACCATTTTTGTATAACTCAAAACCAACCATAACTACTTTTTGTCAGGTCTATCAACGGCCCTCACAACCCACTGGGTACAACGATACAATAATATTGTTTATATTTCACGAGATTTGTTTAGGTAACTAGGTAAAGTAAAAGTTGCAGCGACAAACTAAAAAGTAATAATAATAAAAATAATAATAATTTGTGGTTAAAGAATAAGGTTAGCATTTATATACAAGAAGCATTAAAATGTGGATGGAAAAGAATTTTTTTTTTTTCAGTTTACTTCATACTAAAGAGGCCTTTCTTTTCTCTTTTTGACTTGGTAGTGCATATAAGATAGAGGGTTTATGTGGGGTGGGGGAACAAAAAAGGGTAGGTCAAAGAGGTGTACTGCTTTCCTAGGGAGTGCTATTTCCAGATTTATCTGAAAATGAATGGGTTGGCTCGCGAGGTGAAAATACCAATCCCCTTGCATTTAAAAGCGTTATAATATAGTATCAACACCCTAAACATAGGAGGAGAGTGTAACATATACCCCTTAATTTATTTAGTACGCCCAATTTATTTAATTTTTGAAGAACAATATTATGTTAACCTCACATATATTTTATGAGTGAGAATACAAGACTACCTCACAAATAAGGGGGGAAAAAACAAATTACCACGACAAAAAGAAAACAATCACAAGAAGAGAAATCTTAATAATCAAATCTGGAACCTAATTAATAGTTGCAGGCTAAAATATCACATTAACAATACAAAACATTTAAGTGATTTTAAGAAGAGGGCAATATTTTGGACAAATGTGTCCTTGTAGTGACGTACGTTATTTTAATGACAATTAAGGACAGATTTGTCAAACAAGAAAAAAATCAATTGTTATGTAGTATGTATATATCTGTCCATAATTGTAGCCTCCTTCTAAGGTGTTATGTTAACTGTGTTTTGTGAGTTTGAATGACAAGTGAGGTGAGGGAAAGTTTTAATCACTAGGGAAGAAAGGGGGAATGATAATAATTATTCTGATTGTGAGTCGAGGAGAAAAAGTGGACACGCTTTGAATAATTTAAAAGGCAAGTATAATAGGAATTTTAAAAATAAATAAGTGGTTAAGATTATTTTCCACGCAAATCTTTCTGCTTTTGGGTGGAAAGTTTTGGACATAAAGTAAGGGTCATTTTTCGTTCATTTCTCTCGCTATCAAATTCACACACGTGAGTTAATTTAGAAGAAAAAAAAATTAATCTTCTGAATTATTTTTTTTTCATCTATTTTAAAACTCATAAACACAACGTTAAATTAAGTTGCATATCTAAATTTGCTCTTGTACGACTCCAATTAATACATTATTCTAAAGAAAAATTCATGTGAAAAAGATTGAAATGGGATCCATCATTCATATATAAAGCTCCATTTTAAAAAGTATAATACAATCTCATAATTAAATAAATATCAATAAGCAAAACAAGTCTTGTTCGCATTAAGTAGATAAAGGTCATAAGCACTTAGACTTGACCACTAAATTAAGACCTTTGAATGTAAAAGTTGAATATAACCAAAAATATCAAAGTGCAAAATGAGGTGTAATCCCTTTAAATAATATTTCCTCTGTTTTTCATATTTATTTGTTTTAGAGAGAAAATGTGTTTCTTTTTATCGATCATTTAAAGATTCAATAAAAAAAATTATTGACTTAGTGTCTCATGCATATATTATCCTAAATATTAATTACTAATTAATTTGTTCTTTTTCATATTTTCAATAAAATTTAAAAACGTATATAATATTGATATTTCATATTTAATTTAATTAAACGTAGCATTAATTACATTTTTTTAATACATGTGCTTTCTCGTATGAAAGAAATGAAAATATTAACTTTAAGTACTTTCCCACTTCTATGGAAAATGATTTACGAAATTAGTAACATTAAACCAATTCTTTTTAAATTTTTTGGTGAATCGTTTTTCATATAGGTATAAATACTCAGTTTTTGAGAGAAATAATCCTAGAACAAGCACCCGCCAGTGACGAAGCCATAATTGTTTTTCAGTTGGTTTAAAATTATTATTAAGCTATAAATAATTTGGCGAGAACAGCATCTCCGAGCCAAATTTTTTAAATATTTTTATATTTTTAGGTCACATATGTACAAAATATATATTATATTCCAATGATAATATAATAACTAATAACATATATATATACACACACACACCATAGTACCCTAATAGACTTTTGCAATCATAGTTGTTCATAAATAATTGATTCATTAATTGTTTTGAAAATTAATGTAAATTAGATTATTATTTAGTTTAAAATATTATAGTGACGTACAAATATAGATGGAGTATGAGTGACATGGGGTTGAAATTTGATTGAGGAAGTTATAAATTTTTAATTTGACCCAGTATAATAAGTGGAGTCAATTTATATATTATACTTAAAATTTTTAAAATTATCATACATTATAAAATAATTTTGTCAGTGAATTTCAATTGATCCCACTCTTGTATGTAGATTCGTCCCTGGCACCCACAAATCTTGTAAGGGGCCGGGTAATATATATTCCCTAGTGATGACTGTGACCAAACGCGTATTTGTGAATGAAATCTCCCTTTTGAATTGGAAAATTTTAGTCGTGTTCGTGGATGGAATGTTCGATAAATTTAAAGTTTAAACTCTATGACAATCAAGACCAATGTAGTCCAGTTTTTGGAGATGTTGAGATTCAAATAAAATTTCCAACGCGAAGAAGCTAAGAATATCACTCCATGCAATTATGAAAACACACACATCTATATATATATATATGAGAGAAAAAGTAATTTAAGGCATGTTTTAGTTAAATTTGATTAAAGTTACTTAGTAAATTTTTAGTAAAACGACGTAGTTTTATATAATAATTATAATGAAAGATTTTTTTATATAAAATCAAAAAATAAAAAACTTGAACCTTAATGTAAAATTATGTCGTTTTATTAAGGTTTTACTAAGTGCACGTTCAGTTACCATTCAAACGCTGCATTTACTGTGTTTTTAGCCCAAACACGGAAGACCTGTGTTGGCAAGCACGTTTAAGAGTTACAACACAACGCAAGTTTTTTTCATGGTTGTGTTTAACAACCAAAACGCACATTCCAATAGCACCTACAGCACTTTGTTTTCACTCTTTTGCCCCTCAATTGATTAAACCCAAAGTTGAAATCATTCCCACCACAAAGGCACAACAGTCAATTTCCACATATCCATGTAAAATTGACCAATTATTCTTCAATTACATACCATATTTTGTTTATTTTTACATGATTTGAAGGTATTCATCATTTGGGGTAACAAATGAATCTTCTTTGGCTTCAGTCTTCAACCCATCTTAGATAGAAATCAATGTTTTCAAAGTTTTCAAGCTTTCATTTTGTTGTATTACAGAGATGGAAGAAGATAGATGAGGAAAAGGAAGAGAAGAAGGAGGACCACTTGCAGAGACGGAATAGGAGGAGGAGACGAGGAGGTTGGACAAGGCGTAAAAAAATTTGGTGCAAAAGGTTGTGAATTGTGATATAAAAAATTTGTGGTGTAAAAAAGACATGGCAAAAAAAATAAGTGGATAAAATTAATTTAAATTATCATTCTCATATAATAAAAGGAATTAAATATTTAGCACACAATTTTAATAAAGCTTATAATTTTGATTTTTAAGTTTTCATATAATAGAAGGAATTATTGTTTCATAATTTTAATACATCATACTACTTTTGAGTTTGAAAATATCAGGTTAAAATTATATTATAATTTGAAATGGAAATATTTAAAAATCATACACATATAAATGTTTGTATAATATATATATATATATATATATATATATATGTGTGTGTGTGTGTGTGTGTGTCACATTTATAGTTTATTTCTAATAAAAATTCAAACTGATAAGTATTCATGCTCTTTTTAGTCATTTACTAATATTTAAGCTGCAAACGATGTAATTTTAACTGAAATTGTATAAATTGATGGTAACTGAACAAAATTCTAACTTTTCAAATGCAGCTTTAGCTGTAAACGTACTTTCAGTTGCGTTTACAGAACGCTGTTATCGCTACATAAATCATCGCTACCATGTAAACAAACAAATCCTAAATAGTCTTAGTCAAGCTTGACTAAGGCACATATGTATACAGAAAATTTCAAGAGCAGAACTCTTAAAGAGCATAACTAGCAGAACTCTCTTTAGCGACGGACAGGCGACGGTTTTGTCCGTCACCATAGGTCCGGTCTGTTGCCATAGCTTTTAGCGACAGAATATGTTGTCCGTCGCTAAAAGCTATGGCGACGGACTGGACCTATGGCGACGGACAAAACCGTCGTCTGTCCGTCGTTAAAGAGAGTTCTGCTAGTTTTGCTCTTTAAAAGTTCTGCTCTTGAAGCTTACTATATATATATATATATATATATATATGGGGATCGGAGTGATCCATAGCCAAAGTTGAATGAAGCCTTATCCATCCAATTGTGATCCAGTAGTCCATTCTAAAATCTAAAGGCCAATGAAACTACTATTCACACAACAGTTGTGCGGAGCCTAACAAACCATTTAAATTCAATTTTTTTAATCCACGCAATAGTTATGCGGATGGCCAAAATCATCCGCACAACTATTGTGCGGACGGGAGTATTAAATATGACAGGCTCCGCACAACTATTTGTTAGACTCCACACAACAGTTGTGTGGATGGTAATTTCATCAGCCTTTAGATCTTAGAATAGACGACCGGATCACAGTTAGATAAATAGGGTTCTCATATCCAATTTTAATTATGAATCATTCTCATATATATATATATATTGATTCATAATTAAAAGTGGCTATATTTGAAGTGTATTGTACGTAGCTAACCCATCTTTTGTCTTTCTTTTCTATATTCAACGGACGTGATTTTATAAAAAGAAATCATTGTATACATATATGCACTATTATGGTGCTTTTGAAATTCTCCATACGGAATGAATAATTTTAAAATGTGTCTATTGAATTTTGTAGTGAATGTTACAAGATTTATTGACTGCTACCCATTTTATAGTCAAAATTGACTCTAAATCATTCCTCATACATACTTGTGTGTGTATATATATATATATATATATATATGAAATAATTCTAAAATGATCATTTCTATAATTATGTTTAGCCAAATAATAAACCAACCAAATTATTCGCTTTGCTAGAATCATACACAAGCACATCATGTGCACACAAATGGATAACAGAGCTCCATTACACACTTGAGAACCTCATAAAAGAACTATGAATTCTTTGCCCTCTTTAGTCACATAATTTTGACTACTTAGAACTCAATGACCAGGTGGAAGTGATTCTAAAGAGCAATCCAAAATTAAGGACACTTGTCACAATTCCAGTTATGAGTTGGCAAACGTACCTTTGAGCAATCAAATTTTGATTGTAATCATATACGAAATGAATTTGAAAACACACACTAAACTCCAGATTTTTACGTGTGAATATTGCATGTATATATCACTCCTCCAACACTATAAATAGAGGCAACTACCATCACCATATATCTACTTGTGATCAATTAAGATCTTAATTTCTTTACATAGTTTCCAGGAAAAATGAAGTCTAATTATAAAGCTTTTGTTTTGTTCGGTGTCCTTTTTGCTTTTGTTCTTCTCGTCTCTTCAGTTGTGGCAGCAGAGACATCTCAAGGTAAGAAGAAGGGTAATTAGTACTATTTTAACTTTTAATTCCTTTTCATCCATTTTTTATTCATAATATATATATAGTGGTATATATGTTGAGAGGTTTCCAAGATATATAGAGCATGTATGCATATATATATAAATATGTTCCTAATATATACACATACAGAATCGCATACACAGAGATGATGGCATGGCATCCTTTAAGAGTTATCATGCATTAATTAGTTTCTCCATATCTGTGCTACGTACGTTTAAAAACTAGTGCATGTTTTATTTCTATATATTACAAATTATTCTTAATTATATATATACACACACGCACATACACACGTGCATGAGATGAATCCCAAATTTTAAATTAATTGCGACGACATACATAAAAAAATAAAACTGATTCATTTGATAACCTGAGGTCCTGAACGTACATGCATTCAGTTGATGAAGAAGCAAAGGAAAGCGCTAACCAGGAGGGGAGACCAGGGGGTGGAAAGAGTTGTAGGTGGCAGGGTGGTTGTTGTCGTTGGAGCCCAAAAGGCTACGGTTGCATGCGTTGCTGCCATTCCGCTTCCGCAGGTAAGAATTAATCATTAATTTCATGGACAAATAAAACCTCACCCTAACTTTCTATAAATATTTTCTTTGTTCCATATATATTTTTTTTCAAATAAGTTCTAAATTTAGAAATATACTTTTATTTTTAAACCATAATATAAATATGAATATCCAAATTTATATTCTGGGTTGGATTGAATATTGTCATGATATCACCACTATTATGTTTCTGACAAATAATATTATAGATATATTTGGAAAAATAAAAATTTCCTTAAGACTTAATTACCGAAAACATACAAATTATTAAACATATAATTTCCTTAACTTTTGTCAAACTATCATAAAACATATAAATTATTTTTTTAACATTAATAACCTTAAACTTTCAAACAATCAACAAAATTATCTTTTTGACCAAAACTTCAACTATAGTTAACCACAGGTGATGTGGCATCAGACGTGATATTAATGAAGAAATTAAAAGTGACATAACATATGACATGGCATCCATTACTCAATTTTTAAGTATTTTTTAAAACCACATATTTATATATTTTAAATTTAATTTTTTAATATAATTACTTTTTCATTACTTGTCAATTAATTTTTCTTACCCATAATTCATTTTAAAAATAATCTTCAATCCATCTTCTCCCTCTGTCTACGACTGACTGACCTTATTCCACCGTCACGTTCCACGCCGCCGCCCATCCTGATGCCATAAAACTTTTTTTTTTGGCTAAATTAAAGTAAAACATGGAAAATAACTTTCAATCCCACGTGTCAAGTTAAATGTATCTAGTATGTATATGACATTAATTAAAAGTAGTTTCTTTATTTCTTTGGCAGCAAATGAAGGTGAGAAAGCAGATGATCAGGTAAATGGCCACGGCGGTGGCCATGGGGGAGGACATTGTCAACATGGGTGTTGTGGCAAATGGAAGGGAGGTTGCAGTTACTGCTGCGCTGACGCCGAAGAAGCTAGAGCCTATGACATGGCTTCCCAAGGGTTGACCAACCCTTGATTACACCAAACAATGCATGTGCATGTATACCTAATTATCAAAATATATATAAATAAAGTGCATGCAAGTGGGTTAATTCTGTTCATTTTCCCGCTCATGCATGCATGCATGCCCTAGCCAGGGTTAGATCCCTAGGTTACGTTTGTGTTCATTTTTATCGATCTGTACTTGATTTTTATCGATCTGTACTTGATAAAAATGTGATGTCTTCTGAAATAAATAAATATGTTGTCTTTGATCATTTAATTTCTGGACTCTGATTTATTTTTTGAGACTAAATAAATAAATTTTCTTGAATTAATTAACCTAGCAAAAATGAGACGCGGTATGCAATGCTGCTAAAGTGGACTGGACTGGACTGGACAATATATTGATGCAAAATGAACAATTCATTGAAGGCATGATCAATTATGTATGGGAGATAATATTGAACTATGGTAGAGCAATGTAATTACTTTTTAATTCGGTTATTTGTCCGGAGGAAATTATGAGTTCTGATAGATTTAATGACCAAAAATCCTTCTTCAATCTTCTTCGTTACGTTTATTTAGAATCTCGATCAACCAAGCACGAAGCAAGATAAATTGGGAAAATCGGATGGTGATGGAGAGTTTATACCTGAATGTGTGTATGTATTCTGTAAGGCATACGTTTCTGGGTTTGTATAAACCTTTAATGACATTCCAAAATCAGAGTCCCAAAATCCCAAGCCATGAAACACCACCATACAAGTTGCACATTAAATTCATCTATTTATGTGTATCAGAGATTTATAACATAAATTCTAGTATTTGTTTTTCCAAATTGTTACAGAAACAGAGACAACTCTGGAGTTGGAATGAAGGAGAAAATTCTTTGACCAAACAGTTCAGACAATGATACCAAAAGCTGCCCAGATTTCAAATCATCCTTCCAAACTTGGTTGAGGACAGCTCTCATCCTTAAAGCTTCATTTTCACCCCCATCTCTTCTTCCTCTGCTGCCTTTTTCACTCTCGCTAAGGATCTGTGATGATGACGAAGGACTTGCATCAGAAACGCCCGAAGAAACAGGAACTCCTGTTTCTACTTGCATGTCAGTCATCAACGAGTTATCTGACGGTGTAACTATTGTGCCATCATTAGCAATTTTCTTCGAGGGAGGCTGCTGCCCCAAGTCTTCCACACTTGCCTTGCGTTTATCTTTGATTATAAAGATGGAATCAGGGTCAGACAACAAATACAATCTACTAAGAACAAATGTTTATAATGAGTAATCCTCTGCCGATATTCATATAATATTGCTACCCAATCACATCAACCAAATACTTTAAGCTATTTTACTTAAATTTTTCAGAATATATTGTTTGGTTGAATATACATGGGACGAGAAAAGAATATGGTAATTATCAGTGGAAGGCATAGTGCTTAATGAAACCAAAAGGAATGTTCGTAGAACGTACTTGGACTTCTTGTAATAACCCTTGCATTGGTCCTCCAGACAGTATGTGCAGGAGGGCATGTTAAAGGCGGAAACATCTTGAGTTTATCATATATGCTTTGACCTGCAGCACGCTGAAAATGGAAAGGCCTTGTTACAACAAGCACAATCACATATTGTGACATGCCATACCATAAGCATCTGTTATTCTGTTTCTACAATTTACTAACCAGCAAGGCCCCATAAACACGCCAAGCTTCATGCCTTTTCATTTCATTCTTTTGCTTCTCAAAAAGCATCTCTGGTTCAAGAAGTTTTAGATAGGTCTCAAGATTTGGAAGTATAAGACGGCGAACCTGCCCAAATGCAGTGTCAGAGGTTGCGAATAAAAAATACCATGGAAAAGTTAAATACTAGAAACAAGGTATAAGAAATCTGTATGTATGACAATGGCAAAGATTTTTCCTTTTCTACTTTGCATTTGACTTCAAAAGGAAGAAAATAAGGAATTTATCCTTATTCTGCAAGTTGACTGTGGAAAAAGGAGAAGGAAAAAAATTGTGGAGAAAGTGTTGCACATTGGCCATTATTGGCTAATATTTTTAGTCTCACCAACCCACTATCAGCCCACCTTTGTTCATGTTTGTCAAAGTTAGTGTGCCTTGCATTGCCTATAAATTGATTGCTCAATTGAGTAACAATACACACCATTAGTTGCTAAGCTTTAGAGAGAGAAAGCTCAAGAAGAGCATTAGAGAGAGATAGTGAGGTAGAGAGAAAATAAACAGTTAGTTTATTTCTCAGTTAATGAGTTTGTATTCTCCATTTTATTTTCATAGTGGATTTCTGAGATCTCTCCCCGTGGTTTTTTCCCAGTTGGGTTTCCACGTAAAATTCTTGTGTTATTATTTTATATTTCATACAGTAGTGTGCTTGTATTTATCTTAGTGTATTTGTGAAGGCCTGATTTCTCAACAATTGGTATCAAGAGCTTTTGGTTCACACCGTTGGTGTCTAGGAAAGTGGTTCCAAAGGCAGTGCCTTTAAGAAAGGTGGTTACTTAATTAGTCACCGTTGCAAAAGCACGGAGAGACTCCCGCCGGACTTACACTTACCTGGCCAACTGGTACGATCCGTTTAGAGAAATCTCGCAGGTCACAAATACGAAGATGACAAGCATGAGTATGAGGTACGAAGTTGAACCATTTGACGGAAAGTCAAATTTCAGTATTTGGCAGTGTACAGTCAGAGATGTATTGGCTCAACAGGGATTGACAATTGCACTAGAAGGGAAAGAGAAGAAACCAGCGGATATGACAGATGAAAAATGGACGGAACTTGAAGCAAAGGCTGTGGCAACAATCAGATTGAGTTTGGCACCACAGATCAAATATCAGGTTTTGACAGACACCTCTCCGAAGGACTTGTGGGAGAAACTTGAGAAAGTTTACAAGTCGAAGTCTCTGTCAAATCGATTATATTTGAAGAAGGAATTGTACCGGCTTCGGATGGACGAAGGGTCAGATTTGACCAATCATATTAATGAGTTTAATAGATTGGTGACCCAACTTACCAGTATCGATGTAAAGCTGGACGAAGAAGATAAAGCCTTATTGCTTCTTGTCTCTTTACCAGACTCATACTCAACTCTCCAGACTACTCTCCTTATAGGGAAGGAAAAGCTTGCAGTTGACGATGTGATGTCAGCAGTCTTGGACCAAGATAAGTTCAGGGGCACTACTTCCAGAGATCAAGGAGATAGTCTTCTTGTATTTTCAGATGGGCGTGGCAGGGGTCCTAATCGGAAAAATTCCGGCAAGGAACGAGGAAGGTCTCAGTCGAGACCAGGCAAGAAGGATAAATCTCAAGTTGAGTGTTATCATTGCCACGAGAAAGGCCACTATAAAAATCAGTGTCCATTGTCGAAGAAAGAAAACAAGAAGAAAGGTAAGCAGATTGAAAATTCTGCTAATGTTGTTGAGCAAGCGGATGTGTGCAGCGATGGAGAGTTGTACACCGTGACAGAAAATGAAGCTTCACAAGGTGATCTCTTATCTGTTAGAGACAGTAGCAACCTTGTAGATTGGTACATGGATTCCGGTTGTTCTTTTCATATGTCCCCTCACAGGGATTGGTTTGATACTTTTACATCTTGCAATGGTGGTACAGTTTTATTGGGTAACAATGCAGTCTGCAAAATTACTGGAATAGGCACCATCAAAGTTAAAATGTTTGACGGGGTTGTCAGAACATTGGGCGATGTAAGGTATATTCCAGAATTGAAGAAGAATTTACTATCGGTTGGAGTACTTGACTCTATGGGTTGTAGTATCTCAGTCAGAGATGGTGTCATCAAAATTACCAAGGGTTCGATGGTAATTATGAAGGGCCAAAAGAAGGGCACCCTCTACAGGTTGATAGGGGACACAGTTACTGGTGGAGCAGCAATTTCTGTGCAGGATAATTCTAGCAGTGATAGCACAGAATTATGGCATATGCGACTTGGTCATTTGAGTGAAGGTGGAATGAAAGAACTTCACAAAAGGCAGTTGCTGAAAGGTGTCAAAACGTGCAGTTTGGAATTTTGCAAGTTTTGCGTGTACGGAAATCAACGGAGGGTAAGCTTCAAAGCAGGAGCACACACCAGTAAGAATGTACTTGATTATGTACATTCAGATGTGTGGGGGCCGATCAAGCATACTTCAATGGGTGGAGCCCATTATTTTGTCAGCTTTATAGATGACTACTCCAGAAAGGTGTGGGTTTATTTTATTAAGCAGAAATCTGAGGTTTTCAAAATATTTAAGCAGTGGAAAGCTAAAGTAGAAAACCAGACCGGAAAGAAGTTGAAGTATTTCAGATCAGATAATGGCACGGAATACAGGGACAAGTCATTTCTACAGTTCTGCCAGGATGAAGGTATCACCAGACACTTCTCAGTTAAAAGAACTCCAGAGCAAAATGGGGTTGCAGAGAGGATGAACAGAACTCTGTTGGAACGCGCCAGATGTATGAGGTTGAATGCGGGTTTGCCCAAGAGTTTCTGGGCTGAGGCACTCAACACAGCCTGTTATCTGATAAATCGATCTCCTTCAGCTGGAATTGATCACAAAATCCCCGAGGAGGTATGGAGAGGGAAACCAGTTGATTTTTCTGTGATGAAAATTTTTGGTTGTCCAGCTTATGTTCATCTACCGGTCGAAGAGCGACAGTCCAAACTTGATCCAAGGTCAAAGGAGTGTATTTTCCTTGGATATGAAGATGGAGTCAAGGGATACCGGTTATGGGATCCAGTTTCCAAGAAGAAGGTTGTCAGCAGAGATGTGGTGTTCAATGAAAAACACATGTTGAACAAATCAGAGAATGAAGAATCTGCAGCAAGTGAGTTACAGACACACCCAGTTGAGGTGGAGCTTCCCGAAAAGACAAAAGAATCTGAAGAGATTGAAGATAATCATCCCTTAGATCCCCAAGAGAGGTCCTATAATCTTGTTAGAGATCGGGAAAGGCGAGTCAGCAAACCAGTGCAGAGATATGGGTTTGAAGACATGGTTGCCTTTGCCTTAATTGCTGGTAGTGGAGATCCAACTAGCTATCAGGATGCTATTCAGTCCGAGGAAAATGATAAATGGGCGATAGCAATGGCAGAAGAGATGGAGTCTTTACAGAAGAACCAGACTTGGGAGTTAGTTCAACTTCCAAAAGGATCAAAGGCTATAGGATGCAAGTGGGTGTTCAGGAAAAAGGAAGCTCAGTCTGATAAAGAAGGTGAAAGATTCAAGGCCAGGTTGGTGGCAAAGGGATTCTCTCAGAGAGAGGGAATCGACTACAATGAGATCTTCTCACCAGTTGTGAAACACACATCGATTCGGTTGATCTTATCTATTGTAGCATCACAGGATATGGAGTTAGAGCAGCTTGATGTGAAAACAGCTTTCCTTCATGGTGATTTAGAAGAAAAGATCTACATGAAGCAACCAGAGGGGTTTATTGAACCAGGAAAAGAGAGCTTAGTTTGTAGCTTGAAAAAGTCTCTCTATGGTTTGAAGCAGTCCCCGAGACAGTGGTACATGCGGTTTGACAGCTTCATGGTAGCTCATGGTTACTCTCGTTCGGAGTATGATCCATGTGTGTATTTCAGATCGCTTGATGATGGCTCTCTAGTATTGCTGACGCTATATGTTGATGACATGTTGATAGCAGCAAAAAGGATGTCAGATGTTCTTCAGTTGAAGAAATTGTTAAGTAGTGAATTTGACATGAAAGATCTTGGATCAGCAAAGAAGATCCTAGGTATGGAAATTCACAGGGATCGTCAGGCAGGAAAATTGTGGTTAACTCAGAAAGGATATGTGCAGAAGGTCTTGGAGAGGTTTAACATGCATAATGCTAAACCAGTTAGCACTCCGTTGGCAGCACATTTCAGGTTATCTTCACAATTAAGCCCACAGACAGAGGATGAGGTGGAGTATATGTCCAAAGTACCGTATGCAAATGCGGTGGGTTGTCTCATGTACGCCATGGTATGTACAAGGCCAGATATCTCACATGCAGTCAGTGTGGTTAGCAGGTATATGACAAATCCAGGAAAAGAGCATTGGAATGCTATCAAATGGATTTTCCGTTATCTTGCAGGTACAACCAATTACGGTCTTATGTTTGATCGTGATACCGCAAAGAGTGAGGTTACAGGGTTTGTTGATTCAGATTATGCTGGAGACCTAGATTCAAGAAGATCTACGACAGGGTTAGTATACACCTTTTGTGGAGGATGTATATGTTGGAGGTCAGTGTTACAGTCTACGACAGCATTATCAACAACAGAGGCTGAGTATATGGCGTTGACAGAGGCAAGTAAAGAGGCTTTGTGGCTAAAGGGACTAGTTCAAGAACTAGGTTTCAAGCAGGGCAGTATCCAGATACAGTGTGATAGTCAAAGTGCTATTCATTTAGCGAAGAACCAGGTGTTCCATGCCAGGACCAAACATATAGATGTTCGGTATCACAAGATTCGTGAATGGCTGAACAGTGGTGACATTGCAGTTCGTAAAGTTCACACAAAGGAGAATGCCGCAGATATGCTTACAAAGTCGGTGACATCAGAAAAGTTCAAGCATTGCTTGGACTTAATTCACTTCGTCGAATGTTAAGTTCGTGGTGGAGTATCCAGAGAGAGGGATACATTTATAGACATGAAGAAGTTCATAGTATGGAGTATTTGAAGAATATAAGCCAAGGTGGAGATTGTTGCACATTGGCCATTATTGGCTAATATTTTTAGTCTCACCAACCCACTATCAGCCCACCTTTGTTCATGTTTGTCAAAGTTAGTGTGCCTTGCATTGCCTATAAATTGATTGCTCAATTGAGTAACAATACACACCATTAGTTGCTAAGCTTTAGAGAGAGAAAGCTCAAGAAGAGCATTAGAGAGAGATAGTGAGGTAGAGAGAAAATAAACAGTTAGTTTATTTCTCAGTTAATGAGTTTGTATTCTCCATTTTATTTTCATAGTGGATTTCTGAGATCTCTCCCCGTGGTTTTTTCCCAGTTGGATTTCCACGTAAAATTCTTGTGTTATTATTTTATATTTCATACAGTAGTGTGCTTGTATTTATCTTAGTGTATTTGTGAAGGCCTGATTTCTCAACAGAAAGCCTATTGAAGATGTCCATCAACCATTTAAGTCATAAACTATGTAGTCAAAGCTGGGGAGGTTCAGTGGACGAACAATAAGAAAACAACTTTAACTGTAAATACTCCTACTATCTTATTCAATGTTGGATCTACTAGGAGCACAACATAATGATAAAGAAAAAAGTCTTTCAAGTTTTGGGTGCTTATAATAGATATCTTATCACTAAACATGAAAGAAAACTATAAAGGCCCGTCTTTAACTCTTTATTCTCTTGCTCTCCATCAGCTCTTATTTCCTTTCGTTTGATTCATTTGAACAATTAATCAATGTGTCTGAGATATTAATAAGATACTAATGAAGAAGAGGCCAAAACAAAACAAAGCATAAAAAAGAAGAAGAAGAATATTGGAGCTAGGATTTGAAAGCAGAAAATACCACATTAGGTCCAAGTGCCGCTAACCCTTGGATGGCACCATAATGTTGAGTCATTGCTCGTTTTGGATCCAAAAATGCATGGAGCAAAGTTTTAGTGAGACGTGTTTGGAGACTATTATAAACATGCGCAAACCTGCAAAAAATATACTTGTTAAACTGAGGAGAAGAATAGTAGAAAGCAAAGAAACTTCAAAATTTAAAATGTGCCCTTGCCAAACATGTATGGAATGTTTATACTTCTCAGAGACTCTAGGACATATATCCAATACTCCCCAAGGTAAAACTTCTCACATTAAACACATGTATAACACTTCTTGCCGCTTGTCAAAACATGACAAACAAACCTTGATTGTAGACATGCCATTCTTCCATGTAAAGAAAGTACAATTTTTTGAAGAAACAAAATGTATATTATACAAATAAGATCCGATAATAATCATACATACATATAAATTATTCTTATTATATATAAATCAAACGCAATATTCAAACTATTCCTGGTATTTGCATATCCTATCTTTCTAATTACAAGTCTCTCTCTCACAGAAAAGCAGACCAATGGTTTGTCTAATATACTCTTGGAAGTATCTAAAATCTAACTCTGTTTCTATATCAGAAAAAACTATATCGAGCTAGAAGTGGCCTGATATATAACAAATTTATTGTTTAAATAGAACAACAAATCTATGTCTGTGAATTGCTAAAAGTAGTGATTGAATAACAATGAAAGGTAAATTTAAGAAATCTTTCTTTCTCTATTTCGCAAAAACAATATTACCAATTTCTAGCATCGGACAAAGTATATATTGTCAATTTCTAGAATACAAATTAAAAAATCAGAGGTAACCTGAATAGTTATCATACAATATACTCTTTGACTATCTATAGAAAAGTTCAAGCAATCCACTGTTTAAAATTATAATGACCAAAATCCATTATTGGGGATCACGCGGTAGTAATAGAATTTGAATGAGGTTGATAAATAAATAAATCATAGTGTGAAGCGATAAACCCATGGCCCAACCACCAAAGTAATTTAGGAGACAGATACAAAGTATCTAAAGCCTTAGCATGTCAGAAGCTTCATCCTAACAATCTATTCAATGACAGAAGCTCATTTACAACTAATTTATCTGCCTTTATACATAAATAAGTAAACTGAAAACATGTTTCCACATGGGATTAACATTGGTTCATCCTACAGAAATAAAGCAATCATTTCCCATGGTAAAGCAAAATAAAACAAATTACAAGTCTCACCTTTTACATATAGAGGCGACGAGGTTTGCTGTAAAGTCTCTCAGTTCCCAGTGGTTGTCTGCTAACCGATTTCCTAATCTTTTTGCAACAAGACAGGTCACAACTGATGGCATCAATTGGTGTAGCTGAGAAGGGAAAGAATGACCCATTAGATAAACCATTGCTTGGTTCACGTACTGTATCGAATCGCGATCCAGGTATATTAGATATACCAAGTCTAGTTCCAAACTTGTCAGCATTACCATACAAACCAAATGAATCAACATGCGACTTACATAAGGTTCTATATGTATGTGAGGATTCTTGAGAAGACTCCAAACAACACGCATTAAAGCAAACAGCAGATTGAAATCAGTCAAACCACGTGCAACCTAACATCAGCGGAAATAGAAGACTTGGTATGAGCAATAAAAGGACAAAAAAAATCATTTGCTTTAATTAAAAAGGTAGCTGAAAAATACCTCATCTGCAATAAAGCATGTGAAGTAAGGAATTAAAGGATGCAGTCCTGAGTCGGTGGCCAAACTCATTAAGGCCTCTTTGAAAAGAACCGAATCAGACCTACTTAATGTGAGCTCAGTTATTTTACTAAAGTATAACTGCAACAGAAAAGGTGAGGTCAGCATTATACTAGTATGAGAAAAAATAAGAAACTATGTAGAGGAGAAACAATAAAATCATATACCTGAAGCTCTCTAGACAAAACATGTTTTACAGGTAATCTAATATCGACAGGCAGTTCATCATCTTTTTGCTCAGCTTTTATTGTCTCAGGAGCAGTAATAGCTGCAAATGAGAAATAAATTCAAAAGGCAGCTTCACCACTACAGATGATAGTTAAGGCGACAGAATGGGGTTTTATAAAAGTGAGATATATAAAAATGAGGCCTGAAGATCAGAGGGAATCATTTATTCAAGACTACGAACTAATATAGTGAAGTAAATCCCCAAGTTGACAGTTTAAATTTCCCATGGTATAGATACAATTATCATAAATATTTCAAACTAAAAGTTTATCAACGAGTCTCGTTATATGATCAACTTAACTAATAACTGCATGCCATTCCATTATACAAATAAGGATTGCAGAGGTGCTAGAATTCATTAGCGTGCTTGTAGGACTTGCTAAAGGTTATAATAAATATATAAATAAATAAACTAAAAAACTAGCTGCTTTGGCGATGTGAGAGCTGAAATCGTATTGCATTCACAATTAATTAACTTAAATTGATTAAACTTATTAATCTAAATAAAATAAATAACCAAAACGATGAACCAAACTAGCTAATTAATCACTTTGCTAGAATTATACACACGCACGCACACAAACGGATAGGAACCGATATGCAAAGTTGGTCTTCAAAGCCAATAACAAGATCTAGCTACATTACATACTAGAGGATTTATAATCCGTGGTGTCAATTATAACTCGACCAATCAATAATAAATGCAGTACTATTATCCTTAAAATTTTAAGTTATTTTCATCGATATAAGTTTCATTATATGTTTGGGCATTACAAAATCTGAAAGACAAAAGGAATCAAGTATTAAAAGCCTTTCTGAAAAAAAAGGTACTAAAAGCCTTTCTAACTGATATTATTGTAATAAGACTTATATTCTTTTACTATTATCAAAATATAGCTTAAAATACTTAAGATTATTAATGAGCTCTTGCAATCTCAAATTTTAAGTCTCAAATACACATTATCATTAAATTAATTTATAATGATTGTTAAAGACCTACTATGATATTAAATAATTAATACAATGATGACACTTTTATTTGAGATATATTTGAGAATAAATTCACACATTGTTGCTCAACCATGAATTTATTCATATGTAGCACCACATTGCCAGCGCAACTTTCCTTGGTTGCAGTCTCATATCAATGCTTTAAAAACACTTATGACCATGTAATTGATTTAATGTTAGAACTGAACCTCGATTAATTTTAGAAATTCAATCTCAATGTTAATATTTATTTAAGACATCAAATTTTTAAAACTTTAAATTTTGAAATATAAAATCTTATGACCATCGGAAACTATCATGGAATCCCTACCATTTCCCAAAATTAAATGTTCATACAACAAACTTTTGTATAATCTAATCTTTTACGTTTTAAAGGAATTTCTATAATTTTGTAATCAAACATTATTTTAACTTTTTAATGAAAGGATTTTTGTCAAAATTTCTATTTGAAAGTTCATCATCTTGCTTGCATGGCTCTGCCAACTCTTGCCTTGCATTGTGAATTATATATCCTAAAAGTCTCCAAATCTGCCTCCAACAATCCTAATACAAGTAGAAATGGTAAACATAGTAATCCTTTAGAATCATCTTGAGCTAGAACTCCTATTCTTTCTTAGCAAACCTTTTCTTATTTTTCCTTGGCCAGATAGCTTTATATCAAGTAACCTTTATAATAACAAAAAATCAAATGATTATTCTCAAGGAGTTCTGCTATATATTGCGATAAATTTACGTCGAATTATAATTGCGAAACTTATTAATACATGAGATTAGTATGAATTATATGAGGACCACACTTATTACACATTTCTACAAAAAGGTTACCAATAATACTTATCCACATAAGTGACAATCAAAAGTCGACTTAAGTATTCGCAATATATATCATTTTTTATTCTCAAGTAACCAACTCATTTAAAAGTTTAAACTATTAGAAAGTACCAACAATGTATATCATGCAAATACTCCCCCTCAAATGCTAAGAGACAAATCAAAGTGCATTTAAAAGCTTAAATTATTAGAAAGCACCAACAATGTATATCATGCAAATACTCCCCTTCAAATGCTAAGGGACAAATCAAAGTGCATTTGTTGATCAATATAAAGGTCAACGTGAACCCAAGACATTGTACATCCATTGTTATGATACCATGTTAAGTAATCAACTCATTTAAAAGTTTAAACTATTAGAAAGAGTTATCAACAATGTATATCATGCTAATAACCATATTTAACTTACTAAAATGTCTCAATATTATTGTAAATATTTGGAATTACAAAATTTATTTTCGGAACTTACATACTCCTTCCATTACATATACATTCAATACAATAGCAAAATGATGTGATAAATTAATGAGAGAAATTGAAGTATCTATATATCAATTTCTTTGCTAATGGAGTAGTACAGTAGGGTCGGCTAGCTAGGTAGCTCATTTTCTCCTTAGGTTAGTTGTGGAGGAATATCCACTCAGAACCACTTTGCGTTGTAACCCCAACCGGTTTAGAAAGTGACGTGGCACCCCAAGATGGTAAGAAAAGCGGTTCCATCCAGTCCGAAATGGAGAAAATGCACTTTCTATAAGTGACAACCAAAATGTCCCATATGAAATCCCACCAAATAAGATCCAAGAACCAAAAATAAATTTAATAGCATCACTATTTGGTGGGGATATGCTATTCATGGAGTGGACATAGCTTAGCAATAGAGAAGCTAGAGAAAAGAGTAACAAGTATTTATAAGGGCTTATTTGGAGTATAAGAATTATAACTCCAGCTGATGCTGCTAAGGCTGTGGAGTTAAAAACTAAGAAACGATTGAAATCCGATACAGACATTAGTACCTTCCCTGCGGGAACAGAAATTGATGATATCGAACTAGTGCAAGAACAATTAATAATACTCGTGGCATTAAGGTAGTTGGTGGCGTTGATTGGAGGAATATTGTTGTAATCACCTTGCGAAAGCCCACCTGGGGGGCTGAGTGCACCTTGATACGTAGTGGTCACAATTAGAACTGCAACTACTAGGAATGCATTTTGCTTGTCGCTTGATAGACCCATTTGGAGATAAAGGCCAAGTCTGACGAACAGGCCGTCGAGTCCCTCCGGGGATCTTAGGAATTCGGACAAAGTAGCATCTTTTTTAAGTGATGAACCTCGCAAACATTTGGCATCCTGTAAAACTGTTCTTGCAGCTTTCTTGCTCAATACATGATCAGGGCGTTCCAAAAGCATGTCAAGAGCTGTCAAACCGGAAAAGTTTTTGGAATTTTTGTTTACTTTGTTGATCAACATCTTTAGAGCCTGCATTAATTTTACAAAGAAAAAGTTTAATTGCACAGTGAATTACCTGTAACCGCAAATGTTATGTCGACGTAATAGTTTAATGCTCGTTGAGTTGCTATATATTTGACTAACAATTCCTCGCTCTCCACCCAGCGCAGCTCTTATTGCAAAAATTATTATTTTAGAATTTTGTGTAAATAATTTGATAGAAATATCTAGCTTTGTTTATGTCACATTAATTGCGGGTTTCAAAACAAAATTGTTGCCTCGAGGATCGAGTCCAATTTTGCAGCCACATTGTATGTCTCATCATGTCCTACTCCTATGTATTGTTGTCACCTAATACTTATCTATTTATCTACGTACAATTATTTTATAAGTGAATAAAAATTACATGGAATGCAATACATAGGATTAGACAACAGATAAGTTAGGGAATGAGACAACAGATAAGTTAAAGAATGAGACCACAGATAAATCAGGAAATGAGACGGCAGATTTGAATTACGTGGGGATAGATTTTTTTAAATGTTCCCCTTGAGGGTCTTAATTAACTGGTGGGAGTATGATACAAAAATTAAAAAGATGAGCTAAACCTGATACTGGTTAGTTGATGCAGCAACATGCAACACAATGTCACCTTTCTCGTCCCTCCAGTTGAGCACTTCTTCTTTTCCGGTTCGCTTAAGCCATCCCAACAGCACTTCCAGAGCTCCAATCTCTCGTTTCCTCACTGCAATATGCACAGCAGTTTCGCCATAAATGTTGACATCTTGTATTGATTCTGGGCAAGCGACCAAAAATTCAGCCAAAAGGTCAACCTCACCATTTCCTGCTACATGATGCAAAGGCGTAAACCTCCCCCTCCCTTGAACCCGAATGAGCCGGTGGTCAACTTTTACGAGTTGCCTCACGGTTTCAGTGCGTTTATTTTGCAGAGCCAGGTCCAAAGGGCTAAACCCATCTGAATTAAGCTTCCTGCTAAAGGATGGCTTTAGGCTCATGAGTTCATGGCAAAGTGGGTTTGGCCTGCAGCCGCGGCTATATGTAGAGGCGTATCACAAATTTGATCAAAGCCTTCTAAAACATTCGGCATTAGCCTTATGGATGCATATAAGGCATTAATATCTCCCTCTTGGGCAGCTTTCATTAATTTCAACATTTCAGATTAGGCATATATAAGTAGAGCCATAATCTGTAAATATATATCTATACATATATAGTTATAGTTATATTATACACGGAACAGGATCCTCTCCATTTCATTTGAAATGGAGAGTCTCCATTTCACTCTATTTTACAAATTATTGCATCATAATAATTTGGTTAGTTATGATCCAAATATGTTAATAGATAGTTTATGATATTAAGATCAATCCTAAAAAAAATAAAAATAAATCCGACATTTTTTCACCGTTAAAAGTCTAAAAGATTTTTCACCGTTGAATTATTTATTTTTCAACGGTGAAAAATATTTTTGACTTTTAACGGTGAAAAAATGTCAGATTACTTTTTTTGTTTTTTATGATTGATCTTAATATTATAAACTATCTATTAACATATTTGGATAATTACTAACCAAATTATTATGATGCAATAATTGGTGAAATAAAGTGAAATGGAGACTCTCCATTTCAAATGAAATGGAGAGGATCCTATTCCATTATACACCTGGCTGAAAAAACAAAAGCAATAGTCACGCGTAGACTACTTTGAGAGGGTCAATATACGGACTTTCTGATAAAGAAATGTTGAGAATAATCTTATATATGTCCTCAATTTACATCCTTCACTCGATGTGCAACTCTAATTCCAATGCGTGCATCATGGATCTCGTAGGACCACGCGTTGATACTAGTTAGAACTTAGAAATAACGAAGACTCGTATACATACATAATCTACGACCCTATCTTGCCGCAAAAGCTATAGTTATTATGTCTTGATTTTATTTTTATTTATAGGAATTGATATTTTTATAAGAAAAATTGATATTTTCGCAATACTCTCCTCACATAAATATTAAGTGGGCTCTACCTTTATGTGAATGAGATATTGTAAAAATATCATTTTTCTTTGTGGAAATAATAATTTCCTTAATTTTTTTCTGTTTTTTTTATGATTGTAAAAAATACCTTGAGGCAGCACACTAAATGATGATTATAATGAGACAAGTGTTCACTTTGGTAATTGAGGAGTTGTTTTAAAATTAACTAGCAATTTTTTATTTTTTTTGAATGTCTTAATCTATTACAATAATTTATCCTAACCTAGAGGGGAGGGGGGTCTAGGTTGAGGAAGGGGATAACTTAACGATTATTATGAGACAAGTGTTCAATTTGGTAATTGAGGAGTTGCTTTAAAATTAAGTAGCAACTTTTTTAGAAAAGATGATAACTTACTGTCTTTAATCTTTATCGCGCACTGTTGCCTTTTGGATTTGTTTCTGTTGAATTTCATAACTCGCAATGTTCACTTTGGTAATTGAGAAGTTACTTTAAAAATTAACTAGCAACTTTTTTTTTGAATGTCCTAATCTATTAGAATAATTTATACTAACCTAGAGGGGAGGGGTCTAGATTGGGAAGGGGATAACTTAACGATTATAATGAGACAAGTGTCCGCTTGTCTCTGTTGAAATTATTGCCTTATGAACTTGTCTCTGTTGAACTTCATAACCTTTATGGACTTGTCTATGTTGAAATTATTGCCTTATAAGCTTGTCTCTGTTGAACTTCATAACTTGTTGTCAACAAAAATCGAACTATCGACCTTTATATCAATAGAAGTGAGTCATACTAGTGGAACAAGTGGTCATCGATATTTAACTAACAATTTAAATGTATAGATCCGTAATTCCATACTTTAATTCTTAAGCAGGGAGTTAACGTACGAGCATTAGCACACGCGTATACTCCATAATGAGGTTTCTTGATGTTGCAAATTTGCAATAATTAAATCAATTGCATGCACTCTTTACCTTTTCGCGAACATAATTAATTAAAATTTGATACACATTTATCAAAATTTGTCACTAAAGTAAAGATGACGGACCCAAAAAAATAAAATAAAAAGCGGAGATAATTCGTAATTATTGACTCATTGTGATCATTCTATTGATCATTATATTAGCATACATCTTTATTATTAAGACAAGGAAAAAAAATTCAGCTTTTTGATGAACCTATGTTACATACTCCTTCCGTCCCAAATTAATTGTTCAATTTTAATTTTTTAAAATTAAATTAACCATTTTTAAAACTAATCTTTTTACTATTTTTGCTAAAATATAGATGAAGCGATTATAACCAAAAGAAAGTATATACAATTTATTACTAACCTCAATTTTTATAATTTTAGAAATATATTTATATATGTTTAATTATTAATTCTAAAAATAGTCAATTTAACTTAAAAAAGTCAAAACTGAGCAATTAATTTGAGACATAGAGAGTATTAAATAAAAATAAATTTACCTACTTTTTTTTCTCTCACTTTTTATTTCTAATTTCACGGAACGCGTGCTACAAAGACTAAATAAAAACTCTCAATTTGGAAGGTTATATGTCAAGCGACTTTGACCAAATGTAGAATTTATTGTGAATGGAATGATCAGTCGATGATTGGATAAAATTAGTCGTGGGTGAAAGAAGTCCACAGACAGCATGATTGACACCGAGTAAAATCCGTTGTGCTTAACAAAAACGACAAGCAAAAACAAAATTTTAGAGGGAAGATTCAAAGGAATCCAAAAAAATCTCTCTCAATGTCACCATTAATTAACTGATGTGATCCAGTTATTCTATAGAAGATTTACCTATCATTTTGTCGTCTTTAATTAGCAAGAGTTTTCCAAATGAAGATTCTACATTAGAGAGATTTAACACCCCAACCTCAATGAGCACATTAAATTATTCATGTGCCTGATCAACAGCCCTCACAACCCAAGTACATCGACATAATATTAACATTGTTCATATTTTACATTAAACTATTCATGTGACTGATCGACAGCCCTCACAACCCAGGTACAACGACACAATAACGTTGTTTATATTTCACGAGATTTGTTTAGGTAACTAGGCAAAGGAAAAATTGCAGCGACAAACTAAAAGGTAATAATAATAATAATAATTTGTGGTTAAAGAATAAGGTTAGCATTTATATACACGAAGCATTAATATGGATGGAAAAGAATTTTTTTTTCAGTTTAATTCATCCTAAAGAGGCCTTTCTTTTCTTGTTTTTTTACTTGGTAGTGCGTTTATGTGGGGTGGAGGAACAAAAAAGGTAGGTCAAAGAGGTGTATTGCTTTCCTAGGGAGTGCTATTTCCAGATTTATCTGAAAATGAATGGGTTGGCTCGCGAGGTGAAAATAGCAATCCCCTTGCATTTAAAAGCGTTATAATATAGTATCAACACCCTAAACATAGGAGGAGAGTGTAATATATACCCCTTAATTTATTTAGTACGCCCAATTTATTTAATTTTTGAAGAACAATATTATGTTAACCTCACATATATATATTTTATGAGTGAGAATACAAGACTACCTCACAAATAAGGGGGAAAAAAACAAATTACCACGACAAAAAGAAAACAATCACAAGAAGAGAAATCTTTAATCACTAGGGAAGAAAGGGGGAATGATAATAATTATTCTGATTGTGAGTCGAGGAGAAAAAGTGGACACGCTTTGAATAAATTAAAAGGCAAGTATAATAGGAATTTTAAAAATAAATAAGTGGTTATAACAAACTACTAATTTCTATTTCATTAGGAGTACTTTATAGGAGTAATTATTATACATATAAGTGCAAGGAGAATAACTCTCCTTACTTTTTAAAATAATAAAACAAATCAAAGCAAGAAAGAGAGAAGCAACTGTAACAGTAATGGAGTAAAATTTATAAGGGAAAGTAGAACAGAAAAAAGATTGGATAAAACATAATTGAAATCAAAACTAACTAATTAATTATTTTGGGTACATTTATTGTTAATAGTATTGTTATCTATATCTATATTATAAAAAATGATTTTTCTAAGCCGTTGACATGTAACTGTGTCATATTATTATTATTATTATTTGAACTGTCAGGAATCAGAATTCGTTTTATGCAAAACAAAAGAAAGAAAATTACAACTGCAGTGGTACCAGTATAATCAAATAAATTGTCATAAAACTCTCAAATTGAAACTTTGAACATTAAGATAATGCTTTGGGAGAATATAAACTCAATTACCCAAATAATAACTTCTACTAAAGAAAGCAATTGACAGATTAAGCTCAGCAAAAAAGTTAACCAATTCAATAACAGTGCTTGAGATGATCATATTCAATGAATTGTTAAATGTATAATACACTAACATGTGCAGCATTTATTTATTTTTATTATTATTATTATAAAGGGACTTTAGGAGAATCTAGTTGAGACAATTACATTAGGAACAACTTCCACGTTTGTAAACAACGTAAAAGTCCCAACTTTAGTTGGGACAGTGACAGGAGTTAGAAAATGGCACAACATGAAAGAACAGCAAAACACTATGTGATAAAGTATCAACTTAAAGAAAAAGGAAGGAGATAGATCACACTCATTTTCCACGGAAACTCATTAGATTCAAAGAGGTGGTTCCTTTGATTTGAAAGAGAGCTGTGTTTTGGATATTCAATTAAAAATGACTCCCCACGTGTTTCCCATGTGAGTTAATATGTTACATGTGCCTCGAATTCTTGTTCGACTTTGAATTATATTTTGTAGCAATTCAAAGGGAAAGAAAGATATATTATGTTTAGTAGTAGTCGTAGATGACTCGAGACCGATCTCTAAGGGGGTGCCAGCGCAAAGTTGCGTACTGTGATATAGTTATAGTTATATCTTTTGTCTCTTGACCGTGGCTTTTCACGATTTGAATTTTCACATAAATCTTGTGTTATTATCTTTAATTTTCTTAGTTGATTTCTGTGTTTTCTATAGTTTGTTCTAACATCATAGGATGTCAATAGTGACATTTATTTTTTCATATTTTCAATAAAATTTAAAAACGTAATATTGATATTTCATATTTAATTTAATTAAACGTAGCATTAATTACATTTTTTTAATACATGTGCTTTCTCGTATGAAAGAAATGAAAATATTAACTTTAAGTACTTTCCCACTTCTATGGAAAATGATTTACGAAATTAGTAACATTAAACCAATTCTTTTTAAATTTTTTGGTGAATCGTTTTTCATATAGGTATAAATACTCAGTTTTTGAGAGAAATAATCCTAGAACAAGCACCCGCCAGTGACGAAGCCATAATTGTTTTTCAGTTGGTTTAAAATTATTATTAAGCTATAAATAATTATTATTAAGCTACAAATATAGAGGGAGTATGAGTGATATGGGGTTGAAATTTGATTGAGGAAGTTATAAATTTTTAATTTGACCCAGTATAGTAAGTGGAGTCAATTTATATATTATACTTAAAATTTTTAAAATTATCATACATTATAAAATAATTTTGTCAGTGAATTTCAATCGATCCCACTCTTGTATGTAGATTCGTCCCTGGCACCCACAAATCTTGTAAGGGGCCGGGTAATATATATTCCCTAGTGATGACTGTGACCAAACGCTTATTTGTGAATGAAATCTCCCTTTTGAATTGGAAAATTTTAGTCGTGTTCGTGGATGGAATGTTCGATAAATTTAAAGTTTAGACTCTATGACAATCAAGACCAATGTAGTCCAGTTTTTGGAGATGTTGAGATTCAAATAAAATTTCCAACGCGAAGAAGCTAAGAATATCACTCCATGTAATTATATAAACACACACATATATAGAGAGAAAAGGTAATTTAAGACATGTTTTAGTTAAATTTAACTAAAGTTACTTAATAAATTTTTAGTAAAACAACGTAATTTTATATAATAATTATAATGAAAGTTTTTTTTATATAAAATCAAAAAATGCAAAACTTAACCCTTAATGTAAAAGTACGTCTTTTTATTAAGGTTTTACTAAGTGCACGTTCGGTTACCATTTAAAGGCTGGATTTACTGCGTTTTTAGCCCAAACGCGGAAGACCTGTGTTGGCAAGCACGTTTAAGAGCTATAACACAACGCAAATTTTTTTCATGATTGCGTTTAACAACCAAAACGCACATACCAATAGCACCTACAACACTTTGTTTTCACTCTTTTGCCCCTCAATTGATTACACCCAAAATTGAAATCATTCCCACCACAAAGGCACAACAGTCAATTTCCACATATCCATGTAAAATTGAACAATTATTCTTCAATTTTTGTTTATTTTAACATGATTTGAAGGTATTCATCATTTGGGGTAACAAATGAATATTCTTTGGCTTCAGTCTTCAACCCATCTTAGATAGAAATCAATGTTTTCAAAGTTTTCAATCTTTCATTTTGTTGTATTACAGAGATGGAAGAAGATAGAAGAGGAAAAGGAAGAGAATAAGGAGGACCACTTGCAGAGACGGAATAGGAGGAGGAGACGAGGAGGTTGGACAAGGCGTAAAAAAAATTGGTGCAAAAGGTTGTGAATTGTGATATAAAAAATTTGTGGTGTAAAAAAGACATGGCAAAAAAATAAGTGGAGAAAATTAATTTAAATTATCATTCTCATATAATAAAAGGAATTAAATATTTAGCACACAATTTTAATAAAGCTTATAATTTTGATTTTTAAGTTTTCATATAATAGAAGGAATTGTTGTTTCATAATTTTAATACATCATACTACTTTTGAGTTTGAAAATATCAAGTTAATTTTAAAAGTTAAAATTATATTATAATTTGAAATGGAAATATTTAAAAATCATACCCTTATAAATGTTTGTATAATGTGTATATGTGTGTGTTTTATATTTATAGTTTATTTCTAATAAAAATTCAAACCGATAAGTATTCATGTTTTTTTTATTCATTTACTAACATTTAAGCTGCAAACGCTGTAATTTTAACCGAAATTGCATAAATTGATGGTAACTGAACAAGATTCTAACTTTTCAAATACAGCTTCAACTGTAAACGTACTTTCAACTGCGTTTGCAGAACGCTGTTATCGCTGCATAAAATATCGTTGCCATGTAAACAAACAAACTTTAAATAGTCTTAGTCAAGCTTGTCTAGGACATATATATATATATATATATATATATAGGAAAAAATGTTGATGCACAGATGTGTACTACACAGTAGGGCTATGACGACGGTTTTTTGAGCTATGGCGATGGTACTACCGTCGGCATAGACTTGTGGCGACGGTACTACCGTCGGCATAGACCTGTGGCGACGGTACTACCGTCGGCATAGCTCAAAAAACCGTCGCCATAGCTCTACTGTGTAGTGCACAGCTGTGCACCTACATATTACCCATATATATATATATGGGGATTAGAGTGATCCATAGCCAAAGTTGAATGAAGCCTTATCCATCCAATTGTGATCCAGTCGCCCATTCTAAAATCTAAAGGCCAATGAAACTACTATTCACACAACAGTTGTGCGGAGACTAACAGATCATTTAAATTCAATTTTTTTAATCTGCGCAATAGTTATGCGGATGGCCAAAATCATCCGCACAACTATTGTGCGGACGAGAGTATTAAATATGACAGGCTCCGCACAACTATTTGTTAGACTCCACACAACAGTTGTTTGGATAGTAATTTCATCAGCCTTTGGATCTTAGAATAGACGACTGGATCACAGTTAGATAGATAGGGTTCCCATATCCAACTTTGATTATGAATCATTCTTTTATATATATATATATATATATGGGTTCCTATCCGTGGCAACCAGTTGCCACGAGTACTATTTCAACAACTATAATCTGCACCGTTAATCTCAATATTAGATGGCATGAATTTAATCTAATTTTTTCTCTGTCGCTACAAGCTGTAGCGACAGCAATATCAGTTGTAGCGGCAAGCCAAATTCCAACTTTGACCCTCAAGTGCTACACTGCTACAAGTTGTGGCGGCAGTGTAGCTTTTTTACTCATACATGTAACCGTTTCATATATACTACTAAAGTAGCTATCTGACACAACCTATCTTCATACTAGTGTGTTTAGATGTTTAGGGCAATACATATTAATTTAGTTCCCAAGAAGGAAGAAACTACACCTCTCCAAAGCAAACATTATTTTTTATATATTTTTATTTTTTAGGTAACTATAATAATTCCCGGGTTACAAGATTTAATTAGTTGCAAACATTATTTTTTAAAATATATAATTTTCTTTTAATTTTGAATGTTTCTTTATTAAAAACATTAATAGCATGAATGATTTCATTTTGCTAATTTATACACCTAATTACTTTTAAAATTTGAAACATAATAATAATATTTTGTACAATTGAATATGATAATTAAAAAGTTTTAATTGTAATTTTGAATATGATAATTAAAAAGTTTTACAACTAAAACTTTTTATATAACTAATTGTAATTGTAAACTTTTTATATACCTAATTACTTTTTATGAAGATAGGTTGCGTCAAATAGCTACTTTAGTAGTATATATGTATGAGTAAAAAAGCTACACTGCTGTCATAGCTTGTAGCGGTGTAGCACTTGAGGATCAAAGTTGGAATTTGGCTTGTCGCTACAACTAATATTGCTGCCGCTACAGCTTGTAGCGGCAGAGAAAAAATTAGATTAAATTCATGTCATTCAATATTAAGATTAACGGTGCAAATTATGGTTATTAAAATAGTACCTGTGTCAACCAATTGTCATGGATGGAATATATATATATATATATATATATATGAAATGATTCTAAAATAATCATTTCTATAATTATGTTTAGCCAAATAATAAACCAACCTAATTATTCGCTTTGCTAGAATCATACACAAGCACATCATGTGCACACAAATGGATAACAGAGCTCCATTACACACTTGAGAACCTCATAAAAGAACTATGAATTCTTTGCCCTCTTTAGTCACATAATTTTGACTACTTAGAAATCAATGACCAGGTGGAAGTGATTCTAAAGAGCAATCCAAGATTAAGGACACTTGTCACAATTCCGGTTATGAGTTGGCAAACATACCTTTGAGCAATCAAATTTTGATTGTAATCATATACGAAATGAATTTGAAAACACACACTAGACTCCAGATTTTTACGTGTGAATATTGCATGTATATATCACTCCTCCAACACTATAAATAGAGGCAACTACCATCACCATATATCTACTTGTGATCAATTAAGATCTTAATTTCTATACATATTTTCTAGGAAAAATGAAGTCTAATTATAAAGCTTTTGTTTTGTTCGGTGTCCTTTTTGCTTTTGTTCTTCTCGTCTCTTCAGTTGTGGCAGCAGAGACATCTCAAGATAAGAAGAAGGGTAATTAGTACTATTCAACTTTAACTTTTAATTCCTTTTCATCCATTTTTTATTCATAATATATATATATAGTGGTATATATGTTGAGAGGTTTCCAAGATATATAGTGCATATATGCATGTATATAAATATTTTCCTAATATATACACATACTGACATACAGAATCGCATACACAGAGAAGATGGCATGGCATCCTTTAAGAGTTATCATGCATTAATTAGTTTCTCCATATCTGTGCTACGTACGTTTAAAAACTAGTGCATGCACGTTTTATTTCTATATATTACAAATTATTCTTAATTATATATATACATGCACACACATACACACGTGCATGAGATGAATCCCAAATTTAAAATTAATTGCGAGGTACATATATAAAAAAAATAAAAAAAAATTGTTAAGGATTCATTTGATAACTTGAACATACATGCATTCAGTTGATGAAGAAGCAAAGGAAAGCGTTAACCAGGAGGGGAGACCAGGGGGTGGAAAGAGTTGTAGGTGGCAGGGTGGTTGTTGTCGTTGGAGCCCAAAAGGCTACGGTTGCATGCGCTGCTGCCATTCCGCTTCCGCAGGTAAGAATTAATCATTAATTTCATGCACAAATAAAACCTCACCTTAACTTTCTATAAATATTTTCTTTGTTCCGTACATTTTTCTTTTCAATACGTTCTAAATTTAGAGATATATTTTTATTTTTAAACCATAATATAAATATATCCAAATTTATATTCTAGGTTGGATTGAATACTGTCATAATATCACCAGTACTATTATGTTGCTGACAAATAATATTATAGATATGTTTGGAAAAATAAAAATTTCCTTAAGACTTAATTACCAAAAACATATAAATTATTAAACATATAATTTCCTTAACTTTTGTCAAACTATCAGAAAACATATAAATTATT
Source organism: Aralia elata (assembly GCA_034770075.1). Classification (NCBI taxonomy): domain Eukaryota; kingdom Viridiplantae; phylum Streptophyta; class Magnoliopsida; order Apiales; family Araliaceae; genus Aralia; species Aralia elata. The sequence continues at coordinate 22,348,600 of CM068377.1, read as the reverse complement.
TTTTAATATTAATAACTTTAAACTTTCAAACAATCAACAAAACTACTTTTTTGACCAAAACTTCAACTACAGTTAAACCACAGGTGATGTGGCATCAGACGTGACATTAATAAAGAAATTAAAAGTGACATAACATATGACATGGCATCTATTACTCAATTTTTAAGTATTTTTTAAAACCACATATTTATATATTTAAATTTTAATTTTTTTAATATAATTACTTTTTCATTACTTGTCAATTAATTTTTCTTACCCATAATTCATTTTAAAAATAATCTTCGATCCATCTTCTCCCTCTATCTACGACTGACTGGTCTTATTCCACCGTCACGTTCCACGCCGCCGCCCCAACCTGATGCCATAAAACTTTTTTTTTGGGCTAAATTAAAGTAAAACATGGAAAATAACTTTCAATCCCACGTGTCAAGTTAAATGTATCTAGTATATATATGACATTAATTAAAAGTAGTTTCGTTATTTCTTTGGCAGCAAATGAAGGTGAGAAAGCAGATGATCAGGTAAATGGCCACGGCGGTGGCCATGGGGGAGGACATTGTCAACATGGGTGTTGTGGCAAATGGAAGGGAGGTTGCAGTTACTGCTGCGCTGACGCCGAAGAAGCTAGAGCCTATGACATGGCTTCCCAAGGGTTGACCAACCCTTGATTACACCAAACAATGCATGTGCATGTATACCTAATTATCAAAATATATATAAATAAAGTGCATGCAAGTGGGTTAATTCTGTTCATTTTCCCGCTCATGCATGCATGCATGCCCTAGCCAGGGTTAGATCCCTAGGTTACGTTTGTGTTCATTTTTATCGATCTGTACTTGATTTATATCGATCTGTACTTGATAAAAATGTGATGTCTTCTGAAATAAATAAATATGTTGTCTTTGATCATTTAATTTCTGGACTCTGATTTATTTTTTGTGACTGAATAAATTTTCTTGAATTAATTAACCTAGCAAAAATGAGACGCGGTATGCAATGCTGCTAAAGTGGACTGGACTATATATTGATGCAAAATGAACAATTCATTGAAGGCATGATCAATTATGTATGGGAGATAATATCGAACTATGGTAGAGCAATGTAATTACTTTTTCGGTTATTTGTCCGGAGGAAATTATGAGTTCTGATAGATTAAATGACCAAATATCCTTCTTCAATCTTCTTCGTTACGTTGATTTAGAATCTCGATCAACCAAGCACGAAGCAAGATAAATTGGGAAAATCGGATGGTGATGGTGATGGAGAGTATATACCTGAATGTATGTATGTATTCTATAAGGCATAATTTTCTGGGTTTGTATAAACCTTTAATGACATTCCAAAATCAGAGTCCCAAAATCCCAAGCCATGAAACACCACCATACAAGTTGCACATTAAATTCATCTATTTATGAATATCAGAGATTTATAACATAAATTCTAGTATTTGTTTTTCCAAATTGTTACAGAAACAAAGACAACTCTGGAGTTGGAATGAAGGAGAAAATTCTTTGACCAAACAGTTCAGACAATGATACCAAAAGCTGCCCAGATTTCAAATCATCCTTCCAAACTTGGTTGAGGACAGCTCTCATCCTTAAAGCTTCATTTTCACCCCCATCTCTTCTTCCTCTGCTGCCTTTTTCACTCTCGCTAAGGATCTGTGATGATGACGAAGGACTTGCATCAGAAACGCCCGAAGAAACAGGAACTCCTGTTTCTACTTGCATGTCAGTCATCAACGAGTTATCTGACGGTGTAACTATTGTGCCATCATTAGCAATTTTCTTCGAGGGAGGCTGCTGCCCCAAGTCTTCCACACTTGCCTTGCGTTTATCTTTGATTATAAAGATGGAATCAGGGTCAGACAACAAATACAATCTACTAAGAACAAATGTTTATAATGAGTAATCCTCTGCCGATATTCATATAATATTGCTACCCAATCACATCAACCAAATACTTTAAGCTATTTTACTTAAATTTTTCAGAATATATTGTTTGGTTGAATATACATGGGACGAGAAAAGAATATGGTAATTATCAGTGGAAGGCATAGTGCTTAATGAAACCAAAAGGAATGTTCGTAGAACGTACTTGTTGGACTTCTTGTAATAACCCTTGCATTGGTCCTCCAGACAGTATGTGCAGGAGGGCATGTTAAAGGCGGAAACATCTTGAGTTTATCATATATGCTTTGACCTGCAGCACGCTGAAAATGGAAAGGCCTTGTTACAACAAGCACAATCACATATTGTGACATGCCATACCATAAGCATCTGTTATTCTGTTTCTACAATTTACTAACCAGCAAGGCCCCATAAACACGCCAAGCTTCATGCCTTTTCATTTCATTCTTTTGCTTCTCAAAAAGCATCTCTGGTTCAAGAAGTTTTAGATAGGTCTCAAGATTTGGAAGTATAAGACGGCGAACCTGCCCAAATGCAGTGTCAGAGGTTGCGAATAAAAAATACCATGGAAAAGTTAAATACTAGAAACAAGGTATAAGAAATCTGTATGTATGACAATGGCAAAGATTTTTCCTTTTCTACTTTGCATTTGACTTCAAAAGGAAGAAAATAAGGAATTTATCCTTATTCTGCAAGTTGACTGTGGAAAAAGGAGAAGGAAAAAAATTGTGGAGAAAGCCTATTGAAGATGTCCATCAACCATTTAAGTCATAAACTATGTAGTCAAAGGTGGGGAGGTTCAGTGGAAGAACAATAAGAAAGCAACTTTAACTGTAAATACTCCTACTATCTTATTCAATGTTGGATCTACTAGGAGCACAACATAACGATAAAGAAAAAAGTCTTTCAAGTTTTGGGTGCTTATAATAGTATCTCATCACTAAACATGAAAGAAAACTATAAAGGCCCGTCTTTAACTCTTTATTCTCTTGCTCTCCATCAGCTCTTATTTCCTTTCGTTTGATTCATTTGAACAATTAATCAATGTGTCTGAGATATTAATAAGATACTAATGAAGAAGAGGCCAAAACAAAACAAAGCATAAAAAAGAAGAAGAAGAATATTGGAGCTAGGATTTGAAAGCAGAAAATACCACATTAGGTCCAAGTGCCGCTAACCCTTGGATGGCACCATAATGTTGAGTCATTGCTCGTTTTGGATCCAAAAATGCATGGAGCAAAGTTTTAGTGAGACGTGTTTGGAGACTATTATAAACATGCGCAAACCTGCAAAAAATATACTTGTTAAACTGAGGAGAAGAATAGTAGAAAGCAAAGAAACTTCAAAATTTAAAATGTGCCCTTGCCAAACATGTATGGAATGTTTATACTTCTCAGAGACTCTAGGACATATATCCAATACTCCCCAAGGTAAAACTTCTCACATTAAACACATGTATAACACTTCTTGCCGCTTGTCAAAACATGACAAACAAACCATGATTGTAGACATGCCATTCTTCCATGTAAAGAAAGTACAATTTTTTGAAGAAACAAAATGTATATTATACAAATAAGATCCGATAATAATCATACATACATATAAATTATTCTTATTATATTATAAATCAAACGCAATATTCAAACTATTCCAGGTATTTGCATATCCTATCTTTCTAATTACAAGTCTCTCTCACACAGAAAAGCAGACCAATGGTTTGTCTAATATACTCTTGGAAGTATCTAAAATCTAACTCTGTTTCTATATCAGAAAAAACTATATCGAGCTAGAAGTGGCCTGATATATAACAAATTTATTATATAAATAGAACAACAAATCTATGTCTGTGAATTGCTAAAAGTAGTGATTGAATAACAATGAAAGGTAAATTTAAGAAATCTTTCTTTCTCTATTTCGCAAAAACACTATTACCAATTTCTAGCATCGGACAAAGTATATATTGTCAATTTCTAGAATACAAATTAAAAAATCAGAGGTAACCTGAATAGTTATCATACAATATACTCTTTGACTATCTATAGAAAAGTTCAAGCAATCCACTGTTTAAAATTATAATGACCAAAATCCATTATTGGGGATCACGCGGTAGTAATAGAATTTGAATGAGGTTGATAAATAAATAAATCATAGTGTGAAGCGATAAACCCATGGCCCAACCACCAAAGTAATTTAGGAGACAGATACAAAGTATCTAAAGCCTTAGCATGTCAGAAGCTTCATCCTAACAATCTATTCAATGACAGAAGCTCATTTACAACTAATTTATCTGCCTTTATACATAAATAAGTAAACTGATAACATGTTTCCACATGAGATTAACATTGGTTCATCCTACAGAAATAAAGCAATCATTTCCCATGGTAAAGCAAAATAAAACAAATTACAAGTCTCACCTTTTACATATAGAGGCGACGAGGTTTGCTGTAAAGTCTCTCAGTTCCCAGTGGTTGTCTGCTAACCGATTTCCTAATCTTTTTGCAACAAGACAGGTCACAACTGATGGCATCAATTGGTGTAGCTGAGAAGGGAAAGAATGACCCATTAGATAAACCATTGCTTGGTCCACGTACTGTATCGAATCGCGATCCAGGTATATTAGATATACCAAGTCTAGTTCCAAACTTGTCAGCATTACCATACAAACCAAATGAATCAACATGCGACTTACATAAGGTTCTATATGTATGTGAGGATTCTTGAGAAGACTCCAAACAACACGCATTAAAGCAAACAGCAGATTGAAATCAGTCAAACCACGTGCAACCTAACATCAGCGGAAATAGAAGACTTGGTATGGGCAATAAAAGGACAAAAAAAATCATTTGCTTTAATTAAAAAGGTAGCTGAAAAATACCTCATCTGCAATAAAGCATGTGAAGTAAGGAATTAAAGGATGCAGTCCTGAGTCGGTGGCCAAACTCATTAAGGCCTCTTTGAAAAGAACCGAATCAGACCTACTTAATGTGAGCTCAGTTATTTTATTAAAGTATAACTGCAACATAAAAGGTGAGGTCAGCATTATACTAGTATGAGAAAAAATAAGAAACTATGTAGAGGAGAAACAATAAAATCATATACCTGAAGCTCTCTAGACAAAACATGTTTTACAGGTAATCTAATATCGACAGGCAGTTCATCATCTTTTTGCTCAGCTTTTATTGTCTCAGGAGCAGTAATAGCTGCAAATGAGAAATAAATTCAAAAGGCAGCTTCACCACTACAGATGATAGTTAAGGCGACAGAATGGGGTTTTATAAAAGTGAGATATATAAAAATGAGGCCTGAAGATCAGAGGGAATCATTTATTCAAGACTACGAACTAATATAGTGAAGTAAATCCCCAAGTTGACAGTTTAAATTTCCCATGGTATAGATACAATTATCATAAATATTTCAAGCTAAAAGTTTATCAACAAGTCTCGTTATATGATCAACTTAACTAATAACTGCATGCCATTCCATTATACAAATAAGGATTGCAGAGGTGCTAGAATTCATTAGCGTGCTTGTAGGACTTGCTAAAGGTTATAATAAATATATAAATAAATAAACTAAAAAACTAGCTGCTTTGGCGATGTGAGAGCTGAAATCGTATTGCATTCAGATTTGAACCACAGGAAAACAAATTATTTTTTTTGTCCTTAACATTAAAGACAGACCAGACCTTTAACTGGAGCATTTTCTGGAATAGCAGGTTGTACACCTTCAATAGCCAGCCAGTGACAAGCAATTGAAGTATCCAATGGTGCTTTTGGCAGAGGAGCTTCAATCACCTATGAATCAAATAAATAAAGAAAAGATAGGGAACATGGAAGATTGCTCCAACTATTTATACAGTTTGCAAAATTGAACTTTCTTACATCTTTAAAATCCACGTCTTTGTCATCAATGTAAAACAAATCCTTGTGTCCAAGCGCTCTTCTGAACCGCAAAGGATCACCAGAGGCAAAACCATATACTGGCTGAGATAAAATATCATTCAAAACCGGGTTACGAAGATATATTTTATAAAAGTCAAGAAAAAGTTTCCAAAACTTTTACACGTATTAAGTCTTTTAAGTACAACAGATATACTTTTATATGCTCTTTTCCATGCATTGAGAAGCGATAAAATTAACATCTAGCCTTTTCTGCTCAGGTATGTAACATTCAAGCAAGATACATGAAATAATGAACATGCATTTGATCCCAACTTCTCATAATTTACCAATGGGAACTAAACGTTAAATAATGCAAATAAGAAGCCTATTCCAATAAAGCCAAGGGTGGATAAAAAATCTGCAAAATATGCCTGTAATAGAGTCTCGTGTTTAACCAAACACCACATAGGAGCACAATAAAGTTAATCTTTCACTCTAACAAAGAGGTGAACTCCTTACTATAATGCATAAATTAATTTTAAAAAAAACTAATGTGAAAGAAAGGAAATCTATTAGTTATTCATCAAAGTTTCATTTATTCAATGACCATAATTAGATGGGGATACATAGCTCAGAGACGTAGAACAAAAATTCGTCTATTTGCATCAAGCTTTCGAGGGGCTCATTCAAGGCTTACTCAAACAATTACTCAATAGTCAATAACCTATGAAGACTAACAAAACAAAAAAGATAGAATCATTGGAATTCCAAATCTTCTGTGCACAGTAAGGTCTGCATGCAACCATTTCTAGATGATTCTCCAATAAATCTTAAGGTCAAAGTCCCAAACAAATATTAGACATAGAGCAACAAAACATGATAAAGGTAACACCAGAAGATAAAATTCAATTATTTGAAATTCACCTCAACATTTCTCAAGTTAAGTGCACTATCTACGTCATCAGTCGTCAATATAGTTCTTTTTGAATGGTGCATGCATTTGATTGCCTCCTGCAGTTTCAAAACAAGAAGTCCCATTAGGTCGTTAATTTTCTTATTTTACTAAAATATACTACACAATTTTTCCTCCTTAGAAAGAAATTCTAAGCACCAACCTACAAAGGGTAAAAAAATTCTCAGCATCCCATTACTGAATTAACTATTCCAGTAAATACAACACAACACTCATTCAAGGTAAATAAAACACCATACTCATTCAGCTTCACCTTATTAAACAACAGTTCAAGAGAAAATGACAGCTCTTCATGCCCAATACGTATATTTTATCAGATCAGAAACAAATACAATGGAAGTGTGTTCTGTAACTTCTAGTCTTGTACTACTCAAAGAGCTATTTTGTCAATCATCTCATTGCTTTGTTAGAAGGCCATAATGTATGTGTGTTCAGAAAGCAAAGGAACAACCAAATTGTATTGTTAGCATTGAGCAAAATAATCATAAGAGGAAGCTTGACACCAATGGTTCAGACTAGTGGTTAGGAAGCCAACTGCCAACCCACCCTAGCATTGGCTAGGTCAAGTCTCGTCAAACTTCTCCTAGAAATGTAATGGTTTCTTAAATCTTGATATTAATTTAGAGAATCATAATACGAAGCTTAACACTCAATGCCTTGAAAAAAAACTCTATAACAGGCACCAAACTGATATGGAATTAATATTCCTTTTTCTCTTTACATGAAACTTTGACTGAAATTTCTAATTAATATTATCAGATGGATAAGAACATTAAGCTTGGTAGATATGCATGAGAGATCAAGTTTGGACAGATTTCTGTAGTTTGTATTATGTTTACTCAAAATGAAAGATTATGAAAGGTAATAGGATAGCTGTCATGTATTTTTCATCCAATATGAAAGATTATGAAAGGTATAGTAGTGTATATTACTTATTCTGATAGCTCAATGTTTGCTAATATTTTTCATAAGTCTATGAGATTGCTTCGAGGTTTATGAAATGAAAATTGTGCATTTTATATTATGCTTTTTTGCTAAGAGTCCAAAGAAGAAAATGAAATAGATAAAAGATTCATAGTGCTTGCCAATATATTTGCCTTTATATAATATAACAACTTGTAGTTTTAATATCCAGATCTTATACATTAACAGTATGACTTCAGACACCAATATGTTACTGGTTGTGTCCATAACATACTTCAAAAGTTTTTTCTATTCTTTTCATTTCTGATAAGTGAAAGATAAGGCTTTAAAGTAAGTGATGCACACAAAATCCAAAGCCTAGTTGACTTGTATTGCATCAGCATTGAAACTAGGAATTTGATCTGACAAGTTATTTAATGACTTGTCACTACTTCATATAAGATAACAAAACAGCTAAGAAGGTCATTTCTTGTGAACAGAAACTTGATGTACCTGCATTATCTCACGCATATGATATTCCACATCAGGAGCAAGAGCAAGTGCGGCATCTGGAGACAAATTATTAATTCCAATGCTTTGTGCTATGACCTCAACTGTCTCCTTAGGTACAATGCTCATTTTCTTATCGTCAGCAGTACTTCATGAACCAATCACGTCAAATATCTACATGAATTTGAAATATGATACAATAATATAAGCACTAGCATGTATCTAATTACAGTAAATTCACATTAACTCTTATGGAACGCAAGTTATTATCATAATTCTATATATTATGACAATTAAAAGTAATTTCTCTAAACAAACATTGAAAGCAGGAAACAAAATAGATAACACAAACAATAATTATCTAATACAGCTTTTGTCCTGTGTCCATGGTCGAGAAAGAGATTAATCCACTATACTGAACCGGAGAAGTACAAGAACTATGTAGAAAACTCACAATTAAGAGAACGTATCCCTAAACCCTCATCCCCAAATTACACCCAATATCTGTAAATATACCCTAATCAAAGTAATACAACACACACACACATACTGAAGCTACCTATAGGAAGAGTCCTACTCCATAATGGAATAGATCTAACCCGCAAGACCTAGCCCAACGCTGGCCTTAAATTTCTTTCCCTTTGGGTTGGGTCTTGTCTCTGATCAGACTATGAGTTTCCAAACATACACAACACTTATGTTACGTTTGGATTGGTGGAATAGGAGGGAGAATGGAATGACTCATTCCTATGGAATGAAAAAAATTGTGTTTGGTTGCGATTAGAATGAAAAAAATTGTGTTTGGCTTCTTGAGGGAGGGCGAACATATGGAATAACTCATTACAACTAGAATGGAATGAATCATTCCACTCTTCATTCCATTCCTTCAATCCAAACGTAGCATTAAGTTCAGAATGCCACTCTACATTGGAACACATAAGTTCCAAATTTGAAGATGTAGACAATCCAAAATTTTGATAATAAATTTTTCATAGATCCATTAAAATTTCAAATTTCTGTAATTATAATTTTCGTAGATTTCAATTGCTCTTAAACCTCCCCTCGTTGATGCTCATGCAACGGATGTTACTTTCTCCATTTGCTTAACCTTGAAGACAATGCGTACCGAAAATACATTAGTCTGACAACTAAAGTTCTTGCAAAACAAATTTTTATCTTCATCTCCCTCAATAATACCCTAAATAACAAATGTAAACATCAAGCTCATATGTGTGCCTAATTTTACTACTGCCTAGTGGTATTCGAAATTCAGAACCCACTAATAAGTTGATACTCTCTTTACTTTCTCAAACTAGAGGCCGTGCAAAATGCCAGAAAAGGGGGGAAAACTACTGTATTTCTCATTCTTTCTCTCCCTAATAAAACGAATTTAATTCTCACCTACATGCCTTTAATTGATTTGGATTAAACTCTATTTCTCTAGTTTCCAAGAATCTTAACCAAACCGACCTTCTAATTAAGAAAAAAAAAATCACTTGAGCATTATGTCGAACAGTTAAATGGCCTTTAACGCAAAATCAAAATCGACTGAAAAAGTTAGCATCTTACCGGTGCTCCTATTTGCCGGAGGAGGAGATTTGAAGTCGTTATTGTTGGTAAGCAACTGGTCTCCCAAACAATTACAAAATTGAAACTTTGCCTTCTTCAAGATGTGTACTACTTGGAAGTAAGGGGACACACACCAAGGCGATTGGTTCATACGAGGGAAATACGAGAGTTTTGGGGGTTTTCTTTCAATTTTTTTTTTAAGCAAAACTATAATTGCGAGTGTCTAGGTTATTTTAATATTTTTAAAATGCTTTCCTTTTATCTATTTTCATAATTTCATCCCCAAAATTTACTCTCCTTTTTTCTTTTTCTTTTTTTGTTATTTTCCTCTTAAACTCACAAACTTACAACTCCATGTTAACTTTACATGTTTTTTCTTCTTCTTTTTTCCAAAATATTTCCACTTTGGAAGCATATCAGTATAAGTACAAATAGATTCATATAAGTATCAGTGAATTACATAATTAATAGAAAGAAATTTTTTTTTCCAATAAGATTTTAACTTGATGATCAAGAGACTAAGACTAAACTCTTGTAACATTTAGGTCTCTATTCAATTTTCACCTTTGTGTGAATTTATTCTTATTTCATGAGAGGTTTAATTGATTAATGTAATTTATTATCATGTGAATAATTTAGGGAATTGATATTTTTATAAAACTTTTCTCACGTGAATAGTAAATCGGACTCATACTTATATTAACGAGAATATCAAATTTCTCATGTGAAAAAAAAAACAATCCTCATAATCTATTGTATTGTAATTGTATGTTTAATTATAAAAAAAAAATCATCAAGTAGGACTCCAGTTCTTAGACAATCTCACTTTACATTGGACCCCGTCGAAATGAGATCATGTCATATGTATATTGAATCGTTAGAACAAGATAAAATGAAAGCACAATTCAATATTCGACAAATAAAAATGAATTATACTTGTATTACAATTTGTATTGTATTTCGTTGTAGAACAAATTGCTCGATTTTAATCTTGTGATGGTGTCCAAGCAAAATAAATAAAAGACCCACTGTGAATTCTACCATTTTAAAATGCAGGACCGTAATTAAAAAAAGGCCAGTGTTCTTTTCTTGATCTTAGACTGAATCGGAGTTGGACAAAGCTTTCAAATCCAAATTTCTTAGTTCAATCAAAGCTTATTTTGAGGGGGAAAAAAAAGAAAAGAATCCAAATAACAAAAATAGAAAAGTGAGAAGAATATCATATAATGTCAAGTTGTCTCCAAATAAGGAGACGTACTGAAAGTTTATGGTTCCCTTCGTTTCAAATTATAATATCATAATTATAAATTTTTGAAAGTCAATTAAATTGAAAAAAAATAATTAAAAATTATGAAACAATAAATGTTATATTGAGTAATAGTACTTTCCAGGTAGTTACAATATTTGTCAATGTATTGAATAAAATTAAAGAAATTCATGTTAATTTTAAATTTAAAAATATGTTAAATTAACTTTAAAAAATTAATAATATTATTATAATTTGGAACGGAGAAAATATTTTGCCAAGGAAATATTTTGTGCTAAATTTAGAGATAAATGCACCTCGCATTTATCTTGTACATGCTTAACTTAAAGACATGCAAATGCACTTGTCTTTACTACAATTATTTATTTTTTGTTTCACATTTTCTCTTCCGTAAAAGCACCTGGCTTGTCTCGTTTTCCCTCTCTGTAAGCAAAGCAACACAATAATGGAGGAAAAACAAAGAGCAAACACTTCCTAAACATGGCCTAATAATTCCTAATTGTACACTATATTAGTAGCAAGCAAGATTGGTAACTTGGCAATATCAATTTCGTAAGTATGCTTGGATCTATAGCTCATTGCTATGGCTTCTAATCAAACAAAAAAGAAGTGTTCTTAGATTATGGTCTATATTCCACAAAAAGAAAACATAAATCTCGTTTACAAATTTTGTAAATATCAAGAATATATTTTGTTTCATGTTTAACTGTAAAATTGTGGCTTGTTAATTTAGTAATTGTGGGCCCATGTGCAAATTAGGGTTCATGTGACCTAATTAAATGTACAAATTAGGGTTTACAAAAACCTAATTAAATGCGTTAGACCCGGGAAAGTCTCCACGTGTTCCAAGGCAGAAGACTCGTGGATGCGACCTATTTTGGGAATTGATTGAGGGATTGGATTGGCGGCTAGAAGAACAGGGCAATTTGGGCATTACTTTGATGATTAAAGGGCATTTCTGGAATTTCTCCTTTAAAACATAATTAAAGGGTATTTCGGGAATTTCCCTTAAAACATGTGCCTGGCATGTGACTATTTTCCAGGAAAACTCTATAAATAGCCCCTCTATTCTGAGAAAAGGGGATCGCTCTCAAGACATTACACTTAGACTCTTGGAAGCTCTAAACACTTGAAACTCTCTCACAACTCGAAGACTCTAGAAGGCTCTTGGAATCCCTGCTACCCTAACCCGGTTTCCGGATTCTAGGAGTTCTGCCACGTGTCATTGGAGTAATTGCCTACCTGTTCTTCTCCCCTCTTCAATCAATCAATCAGTTCCGTACTCTTCGTGGATTTCTCTCCTCTCCAGCCAATACGAAACCCTAACCCTAGCAAGGTGTAATTTCTGTACCTACAGTAATAATGAAATGAAAATACGATAACAAATTTAAAAATATTATGTTATTTTTATATTATCATCAAATAAAATGACTCTTTTATAAATAAATAAATAAATAAAATTGTTAAATAAAACATTTCTCATGTAACAAGAGTAATAATTTAAACGTCCTCTGCTCATTCCTTACTTATTGCTGTATTAGGTTTTGTGGTGACGTACGAAATCAAATTGTGGAGGACTGACAGAAGCATGAACTATTTTATGTCTATATTCAATAAATTTAAAAGTAAAAATAAAATAAATACATATCGTATAAATTCACAAATTTTATAAATGAGATTATTTTTATAAAATACAATGAGTTCTTACAAGTAAGAACTCTCTCCTTTTTTCTTTTTTTTTGGTCGGTAAATTTACTTTAACCGACAAAACAAAAGAAAAGAGTTGTTACTAGTATTAGTGCACAAATAATCCCCAAAAAAAATAGTTCAAGTGGTAGTGAATCAAGTAATAATAAATATATGTATGGTTCAAATGTTCAATATTATTATGTAAAGGCAATAATTTTGTGCGGGAACAACCAAACCTAATGATTAACTCAGTACACATTAAGAATAGTGAGTGATTACAGATTTCTCACCCAACCAAACCCAAAATAAACAAATTAGTTGTTAGCGTGCATTTTGAAGATGGTATCTACCCTGTCCGTCGGTAGGCGTCTGAGTTCCATTATCTTCAATGGTGGCCAATTAAGCACACTATTTGAATGGACCACCACCTATGCCAACTCTTTTATATAGATAGATACCTACAAGCCCACAACTTTATTTATACTCCTAACTACAATTTTGAATACTCGGTGTGCAGCACGTGCAGTCTAACCATATTGCTATACTATAATGTTCTACAATTGTACTTTAAAAAAAAATCATATTTGTCAATTTTTTTGTTCCTCAAAAAAATATTAATAGCAGTCTAAATCACATAATGTCCTGGAGTTGTTATCCTAATTTCATTAACGTCTCACTATTACTAAACTAAGCTAACAATTTATTTTTAGGGTAAATTACGAAACAAAAATAAATCTTTAATATTTGTCAATATAACTCTGTTTGTGATACCGACGGAGTGTTTGTAAAGAAAATGTCAACACAAAGTAGTACTTTTTAAGACAGACGTATTTTATAAGAAGACTAATGGCCTTTATGGCCAGATTGATACCCTCCATAAGTATGAATACAAACTTGATAAAATCCAGGTACTTGATGAGTTGATTTTCACCTTCTTATGCCCGCCCAATTCATCCATTTTGGGCAACAGGCCACTGCATCTTTAGCAATGGTCACTATCTATATGATCAAACGCATCCACCTTACTTGACAGCACAAATTTGATGGCTCTGTGGATGCAAACACGGAGTCATTATCACCCGGCACGTTATCGATTAATAGTCAGATAATCAATCCATCAGAGTCTATATGGGTATCCAAGAATTGGGTGATCACAACATTTGTCGCCTACATTTATCTTTTAGTCATACCAACTTGGTTCAAAGTTCAGACTAGACATCACCAAGGTTTCTTTATTGGCTACCCAAACAACCCTTTGAAGTTCATGACGTGTATCTAAGGTACAAAAAATGAAATACATCAATTTCAGCAGTTCCACATATAAATTGAGGGCCAAAAGCACCCAACACACTAGGAATAGACATAGACCCAATGGCAAGCAAGCTTTATGGGGCCAATCTGCTCCCATACATGTGCAAAAAGTAATAAAAACTATCATTTCTGAAATCATCCTTTCTATCTACTCTTCGACTTTACAGTTCTCCTTATCAGCTTTGCCATTTTAAAGGTGTCCAATTCCAGCTCTAAAGTTCTGCAGATCCTTCACACATTCTGATTTAATTTTCTATCAACATGTGGGCATTCTGTTTATAAGGACTAATTACTATAAAGTATTTGCAAGTAAAGCCTAATCCCTAATATACTAATTAAAGCCGAGTGAAGTACACAACACAACATGCAGTTTTTCACTTTTCCACAAATATATTCTATATAGAGGAAGTATTTCCAACTTGTAGATTGTTTTCTGGATATAATTAGAGACAACCCCAATTGGGAATTCTGCATTGGGATTGCTAACCCGAGATGGGTATCACGGGGGAGCTAGTTAGGAGTGTCTTCTCCAAAAGCCGGTCCGCTAGAACCCATGAAAGCAATGTGAGTTAGTTTGTTAAAATATTCATATGTTTCTTCTTGTTTTAAGTTTTCATCCAATTCTTTAGACATTTATTCTTCCTCTGTATCAAAGCAGATAAGAAGCAATTCAGAGAGAAGAAAATGGAAAAGCTCAGTGAGGTCATACCTGTGTGGTGATGAATTCAACTCTGTTCGTGCAGAGGAGGATTCGGCTTCTGTAAGGAGCTCCAAGATCACTGAATACACACGGCCTGAATTTAGTTCTGTCTTTGCAGAGGAGGATTATGCTTCGGTTAGGACCTCTGAAGCTACCGTTACGCAGCCTATACTGCCGGATTTGATTGACAAAGGAGATGCCGAAAGCAAAGAAAACAAGGATGAAATACAAGAAGAAAAGCAGAATTCAACCTCTATACTATTTCGCAAAGACGATGCAGCCGCTGTCATCCAGTCAGCATTCAGAAGCTTTCTGGTCAATTCAATCAGTCAGAAATATAACTAGACTTGATTCATTCAATCTGATTTAGCTCATTTCATAAATCACCTAATATATTGCAAAAAATTGCTATCTGTTTAAGCATGCATTATAATGTTGGAAATTGAGAAATATGTTCTCTTTACGCTGTACATTATATTCAATTATAGATTCAGAATTCGGATTTAAAACTCTTTCAGGCTCGACGACACAAGGAAGGACACAACTTGATGGATGGTAAGGAAGAGCTTGCCATAGGAACAGG
Organism: Aralia elata; assembly: GCA_034770075.1. Taxonomy (NCBI): domain Eukaryota; kingdom Viridiplantae; phylum Streptophyta; class Magnoliopsida; order Apiales; family Araliaceae; genus Aralia; species Aralia elata. Next base: position 22,333,304 of record CM068377.1, on the reverse strand, counting down.
AAGTCCAAGTAAGGAGTCTGCAGGGACATCAATTGAAGTTCAAACCGGGAACTCAACAGAAGTTCTCTCATTGAGAGAGGAAATTGTGATTTTGCCTCAACGAGTGCAGCAGAAAAGTAGAAGTCAAGTATTGAAGCTCAAGGTAGAACAAATAAAAATTCTGGTTCTCTGGTCATTAATCTACAAGAGTGAGTGAGTGTGTGTGTGAATTCAAACGTTTATGGTGACGCTCAATTAATATCAAATTGTTAATCTGACTGAGATGACAAATCAAGTCCTTCAACTGTCACAAGTCGAATAAACAATTTTAAAAAATTAAAAAAAATTAGTTCAGAACAAATCAATTTCTGAAAACACATTTAACAAAAAGATAAATAGAATCCGCAGATTCCATAGCTATTGCCATTCATTTAAACTAAGATCACGTAAATTCTTTCTCAATCACACCGAATCTAGACTAAAACCTTAAAATAAGAACTTGTACAAAATAAAGATTCAGCTATGAGTAGTTTGAATTACCATTTATCCGATTCAGATTAAACCATTTTCCTCGTGATTCTTGCAGGAAGATTGGGACGATAGCACAGTGAGTAGCAATATATCAAAGTTGAGAATTCAGAACAGACTAGAAGCAACAAGCAGGCGTGAAAGAGCATTGGCTTATGCTTTCTCGCAACAGGTAAAGCTAAAAGATACAAGTTAATATAATTAACTGTGATATTGAATGAGACTTGAAATTTAGACTAGAGATTGATGTTAAGTTCATTCCACTTATATCAAATTATTGATCTTGTAGCTAAGAGTCTGCTCAAGGAAGAAACACACCAGATCCGAATCCGATGGCATGGAACCTAACATGGGTTGGAGCTGGCTCGAACGATGGATGGCAACCCGTCAGCAGGAAAATTGCTTGACAGACATAACTAAGCAATATGAGCCGCTTAACAGCAACCAAAAATCAGTGGCGAGGAAAAGACTATTATTTGATGTAGCAGGGGAAGAGAAAGAGAGCTGTGGATCCAATGAAGTATCTATACAATTCGATAACATTTCTATTACAACAATGCCAAAAGAGAGAGATGAGTACCCAAAGCCCCTGCAGAATAAGCTCCAGGCTACAGGCATATCAAGAAGCAAAACCATGTCATCAAGCTATCATTATCCAAAGGAGAATATCAAGGTAGATAGTACTCCAAACAATAACAACAATAGCTAGAAGAATGCAGTCATTTTTCACAGAAAAAATTAAAAATTATGCTCAATGAACTCACTCAAACTAAACTGAATGAACACTACTACATCAGCAGAACTAGCATACTTATGTCGTACTTTGCTACAGGTGATCAAGAAAGATTGTGCAGGAGAGGATGAAATGGACAAAAAACGTAAACCAAAACAGCCTGCAGGAAATAAGAGAGAAGTAAAAAGTGAAGATGCTACATCTCAAGTATCACCTGAGATTGCCATTGGCAACAACTCCTCCAACTTGGGGCTTTGATCTATCAAGAGAACATAAGTTTTAAGGTTGAATTGTCTTATAATGTTGTGGCTTCTAAGTATACATAGGATCCTGTTGTATGCGTACATGTGCAAGAACTTTTTATGGAAATAACTAACCTAGCATGCCAAGTTTACTTGTTTCATATCTAAAATTTCGACTTTTTAAACGACAGTTGGTGACTAATCTAATAAGGCTCGATTGGTATTTCATATCAAGCCAAACCCCTCAAGATAGATTTGATCCATCTAGCCAATGATTCACTTGTGCCATGACAATATTCGAAAGGTTAAGGCAAAATGAAACTTGGTGTTCATATGAAGATGGATGTTTTAACTTTTAAGTTATATACTTTGGCACAAATCCAAATGTCTAATGCATCTTTCCTTTCCTGTCAACAATCAGGCCAATAATGTAAGAACAACTTAAGGTACATTTTTTATTGAAATTAAATTTCCCAATGAAACTTAGAATTATACGATTTCTGTGTAATTGATTTTTTTTTTCTTCTTTTTGTTGGTACGACAGAATATAAAGCTGATCAACACGAACCTAAAGTTGAGTTTTAGCATATGGAATTGCAAAACCAAATCCTTAATTTCAATCCAAACAGTATAATTGGCTTGTTATTCTACCAAATGAAGGCTTCAATTTGGTATTCAGAAAAAGGCACATTATGTTGAGACCAAGTTAGCCATACTATTTATCAATCCTTAATTCCACGGTTATTGATGAAGGTTGATTGAATACCAATGAACCCCAAGTCAAATCCAAACTCAAAGTAAATAGCAACAATAAACAACCCCCTCCCTCCCCCCCCCCCCCCCCCAAAGAACCCAAAAACAAAAAACAAAAAAAAACAATTGTAACAACATTAAAGAGGCAATCCCGAACATTTTATAGGCTCCAATACAATATTGAATACAACAGAATGCCAATACTAGATGTTTTCTCAGACAGGAGATTATACACATCAAAGCCAGCCACTTAAACCCTCAAATCGAACCTTATGTCCTTGTCAACAAATATATCAATCCACACAATCGTGCGGAGTAATGGGATCAATGGGAAACTAACCAGTTCTAAAATTCATCATTATCTTGTATTAAAAGGAATAAAGAAGAGAAAATTTGATGTGTCCTAAGTCCTAACCCAAGATGTCCAGGGTTGCCGATAAGCTAACTGGATAAGACCTGTGAATCCTTGTTTTCATAGCCGGGACAACTTTGGCAGGGTTAGCATGAAGATTATTTTTCTTTGCGCCAATTATTGTTTTCTCTGTTGCAACTAAATCATTGGTCTCAGCAATTGATAGAAGCCCCTGAAAGATCAATTTCGGCCAATATTAGCTGTGAAATGGACTTGCCTTTTCAGTCGAGAAATTAAGTTCACGTCACTTCAACATACCTTTGGTGATTTGTCCTCGTATGCTACTGATGAATGGTCTATTAGCTTAGCCCCAACATCCTATCCACTCAAGAAGAAAATACGTAAATACACAGAACAATGATAATCTATGAGAATTTATTCGCAGACATGTAAAACATAAATCTTTTGGCCAAAGGCACAGTTTACATATTTACAGGGAGGAACAAGAATTTAGCACTTATGGAACGGTGAAAACAATTTATCAAAGGAAACGATACTTGCAAGAGCACATTTTTCCATTCTATGGAAAAAATAGGTGTAAGTTTACAGCTTATATTTCAAGAACGGACAGATCTAATCTAAATTAGGCCTTCAGGAAAGAAAGAGGAAATCAATTAAACGAAAGAAAAACAATCATTAATTTTTTATGCAAGAGGCTGGCCGAAATAAATTAGGAAAGAAAAGGAGTGTCTGATCAACCCAGCCTTCTTATAAAGTACTTAAACTAATAATATTCTGATCCTCTTCCAAAGAAATCATACCTTTTGAATCCAAGTATGTTTCAGTTTTACAATAGGACCAAAAAATACCATTACACCAGTTTCAACTTCCTTTCTAGGTTTACTACAATAATCCATCAACTACACTCGTCCAAAATAAAGATATACGAATAGAGGACAGTAATTCACAAATTTTGATAATATAAACACCACAAGATGATGGCGGCTTTATCAGGATTCAAGAACTTTTAGAAGTAAATCGCTTTCAAGATAAAGCAGAGATAAAGAAAGATTGTTCTGGGTCAAACAAGCTGTGATATCCAAAGCTTGGATATCATTAAATAAGAATCTCCTAAAGCTCATTTATCTGTGGGATATGATTTATTAACTATTGAACAAAAGATCATTCTTTCTCCAGCAAAATATTTTAACTGAAAAAGTCTAGCATTTACCCCATCTTTAATGCCTCCAGCTGCTTGGCAAAGATACCAAAGACCTGAATTAGTGACATCCTGTATGAACAGAGAAACAAGGAAATATGTAAAGCAATAAATCTGGATTTTTATTTTAATAAATCACAATACAAAGAAGAAGGAACACTTTTTTAACTGGGGAAAAAAATAGAATTCCAACCTGCTTGCTTTCGAGAAGCTCAATTTGCCCTTCCTGTTGAGTTAATAAACATTCCAAAATGTTTTAGTAAAGGACCCATTTTGATCAGCTTGATCCAAGTTTTACATGCTAGGTAAAAGATTGAGAAAACTCACCAACCCAGATACCATTCGATGGATTATTTCAATGTCGAAGCCAATCTGATTAAGATTGGACTTCACCTCACCTACCTGCATAAACATGATTTTGCTAATTTTGTAAGTATAAACAATGGTATGTGCCCTAATGCAAGTTGCACCACCATCAGTACCCTCTTCTCTTCAATTTTATTGAATGCAAAATCCGGACCAATGTAACATAGAATATGCTAATATTATTGACGAAGTGCAAATCATATCGTTATCATTTATTTAGCTTTAGTCTGATCGGTTAGAAGCTAAGTTATATAAACTCGGACGGAGTCTCCAGTCAGACACGAGTACTTAGAAGAGCCTGGCATGAGTACTACTCAATTTTGACACTCACTAAAATGAAGTGTACAATACCCATATCATTGTCCGAGTGTGGAATGTCAGACACAGGTACTTAAGTGAAGCGTCCATGTAACATAGGTTAGAAAACCTTAGCTCTAGTTCACATTTCAACTCCAGAAAATTTCTTCCATGTACTTCATTCTTGCCCCTCTTTCTAAACTATCTTCTGATTTGGGTCCATAAATTTTCAACAGAAAATATTTAAAATGAAGGTCCCAACATTTACAGGGAGTAACACAACTCTTGATTGTATTTCCCTTCCATTAATTTGATCACTATCTACGGGGCAATAAATTATAAATGTGACTTGAAAGGGAGAATGAAGATTTTGGGAAAGAGAAGGTTGCAAGATAAGCAGCAGAAACTATTGAAATTAAAAATCTTAAAGTTCTTGTTAGTTATCTCAATTTCTCCTGAAAATTGATTTCTGCATTCTATAAAAAAGATATGGAAACTTTATACGATCTACACAGGGTTATGCTATTGCTTTATGTGTGTGTGTGTGTGTGTGTAATAAGGAAAATTCAATCATGCATGAAAAGAATATTTTTGTGCATGAATCACATATATGCATTTCGCAAACTCAGAAACAGAGAAGGTTCTTACATCACTTGCAATAAGATTAGACATTTCCTTCTGCTCATCCAGTTTCCAGTCCAAGGTTTCCAGCCTCTTTGCTAAATGCCTCTTTGTTGACTGCAGAAATTAAGCAAAAAATTATAGATCGCTGCAGACACCAAAAAATTCCATTGTTCATATAAGCCATTGCATATCAGCTTTGATAGTTTGCAACTTACAGCCAATGTTTCAGATACATGCTCCAACTGTTTTGACACAGTCGCAACAGCATTTGCCATATTATGCTTTGTAACAAACATAACATCAGACAATGACCAGCCCTGCAAAATAACAAAAAAGGGAGAGAGATAGAGAGAGAGAGAGGGGGGGAGGGAGGGAATTAATTTGACGATAATACACAAAGATGTGCTTATAGAGAGCAGGCATCAGATAGAACAGTATCTGTCACCACAACATTTCAGTGGCAGTTAGTTTGACTAGTAACTCTTACCTTCCACCACATGTAACAGTATCCCATTGCTCCAAGTGCCGCTGCTGGCATTAAGTATGAAGAAAAAACCCCTGTGAGGAAAATGTGAAAAGTTCAAATGAGACCAATTCAGCAGTCATTAATCTTTCAGTCTGGATCTGTGACAAATAAATGAAATAATTATACAAAAAATATGATGAATGGTAAACATAAAAATACATGCATGTGATGTCAGCCAGACTTCTCTGAGTCCACTAACAATTCATTGTATCATATTGAAGTGACTTCCAACTTCAAATCACAAGAGGGAGTAGTGCACAACTAGTGGAATTCTACCAGTAAAGAGATGAGAGAACTGTAGGAAAGGTAGGAGAAAGAAGAAGAAATTTGAAAACTACGCCAGAAAATCCACCAACACTCTCAACCTTATCTGGATGATACAACAACACTCCAATACTTGCTAATAATCAGCTTAGAGTCGGCAGAGACAATGACATGACACTGGGTGTCTGTGGGTCTCTCCCCCCTCCCTCCTCCTCGCGCCCCCCCCCCCTCTCTCTGCGCGTAAATGGTCATAGATTAAAACTTAAAGCGTAAATAAACCCAAGAGTATTCAAATGAATTCAGTTTACATACCACTGGAGCTAGAAGTTCCATTATAGATAGTTACAGGATTGGATGTTGTTAACTCCCTGATCTCTTGCGCCAATTGTCGGATCTGAAGGCAGTGATATTATAATAGAAAAGAGAAGAGGAAGGGGGGGGGAAAGAAAAAAGAATGAGAAGTGCTATGAATTTAATGAAGAATTAATAGAAGAAATCCACTACATGATATAAATGCACACGTATACTATTATCTTTATAGAATGTTAGTTTGAATATCAGTTTATTCCGCATGCCCAAACTACTCGTACTATCACGGGTTTTTCATTTTCCGAATATGTAGATACTAAAGACAACGGCAATGTTACCAAACGAGTCAATATCAAGGAAATGGGTCAGCTCCAGCAGATAGTGACTGGGTTGACATCGTTAAAAAGTTACCTAAACATCAGTTGAGAAATTCTGTTGTACAAACTACTACAAACAATTTACCAAAATCATGGGTTACAGTATCAAACAAAATTTCACCTTTCAAGCCCTTCAACAATTTATTCCAAGATCAAATTTTAGAAACATAGAAATTTCCTACAAGCTGACGACATTATAGATCTCATTTAAGTAAATTATTGGTCAGCCTTTAGCATGTAGTCAACAAACAGTGCCGCTGCAACCACACCTAGTACTCACTTTTTCACTCAGGGATGTAATAAAAAGTAACATGACTCCTGATGAGTAATTAAAGCAATTTCAGTATTTCACAGTACCAAAAACATGCTAATATTTGCTGACTTCTACTTTGTTGTTGATAAGTTATCTGACAACTTCTATTAACAATCTACAATATTGTTAAGCGATATAAAGAAGCAGCATACACAAGATGACTATTTCTGCTATACAGAAGGTTCAAAATATTTTATTCTTTTGACAATAAGGACATGATTTTATATAAAGCACCAAAAGAGGGGATTCCCATATAAACATGATATATACAGAGCAGTTACAAAACTAGGCAATAAGCCACTTGAATATAAATTCATCTATTTAATCCTACCTAAAAAAAAAGCAATTCCTTTACTCCTAACTTATGAGTCATGACCAATTGTTAATAATGAACAGATTATGTGCTGTTCCTCAAAATCTTTTTCCTGTAGAGATTTACCAACTAAATACAGTTTCTTGCCGTGAGTTTTCATTTTTTTTATTTTTAAAAAGATAACTTTTACTTGCTTTTGCTTTTCCTTACAAAAAAAAGAATATCAGTAACAACGAAATAACTCCAATCATTAATACCTGAGCTGCAAGAAAAGCACCATCATATCCAGGTGAGCTCTCAGCCTCATTGACACCCTTGGTCAACTCTTGCAGCTGTGAAAGGAGATCAGACAACCGTCCACTCCTCAAAACAACCGTACCAGTTAAACCTACATAACAATCAGTGTATTGAAGGAAGTAGCATTATTAATCAGCAAAAGGCATATCATGTACGTTATAACCAATTAATGAAGCCCCCCATATCATACTCAATTCTGAAATGTAAAACTAATTCTTGTCGAAAATGACAAAACCAATAATCAAGCAACTTAACCATGAACTCCCAGTCACTGAAGCATCCATTCAGCACAGAATGCTAGCACAACACCACATATAACAATATAATTAACATTAAACATCTAATTTAGTTTTAAAATAGAAGCAACCAACAAATCAACTATGCATTTTTGTCTGCAGTAACAACATTTACAATACAAACAAAAAATTCTTCAGCATAACTTAAATTAGTATTTGGACAAAAACTATTACTTAAATTGGTTCAAAAATAAAATGGCAAAAATGGATCTTTTAAAGTGTTCTAACTTGAAATATACCTAAAATTAAAAGGCAAGATTATTAATTATGCATCTACTGAAGGGCACGTCATATAAACATGTACTGTAGAGTTGGGTTTGATAATCACATGGTTCACATAGTTCGATGAAAATAGATAGAATCGGCTTGCTGATCAGGGTAAAGTTTAAAGTTCCAGTATGCAGGGTTTCAATAAGAACATAGAAAGAATTCAATTAACTACAACTTGATAATCCGATGAAACAATAACGATAACGTAATCAAATAGGGGTTAGAGATAAAATTTCACCTGCTCCGACGAGGATTAGGATTTTAGAGGTGGCAATTCCAGTCTGCATCGCCATGGAGATAACGCTATTATTTTGGTCCAAAGTAAAGTTTCAACTTTGAATGTAAACCTATCCTTTATTATATATGTATGGGTAAGTCGGGTACAATACAAAATACACGTATGCGCAGACAATAAAAATAGATAAAGAGATGTCATAAATTTATGTCAAATTATATTTATAAAATTTATAATACATGAATTTGGTATGAATTATAATAAATTTTTTAATAATATTATTATTAATATTTATTTACGTAATTAAAAATTAACGTAAAATGTTTTTAATATATATCATTATCGATAAATAAATAGCATAAAACTTAAAAAATTGTTTAAAGAAGAAAAACAACACAATTTTATGATTGTTATGTTATGGGGAAATTGAGTTGACTACTATGTTGAATTGTTGATTAACTGATTACTTAACTCGATCCAATTTTAACGGTAATTTTTTTATTTTATATTATTTCACATTATTTAGATATATTGTTTTATTTACATAAATTGATTAATAATTTATTATGGGCATTGTGTTTATTCTTAAGGGTCCTTAACATTAATATACAACAATTAGAAAGTAATTACAAAAATAAAACACACACAAAATAATTACAAAAATTATAAAATAATTACACACAAAATACATGCGAGAGGGAGAGGAAGAGGAAGGAGGGAGAGGGAGAGGGAGAGGGGAGAGGGGGGAGGGAGGGGGGGAGGGAGGGGGGCGGGAGGGAGGAGGGAGGCGGGGGAAGAGAGGAGGGTTGATTACAGGTGGAAATAACACCCTTAATACAGAGGTAATCAACTTTAAATACAAAGGTAACCAAAACTTAATACGAAGGTAACCAACCCTTAATATAAAGGTAACTAAACCTTAATACATACGTAACTAACCTTTAATACAAATGTAACCAAACCTTAATACGAAAGTAATCAACCCTTAATATAAAGGTAATCAAACCTTAATACAGAGGTAACCAAACATTAATACAGATGTAACCAACTTTTAATACAAAAGATAACCAACCCTAAATACAATGGTAACAAAAACTTAATACAAAAAGTATCCAACCTTAAAACAGAGGTAACCAACCTTTAATATAAAGGTAACCAAACTGTAATACAAATGCAACCAAACCTTAATACAGAGGTAACCAACCTTAAATACAGAGGTAACCAACCTTAAATACAAAGGTAACCAAAATTAGTTACTACACTAAAACACACACAATATACAAAAAGGCAGGCGGGAAGGAGGCGGGGGAGAGGGGCAGGGAAGAGGAAGGAGGGAGGGGGAGGCAGGCGAGGGAGGGAGGAAGGAGGAGGGAGGCGGGAGGAGGGAGGCGGCGGGAGGGGGAAAGCAGGCGGGAGGAGGGAGGCGGCGGGAGGGGAGAGGAAAATGGAAAGAGAAGAAGAAGAAATGGAAAGAGGAAAGAGCATACTTTTGTAAATAAAAATGAAAAAAGTGTAATATTTTTGTAATTATTTTATGAATGTACGATTTTTGTAATTATTTTTAAAAATGTACTAATGTATGTAATTCTTCATATTCTTAATCCCAATATATATAATAATTTAAACTGTCAAATAAAAACAATAAAGTTTTATTCATCCGACTATTTATCTATTATTTATTTTGTTCTACGGGTTTATTTCAATTTTGTACTTATTTTTTAAAATTTAATTTTAATGTTAATATTATTTAATTTTAATTAATATAATAATATCTATGGTAAACTATTTGAAGAGTAAAATTAAGTATAAAATTATTATTTCAAACAAAAAATCACAATATAGTTTAAATTTTATAAATTAATAAATATTAAAGCTAAATGAAATATTTTTTGTGGAATACCGGGAGTGTTAATAACCACTCGTTGATGAACCATGTGATATTAGTATATTTTATTAATCTTATGTATTTTTTAAGGGGTAGGTTACTGTAGCAACAGCCAACATGGTTGGAGAAATAATTGTGTACAATTTAGTTAAAAAATGAAAAAAAAAAAAAACAAAAGATAGAGATCTGATGCCAAACAACACAAAACACCTCACTTTTATCTATATAAATCTATAATAAGATAAAATTTGATTTTTTTGGTCTTTGTCTTTGGTCTTTGATGTATGCTTAAAATTTAATTAAAAGTAAAACACTTTTTATATACTTATATAGTGCTATAATTAAATTAACTGAAATTAAAACTCTTTTTATGATACTACAAACTTTAATATTAAATTATTATTCTGTAACAATTTTATTTTGTATAATAGTCATTTAATTACTTAGTCATATAATAAATTTCAACTTAAAAATCGTATTTAGAATGTTAATGTAAGTTTCTACTCAGTTTTAGACTCTAAATGATTATATATTAAAAATATTATGAATACATATAATAATTAATATCAAAATTGTATTATATATATATATATATATATTAGAAATATATTAATGATTACTTTAGTATTGTGACTTACATGAATTATAAAAATAATATAAAAAAATATATTTTAATATATATATATATATTATATATATATGATTATTCTAGTTAATAATTCTATTACACGTAAAAGACATTTAGTTAATTAATATTACAAAATAATTATAACTTATATATTAGTTATTAAAATTTAGTTAGCTGTCTTTTAAAATTAAAATCATAATGACAACTCATTGTTTAGAGGAATTATATTCCTAAGTAATTATTAATTTTTTAAACATAATAAAAATATTATGAGTAAATAATAATTAATATAAAACAATTATAATGTATGTTACAAAATATATTAACGATTAAAATTTAGTAAATAACTTTATTTCATATAGAAGACCTTAAGTTAATTAATGTTAAAAGAAATAATCTTGACTTATATGTTACTAATTAAAATTTAATTACCTTTAAAAACTAAAATTAACTTATTATTTTACAACAATTTTATTTTTATAAAATTTATTTAGTTAATTAGTTATATAATAGAGTGTGACTAAATAATATGTTTAAGCTTTTAGGTTTCCACCCAACTTTGAACTCTAATTAAAAATACATATATAAATACAAATGATTGATTGTAAAAACTAAATATTAAATTTTGAAACTATATAAAAACTTAATATTAAATTAAAAACAACAAAAGAATCACACTAGTAACACTCAATTGTGAATGTTCGACAATTGTATGTGATATGTAGTCATTCATTTTTTAAACAAAATAAATAATAATAAGTCAATTTAAATTTCAAAAAATATATTTTTAATTACTATATAAAATAAATTATAAAAAAAATAACTCGTGCTTTTCACGGGACACTCAGTTAGTTTTAAACAATTATGAATGACAATAATTTTTCGTAGGGCTTGCGGAAGTTACAATTTAGAGTATGTGAGTTATATATTATTAAACGATTAAATCTTAATCTTTTAATAAAATTTAATGTACATATAAAAATATTAGATATTATAAATTTTTATTTAATTTTAAATTATGTAGCATTATTACTATAACTTTGTAAAATAAGTAGATTTATTAAATTTCATTAATTTAAAGTCGTGATAATTATTATCAAATTATATAAAAATTCATATGTCAAAATATTGTTAAATATTCTTTATATTTGTAAGGTTAAATTTATTTTTAAAAAAATTATAAAAATTTACATATTAACCTGATGAGATATACTAATTATAGAGGATATCTCCTTTTTTTTAACATTTTTAAACAATATTTGCAATACAAACACAAATACCAACAATTTGTTATTTTCTTCAATACCTAACCCACCAAAAATTGAGATAAAATACATTTACAAGAAAGTAAACAATTAAAAAACAAAAAAAACTTAAATAACTTACAAGTCACTTCCAAATGGTTCCTGACGCACTGTCTCTGAGTGCGAAGAGTTGTCTATTTTTATTCTCAAAACTGAACATAATTGTTTTTGGCCAAATACCTCTCTCATCTACCATTTACCATACCAGAGAACTCCACCGAAATCAGTCACCATGTCAATCTCAAACACCACCCTATATCTCCTCCTAATTTTCTCTCTCTTCATTCCTTCAGATTCCCACCACCACCACTACCAACAATTGACCGATCAATCCTTCATCTCCATACTTATTTCCCAAAACGGCCTTAATTTTCTCAAAGATTTGCTGGTTACCAAAGCTATATCTTCACTCACGCCCCTTCAATTGCCCCAAATTGAGAAAACCCTTAAAATCCCCCTTATTGGTAAAGTACATATCGTTCTATCAAACATCACTATTTATCGGGTGGATGTTCCGAGTTCGGATATTAAGCCCGGCGACACCGGCATCACCATTGTCGGGTCGGGTACCACTTGTAATTTGAGTTTGCATTGGCACTATTCTTATAGTACCTGGCTTGTCCCTGTCTCCATTTCCGATAGTGGCAGCGCTTCTGTTCAGGTGATAATATGTGAATTTTGTTTTGAAGGCAATTTTTCAGTTTGAGCTATAATACCAATTTATAATACCTGGGGAAATATTACAAAGATTAGATTTTGGGTTGGTATATGTTGAAACTACAGTAACTGTTGAAGTGGATAGCTGCAAATGTGGAATTGAGTTCATTATATTATGGATTTTCTATTTAGTTGTTAATTTCTATTTATGATCGCATGTACTTTTGTTACTACTGAACCAAAATTTTTCAATCTCATTATGTATAGATAAATTTTTTATAGTTATTTGAGCATGTATGGCATGAAGGATTGTAATGGTCGTGGCTGTATTGATTAAGGCCTTTCTAGGTGTGCACTACCTAAACCACTGGTGCATGTAATACCCCACCAATCACACTTAATGTAGGGTGGAAAGAAGATCCAAACTCAAGAACACGTTTAACAAATATGACAAATAGGGAGCATGTGGTTCAAAGAAGTGGTTGCGTTGCCGAAATATTGGCGACTTGGTTTGGTTTCTTTAGTCACTGCTACGATAACGAGATAAGTATCGTAATTTCAAGTATTCAATGTAAAGGTTGTGTATAAGCGAAATTTCGCCATAACTGGAAGAAATAACGGCATAGCAGGGTGAAATAACGGTGCAACGAATAAATAAAGGCCACATAACTTTGTAGGAGAGGGACTAATAATAATAATAATATGAAAAAACAATGGGACTATTTTTATGGGACAAAGGGAGTAATTATTCTAATACACAACTAAATAATATATATTTACATGAACCTATCAAATAATAATAATTATTATTAATAAATAAATATGTGAAATACATACTAACTTGTTAAAAAAAGTTTTTAAAAAAATAATATCTATTACTGAGGGACAAGAACAGGATGATGATATAGAGGAGAATTAGGATGAAGATTGATTTATGACTATTTAGCTTCTCCTATTGTCTTTATGCACATTTTAGAGAGTTTTTTAAAACTTATTGTTCAATTGTTATGCAATATAAAATTAGACAAGTCTTCTTTTATAATCATTCAGACATTTACATGTATACTAGATGGTGTTCTTGTGTTTATTTGATTGATCCATCTAGTTGTTCTTGTATTTAGAATTTTTTTTAATCTTTAAAAAAAATAATTTAAAGCTCCTAACTAGCGTAAAGGTTCTTGATATACCGGTTAAAAAAAAAAAACCTTCCGAAATTTATGTTGCTAACACAACTTTGAACCATGATAGGGAGCATGGCTAAACCAATTGCTGAACATCAATAATGAAAGTTTATAATAATCCAAATTTTCTCAACCATGTGATAACATCTTCGTTAGCAAACGTCCATCGAAGAGAAGCAAATGAAAGGCTTTCATAAAAATTCTCGTAGAATCGAGAATGAAGTTTTCATTTTGTACATGCCAGACCATGAATTAGTAACTACATTCAATTTCCAAAAAAATCCCATTTGTTTTGAACTTTCTATTTTTGGAATGGAATATTTATGGAATCTCCATGAATTGGATCAAACCTTATTACATGGTATTTACATGAGGTTCCTCTTTCGTATTCTTAAGAAAGTCCCCGAGAGGGCTTAGTTGACCATGATTTTTGTTTCATCTTTCGTTTCTTTTTCGTTTGTTTTGAGAAATATATCGATCAATTCCGATTCTTTCTTTTTCTCTTGTTATCTAGGCATATCTCTTACCATGCTAATAATTGCTGGAAAAGTTTTCACAAAAATGTTCCCAATGGATAGTTATTTATGGAAAGCTGCTTTAGATTATAATTTCGCCATAGTGTTGCAATGCACTTAACTTACGTAGACACAAATTTCAATTTATTATTTTGTGCTAGGTGCTCCACCTCTTATAATTTATGCATGTCTTGCTTAAGTTTTATTTGTAGGGGATAAATTTAGGATATATGAGATGTGTTTGCTTTCTTATAGATTTGCTTTACACACACACATCTAGTGCTTTCTCTTTATGTTTTGTTCTTCCGTGCTCATTTTGAGTATGTTTTCAAATAAAGGAATCTGATGAGTGCTGCTTCTGGATAAGGTTGAAGGCATGGAAATTGGGCTAACTCTAGGCTTAGAAAGTCGAGATGGATTTCTAAACATGTCCCTCCTCGAAAGTGGTTGTTATGTCAAAGATATCATCATTAAACTGGATGGAGGAGCCTCTTGGCTGTATCAAGGGTATACGATCTCTACAGAACTAATTTAACCATCTTCTTTTTATGCAATATTTAGTTCTTATCATCATACAGTGTTGGCACAAGATTTTAATTGTATGGTTTTTATGATATAGCTTCTCGATGTGATCAACAAGCCAAAAGGGCCAAAGTTGGTGTTCAAATTGTCAAGTAAAAGTTATTCAGTTTCCTCTGTTGAATTATATGTTTGTGTGTCTATATTCTTTAAGAGCTTTTAAATTAGATATGATAAACATTTTGGTGTTTGCTGGCCCTTCGAAAGTGGTTTTAGTGAGTAGAGATTTTGGCTAAAAAGCACTTTTGACAGAAGCAGAATATTTATGCTTTTGACTGAAGCATAATGTAAACATTTGTCCTTAAATTACTGAAGAACAATTAAAAGTTATACAAAGCACTTTTATATAATTGTCTTTTATTATTTTAAAAGCAGTTTTACAATTGTGTAACCAAATACTATTTTAACTTTCTTATAAAAGCACTTTTTATTGAAAGTTCTAAATTCAAAGTGCTTTATCTCACTGCCCAACAGACACTATATGTATACGTACACTCACAGCCACATACATTTATTCCTGTTTGTCTTTTGACTGACGAGGAGGTTATCTTTTGTTTGTGAGAATTGATGTCATAGAACTTAAAAGGCCACTTACTTAAGGCTCAAGGCTTTTGTAAAGACTGTACTTGTTATGCTGGCCACAAAGTATTTTGGATTGTTTATTTAATTTCCTTTTGTGTGATATGGCATTTCTCTTTTCCAACTTTCAAGGATCGTGGATGCTTTTGAAGGTCAAATAGGGTCTGCAGTAGAACATGCAATTGCAAAGAAACTCGAAGAAGGAGTTTTAAAGCTTAAATCTTTATTGCAAGGGCTTCCAAAAGAAATATCAGTGGATGATATTGCTGCTTTAAATGTCACTTTTGTTAATGATCCGTTATTGAGTAATACCGCTATTGGTTTTGAGATCAACGGGTTATTTATGAAAACTGAAACAGCTACAGTCGTTAATAACTTCCACAAGAATTTGCAATCGTTGGTTTCTTGCACAGATTTGTCTAAAATGCTAGGGATATCATTAGATGAGGCTGTTTTCAACTCTGCATCAGCCTTATACTTCAATGTAAGTACAGAATGCTAACCCTAGTATTAGTGGAAGCAGATGAAATATTTATTTATTTATTTTTGCTAAATAAGATGGAATAATTCTTATGTGGGTTATACAATATTCTAATGCTGACATGCATCATTTATAGTTTTTCTATTGTCAGATACTACTCCAGATGAAATTTACTGACGGACTATTAATTTATTAGGATGAAAATGTAAAGCACAGAATGTAGGCTATGCTAAATATCTGTTTTTGACTGTGTGTTTGTGTCTGTTCTCTGTTTTTCAATATCTGAATTAACTTCTGCTAGGAGTGTTTATAATGTAATAAGGTTTGACATCTGATATTTTAGTTGTTGTATTTTCCAGTCAATGGCCAAGTTCAAGTATGCTGGGATAAATTGCATTCTCAGTAGTCCTAGAATAGATCATTCATATCATTAATGCTATCCAATTATACTGTATCTACATAACTTTATATGCTGGGGGAGGGAAAGAGGTTTTTTCTTTTGCTAATTCAGTGTTTCTTATGAGGGTAAAAGGAAAGAAAACTCAAGAGTTCTAGTTACGTTTTACTTGGTTGCACGTCTGATTTTTAAGCTTCATTGTGTTGTTTATGCCCTCCATTATATCTGGAATATGAGGCTGCCTCAAACCTTAGATTTGTATTAGTTCCAAAAATGTTAAAGGCCTGATGAATGTCACACTAATTGTTACAAACATTTTACTTAATATGAAATACCTTGCCATAGATGGGATATGAGGATATGATTTCTTATTGCCTTTCATGATCCCTTTTTTTTTTCTTTCCTTTGTCTTCAGGCAGAATTTATGCAATGGACTGTGGATAAAGTACCCGATCAGTCTCTTTTGAACACTGCAGGATGGAGATTTATTGTTCCCCAATTGTACAAAAGATACCCAAATGATGACATGAATCTAAATATTTCTCTTTCTGCTCCTCCAGTTGTGCGGATTTCACCACATGGTTTAGATGCTAATGTTTATGCAGACTTGATCATTGATGTTCTGCAAGCTGGTAACGTTGTGCCAGTTGTCTGTATCTCATTGGTAAGCTTATTGACCAGGGAAGAAATATATTAATAACCCTCACTCGCACCTCTGATTTTGTTTTTACACAAGTTATCTTTCACTCTTTGAAAATTGTCCTACTAAAAAAGACGAAGTAAAGTGATGATGCTCTTATCCTTCCAACGGGTCCCTGGTGCTCCACATTTGGCTCCGATGGCGAGATATAGGGTTGTTCTGTCGTAGAACGCCCCCTGTGTAAGTGTCAGTAACCGGAAGAAAGACAGAGTATCAACTATAAATTGTATGTACGTGTGGATATGGTGTATAGAGTCTAACCTTTTCTCTGTGACCTTCTCTTTCTTTTATACTTACTAGTTAGTGCAGTACGTCCCTTCGGCCTGCCCTATCAATGGCTATCATGTCATGGAAAGTGGGGGACAGACCCATGTGATTGGGGGCGGTAATTAGGGATGCACAAACAGCCTGCCTGGCCTGGCCTGATCTAGGCCTGCCAGGCTTTGACCGTTGACCAGGCCAGGTCAGCCCGGACCTTAAATAATAACAGGTCAGGCCAGGCTAGATAATCAACAAAGAAATATGGTCTGTGAAGGCCTGTTGGAGAGGCAAGGCCAGGCCTAGGCCAGGCCAAGACCAGGCTTTGACTCCAAACTTCTTTGCCAAATATACTTGAAAGCTTTAACTCTCCTTTTATTTATATAACAAAGATATAATAAGAGAGGCTTGTTTAGACGATGTGGGACTCAATTAAAATCCTTCAGTCACTTCATTTCTCTTTGGCCTTTGCTGAATGTCCTATCTGATTACTACATGCCTACATGGCTACATGCCTACATATAATAATGGTGTAACATAATGGTGTAACATTAATATATATTATATGTCCTTAATGGTGTACTATTGTACTAACATGAATATATATTATATACCTACTACCATCAATGGAATTATGCAGCCAGTCCTTGAAAGCCGAAAGAAGCATGTATCCACTATCCATCCATTATTATTATAAGCTCTAATTCATGGTTGGATTATTATAAGCTGAAAGAAGCACCAAACACGCGTGATAGATTTTTTAAATTAGTGAGTCTCATATTGGTCGGATGATAAAACTTTAGACAAGTTTTACTTATAAAAGGATTAGTAAGTAACAAAACAAGCTTAGTTCATAAAGCTAGGCTCAGGCCTTAGCTCGATTCAGGTCTCAGGCCGGATCAGGCCATAGGTCAGGCCAGGCCAGACTTTTTAGAAGGCCAGGCCGAGCCAGATTTGGGTCAAAAATTCATGGTCTGTATTGATCCTGACAGGCCGACCTGCCCTGGCCCAGGCTTTGACCAGGCCTGCCTTTGACCAGGTCGGGCTCAGGCCAGACCAAGGCCAGGTCTCAGGCCGCAGGCCATTTGTGCACCTCTAGCGGTAATACGTCCCATCTCCCTGTAGAAGTCGTTCACCTAGCTGCCATAATCATGAGCAAGGTTCTAAAAGGTGCTAGGCGGGAGGCGGGCGGTCGGAGGGGGCCTAACGCCTAGGGGCCCGCCTCCCGCCTAGCGCTTAGGGAGTCTAGGCGAGATTTTTATTTTAAGTCAATTTTAATATTTTATCTTACATTTATCCAAACAAAACAATAATATAAAGCAAAACAATCTATAATAAAGATAATAAAGGTCTTTGTTTAAAGTTCAAACACATATTCATATTGCCAATGTCAAAGTTCAAATACAAACATGCAATTGTTCAAAGTTTAAACATAAACAAATAATCAAAAATACAAACTAATAGTCCTCATCTCCATATTCCTCTATATCTCTAACTCTTCTTCTCCATATCCCTTCAAGATAATATCCCCATCGGACTCACACTCATACTCCTTCAAGATAATAACCCACGACGTTATTTTGTTGCTTAGTTATTAAAATAAAAATAAAAAAACAATTGCAACCCTAATTTCTTCGCTTTGGCCACGCTTAGGGGCCTAATTTCTCCGCCTTGTCTGCCTAGGCCCCGCCTAGGCCCACTTAATCTCCTAGAGAGATTTTTTTGCCGTCTTGGGCCTAGGCGAGGCGCCATGGGGGCCTAGCGCCTAGGTGTGGCGCCAGGTGGGGCTAAGTCTTAGGGGGCCTAGGCGGGGATTTTTAGAACACGGATCATGAGGCTAGGCTCTTATGTTATGGCCCCAGATGGTAAGCCCCGATCTTTGAGCTTAAAGGCCCTAAGGTTGGGCCGTGGTCCTGGATTGGGCCTCCTTAATATTGGGCCCTCCTTACCAATACAAGTCACAATATTCGGGTCGTACTTTGGGGCCAAACTTTGGGCCTTCGGGTCACACCCTGTCATTGTCCCCTACTCCCTTATTTTGCTCTAGTGGGATGGGGGAGTATATAAAGCCCGTCGGGGTACAGAACTTGATAGACTGTACGACATGCTTGCGTGAAGTGGCTGTCACCCGGATCGTTTATAGCAAAGTTGTATTGGTGGAACGCTAACGACGCTGCAACCCTTCGCTTTTATTGAAGCAAGAACCTTGGTACAATCGATAATGCAATGAATTCAGTGTTGAATGGAACCTCGACCCATTGTCTATATTGAGACAAGAATCTTGATATAGGTAGAAGACGCCACACACAACTATGAATTGTTATATGATAAGTCAAATTTCTCAACAAACTATGAATAGTTCAAAAGTTCTCAAAGAACCAAAAGAGAAAATAATCTCATAAGAAATTTTATTAATGAATAATTTGTATTGTATTAATTACATCATCTTTGACCCTTATTTATACTACTATAAGTAGCCCTAATCCTATAAGGAATAGATTACATAATAGCAAATTAATTTGGAATTGAAACCTAGCTAATAAGCTTCCTATTTACATTAAAATTGAAAAACTTCCAAAATACTTGGAAAAATCAGCTTAGAAAAATTCTAGAATCGGGCCCAAGCGTTGCGGCGCTTCATTGGGGCGATGCGGCGCTACCTATGCAGTAGCTCGGCGTTGCGGCGCTGCCTTGAGACGCTGTTTAGGCATAATGTGGGGCGCTGCCTAGGCAGAATATCAGGCACTGCTGGGGCGCTCGGGCGCGCTGGCGTTGGGCTGGGCGATGACAAGGGCTGGTGCATTGGACTTAGCCCAATTGCTTAAACCAAGTTAATTAACTTTAAATTATCCTTCTCAATGAATGCCTCTGAACTCCTTTCAGCCCAAACCTTTTGAATTAATCCATCAAATCCTTCCTTGAACCTTTTAGCTCGTGCCCTCGTAATCGGACCAATAAGAACTTGAATTGGATCAGCCCAAGTTTAATCTCCTTGATTTCCATCCACACCCAAACTAAGCATGTCCGTAACATTCCTTTCTTTTTCAAAAGGATTTGTCTCATCGTTTGATGTGGCCTTAGTCAGGATCGTGTCAGAACCCAATACATCAATGGATTGATTTGGCGGGAAATATGTTATTATAGTGCGCGGGGTGCCGTTCTTTGGGGAATATGCCTGACATCAACTATAAATTGTATGTACGTGTGGATATAGTGTATAGAGTCTAACCTTTTCTCTGTGACCTTCTCTTCCTTTTATACTTACCGGTTAGTGGAGTACGTCCCTTCGGTCTACCCTATCATGTCATGGTAAGTGGGGGACAGGCCCATGTGATTGGGGGCGGCAATATGTCCCACCTCCCTGCTGGAGCCGTTCACCTAGTTGCCATAATAATGAGGCTTGGTTCTTATGTTTTGGGTCTCAGATGTCAAGCCCCGGTCTTTGAGCTTAAAGGCCCTAAGGTTGGGCCGCACTCCCAGATTGGGCTTCCCTAATATTGGGCCCTCCTTACCAATACAAATCACAATATTCGGGTCGTACTTTGGGGCCAAACTTTGGGACTTCGGGTCATACCCTATCAGAAAGGAAAGGGAAAAAAAAGAGGAAGAGGAAAAGGCACAGTCTCTAAGGAACATATATAAAATGAATGTCAGTGGTTTGTAGCTGGATGAAATCTTTATAGTATCAATATTCACTATTGAATCTCTTGGAATTAAACGAAGTAGGATTATCCTCTTGGCTTAGTTATTAAGTGACCTTTTCCCCTTTAATTATTTTAAGCTCGGGCGCAACTTGTCAAACTGTCAAAGACTGGAATTTCATGTGCCTTTTGTCTTTGTTATCTGATCACCGTCTTCTTCTATCTGTCCCACATACACATGCAAAAAGGTAATAAGAGAACAAGAAAACAAAAAAGAAAAAAAGAACCCCTTTTAGAGTTCATCTTCGGTCATTAATACTTAATGTTTAGCCTAGCTTTAGCCAAACATTGCAACTATCTTAGGTCTCTTATATTAAGATTAGCTTCAGCTAATGGGACTCTTGTAGTAAAGGAATTTTTTTTCCCTAGCTTTCTTTATTATGTGCAGTTAGATGGTATCGAATTATATTCATCTCAGAGTTGCAGAAGACCATGATAATTTTTTTGCATTTTTTCATTTGGGTTTATAATTATGTGGTGATACTTCTTTGATCTGCGTGTCACTATGCTTTTCCTGGTCCAGGTCATCCGTGCATCTGGTTCAGTAAAAATCATGAGGAACAACCTTGCTGGCAGCGTGAAATTGGATGATTTTAGTATGTCATTGAAGTGGAGCAAAATTGGTAACTTGCACATGTACTTGATTCAGGTAAAAGTTCTGTCATTCCCGCTCAAAGTTTCTCATTTTATTGCTGCATTCATCATGTTGATTCCATTGGGGAATATTTTGTACTTACAACTCTTCTTTGGTTATTTGGTGGAGATGGCGATAAATTAACTGCAGAACTAATTATTGAAGAAATGCGTTATGTATGGACTACCCAAAATTTATAATACACTTTTAGCAGATGTTAATTGAAAGAGTTTCTTTCAATATAAAATAGAAGGTATCCATATGTTATGTAATTATTAGTTATACACTCAACTGTATCTACATGTTGCTGTTTAATTATTCAGAGAAGCTGCTTAGAAGCATATGTGCTCAAGAACATGGCAATCTGGCTACATGACCACTAAAAGAACTGTTTTCTAAACCTGTTGAATATGGAGCCGAGTCTATGCAATTTGGTTGATACTCAGCAGTGGGAGTATGTGCTTTTCTGGACAAGTTAATGCAAGTAGAAGAGTAAATCCCCATCTCCCCCCCCCCCGGGGACACGCACTCGCGCGGGGACATTAACAATAGTAATAAAAAATAAATCTTTGGTGGTGATGGCTTCTTATTTGTATATGAATTTTGTGCTGGTTTTCTTTCCTCTTATCTTTCAAGGGAACACCCAAGTAAGTTTGGTTTTAGCAGTTATGGTGTAACATAACTACATCTAAATATGTTTGACATAGGACATTAGAAAGGTAGAGGTGTCGTAGAATTCTTGCTACAAAAATAACTAAAGAGGTAGTATATACACTGAGAAAAAGTAGCTATATGCATGTTATATTGTTATGTGTTTCCCACCGCTAGGTATTGGTAGTGTCAGGTTTCAGAATTTGTTCATTCTGTTCAATTTATTTATCATAGTTTTATCTAATTATTTTTCTAATCATAATTTGCAGTGTTCTAAAAGGCCCCCCCCTGGCGCCGCACCTAGGCAAAAAAATTCCCTAAGCCGCCTAGGTGGGGCCTAGGCCGCTTCCGCCCGCCTAGACCGGGCAGGGCCTAGGCGAGGCAAGTCAAGGCGGACAAAAAAGATTTTTTGTCTGATAATGATACAGAGAAAGAGGGAGACGAGGAGTACGAGTCCGATGGGGACATTATCTTGGAGGGATATGGAAAAGAAGAGTTAGAGATATAGAGGGATACAGAGATGAGGACTATTAGTTTATAGTTTCTATTATTTGTTTGTGTTTGAACTTTGAACAATTACATGTTTGTGTTTGAACTTTGACATTGACAATATGGATATGTGTTTGAACTTTAAGAAAATGTCTTTATTATCTTTATTATAGATTGTTTTGCTTTATATTATTGTTTTGTTTAGATAAATGTAAGATAAAATATTAAAATTGGCTTAAAATAAAAAACCCGTCTAGTCCCTGCCTAGGCCCCCCCGGGCCGCCCGCCTCCTGCCTAGTGCCTTTTAGAACCTTGAAAATTTGGCTACTTGTTGAGGCTTAATTTCTTGAAGCACTTCATTTTTTAGTACCTTCATAAATATTAGACAAGGGAGACAAAGAATGAACCTTTTAAGAGAATTATTATATCCAGCTAAAAGTTGATGTATAGAAGATACTTGTTATGTATAAAATTGAATAAATCTGTTACCACATGGTAATGTGCCATTAGCTAAATTTTCTGTTATCTATTTTGATAAAATCAAGTATGATAGTTTTGGTTGTGCTTTTGTTCTCTAGTTGTAGTTGTGCTTTTGATCTCTTAATAAGGTATTGTGAATTTTTGCAGCCAGTGATTTGGACTGTCATTGAAACTGTATTCTTGCCATATGCAAACACTCGCCTCGGAAAAGGATTCCCTCTGCCCATTATTCGTGGTTTCACCCTTCAGAATGCTGAAATAATTTGTTCAAATGCTGGAGTTACTGTTTGCAGTGATGTCACTTTTGCAGAATCATATGATCTTAGGCAGTCTCTCATATACTCAAATAAATGGACTCATAAACTCTTGTAAGCAAGAAAATGCATCAATTTCCTTTTATGTACAGTGTTGTTCCATATGTATGCTTCTCTTGTAATCATCGCCCATGGATGTAAAATCTTATGATACACGTAAAATGTTCAGTGATCTGGTTTGAAATTATCATGAACTTCTACTTCATAATTAAATGTTCTTAAACAAAACAAGTTTTCGGAGTGAATACCGCCATGCACAAACTATTGGAAGTAAAAAGGATTAGCAGTTGAAGGATCTTGCCCACAGCTGTTTTATTGGTCTTTGAAATTTCAATACAGTATCCATTTAAGGGTTATTTTAGTAATGCTTTTCAAAACTGTCGAGGCCATTGCTTTAAGGGTGCGTTTGGCGACTGGCGCCTATGGACATTGATGGCCTGTCCTTTAAGGGTGCGTTTGGCGACTGGTGCCTATGGACATTGATGGCCTGTCCGGGAAGCTTATAAGTTTTTCTGGTGTAGTAAATTTGACAGGACAGGGTTTGCATTATTTTGTGGTTTATGTATGGTTGCAGGGTTAAGGGAGGGGATGGATCAACGTACAATAAATCGTGTTTATTATGCTCAGGCCGTAGAGCCAGTGTTTTTTTTTTTGGGTATGTAAAAATTATGCCAGTACAGATGTTTCTGCTCATGAAGAGCCAGTGTTGGTCTCTATTATATGGTTCTGTACTCAAAATGGTATTTACTTTGTTAGGTGGTAAATCTAACCTGGGAGTTCAGTATTACCATAATGAAAGAGAGTTAAAATAGTCCTCCCTAGAAGGTACTGTAGAATTCTCTTGCATCAAAATAGAACAAACCAAATATAAAAGCAATTCATAATTTCTTGCTTGATTTAAATTTTATATACTACTACACTCTTTGGTTTCATAACTTTGTGTCATTTGTCACTACCCCACCCGCCGCCTGATTTTCTTCGCTTAGAAAAACGTCAAAATGAAAATTTGAGAGTCTGAATCGTACAGTTCATTTGGACAGTCTTATAAAAATAAGTTGCGTTTTTTTATATAGTTTGAGAATTAAAATTGTTTAATACTTATATAACAAAGATTCTTCGAAAGACAACTCTATATTGTATCAATACAACACAACACGTTTTTATACGCTGTCCAAATAGATAATTTATTTTAAATTGTTTGAAATCAAGTCCAAACCATCGTACATGGTTCACATCAAAGTACATGGTTCACATCAAAGTTCAAATCCATCGTACACGGTTCACATCAAAGTTCAAATCCTGAGACAGAAAATTCAATTCGGTGAACCAAACCTCTGTTGAAGCAATTCTTTTTCATCTCCATTATCTCCTATTCGTCTTCAACACCATTAATGCCTTTCATCAACTCAGCTCACAAAACGCGCATTAAAAACGCACAGATGCATGGCCAATATATAATGACAAATCTGCAATTACAAAAACCTTGCCCCTTAAAGCTCCAACATTATTAAATGGTGTTGGTCAACTAAACCATGGCCTAACATCTTGTTTCCTTGTTACTTCATTTTTAGTTGATTGACAAATTTGCCATCCATGTGGCCTCTGAGTAGTTCATATCATTTACACTGGCATTTGCATTCACATTTATGGAAGAAATGAATTTTTCCCGCTTTGATTTTTCTTTACTGTTCAATCTGTTGATGGTTTGGAGTTTTGGACCTCCACCGTATAGATTAGTGTACACTAGAGTTTGAGAAAAGTTACGATTGTGAATTAAAAAATTAAATTTACGTTTGGAATAAATTGTATTTAGACGACCTAGGTCGCTTGAACTGCAAAAGAAATGCGCACATAATTTTGTATACAAACAAAAACAAATAATTTTATATTTTTTAATGGGTTGAGTGTTAAAAAATATATTTAGAATCGTAGTCAATGTAGGTAATATCAATACTCCCCCTCCCCCCCCCCCCAAATGTTATTTCCACTTTGATTTTAAATCAAAACTATTTGTAGTTAATACAATTAGAGTCTTATTATGTATTGCGATAAATTTATATTGAATTACAATTGTGAAGCTTATCAATACATGAGATGAGTAGAAATTATAAGAGGACATCACTTATTACACATCTCTTCAAAAATATTACCACAAATATTTATCCACGTAACTGACAATCAAAAGTCGACGTAAATATTCGTAATATTATCATTTTCCATACAATTATAGCATATATTATGCTAACAATTACTATTAATTATAAAATTTAAATCAACCATATTAGTTTAAAATATTTCAAATTAGTGTCAACATTTCTCTTAGATTTAAAAAAAAGGGGGAATATTAATATGAATGGACTGACATTTTCTGTGGCATGCCAATGCCATTACTCGTTATGAGTAGTAACCCATCTTTTTGGGATAAAAACCCCTTTATCTCTTTCTCTCAAATTATATCATGGTAATATATAAAATCATCATATTGAATACTAATATTCCTTCTCCTCTTCTGCAACATTGACAGGTAGCCACAGAGATTCATAAAATAGTTAACTGTAGTTTTGTTAATCTTTTACCCATTAATGCCTGCTAGTTCAATTCAGATGAGAGAGAGAGAGAAAATTCAGAAAATAATTAACTGTGACATATATAATAATGAGGTGAGATGTGTGTGTTATATTATAAAATATAAATTAACACACACACAAAGAGTGACGTTATCTAATGCTCAATTTAATGGTTGGGCCTTGGGAGTTGAGAGGTCAGCCATGGAGACTGGACTGTGGATCAGTTGTAATTTAACAAAAAGAGGAGGATTGTTTCTATATAAACAAACACAGTATCAAAAATAATATATATGTCGATAAATATTTGACAAAATTGAATCGTGACAGTGAAAGTGTTTGTGAAAGATAGAATAAATTAAAGTGAGATTTTTCTCAATTTTTACTTATCAAATGTATACACATATGTCGTAATTATAATTTGACTAAAAACTTTTGCAATATATAATAAAACTCATATATTGTTATTGCATTATTAAAATTTGTCATAGCTTCGGACCGAGTAGTCCACGATTATTTTGGTGAAGTTATTAGTACTTTTGACAATCTTAGTTCGGGTATATACATAGATATATTTGCAGAAACATAATTTATTTTACTACTTTTACTGTTCTGTAATAAATGAATAGTCACTAATGTTTTAAAATTAATTTAAAAATAATATATGAATATCATTAACTTTTTAAAATTAATTTAAAATATTTTTAAAGTGAAAATCATTATAAGAGAAAAAACTCGCAATCCCTAGAGGTTATACTGCACGTGGGGGTAGAAAACTTATTTAGCTTTAAACACTATAATTTTAAAAGTTGTGAAATATATATATATATATATATATATATATAACTGCTAGTTTTAAGATTTATTTTTTTTAAAAAAACTAACCAATTAGATCAATTCTAAAATTTAAAAAAAAAAATTTTAAAAAATAAATTCAGGAGTAGATGAATTTAGAAAGGCTAGTGCAAAATTACCATCGTAATAATAATTGTACAATGACTAAGTATGTGATTAAAATTTGAATACTAAATGATGTGACAGCTGATGTGGTATGTATGTCCGTATGTCTATGCAACTCATTTAGAACATTTATTTTGGAGTACCTCATCCTAGACACATTAGGGAGTATAATAGTTGAAATAACCCCTCCGCCACAAAAAAAAAAATTTAAAAAAAAATAAAAAATTGAAGAGTTAAAAAAAATCTACAAAATGCTTCTTTCCTTATTTAATAATTCACTCATTCAAGTTTAATATCAGCTTTAATTCCTTAAATTGTGCTAGTGTTGTTTTTAATTAAATTGCACGCACATAAAAGATTAATAAAAATTAAATAGAATACGTAAATAAAGATAGTTGATAAAATTTTAATATAATAAAATAAGGAGATAATAATTTCAACATAAAATATATTAATTCCAACATAAATGATCATTTATCATAGATATATAATTTTATCACGAGTATTAAAAATGTACATATGTTAAAAATGGTACTAAATATCATTTCTCATAAAAAAAAACTGGGTCATCAAATCTTTAATTAGTTTATTTTAAATAGAAAATAGTCAAAAAAAATTGAATTTTATTGAGCGTGAATAAAGTTTACAATGAATAGGAAAGAGTACAGGGATGAATTTTTTCCAACTAGGGATGAATCTTTTCCAACTAATAATAAGAAAAGAAAACTTATCAGAGTTTTGAACTAGTTTTGCCAAGCCATGAACAATTAACCAAATTCCTAAAGTGGTGCACATGGACAAAACTAAGAAACTCAAAATAACGTGAAGTTGTTAGTCCGGTGGTTAAAATTGAAGTGTTTTTTTTTTTATGTGAAATATTTTTTTTTATGTGAGGTTTGATTGGTTATTGATATAGTGAGATTTGATTGATTTTTGATATTATAATAGTGATGATGTACTTGATTATGAATTATATTGTAAATCCCAAAAAATAGGGCTTCAAAAAAAATAAAATTAACATGAGCTTAATGAAACATGCAATTAAAAAATCAAAAATAAGAATTATCATTATGGGATGAACAAAGATGATCAACAACGTGTTAGATATCTTGTAGAGGAATTGAATGATCTATTAATGCAACACACACCTTAGTAGATTAACTTGACAGGCATATTGGATCACTTCCTGATTAATCTATTAGGTTGAGACTCCATCATACTCGATCATTAACTTATCTACTCTCTAAATTTATCCAATGTGGAATTCATATGAAATATCTAAATAATTTTTGCCTTTCACTTGAATATCCATCACAAGTATCATACTAAAGTAGTCATTAGTGAGCACACTTTCTTTAAAAATAAACACAATAATATATTAGTTATGCATCTGCACTTGTTTGCTTAACTTGTCATGTTTTCTAATTACAATAAAAATTTAAAAAAAATGGACATTTAATATAAAATTAATTAAAATACTAATAAGAATTTTTATTCTGGAACGACCGAATAATATTTTTGTTGCACATTGGCCATTATTGGCTAATATTTTTAGTCTCACCAACCCACTATCAGCCCACCTTTGTTCATGTTTGTCAAAGTTAGTGTGCCTTGCATTGCCTATAAATTGATTGCTCAATTGAGTAACAATACACACCATTAGTTGCTAAGCTTTAGAGAGAGAAAGCTCAAGAAGAGCATTAGAGAGAGATAGTGAGGTAGAGAGAAAATAAACAGTTAGTTTATTTCTCAGTTAATGAGTTTGTATTCTCCATTTTATTTTCATAGTGGATTTCTGAGATCTCTCCCCGTGGTTTTTTCCCAGTTGGGTTTCCACATAAAATTCTTGTGTTATTATTTTATATTTCATACAGTAGTGTGCTTGTATTTATCTTAGTGTATTTGTGAAGGCCTGATTTCTCAACAATTGGTATCAAAGCTTTTGGTTCACACCGTTGGTGTCTAGGAAAGTGGTTCCAAAGGCAGTGCCTTTAAGAAAGGTGGTTACTTAATTAGTCACCGTTGCAAAAGCACGGAGAGACTCCCGCCGGACTTACACTTACCTGGCCAACTGGTACGATCCGTTTAGAGAAATCTCGCAGGTCACAAATACGAAGATGACAAGCATGAGTATGAGGTACGAAGTTGAACCATTTGACGGAAAGTCAAATTTCAGTATTTGGCAGTGTACAGTCAGAGATGTATTGGCTCAACAGGGATTGACAATTGCACTAGAAGGGAAAGAGAAGAAACCAACGGATATGACAGATGAAAAATGGACGGAACTTGAAGCAAAGGCTGTGGCAACAATCAGATTGAGTTTGGCACCACAGATCAAATATCAGGTTTTGACAGACACCTCTCCGAAGGACTTGTGGGAGAAACTTGAGAAAGTTTACAAGTCGAAGTCTCTGTCAAATCGATTATATTTGAAGAAGGAATTGTACCGGCTTCGGATGGACGAAGGGTCAGATTTGACCAATCATATTAATGAGTTTAATAGATTGGTGACCCAACTTACCAGTATCGATGTAAAGCTGGACGAAGAAGATAAAGCCTTATTGCTTCTTGTCTCTTTACCAGACTCATACTCAACTCTCCAGACTACTCTCCTTATAGGGAAGGAAAAGCTTGCAGTTGACGATGTGATGTCAGCAGTCTTGGACCAAGATAAGTTCAGGGGCACTACTTCCAGAGATCAAGGAGATAGTCTTCTTGTATTTTCAGATGGGCGTGGCAGGGGTCCTAATCGGAAAAATTCCGGCAAGGAACGAGGAAGGTCTCAGTCGAGACCAGGCAAGAAGGATAAATCTCAAGTTGAGTGTTATCATTGCCACGAGAAAGGCCACTATAAAAATCAGTGTCCATTGTCGAAGAAAGAAAACAAGAAGAAAGGTAAGCAGATTGAAAATTCTGCTAATGTTGTTGAGCAAGCGGATGTGTGCAGCGATGGAGAGTTGTACACCGTGACAGAAAATGAAGCTTCACAAGGTGATCTCTTATCTGTTAGAGACAGTAGCAACCTTGTAGATTGGTACATGGATTCCGGTTGTTCTTTTCATATGTCCCCTCACAGGGATTGGTTTGATACTTTTACATCTTGCAATGGTGGTACAGTTTTATTGGGTAACAATGCAGTCTGCAAAATTAC
Source organism: Aralia elata (assembly GCA_034770075.1). Classification (NCBI taxonomy): domain Eukaryota; kingdom Viridiplantae; phylum Streptophyta; class Magnoliopsida; order Apiales; family Araliaceae; genus Aralia; species Aralia elata. Next base: position 22,302,903 of record CM068377.1, on the reverse strand, counting down.
TGGAATAGGCACCATCAAAGTTAAAATGTTTGACGGGGTTGTCAGAACATTGGGCGATGTAAGGTATATTCCAGAATTGAAGAAGAATTTACTATCGGTTGGAGTACTTGACTCTATGGGTTGTAGTATCTCAGTCAGAGATGGTGTCATCAAAATTACCAAGGGTTCGATGGTAATTATGAAGGGCCAAAAGAAGGGCACCCTCTACAGGTTGATAGGGGACACAGTTACTGGTGGAGCAGCAATTTGTGTGCAGGATAATTCCAACAGTGATAACACGAAATTATGGCATATGCGACTTGGTCATTTGAGTGAAGGTGGAATGAAAGAACTTCATAAAAGGCAGTTGCTGAAAGGTGTCAAAACGTGCAGTTTGGAATTTTACAAGTTTTGCGTGTACGGCAAACAACGGAGGGTAAGCTTCAAAGCAGGAGCACACACCAGTAAGAATGTACTTGATTATGTACATTCAGATGTGTGGGGGCCGATCAAGCATACTTCAATGGGTGGAGCCCATTATTTTGTCAGCTTTATAGATGACTACTCCAGAAAGGTGTGGGTTTATTTTATTAAGCGGAAATCTGAGGTTTTCAAAATATTTAAGCAGTGGAAAGCTAAAGTAGAAAACCAGACCGGAAAGAAGTTGAAGTATTTCAGATCAGATAATGGCACGGAATACAGGGACAAGTCATTTCTACAGTTCTGCCAGGATGAAGGTATCACCAGACACTTCTCAGTTAAAAGAACTCCAGAGCAAAATGGGGTTGCAGAGAGGATGAACAGAACTCTGTTGGAACGCGCCAGATGTATGAGGTTGAATGCGGGTTTGCCCAAGAGTTTCTGGGCTGAGGCACTCAACACAGCCTGTTATCTGATAAATCGATCTCCTTCAGCTGGAATTGATCACAAAATCCCCGAGGAGGTATGGAGAGGGAAACCAGTTGATTTTTCTGTGATGAAAATTTTTGGTTGTCCAGCTTATGTTCATCTACCGGTCGAAGAGCGACAGTCCAAACTTGATCCAAGGTCAAAGGAGTGTATTTTCCTTGGATATGAAGATGGAGTCAAGGGATACCGGTTATGGGATCCAGTTTCCAAGAAGAAGGTTGTCAGCAGAGATGTGGTGTTCAATGAAAAACACATGTTGAACAAATCAGAGAATGAAGAATCTGCAGCAAGTGAGTTACAGACACACCCAGTTGAGGTGGAGCTTCCCGAAAAGACAAAAGAATCTGAAGAGATTGAAGATAATCATCCCTTAGATCCCCAAGAGAGGTCCTATAATCTTGTTAGAGATCGGGAAAGGCGAGTCAGCAAACCAGTGCAGAGATATGGGTTTGAAGACATGGTTGCCTTTGCCTTAATTGCTGGTAGTGGAGATCCAACTAGCTATCAGGATGCTATTCAGTCCGAGGAAAATGATAAATGGGCGATAGCAATGGCAGAAGAGATGGAGTCTTTACAGAAGAACCAGACTTGGGAGTTAGTTCAACTTCCAAAAGGATCAAAGGCTATAGGATGCAAGTGGGTGTTCAGGAAAAAGGAAGCTCAGTCTGATAAAGAAGGTGAAAGATTCAAGGCCAGGTTGGTGGCAAAGGGATTCTCTCAGAGAGAGGGAATCGACTACAATGAGATCTTTTCACCAGTTGTGAAACACACATCGATTCGGTTGATCTTATCTATTGTAGCATCACAGGATATGGAGTTAGAGCAGCTTGATGTGAAAACAGCTTTCCTTCATGGTGATTTAGAAGAAAAGATCTACATGAAGCAACCAGAGGGGTTTATTGAACCAGGAAAAGAGAGCTTAGTTTGTAGCTTGAAAAAGTCTCTCTATGGTTTGAAGCAGTCCCCGAGACAGTGGTACATGCGGTTTGACAGCTTCATGGTAGCTCATGGTTACTCTCGTTCGGAGTATGATCCATGTGTGTATTTCAGATCGCTTGATGATGGCTCTCTAGTATTGCTGACGCTATATGTTGATGACATGTTGATAGCAGCAAAAAGGATGTCAGATGTTCTTCAGTTGAAGAAATTGTTAAGTAGTGAATTTGACATGAAAGATCTTGGATCAGCAAAGAAGATCCTAGGTATGAAAATTCACAGGGATCGTCAGGCAGGAAAACTGTGGTTAACTCAGAAAGGATATGTGCAGAAGGTCTTGGAGAGGTTTAACATGCATAATGCTAAACCAGTTAGCACTCCGTTGGCAGCACATTTCAGGTTATCTTCACAATTAAGCCCACAGACAGAGGATGAGGTGGAGTATATGTCCAAAGTACCGTATGCAAATGCGGTGGGTTGTCTCATGTACGCCATGGTATGTACAAGGCCAGATATCTCACATGCAGTCAGTGTGGTTAGCAGGTATATGACAAATCCAGGAAAAGAGCATTGGAATGCTGTCAAATGGATTTTCCGTTATCTTGCAGGTACAACCAATTACGGTCTTATGTTTGATCGTGATACCGCAAAGAGTGAGGTTACAGGGTTTGTTGATTCAGATTATGCTGGAGACCTAGATTCAAGAAGATCTACGACAGGGTTAGTATACACCTTTTGTGGAGGATGTATATGTTGGAGGTCAGTGTTACAGTCTACGACAGCATTATCAACAACAGAGGCTGAGTATATGGCGTTGACAGAGGCAAGTAAAGAGGCTTTGTGGCTAAAGGGACTAGTTCAAGAACTAGGTTTCAAGCAGGGCAGTATCCAGATACAGTGTGATAGTCAAAGTGCTATTCATTTAGCGAAGAACCAGGTGTTCCATGCCAGGACCAAACATATAGATGTTCGGTATCACAAGATTCGTGAATGGCTGAACAGTGGTGACATTGCAGTTCGTAAAGTTCACACAAAGGAGAATGCCGCAGATATGCTTACAAAGTCGGTGACATCAGAAAAGTTCAAGCATTGCTTGGACTTAATTCACTTCGTCGAATGTTAAGTTCGTGGTGGAGTATCCAGAGAGAGGGATACATTTATAGACATGAAGAAGTTCATAGTATGGAGTATTTGAAGAATATAAGCCAAGGTGGAGATTGTTGCACATTGGCCATTATTGGCTAATATTTTTAGTCTCACCAACCCACTATCAGCCCACCTTTGTTCATGTTTGTCAAAGTTAGTGTGCCTTGCATTGCCTATAAATTGATTGCTCAATTGAGTAACAATACACACCATTAGTTGCTAAGCTTTAGAGAGAGAAAGCTCAAGAAGAGCATTAGAGAGAGATAGTGAGGTAGAGAGAAAATAAACAGTTAGTTTATTTCTCAGTTAATGAGTTTGTATTCTCCATTTTATTTTCATAGTGGATTTCTGAGATCTCTCCCCGTGGTTTTTTCCCAGTTGGGTTTCCACGTAAAATTCTTGTGTTATTATTTTATATTTCATACAGTAGTGTGCTTGTATTTATCTTAGTGTATTTGTGAAGGCCTGATTTCTCAACAATTTTATCCCGAGATAAATGTGCCAAAAATATCATTCACCTCCATAAAAGGAAAAAGAGGTATGTGATGTACCGATTTCAACTGTCACCCCAGTTTATAATTCAAATAAGGAATTTAAATAGTATTGCAGCTCAAATTTCCATAAACCTGGAATCAAATCCTTATGATTCGACTTTTATACCTCTTTGAACCTAACTTTCTTTTAGAAAAGAAGAGAGATGAGATGACAAACTAGTTTCATATTGGTCCGATGATTGCATGTGCCACTTATTATTATTATTTTGTTTAGAAATTACGTCATAAGATTGCAGAAAAACTCATAGATCTTTCTTGGTAGCCTGTAGCTGCTCTACGTGAGTGATGTGCTCCTCCACAGACACTATTTACTGTTCCCAATTAAATTGCTACCGTCACCATCATCATCATCATCATCATCTTAAATCCTTTATTTATTAGAGCTACTACACCTGCCATTTTTTCTGATTACCATGACTCCTTCAAATTCGTACCATTCCTTTCCTCACTTCCTTTACACAAAATGGAAAGTTGTTTCAGCAGCAGCCAAGGGCCTGAGGCTTTAACAAGAATTTTTAACATTTCAATTGTATATTTAATTGTTGAGTGATGCTGGGGTTTGTAGTAGTTTCGTTGATTGATTTGTTTATTTTATCACCTCCTTTGTGGAACAAAAATCAAGAAGATAAAATAAATTTTTTATTTTAATGGTTTATCTGTTATATCGTTCGATCACCAAATATGTTTTATTTTATGTTATTTTTTCCTCCATTCTTTCAATTACATTAATGTTACCTACTATGTCTAAAAAGAAGAAGCTAGACGAACTATGAAGAAAAATTAACAGAAAATGATGATTTCTATATATGTATGTAGATATAAATGTGAATCGTTAGTTACTTAGAATTGATAGTTGATAAATACAGCATTTAAAAAAAAATAAAAATTATACAAATTAAAGGTGAGAATAATAACAGCAATCGCCAATCAGAATACAAGTGCATGATATATCTGCCACGGCCGTTATATTACATCTCACTTGTACCCACCCACCCGGCCACCCCCCCACCCCCACCCCCACCCCCTTTCTTTCTTTATAGCCAGCCCGCTCTTCCCTTAAAATAAAATTAAAAAAAAGGACCCGAACCCCACGAATAGCATCTCATCACGTGAATCATATACCCATGTTACCCAAGTCAGATCCTATTTTGTTTTTCTCCCTTTCTCTCTCTTTATCTTTTTTATTCCGTACGGACACCAACACCCACCATGGCCACAGTTTCATGCAATAGCCTTTCCAAAATGTCACCTTCAATCTCTGCTACTATTTCATACCCTAATTCCACCTCTTCAAATGATCTTTCTTTTTGGCCCAAACCCAAATCTTTATCTATCAATGAGTCAATATCTTCAAGAACCCGACAATCTGCAGATGGAAAGCTTCCAATTCTCCCGCACAAGGTCTTTATCAATTCCGACCCATCTAATATCCGGCCGCCCGCAACCCAAAACTCATTTGGCTTCAAAATATCCACCAAAAGTTCATCAACTAGTTCGAATATTAGCTTTTTCTGATAACCATAAATATTTAGTTCGGGGAAAGAAATTTCGAGGTGGTGATATATGGAGGGGTCTAGAGGGTGGGAAGGAGAGTACCATTTTGTCAAGGACAGAGGCGTAAATTCACCAATGCCCGTACATTTTAGTATTCTTGAAATGTACTCAATTAGTTCTCCTCCGGTACTGGTGGACCTCACGGCGGTGGTGGTACCGTTAGAATTGATGTCGTCTTGGACTGTGATCGGTTCGGATAATTTGTACGACTGGCTCAACCTTCTAGATAACCGTGGAAGACCATCACATGCCTGAGACTGCTTTTGCACCTCCTAACAATATAACACCACCTTATTAAAAAAAAAACTTTAAAAAAATAGTGTTCTCCTATCTTAAATTTCACATATAAAATATTTAAAGTACTTAATAGTATATTTGAATTAATTAAATCAAAAACAATATTAACTATTACATTAATTAAATCAAATACATTTATATCAAACTTTGAATTTCAAAATTCCACAAATTAATTAACAAAAGAAAAAAAAAATGACTGATTCTTTTTGTGGAACAGATTTTTTTTTTTTTTACTTGCCTTTTTTTGAAGTAACCTTGTGGCCGGAGGAGATGAACCTTTTTTGACCGAAAGAAGAGCTGGCACGTGATTTGATAACGGAGTTTTCTTGCATTTCTTATCCGAAATTTGAGCTGCTCTATTTGTTGATGATGGCTTAACAAATGACTCCTCTTGCTGTGGAGGCTTTCTGAGCCGGGGACCATACTTGTCACTGGCAATTTTCCTGCAATTTTGAATGGAGCTAATTTGCTGCTGTTTCTGTTGTTGTTTTTCTTCTTTCCCCGGTACAGCTTGAGCCTTGGGCTTTGAGGAAACTGTTGCAGTACCTTTGGATTGATTATTGGTACACGGAGATAATGGCAGTTTTGGGGAATGACAAGAAGTTTGATTGTTTTTGATAACCGTTGGTTTGTTCTTGGTGTCCAAGAACCTAAGCCTTGGAGAGCAAGAATTGGGTATGGCGGATTGATCATGACAACCTCCAATATTTGATGGTTTATTTGATTTGAGAAGGACAATATGTTGATCTCGTCTTTGCTCATCTGTACCATTATTGACAGTATTGGTAATGTCTCGACCAACTCGCCTGCTAACACTTTCTTTGAATTGTTTCACAATCTGTTTTGCATAATGCCCAGGGCTGCTCATATTCTCACGATCTTCTGCTGCAATTTTTGTGGCCAAAAACTTGGAGAAGTCGAATTCTTGACAAGTAGCCAATTCATTGTTAATGTTTTCCTTGATGATTTGAAGAGAAAATCTTTGATCAACATCTGATTTTCTTGCCGATGATATTCTTGGCGTTTCTGGTAACGAACGGCATCCTGTCGTCATGACATCATTGATCATTTCTGAAGAATTGATGGATTTTTTGTTGTTTCTTGGACGGTTTTGTACTTGTTGACGATGTAAATGTGACTTTGATATTGATGAAGGATGATTGGATGATGAATAATGATTTGAAGATGATGACGATGAAGGGCGAGGAGAGGAGTTTTCTGGAAGAAGATCAAGACCCATTAATCTAGCCACTAAAGTTGGAGTTTTAGTTCCTGCTGGTGAGCTGCTGCTACATTCTGAAGAAGATAAATCATGACATGTCCTTGATGATCTGCTGCTACTTGTTTTGATCTGCATACCACCCAGCTGGGTATTTATGATAAAATACAAATTTATGGTCATAATTAATTACTGATCACTTTACCAATTAACTACTACTAGCTAGTATCATTTAAAAAAGAAGTTGAAGTTGGGAAATACAATACCTATCTTAATATATACTTCTATATGAGTTTAGAGTAAAATATAAAATTAATACCAAGATATTCAAAAGTTGTACATACTTTTTCCATGGTTGAAGAAGATGATAATGTAGCAGCTTCCATGAAGCTGGTATGCTCTATCTCCAAGCTGTTCCTCGGTGCTTCTACCCCTGCATCACAATTAATTAAAGAACACTACCGGCCATTAATAATCTCAAAATTATATATTATATTTATATATATATATATGGAGAGAGAGAGAGAGAGAGAGAAAGAGATGACCTTTGAGAGGAGGAATGATTGGTTCTTGTGGAATTAGGAAAGAATCAGGTGGCTGAAAAGAGGGCTGGTGATGTAAATTGGGAAAGTGAAATGGATGATGAAAATCAAAAAGTTGAAAGAGTGAATTCATGCAACCAGGTGAAGTGGTACTATTCGTACTAGTACTAGTACTAGTACTAGTTTCTCTCATCTCTCTTTCAGAGGAGGAGGATGCTTTTCCTCTCTTGGAGGATCTGCTACCGCCACCCAAATAGTAGAGCCATTCTTTGCCCATAGCTGCTTCTTGGGGGCAGAATAAATTAAAATTTCTAGTAGTATAACTTTGCAATTGGAGACGAGCAACAAGGTAAAGCAAAGGCTGCCAACAACAACAGAGAATTAATGGAAGGATGTATCAGAATGCATGAAAATGACTCACCAGACAAATTAAGTGAGAAAAAAAAAAGAGGGGCTAAAATATGGGGAGGATGGGTTTAATATAGATGCGGAAAAGGTGGATCCTTGAAATTAACCCAACCAGATTTTGACTAATTTGTTGAGCTGGAAGAAGTACTGATTTACTAGCTACCAACCTAGCCAGTAGTATGGATGTGGATCATATATATGTTTTATTGTTTGTAACTTTGTGGGTTGTAGGTTTAGTCATAGTATTTGAAGATGAATGAAGTGATCGTCGGCAGTGAATCTATAGCTCACTCACTTCAAGGATTTATTACAAAAGACATGAGAAAAACCAATGCTATCCTCGTCTCTCCCTTATTGGGAATTGAAGTGGGGTTCCAGGAGATGGATGACGATATATATATATATGACCAATTCCTTTTATCTCTCTTATTAACAGAGAGAGAGAGAGGGAAGGGATAATACTAATGTCTCAAATTTTGGACGTTTTTATGTCTCAAATTTTTGACATAAATTTTTTTATATAAATAATATAATAATAAGTTATGCAATAATTTATTTAGTATTTAATATTATTACATTATTAAAAACTTATTTAAAATTTGAAAATTTTAGCTTTATACAATAATAATAATAATAATAAAGGAGCTCGGATTACGAGGCAAATGGCCACAAGCTCCCCTTAGGGTTTTTAAATTATTAGTAATAAATTAATAGTAACTCCTACTACTCCACTAGCCAGGCCCTGGTGGGTGGTTTGTTTATTGGGGATCCACAATCTAATTAAGCCTCATCATCCCATCTAGGGGTGTTCATTGGTAATTAACCGTACCGAACCGAACCGAACCGTCCCGAACTGAAAACCGAATATGCCTAAAATCGAAAACCGATACCGGAACCGATTGAGCCGGTATACCGAACCGATTAGCCGGTTCGGTACCGGTTTATACCCACTCTGTACCGGTCTACTTCCAAAATTAAAAACTTATAAAAATTAAGCCATTGATTAAGTTTTACTTGGTAGTCATTTTATAAGGAAAACTTCCTTAAGACTTTTACCAATTAATCAATGTGGGACTTAAAACTATGACACAATTGGTAGTCTTTTTATAAGGAAAACTTCCTTAAAACTTTTACCAATTAACCAATATGGGACTTAATGAATTTGGCTCACTTGGTGGTCTTTTATAAGGAAAACTTCCTCAAGACTTTACCAATTGAAAATTTTGGCTTCACTTGGTAGTCTTTTTATAAGGAAAACTTCCTTAAGACTTTTACCAATTAACCAATGTGGGACTTGGAAGACTTTGGCTTCACTTGATAGTCTTTTTATAAGGGATACTTCCTTAAGACTTTTACCAATTAACCAATGTGGGACTTGAAAACTTTGCCTTCACTTGGTAGTCTTTATATAAAGAAAATTTCTTTAAGACTTTTACTAATTAACCAAAGTGGGACTTGAAATTTAACTTCACTTGGTAGTCTTTTTATAAGGAAACTTCCTTAAGACATTTTTCAATTGACCAATGTGGGACTTGATATCTTTAGCTTCACTTAGTAGTCTTTTTATAAGGAAAACTTCCTTAAATTTTTATTATCTAATCAATGTGGGACTTAGAGACAACCAAGTTCTTTTACACATGAATAAGTCTCACATTGTCTAATAGGGCACTACATGTGAGGGAGCCAATGTAGATTTCAAATTTTAAATAAGTCCCACATTGTCTAATATGCATTCCTTTCTCTTACTTTTGGTTTATAAATAGAGGAAACTATACAATAAGTCTAACATTGTCTACTATGTCTCCCTTAGTCTTCTATTTATTTTATAAATAGAGGAGACTTTAAGTTAATTTCATAAGGCTTGGTATGGATGTCCTAAGAAAAAGTTTGGCTTGGGTAGCCTTAATTTTTTATAACCGGTACAACCGGTACGGTTCGGTACGTACCGGTCATGCAAAATTGCTAACTGGAACCGGTACCGAAAACCGGTTTATAATTGTATATACCGAACCGGTACCGAACCGGTTTTATATAGACCGAACCGGTCGGTTCGGTCCGGTTCGGTATACCTTAAATACCGAATATACCGAAAGTTTTGCCCACCCCCATCTGTCTGAATCATAACGTCTTTCCATCTTACTTATAGCATCTCTAATAATAAAAAAGCTCTGCAAATTAAAATTTGTTGACGTACGAGTATTATTTATTATTTTAATATTTTGTGTTTCATCGGTCTCTTCAATTTAATTAATGTAGTATTTGAATTAAAACAATAATAATTGATAACATTTAAAATAATTAATAACATTCATTTTTTTAAAATGATAACATTCTGGAAAATAAATTAATATTTAATTAAAACTAAATATTGGATAAATTTTTAATTCATGTGATTATCCAAGATCATTGGATAAATTTTTAATTCACGTGATTATTTAGAGGATCATATTGGATAAACGAGAGTGTCATAATTAATGTGATTATCCAAAGGATAATCAAAATAATATTTTATCCAATATAATAAATAAATAAATAAAAATGAATGATATTAAATTTTAAAATGAGCTGTACGTCAAACCTAACAAACAAAATAAATGTTTTTAGTCTTTTTCATATGATTTTGATTCTCCCAAAACAAAATAAATATTTTGAAGATGCAAGGACAACTTACCAGTTCTAAAGAGAAAGAATGAGATTGCAGATTTGATTTCTGATGTGGCTCACCTATAAATAGTATCCCAAAGTGGTTGAAAAAACTGTTAAAGATGCTCCGACTATTTCTTCCTCTCCTCTTTTGAATCACTCTCTCTCTACTACGTCTCTAACCATGGTTATGTTTCTTGACCATAATAACTCACAATATCATTTCTTTGTCATCGCCTTACTCAAAATTGAGTTCAACTTTACTATCTCATTCCATATCTGATGTGTCATTTTTAATAATTTCTTTTATTCATTTTATCTGATGTGTCATTTTTAATAATTTCTTTTATTCATTTTATAGTACTTTCTCCGTCTCAAAATTGAGTTCAAATTTGCTATCTCATTCGATATCTTTCTCCGTCTCATTCCACATCTGATGAAATTGTGAATTGGGAGTTCAGTCGCCTACACTGTACCGCAGGGGGAGGAGAGTAAAAGATTTTTGAAACGTCTTTAGTAAGTAATACATCGATTAATAAACCATGAAATTTGTAGATAAGGCCTAGTTATACAACCTCCATCCCCAAAAAAGTAATTATAAATTTTGTCCATGTCTTAAAGTACATAATTTAATGTGAAATTTGTTACCAACATTAACGTACCACAAAATATACGAGTTTAAGTTTCATGACTGATAGCGTACATGTATACAAAGTATATTAAAATTGTGACACACTATGAATAAAATATTTATGTTAAACAAAAAAATATTTATCATAATTTTAACACTGCTTTTAAATATATTATCACCGTGTCAAATTTAAACTCAAAATGATAGATTTGTAACTTAATTTTATACTCTCTTTTTTCTAACTAATTTTATACTATCTTTTTTTAATATTAATTTTTTTAATATGTGTGAAAAATATTTTACGATGACTCAAGAACACTTCATGTCTTATTTAAGTATCAAATGACACCTTATTTTTTTGAAAATATATTTTATTACAATTCAATTCTAAATGTACACTCATCTTAGGGTCCAGAGCGGAGTCTAAGAAAAAAATCAAGAGAAAAATTAGAGAGAAATCTAATAAAAATTTACTTTCAAACTTTTATAACGCCTGCTAATTCTTGTTAAGAGATACATTTAAATACCTTGTACAATAGATAGAGAGGTATTTACCTATCGCCCTTGATCTCCTTTCTTTTGCTATGTAAAGTAAGAGTCATGTCAATTAAGTTGAGTTTTGTTAGTCTAAAGTTCAATTGAATATATTAATCTCAATATATATATATAAAAGACAATTACTTGACACAAATACACTAAATTTTGAGTTTACACATATTTGTTATAACTTATAACCAATGTTTTTCCTCCCAAAAAATATTCACATCATGTGAAAGACGACGACTGTTCTCTGTGTTATTGTTGGTGGGATTCCTGACAGTGGTAGCCCTCGTGGACAAAATTGACCCGGCCCGTTATACTAATCTTTACAAAGGTTCACTTACTGAGTACGCATTGGGTTGTTGCGTGAAGCATAGAATATATATACTGCATGCCCAAAAGGTAAGCAACTAGAAAGGGACCAGGCCTCAGAGCCCCTATGCATTTAAAATGTTTCTATATATTGTTTCTTATGATAGGACAGTTGTTGGGTATATATATATATAATTCAAACATAAATACGAGTATGTATATTCATGTAATTTTATATATGGAGTAATATTACAGATACAAACCTTAGATAAATATGCACAAATAATATTAAAAAGAAGAAAAGAAAATAGAAAACAGTATCTATTATTGAATGTTTTATATGTTTTTATTGATATACAATACAAAAATCGTATAACTTTTCATATATAATTTGTGCAGATAATATTATTTTTTTATTTGTGCATGCCCTGCTCTTGTAATTTGAATAGTATAACAACCCCCTATGCAGGGATGGGCGCCCACTCTCTTTCTCACCTGACAAAGGGTGGTGATCGCTCAAAGGAATACATCATTACATCTCCTACAACAATATGGACAAAACCTTGCATCAGACTTTCATGGACACTTTGTCTATACATACACTATTATGTATATGGCCAATTCAAATCATACGATGATCCCGATATAAGTACCTATTTTGTATCATCTTAGTACATGCAATCTCATTTTAATTTTTTGAAATAAGTTCGCAAAATTTTAAAATTTGACGTTTAGATAGTTTACGTATAAGAATCATAATTATATTAACTAAAGGTAAATATATTCCCTTAATTTAAAATTTATACATTGACCAAGATGAAGCTCTTTGTATGGTGCAGGACCAAATTATAGCGGAGCTCTCTGCCAATTTTAGATGCTAAGATCGTATGGAAAAAACACACAATCATATCCTGAAAGGAAAATTTAAGTATTAATTGTTACTTTCAATTTAATATATTTGATATCTAGCTAGATTCATATTGTGCGCAAAAGATTCCGTGTGTGTGTGTGTGTATATATATATATATATATATATATATATATATATACACACACACACACCTGACCACCCTAACATCTATGTGGGTGAGAGAGAGAGAGAGATAAGATTTCTGATTTGAATTCAAATAATATATATTCTATGGGGGGAGTCACAAAGTATATAATTAAAATATACTTTTTTTAGTAAAAAAAGAAAGAAAAAAAAAGTGGAGTGAATGCATAGCTAGAGCATTATTATGAGTAAAATGCATTAGGACATATTTGACATGGCCCATGCATGATCAGGTCGGGGTAGTGTTTAGAATTGGTTATACAAGAAGAAGGGGGAGCGCCCATGCATGATCAGGTCGGTGTAGTGTAGGGTTGGGTGGTTAATTTGTTTGAGAGTGGCATGAGATAACACATGATACACTCCGATTTTATTACTCTCAATAATGTGCGAGTGTGATAGAGGGAGGTAGGGCAGCTCGTTGATTGGATATTTGGATTCAAGCCCGTCCAACTTGGTCCAAGTCCTAATCTTAACTTTTAAGAACGCACCCTCACATCAGACTTAGTGCATTTAGGAAGTATTGACTCTGAGATCGAACTCAAGAAATTAAAGAAGAAAGCCAACTTTTTTGACCATCAAGCTAACACCTTGGAGTTACTAGTCATTCTATTCAAAATTAGATCATATAAGCCAAGTCCCAACAAACAATTAATTTTTATTTTTACTCGTATTCTTTTCAATTATTCTGCTAGAGAGAACGACAATTTATTCTGATATTTATTTTTTTCGTATATCGTTACTCAGATGGTGAGAGGGCTAAAATGTAAATTCTCATACCGAATAAATAAGACCAGAAGATTTAATGAATAATCTATATATTGATGGGCTACTTCAGTTAGAGTTTATTAGTTTGAGTTGAATTTTTGTATACAATGGACAAGTAAGAGCCGGCCCTTTTGCTAGAAAACTCATCTACTATTCTATCTATATTATAAAAGCCTCCACAAATTTGGTGATTTTGTATCATACTTTTTGTTTTTATTTACTCTTTTACCCTTACAACTTTAAATATATTATTATTTTATCCTTTTTAATATTAATTTTTTATATATTTTTATTTACTTTTCTAAATTTTATAAAATTATTATTTTACCTTACATAATTTAGGTACACAATGCGTGTGGTGTGGAGCGGCCACTAGTGAATGTAAACCTTTTTCCCTTGTGTAAATTTCAAGCGTCTTAGAATTACTAACAAGTTAACCACCACTAAATATAACAACACAGAACATTAAGAAATAAAACAAAAAAGAATTACACTAATACATGTCAAAATGTCACAACTTTAAATTATTCAAATATTACACTGATACATGCACCCGCTTCCTTATTTGATGCATGCGTTACAGACCCATGCATGTCCAATAACAATACTCATTATTAAGGAAATTATTTGATCTCGTAAATAAAATACCTATACAGAGCATAATTTTTTATTGAAAAACTTACAAATATGGCAGGGTAATGAAATTTCATGCTATATATGAGCAGCGCATCTCAGGCAGGCCTATGAACAATTCAGTCTCTACATCCGAGCTCTGACTACGTTGGCTGAATGTAGCAATTTCTTTCTGTTTCGCATTTGTTAGCGGACATGGTTTCGCTCCAAACTAAGAATATATATCATCAAGAAAACAAATATTATTAACATTAATATAAGTAATTGTAAAAAAACTCCTGAATATAAAAGTGGAAAAAAGCTATACATCATTATATACTACCAAATTTAAGAAAATAAATCCTTTCAAAAGCTGACCTTTTGGGTTAACCTTGCATTTTCTTCTAACAAAAGTCTCTCCTGGATTTGGGAAGGGGATTAAAAATGTTATATATTGTTGATGAAACCCTTGTAGTTAATTAAACTAGTTAACAAACGCATTGATCAAAGTTCCACCGCACACCATACCTTTGTTTTCAGTTTTTCTATTTCCTCCTGGAATAACTGAGCCTGGAAGTAAACCATTGCAATGCACAAACATAGTTTAATGTCGATTGTTTCTTTTTTCAAATCATTACTCATTAACAATATTTGATTGGGATAATCGAATGAGCAGATCAAAAATTATAGATGAAACAATAATTAATCTTAAATTTTAAATATATTTTTTAGTATGATCAGCGCGGCATATATACCTTCCTTGCCCTAATGTTTCTTAAGCTTAGTTCCAGCTGGCTGTCTATCTCCTGAAGTTCCTCCATTGAGCATGAACCAATATTTTGCCCCAAAAGCTTCCTATGTAAGACGGACATCCCAAATTCTATGTTTAAGCAAGAACCCTAGAAATTTAACATTATATATTGCACAAATACATATGGAAGGAAAATTAAGTAACAAGACAAGAATTTATTAACCGTTGAGAAACTTCAAGGAGCTCTATCTTCTCCAATATATTTGCTGTTTCGTGCTTCAAATGCTGTAGAACCAATTGAGTATTTGAATCAGAGAAGAACGACTCACAGTTTTTGTGAATAGCGACGTTGATCATGGAGAATTCCTAGAACTCATGCAGAGAATAACAATGCATCTGATATGATTAGTTCAGGAATTCAGGACATTAATAAAAATTAGGCCAGAGCATGTATTGTCCATCATCACATCCAACTTCATTATTTCAATGCAACGCTTTCATTGTACTACCATTCTATAAGATCCTTCTAATCTTATAATCCTTCTGCCCAAAAATGATAGTCTTATTTATATTTGACTCGCGATCTACTTTTATTAAAACTATAGTTTGTTATTGCGAACAAAATTATGTAAAATTGTGGTCGTTAGCAAACCTTAATTTGTTTGCTGAAAAAAATGCCAACAAGTCATATAGGAATCTTATTTCTTGAAGGAGAGGGAGTGTAAAATAACAATAACAACCTCCATGAAAGGGACTAAACTTGTTAATATTGAATTTTTGCTGATAAAGAAACTAAGAATTCTAGGATTTTCCTCCCTAAAATAACATAAATTTAGAGTTCAAAGGTCTTGCAGCAGGCCTGTTAGCTGCTGTAACAGTATTTGAAGCCAGAATATATAGCATGAATGGCTTGTTAACTATATATGCATGATGAGACATATATATGTATGATAGGATAAAGAATAGAAAGCAAAGACCAGACTCAGGAAAGCATGCATGTGCAGTACTTGTCTTAAAGAAATATTTGGTTTCTAAGGGTGCTATTACAACTTTACAAGCAAAAATTAAATATGACGTATGTTGCATTGATTAATTTCCAGCTTAGCATGGAGTAGTAATAATCCTACATAAACAAACTGCAGCCTTTTCCTGCACGTTCCTTGTTGTTTCCCTACCAAATTTGACTCTTAATTTTACGTGTTCTAAAACTTACTGACAACTTACAAACATGCATAGGATGGAATAAAATCTTGGGAAATGTCTTGTTTAGTGGATAGCTCGTTGTTTAGATTACCGATTTATCACAAGTCATGAACAAAATTGACACAAGTAGTCTAACCTGCATGTGTTGTTCAATTTCAGTATCATTGCTTTGGTCTTGTTTTGCATATTCGCGGTATCTCCCCAGTGTCTTTTGTATGCTGATACATCCAAACACAAGATGCCATTAATAATAATAATAAATACATGTTTTAACTGATTTGAAAACGATGAAAATTTTAAATGCATGTATTTATCAATAACTAGAGTTAAAAATAGATCACAAAATTCAAATCCAGGCTTTTTTTTCTTTTCTTTTCCTGTTTTTTTTTGGGCATGAGAAAAAAATCCAGGCTTATTGAAAATCAATGTTATCAAGAACTAGACAAATCAGGTAGCAACTCCTTCAGATGAAAAAACCCCAAGTAC
This sequence comes from Aralia elata, assembly GCA_034770075.1. Classification (NCBI taxonomy): domain Eukaryota; kingdom Viridiplantae; phylum Streptophyta; class Magnoliopsida; order Apiales; family Araliaceae; genus Aralia; species Aralia elata. The sequence continues at coordinate 22,286,362 of CM068377.1, read as the reverse complement.
AAGTGCATTTTGCAGAATTTAGAGTTATCACTTTCGATCAAGAGTGTACATAAAATAGGGTTGCATCTGCATATTATGCTCGACTCTAAGGTAGCCCATGTATTAGATTCTTTTAGTTCTTTACAATCTGTTAGCAAAATTCACAGGAGTCTAGACTCTAGACTAGAGTGCATGGCATATAATTACGACATTGCAAGAATCTTATTACAGTAAGGAGTTCGTTTTCAAGGGCATACTTGTATTTTTACAAATGGCCTTACAAGAAGAACACCACATGTCTAAATACTCCAAGGCCAAAGTTGTTATTAGTTGACTTTATTTTAGAATGAGGATTCAAAACCAAAAAAGCGAGTTTTTCATCTCTTCCAACATTTTTATTCTAAGAATTTTTTAATTCATTTGAACCCATAATACCCTTGGTGACTCTCTACATTCTTATATTAAGTTGAACCCATATTGTTTTGTTCCAGGAAGTACTTGATTCCCGTCTGTAAAGAGATGTAAATATAAATTAAAGCTAAGACAAAAATGTAAAATTGTCTTCTTCGTTTGTTGACTTCTGTAGTTAGTAGGAGCTGGAATAATAATTTGCCAGCAAAGGCACGAGATTTCAGCTTTAGTATAAATGATAATTCTGATAGTCACGGGCTCTTCTTTGTATAGATAGATAAAAAAAATAGATCTTATTGAAAATGAGAAGATCTAGAAAAGTCCGCAAAGTGGTTCATCGCTATGCCCATCGCAAAGAATATGTGAAGTTTTCATTTGTAAGTTATTGGTATTGGTCAAAACACTTTCTCAAGTATTAGTAATGTAAGTATTGGGGAAGAATTAGATAGCCCACACATACACAAGACACTAACATACATATATTTGGAATTCAACCTGACTTAAAAGTTTAAGCCATTGGGTCTTAGACCTATTCATGTATATTAGTCCTTTACTCTTTCATTATTTCTCCGATATAGGAGACTCTAATTCAATTGTACAATATCCTAACATTCTCCTCCTCACAAGTGGATTTATCACATTAAGAGCTCCCCCTCACTTGAATATTTCTCTTCAATCACCGCACACCAACTCTTGGCTAACTATTATTTGTCCTTTCCTCTAACAAGAGTTAATTTTCATCAAGAATTGAACATTTTCTCTTCAATTATCACAGATCACCAATTCTCGAATAACTACTTTCGGAATCAATTCTTGGCTAAACCAATCAAGAATTCATCATCACCATCGAGAGCCCCTTTGGAGACGCATCAACCCTTCATCGAGAATTCAACATCATCACGTGTCTTTTGAAGAGGTTGTCTGAGATTAATTTTCGAACCACCATCGCGTATCTTTTGAAGAGGTTTACTAGCCTGGGATCAATCTTCCGTAGTTTTAATATCAATTATTAGGAAAGAACTGGGAAATCCGCGCGTCGCGTGCACGTACATAAGACACTAACATACATGTTTGGAATCTAACCTGACCTAAAAGGTTAAACCATTAGGTCTTCGACTCATTCATATATATTAGTCATTTACTCTTTCATTATTTTTTCGATATAGGAAACTCTAACTCACTTGTGATATCCTAACTGTAAGAGTATACCTTTTCGACTAATTTTTCATTACTTATTATACCTTAAAGGTGCGGTTTGTACTATTTATTGTACTTTGAAGAAAAAATTTGCTAATTAATTAAATAAAAAAATAAAAACAAATTGACATATACACAAAAGATAATTTTGTATTTTAGTCTAAAACTTATGCATGAAGAAAATAAACAATCAAATTGGTTGAAGAGAGAGCAAGTCTAAGCATTAAGTAGATCCTCACAACTCTTAAAGCTACATAAGGCTCAGTTTATACTTGATCTGATTATGCCTCTGGGGCGACAATCTGTAACACATTATGAATATGATATACAAATATACAATAAAAGTGTTAGCGTTAGTATAAATGGTTTTTTTTGTTATAAAAACATCGACATGTTTAATACGAAATTTAAATGAGTTAGATACGTGTTATTAAGGATTTGAAACTTTTAACAAATTAGACACATTTATTTAAAATAATTATGAAATAAATATGATATGACGTTATCATTTACCTTAAATATTAAGTTTTAGCTTTTTTTAGTTACTTTTTTTTTCTAAGCATGTTATTTTGTATGCTGTTAAATATATTTTTGTGATGGATAAATTATGTTATTATTCGACAATTAAGTGAATTGTGTTGTATTTTTTATTTTTTTTATCAGCAAAAGATTCATCAATTTATTAAAAACTAAACAAAATACATGTGACAAATTCATAAGTTGTAGATAGGGCCACATACATAGTTTGTTATATATATTGAAGAACAACACATAAAAATACAACAAAACATCAAGACCAAACTCAAATGCAAAAACTCCATGACTTGCTTTCTTGTAGGCTAAGGATCAAATGCAAATACTTGTGTTGTCTCTTTTTATTTAAAAGTTTTAATTTGTGCACTAAACAGGTTAAATTGGCTGACACGTTTAACACAATTAATAAAATAATTAGTGATATTGTTAAGGATCTTAATACGGTTAATTAAACGATCGTATTAGTATTGATCTATTTAGTAAAATACTTATGACTTAACACGATATAAATTTTCCTAATACGACATTATTGCTACCCATACTCTAAGCAGTGAAATACTAATATATTTTCCAATACTTCAATGAAGATCAAAGTGGTGACCTGGAGTTAATATAGGTGGCTGTTGACTCTACTCTTACGAATAAATATTTGTTATCATCATGTATATCTCTCAGTATGTGTCTTTTAATTTCTCTTCTCTCATCTGAGATAGTAACCAAGGATGTTATTACGATTGTGTACACTATTTATAGAAGTTAGAACAATCATTTTATCATCATTTTTGAACTTGCATTTTTAGTGTAATTCAGAATTTGGAACTAAGTTTGTGTATAGAAACTAATACACGCCCCTCGCGGCAACAAAACACATGATGGTACTGATAAATTAGATCCACCCTGAAGCAATTCTGAAATTTCCACCCTCATATATACTCTCCACAGCTCCTAGCTAGCTAGGCCTTTTTAATTAGTTCACTGTTATCATATAGGTTTTCTAAAATTACCTTGTATGTTATAAAAAATTAATCCTTTAATTAAAAGAGTATAAAACCCTAGGGGGTGATCGTCACAAAATAAAACAGTTTTATCACTTATCAGCATTAATCAACTCAAATAAAGTTACACTGTTTAAGGTAAGAAAGTTACTCTCGTTAGTTATTTCTAAAATTAAAAATATATTTTCGACTTAAAAATTAAAGATACATTTTGAATTTTGAATTTTAAAATTTTAAATTGATAAATTCATTCAAGTTTTAGAAATAACAAATATGTTAATTAATAGTATTCTTTAACCAATATACAATAGTTATATTTTTATGTATAAAAATCAAATATTAAATTAGTACTATCTTTTTGCAGTTTAAGTTTTCACAAATTGACTTAAAAATCAAAATATGTTTCTAGTTTTGGACATGAACAAAGATTGCATGTTAGACTGCCAACCAAAAATTAGTTTTCAAATAAATACAAGTTATAGTCACGTGGCAGGGATTTGGGAATAACAAATTAGATACAGAACCTATATCCACTCTATGCTAGCTCTAGTTAGATTAGGAAGATTACTACATGCAACGAGTTTCATTTTGATACGAGTATACTTATGTATTGCGAAATTTTTTTATCGAATTATAATCGCGGGAATGAGTGAGATTATAAGGTTGGAGTATCAAATATATCATTAAAATATTACCAACAATAATTATTTACGTAATTCGCAACAACAAAATTGACATATAAAAATTTATCATTTTCCTTTTGATATATATGTCATTTCCTCTTTTGATGCAGGCACGTCAAGCTAACTCTTTGTCCATGATACGTACAGAAGGTATACTTGAGTAAAATAAACACTGTGAACTCAAGTACAAATTAGGGTTCACATAACTTAAAGAATTGAATGAAAGACGGAAAAATCGAAAATAAATGAACAAGACGGGAATAAATAAACAAAAGAAACAATAAATGAACAAAATAGGAGGATCTAGGGTTTTGGCTCCCTAGGGTTCGGCCACCCTAGGATTCGGCCAACCCTAGGTGGTCCCACCTTAAAACGAAATCCGACATCTTTCTCGATTGAACTTGATTTGAACTATAGGAACGAAACAATGACAAAATAAGAAAAACGAACAAATTAAGAAGGAACAAAAAGCTAAGGTGCCCCCCTCAGGCACCCTGGGGTTCGGCCACCCTAGGGGGCACACCGTTTCATATTCTCAAGAATCGTGTCGGACAAACTTTGAGCGGTGCAACGACAAAATAACGAGTCCGAACCACAGAAACAAGCAAGTAGACTTGTGAGGGTCTAGGAATAGTTTTCCTTGAATCCTCTATGACAAGAGAAACTTCTCACAGAGCCAAGAATCAGGAGAAAATGATGAAAATTAATCAAAAAAAGTTAAGTCAAACGAAGAGGACTGAAGGAGGCACGAAACTTAGGGTTCGGTCCCTTAGGGCATAGTCTCATTTGTTCCGTGTTGAGCTCCTCTGAGGTTTCGACAACGAGATTAAATGATATGACATTTAGATAAGGAAAGAAGAATGGAAAAACATGTATTGAGCAACAAAGACTTTGGAATACAAGACCTGAGAGAGGCCTTTATGAGTCTTCAGATAGAAGGCTCATGGAGACGACTCATTTTGAAAATTGGTTGAAGGATTGGATTGACGGCTAGAAGGACATGACGATTTGGGCATTACTCGGGTAACTAAGGCTATTTCTAGAATTTTTCCTAAGGTCACATGTCAGGGCATGCCAGGCACACGACCCAGACATGTGTCAGGCATGTGATCATTTTTCATAAAATTCTATAAATACTCCCTCCATTCTAATAGAAGGGACTTTTTTGGATTCTCTCTAGATCCTGGATATTGAAGAAGGCTCTTGGATCCTAAAAGTTCTGCCACGTGTTATTAGAGTAATTGATTACCTGTTACTTCTCCCCTCTTCAACTTATCAATCAATTTCGTACTCTACGTGGTCCTCTTCAGTCAACACGAAACTCTAACCTTAGCAAAGTATGATTTCCTTTCCCACAAACACAAATTAAAGGAAACATACCTTTAAAAATCAGTACAAATATTTTCAGACAATGAGCACTAAACAATAAAGCAAAAACCCTAATCAAGTAGTAGGACATACAAACTCATATATATTAAACGTGTTCATCCAAATCAACATCATCAAGCACCATATCACATAAAGGATCTAACCATTTGAAATACAGGGATTAGGAAAAGGAAAAAAAAGACAGATAAAAAATAAAATTAAAAAAATGATTGATATTAGTGTGTAAGTAATGCTGTGGAAAATATGAAGATTATAGTTTTCATATATTTTATGATTTATGAAGTTTTTGTTTATTTGATATAGTTTTATTTCTTATTTAAGTGAAATCCAATAATTTTAGATTTAGTATTATTTTTAATTTAGTAGTTTCTTTTTTTCAAATAAATCTAGTTAGGAAAGTTTTCAACTAGTCATAGAAAAGCTAATTAATAGTTTTTATTATCCTTTTTAGGGTAACTGTGGGAAAGTATCTAAACTTATAAATATAGGTTGTCTTGAGACTTTTTATTAATTCAATTCAATTTTTAATAATATTACTTACTGTTTCTCTTGAAGACTTCTCTATCTTTCTTGTCAATTCAAGATTTTATTAAAGTTTATTTTTTCTTTGTCGGCATTAGAATGTTATCTAATCCCTACGTTTATGTTAATACGTTAAACTAACCAAGTTCCCATTGTATTAGTAGGTCATATACTCCTTCCGTCCTCAAAAGAATGACCTAACATACAATTTTTTTGTCCTAAAAAAGATGACAATAAATACATCAAGTAAAGAGCAATATGTCATTTAGTGGGGTCTAGTAGTGTGTGTGTATATATATATATATATATATATGGGAAAAAGTAATCAAAGGTATCCCTTAGCCAAACTTAGCTAAGACTACTTAGTAAAACGACGTAGTTTTACCCTCTAGGGCTAAGTTTTTCATTTTTAGGTTTTATATAAAAAAAATCTTTTAATTATAATCTTTATACAAAACTACGTCATTTTGTTAAATAGCCTTAGTCAAACTTGACTAAGGCATACCTTAGTTTACCTTTCTCCTATATATATCTATAAAAAGACTCATCATTTTATGTACTTTTGTGAGGCTACTAAGGATAAACTTGAAACTTTTTGATACTCTCTTTCCTCTACTTTACTTTTCTTACTTTATGTACAAAATGTACTTTAGACATATTTTGAAGGACAGAGGGAATAGTTAATAGTTCGATCAATATATATATATATAGGATTGAGCGGACCAACATCTAATAAATTTAGGATCCAAAATAAAAAATGATACCTGCAGTACATTTTCCATACATGTAAATTCTCAAAATTGTAGATGACAATTTTTTTTGTTGTTGAAGAAACTAGACTAGAAATGAAATGAGTTTGGTTCAATTAAAAACTTATTTTACAGTTTATGCTGTTCATTGAAAACATGGCTTGTGATGGAAAGGATATAAACAACTTTAATTTGTAAATACGTACCTTAAAGATGTACATCACCCATTTTCATCATATTGCAGCATGGAGATGTTAATTAGGATTTATCATCATATTACATGGAGCTTTAGAGGAGAGTTTTGTCTACATGCAAGTACGAGCCAATTGATGCTTTATACAGGACTAATATATATATATATATATATATATATATATATAATGTACGGAAGGCATGTAGCTAGTACATATGCATGTACGATCTTACTTACAGAGTCAATGAACTCCATAAAAACATCAAAATCAAATCCAACCAAATTAACCAGGATCATAGATAGATAGAGAGAGATAAAGAGATGATGCTTCTTTGAACTAGTACTTGAGGTCTCTGGAATTGCACCACAAGACCATGCCATACCATGTTGCTTTTATAACACATAAAATAAATATATCAGAGCACGTACGCAATAAATTTGATAAATTCAAAGGCAACAAGTACACATTGAGCGGAGTGAAAAATTAATACTAGTACAATATAGATTATCAATAAAATTAGCAAGACATTATTTTCTAAAATATATAGTCCACTAAATATTTATAGTATTAATTTAGGTGATCATTGAGGAAAGGAATTGAAGAAACAAAGATAGTTGTGTGTGTGTATATATATATACACACATATGTATGTATGTATAGTTAAATGAAAGAGAAAGACATGTACATACTTGGAGGAGCTAGAGAACTCATAGAGCCTTCCATTCTGAGAGAAAATGATCAAAGCAACTTCAGCTTCACACAGAACTGATAGCTCATAAGCCTTCTTCAGCAGCCCGGATCGACGTTTCGAGAAGGTCACTTGCCTGCTTGTTGCATTCTCTATCCTCTTCATCTCAATCTTTCCTCTCACCATTATGTATATATGTATTAATTATCTCCTCGATCAGTTTATTTAACCCTCAAAATTAATCGATTAAAGACCTAGCTCCATTAAATAAACAATTCATGAAATATAATTTCCAAAGCCTCACCAACAAATTAATAGGCACTATATAGATACTAGCAGTGGAGTTGAGAGCTAGATAAACAGTTTTCACTAAAATTGACACCTTTAATTTAAACCGGTACTATATATACTCAGTTTCAAGATCCTTGAAAATGCAGTCACGGATCCAAAACTAAAAGCAACTTAATTTAAATACCTAGGCAGAACCCCAAAAAATGGATCAAAAAGTAATCTTAATTTCTACGAAAATAAATTAATTATTTCACAAGAGCAATGGTCAAAACCCTGAAAACCCTAAAAAAAAAATCACTAACAATGGCAAAAGAACTCAAGTCTGACTCGATCAATTAAATGAGGAGCTAGTTTGAATCAAAATTAATTAATTATTTCACAATCCCTTAACACAGCCAAAAACAGATGATATCTAAACCAGCTTGACCATTTGACAAGAACAATCGTAGCCCATAAAACCCTAAAGCATAAAAATCTTGGAGCACTCGCTCGCTCTAAACCTAGAAAAGGGTTTAGAACACACAAGCTAAGCTTAGCATGAAGCCAAAGAGATGAATTCTCCTTAAAAAGGCAGAGAAGGAAACACAAATATCTTGATTAGATTTTGACAAAGAATACTACAAAAAGTAGATGTCAAAATTTTGCAAGAACCATTAGGAAAGATATAAACATAAACAGAAACAAAACCATAATAGGGATCTTTTGATATTTGATGATGTATCACTCTCTTTATTTTCAGACCACAAAACTCCTTTGTTTTTTTACCGTATTCATCTTTTCTCTCTATCTTTTATTCCCTCTAGTCTATCCCTATCATGGCCATGCCCAACAAAAAAAGGCAAAAGCACCTAAAAAAAGTAAAGCCAAACCCATTAATTAGAAACATGAAATTCCCTATTATTTATCTTGTTTTGGCAAACTAAGGAAAAAAATACAGTAAAATTTAATACGGATGCTATTAGAGGGAAGAAGGCATATTACTATTATAGAAATGTTTTCAGATTCAATTCAAAAGCATAATAACAAAACAAGAAACTTTAATGGAGCGACCAATTAGATGTCGACACCGCACTCTTTGTAATCATCTCTGTCTTTCCGCTTTCGCCATATTGGACGATGGAATAAGACCTGTCACGTGGCTCACCTTGTTTGGCGCGTTAGCTGTTGATTATAGTACAATAATAATCCCTAGTCCCCACCTCCCTGCGCCATTGACTTTGTTGACTTTTTTCTAATGCAAAAGTTTATCAAGGGTATTTTTTTTTAAATTTGGGATAAATATTTTTTTTATTAATTTTTTTTTAATATTTTCGTAAATCTTATTCACATAAATGTGAATTTTATTTATTATTTTGTAAGAAAAGAGAGTTGTGGGAATATCAATTTTTTTTATAGAAATACCAATTTTTTAACTTTTTGCTTTTTTTAGAGTTATCAAGGATATATTTAATTAAACATAATTAAGTTTTAATGATGATATTTTTTTACACTATATTTCAAAGTTTTGAATTAAAAAGGAAAGATATAAAATTTAAATAAAAAAAATTTAAAAATGTAAAATATTTTTTACATGTTGTTATAGAGTTTATAAACAAATAGGAAATAAAACTTAAGTTTAATATTTATATTATGTTGTGAAATGATAGATAAAACAAAATGTATATCAATAAAAATATATATTGATAAAATCTTGTATTTAAGTGGTCATCCATACTTCTCTTTATTATGATATTCTTATTTCTTTCAATATACAAGCAACCATGGACTTAATGGTTAATACTAATATATCTCAAACCACTCGGATGAGTTTTACACTTTCAGGTGAGAATTGCCCTACTCAATACTTGATATCTATTTGATGCCTTATATATATAGACATGGAAAAAGATAAAGTGGAAGATGAAGAGATAGGAAGATGAAAAGACAAAGGTTTTCTAACACTCCCCCTTGGATGACCACTTTCTAAGAATATGCATCGTTAAAAACCTTACCAAATAAAAACCCTGTGGGAAAAAAAATTGGCTAAAGAAAAGAGTACAATATTCTTATATAACTTCTAGTGCCTTAGGATTGCATCATTAAAACCTTGCAAAGGAAAACCCACTGGGAAAAAACCTTAGCGAAGAAAAAAGAGTACAATCAACACATATCCTTCAAAAAATTGACTACCCCTCATGAGTACTACTATTCATGGTAAAAATATCCTTAAGTCGATACATGCCAATGTTGTGCAACATCTTCTTAAAAGTCGCAGTTGGTAGTGGCTTAGTGAATATATCAGTCAAATTATCACATGATCGTATCTGCTTGACATCAATATCGCCACTCTTCTGGAGCTCATGTGTATAAAAGAATTTTGGTGCAACATGTTTGGTTCTATCACCCTTGATATAACCTCCTTAATTTGAGTGATACAAGCAGAATTATCTTCGTATAATATCGTTGGACTATTTATGATGGATGATAATCCACAGTTCTCACAAATGTGTTGAATTACCGATCTCAACCAAACACATTCATGACTCGCTTCATGAATTGTGATAATCTTTGCATGATTTGATGAAGTAGCAGAAATTGTTTGCTTAATAGATCTCCATGAAATAGCAGTATTTTCATAAGTAAATAAATATCCTATTTGTGATATGCCTTTGTGTGGATCGGAAAGATAACCTGCATCAGTATATCCAACTAACTGTGATTTTGATCCATTTGGATAAAATAATTTCAAATCAGTAGTCCCACGAAAATATCGCAAAATATGTTTAATTCCATTCCAATGTCTTCAAGTTGGTGCAGAACTGTACCTTGTTAGTAAGTTAACTGCAAATGTTATATCAAGTCGTGTAAAATTTGTAAGATACATCAAAGCACCAATTGCACTAAGATATGGTACTTCAGGACCAAGAGTTTCTTCATCATTTTCTTGTTGTCGAAACGAATCTTTCTTGATATCAAGTGACCGACCTATCATTGGAACTCTTAAAGGATGAGCTTTATCCATGTAAAAGTGTTTCAGGACTTTTTTTGTGTATGTTGATTGATGAACAAGAATTCCATTTGGAAGATGTTCAATTTGTAGGCCAAGACAAAATTTTGTCTTACCAAGATCTTTCATCTCAAATTCATTCTTTAAACAATTTGCTATTTTTGTTAACTCTTCTAGAGTCCCTACAAGATTTAAATCATCAACATATACTGCTACAATAACAAATTTGGATTCTGATTTTTTAATAAAAATACATGGACAAATTGGATTATTCTCAAATCCTTCTTTCAAAATATATTCACTGAGGCAATTATACCACATGCGTCCAGATTGCTTTAACTCATATAAGGATCTTTGTAGCTTGATAGAATACATACTTCGAGATGTAGAATTATATGTTTCAGGCATTTTATATCCTTCAGGAATTTTCATGTAGATATCATTATCTAATGATCCATACAGATATACTGTAACAACATCTATTAATTGCATATCCAAATTTTCTTTTGCTACCAAGCTAATTAAAAATCTGAATATAATTGCGTCCATTACAAGAACATATGTTTCTTCATAATCAATACCAGGTCTCTGCGAGAAACCTTGTGCTACAAGTCATGCTTTGTACCTTATAATTTCATTTTTCTCATTTCGTTTACGTACAAATACCTATTTGTATCCAACATGCATTACACCTTCAAGTGTTCGGACTATAGGTCAAAAAACTTCACGTTTATTTAGTGAATTTAATTCTGCTTGAATCGCCTCTTTCCACATTGGCCAATCATTTATACGTTGACATTTTTCAACGGTTTGTGGTTCATATTCATGATCATTACTTCTGGTAATATCAAGAGCAACTTTATATGAAAATATGGTGTCGACAACAATTTTATTTCTATCCAATACTTCTCCTGTATATACATAATGTATTGAGATCTCATTATTTTCAGGTACCTGATCCTCTTCAGGGAATAACTCTTCAAGAGTTTTATTTTCAGGAGATTTTTCCTCATAAGTTTTGGATAAATCAATTATTTCGTGACTTGTTTCATGGGTATAGTCTCTTTATAGGCTGCAACTTGTTTTTCTTGTACTTTCCTCTTCCGGAGAATTTTATCTTTAACACCGATCAGTCTTTCACGCTTCAAGTGCAGTTTTAATTCATTTGCTGATGTATTAACTGATTGTCCTACAGGGAGTTCAATCCGTGCTGGAGTATTAGCAACTGGAATGTGAGATTTCACTATTTTCTTATTATCAGTGAATACATCCGGTAATTGATTTACAATTCCTTGCAAATGAATAATCCTTTAAACGTCCAGTTCACATTGATTTGTACGAGGATCAAGATGAGATAACATCGAAGCATTCCATGTAATCTCTCGTCGTGCTTCAGGCAATGACTTTTCTCCCCCTAATGGTGGGAAGATTGTTTCATTAAAATGACAATCCTCAAAACATGCTTTAAAAAATCACCAGTTAGAGGTTCAAAATATCTAATGATAGATGGGGAATCAAAATCCGTATAAATTCCAAGTCTACGTTGAGGACCCATTTTAATATGTTGTGGGGGTGCAATAAGTACATATACAGCATAACCAAATGTGCGCAGGTGAAAAATATTTGGTTGTTGGCCAAGTACAAGTTGCAATGGTGAAAATTTATGATAAGCAGTTGGTTTAATGCGAACTAATGATGCAGCATGTAAAATAGCATGACCCAAAGCAGAAACTAGTAATTTTGATTTCATAAGCAAAGGTCGAGCAATAATTTGAAGTCTCTTGATAAATGATTCAGCTAAACCATTTTGAGTATGTGTATGTGCAACAGGATGTTCAACATCAATTCCAATAGACATGCAATAGTCATCAAAAGCTTAAGATGTGAATTCACTAGCATTATCTAAACGAATTTTCCTAATTGGATAATCAAAAAATTGCGCTCTCAACCTAATTATTTGAGCAAAGAGCCTAGCAAATGCCGCATTTCTAGTAGAAAGTAAACATACATGTGACCATCTGGTTGATGCATCAATTAAAACCATAAAATACTTAAATGGACCACAAAGTGGGTGTATTGGTCCACATATATAACCCTGAATTCTTTCTAAGAAAGATGGACACTCAACAACAATATTTGAATGTGATGGTTTAGTAATTAATTTACCTTGAGAACAAGCACTACATGGATAATCAATAGGTAAAAGAATCTTCTGGTTCTTTAAGGGATGTCCATGAGAGTTTTTAGTAATTCGACGCATCATTATTGATCTTGGATGACCAAGACGATCATGCCAAAACATAAAAACTTTTGGGTCTGAACACTTCTGGTGTATTGCAACATTTGTTTCAACTGTTCTAATTGTAGTATAATATAACCCAAAAGAGAAAATAGGCAGTTTTTCTAGTATGAGCTTCTAGCCCGATACTATTGAAGTAATATAAAGAAATTCTTCATTGTTTTCATTATTAGTTTCAACATGATAGCCATTATAACGTATATTTTTAAAGTTGAGTAAATTTTAGCTTGACTCAGTAAAATACAAAGTATCATCAATACAAAGTTTTGTGCCCTTTAGCAACATTATAATCGCTCTTCCAAAGTCTTCAACTATAATCGCTCTTCCAGAGCCTTGATTAAGTTTGATGAATAATCACTCTTCTAGAGCTTTCAATTAAATTCAATGAACCTGATATGATATTGACATTGGCTTTGCATAATTTTAAAAACCATTCTATATGGTAATCGCTCTTCTAGAGCCTTTAGTTACCAATAGGACTCATGTGTCTTCATATATGTAAAATATAAATTAAACTTTATTACTTGAAACATAAATAAAACATATCAAAATAAAAATACTTATTATAATGCCATAATATAATGAAAGAAAAATAATTAATTGATATAGCTATTTCCATTTAGAAAGTCAAGATAATTCATGAGATCTTCAAGATCATTATGATCATTCATGGGATCTTCAAGATCATTATGATCAACAAAGTTTGTTTCAATTCCCTTTTCCTTTTCTTTTATAGAAGCTTGGTACAAATCTACCAAATATTTAGGAGTACGATCGGTACATGACCAATGACCTTCCATTCCACACTTACGACCACGACCATAATTTTTTTTATGTTTATCAAAGGAGATTCCATTCGCTTCAGGGAATGGAATAGAACTGGTCGGGCGATATTGGTAGTTTTTCAGCAAAAGCTCATTATTTTGTTCAGCCACTAGAAGACATGATATCACTTCAGGGAACATAATTTTCTCTAACTTCAAGGAATATTTTGTGAACTTATGCTCTCGATATTGCTACTGCAGGAGCATATTTGAGGCATGAAATTTAGTCAATATTTTCTCTAATATGTCTTCATAAGTGAGATGACGACGAATAAAAATCATTGATTTTTGCATGATCCTGCAAGGACGCATGATTGCCAACCTTAATTTTGTTTTCAAGATTCTTTGCCTCTTGATGAATCTCAGCATCAAGAGTCCATGACAAATAATTGTTGCTCAAGATATCAAGTGTAGCAAATTCAAGTTTTGTAAGGTTCAACATTTATGTAAATATATAGCTTGATTTCTAGCACAGTATGAATCTTTCCTTGTCACTGATTTAACTTACTAAAACAATTAAATATACACGATCAAATTTAATTGTAATGAAATAATACTTACAGTGAGTTGAAAGAACTTCCTTTTCAAAATTGGTTAGAAACTCGTGCTGATAACGTGTTGTGAAATGATAGATAAAATAAAATGTATATCAATAAAAATATATATTGATAAACTCTTGTATTTAAGTGATCATCCACACTTCTCTTTATTATGATATTCTTATTTCTTTTAATATACAAGCAACCATGGACTTAATGGTTAATACTAATATGTCTCAAACCACTCGGATGAGTTTTACACTTTCAGGTGATAATTGCTCTACTCAATACTTGATATCTATTTGACGCCTTATATATATACATGGAAAGAGAGAAAGTGGAAGATGAAGAGATAGGAAGACGAAGAGACAAAGGTTTTATAACATATTACTATTTTATCCTTGTATTGATAATATAAAAGACTCTCATTCTTACTTCTTTTATCTTAAAAATATTACCGTTGTCCTCGATGCATAAAAAATAAAAAAATAAAACAAATATTATTGTTTACATAGTTCACAATTATGTATTATTTTTTAAAATATTTATGTTTTATATCAAATTTAAAAACTTTGTACATCCCATACAAATTTTAACATTTTAAAATAAGTATTCCACCGTTTTAAAATTAGAGATAAATATAACTTTTTAAAGTTAATTTGCGAGATTTTAAAATTCAAAATTGATATATATATTTATACATATTACTTTATATTTTAAAATTAAGTAATATAACAACTAGTATATTTTCTTTGTTAATTTACAATAATTTTAGTTGTCTTTATTAAAATATCTTATCAAGTTTAAATTTTAAAATTTTATAAACTAAATTTAAAGGTTAAAATATTTCTCTAATATTGAATGAAAAGAGTAATTTGTTTAGTAGGAAGTATTTAAGTGTGAGTATTGCTATCTTTGATATTAATACTAATTTACAAAATAATAGGTAAAAATATAATTATATAGTTGGTGATCTACCGAATATGATGGGTTTCGTGATTATGATTAATCACTATACATACCTACATGTTTAGTTTATAGATTAAGTGTCAATTTGGTGGAATTGTACGGTGAACTAAAATATTTTTAAATATAGAAATTTTGACAAAAATATTTTTATAAGAAAATTAAAATAGTGTTTAATTGTATAATTATATAAGTATTTTTAATTTTAAAGATATCAATGACAAATTTAAGTTAAGTGAATGATATGATCAGATTTTATTTTATTTTTAACAATTTAAAGATAATTTCGTACTTTGTGTTTTAGTCAAAAGTGCTCAAGTCAACATCACAAATTTTTAACTTCAGTTAAAATGCCTTTAAAGCTAAATATCTAACTTTTAATAGTATTTTTAGAGGATTATCAAGCATCAAAACTTTTCATATTTAATTTAAAAGTATTTTTACCCCCGGCCCCACCCCCACCCTCCCCCTTCCTAATTTAGAAGTATTTTTACACCCCTCCGCCGCCCCCCCCCCCCCCACCAAGTGGGCTCTAAGTCTCCATATGGGAGTTATGGACCATAAATAAGTTTTTTTTTTTCTCTTTATAAGAAAATTTGCATATTTTTTTTATGTTTTTATCATAATTTAAGTTTTTTATTTTTTTACGCCCAAAATTCATAAACACACCGTTAGATTTAAGACCAAAAACTCTGTACGAGTCCCATTAAAGTGCCTTTTCGATCATAACTTGTAAGGTCAAACTATTTTATAAGTTACTTCCTTAGTCCAAAATTATTTGTTCTTTTTTTTTATTTGTTTAAATTTATTTGTCCTTTTTACTTTTTAATACACTATACACCCTCATTTACTTTTAAAAAAAAATCATTAAAAATAACATGACATACATTGAGAAAGGTAACACTATTAACTTTGACATTGAAAGCACAACCACACTCATTTTTCTCCCTTTCTCTCTTTGCTCTGTTTTATTGTTCCATAAAAGAGTTGAAGATTAAATAAAACAAAAAAAATATGATAATAGAGTAATTAAGATGAGTAATTTAGAGATAATTTTTTTTTCTTAATAGGACTTTCAAATTAGGACAAGTAAAGTTGGACGGATAGAGTATTACTATTTTAGATAGTTCCAAATTAAATATATACTTATCTTAAATAATTTATTTTTTACAATAATTTACCTATAATACCCGTAGTATTAGTCGTCATATTTTTATTCTCTATATACATATCTATGGAACATCATCACTAGTCATATGCAAAAAATTATACAATTAAATGATAATTTAAATATGGATAATTTAATCATTTTATCTTATTTTTAATATACACAAAAAATCAATCAAAACTTTTATTCTAAGACATAAAAAATAAGTAAATTTGACAAAATATAAATATTATTTTACCCTTTATTTTTTTTTCTTCACAATTTACATCTAATTTTTCTCTTTATATTTCTCCCTTCTTCCTCTCTTCCCCTCCCTCCCTCCCTCCCCCCTCTCTTTCTCCCTCCTCCTTCACCCCCGCTTTTCTATTCCTTCCCTCTCCCTCAAATGACTAGTAATTGTCTAAAAATTTAGAATTCTCTTATTCCATTAATTTTTAAAGTGTTTTTGAAACATATTTGTAATTAATTGAATATTTAAATTTTTTATTTGTTTATATATCTTGAACATAGTTTACACTCTTTTTTATGATTCTAGTTATCATCGTTAAACGATGTTATTTTTTTTATTAATATCAGAATAATAATTTTTACGATGAAATGTTAAATTAATATATTTTTTTATTAGTGCTATTTTTAGTAATTTTTTTAACTTATAAATTAGTATCAGATAAATATTGTTTAACTTTTAAGTGAAAGAGTTACTAATCACTTTTACTTATAAATTATTTTAAAATTGAACGCCATTTTAAAATGAAAGAAAATGAATGAGAAAATAAAATGAAGAGAAAAATGGGAGAGAGAAAGAAAGGAGATGACAAGAAAACCAGAATGGCCTCTAATCAAACCCAAGACTAATCTCCCAATTACTCGCCTCAAGGATACCGATCTCTTCACTGTATGCTTTCTTTCTTTCAAACTCCCATTCCATGTGTTTGTGTTAGCCCTTTTCTTCTTATTACTAGTTTATTGAAGAATCTTTATTACTATTATTTGCGCAAATTATATATATACAAATAGCCCCAAACGTGAAAATCTCATAGACAAGTAATGCAGATATATCAACTCGCACCTTAATCATATAAATGTGATAAAGCAAAGATGTCTAATGGATAAACAACAAGGATATTAGTTAAAACTGAGGCTTATTTGGTATAATTTCTATTATTTGAATTAGTTATTCGTGTGATGTATTCGGATTTCAGTTTTAATAAGATAGCTAAGTTGTAGCAAGTGGATATTATTGGATTAGTATGTTTAGTTGTAAATGCAAAAAATAAGTTATCAAACTATAGTCTTTTGGTTTATGTAGTGGTAATGGTTCCTACTTTGTTTAAGGTGTTCAGGTGCAGAATTTTCTTACATCTGCTGAATCTAAGGCATTTGTTAGAGCTGCGGAGTCTATTGGGTTTGTCCACCAAGGGAGTCTTGGCCCGACTAAAGGCGAAGCTTACAGAGACAATGATCGAATTTCTGTTAATGATCCTGTTCTTGCAGATACACTATGGGAATCTGGACTTGACAAACTATTTTCTGATATTAAGATTCGAGGCAAAGTTGCTGTTGGGTTAAATCCAAATATTAGATTTTATAGGTCCATTGAAAGTTCTCATCTTTTCTTTTACTGCTTTCCTCTGGAATTTATTGTGCAAATCTTGAGTTAATTTGCTTCTCTAGTGTGACTGAAATAAGGGTATTACTTCAGGTACAATGTTGGTCAGCGATTTGGACGGCACATTGATGAAAGTGCTATTCTTGGAGATGGAAAGAAAACACATTATACTTTGTTAATATATCTTAGTGGTGCTGGTTCCAAATCCAAATCTAAAAACGAGTCGAAAACCACTCCAGACTCTTTCTCTGAAGAACTAGTTGGAGGAGAGACTGTTTTCTATGGTTCAAGAAATTATCTTGTGGCTGAGGTAAATTCTCTTCCTCCTCACCTCTTTCATTGCTTCATTTTTGTCTTTCCCTTTCAATCATATTGCCGTTACGTTTGATCTTGTATTTTCATTTCTAGGATGTTGCAAGTTGTATTATTCTCTCTTGCGCTTTTGTCTTATTTTCTACTACGCTTCTAGCCATATAATTTCCTCTCTCTCTCTCTCATGGTTCTTCATTGTTATTTGTTTACTTTCATAAGTTGCGTAGTGGATGAAGAACTCTTCACTGATGCAAATGGTTCGAATTCTATAGGTGGCTCCTACTGAAGGGATGGCTCTATTTCACATTCACGGGGCCATGTGTATGCTGCATGAAGCAAGGAATGTCACAAAGGGTGTTAAGTATGTCTTACGGTCAGATGTAGCTTTTGCTTGATGAGTGTTTGCGTGCTGAAGAAATCCTGGTATGTAATTGTTACTAGCATTTCTGTTTCATAGATCAATAAAATATTGTATTGCCAAGAATATTGTACACAACTTCTTCATTTATCACTAGACATAGTTTAGAACAAGTGGTAGCAACCCATGATATAAAGAATTATGTTCAAGTACATTTTGTGACAAGTAATATAGAGTTCTTGATTTTGAAAGACTTATGCATTCTGTACTCGAATTCCTACTCAGAAAGAGCATGGCTATGTCATTCACCTTAAAATTGAATTCTCAAAGTTTCCTCTTCTTTTTGCCATACTCTTTTCAAAATAAATTGGTATCCGTCACTGATTGTGGTTTCATTTCATCTCTACTAATCCTAGGTGAAAATTCTGGTGCAATTTGCTCTTTTTCCAAATTTTTAGATGGCCCCCAGTATCATTTTGTATTCTCTATATGCTAATAAAATCTTCTTTTCTATATAAAAGAAGAATATTTCAAAATTATATACTCTCACCATTCAATTATATAAGATCACTTCTAACAATGTGATTCCTGTCTGCCCACACGAGCTATCCTTTGGCAATTGGTACTTGCACTATGGGCGAACCGTTCACCTTCACTATAGATGCATACTTCTCTCTCACTTTCTGAAAATGTCAGAACTGACGGCTCTCCACCCACTGAATTTGTGGAAGGATTTGAGGTCCAACAAGATTTAGATAGTTACAAAATTATTTGATCCACTGAGATGAGAGAATCTTGAACATGAGTAACGAAGAACTGGAAAAAGCTAGATTCATGTCACTGTTTTGAACTTGTGGGGATCAAGATATCCATTGATTTTATGCTAATAAAATCTTCTTTTCTATGTAAAAGAAGAATATTTTAAAACTTTATACTCTCACCATTCAAATATATAAGATCACTTCTAACAATGTGATTCCCGTCTGCCCACATGAGCTATCCTTTGGCAATTGGTACTTGCACTATGGGCGAACCGTTCACCATCACTATAGATGCATACTTCTCTCTAACTTTCTGAAAATGTCAGAACTGAGGGCTCTCCACCCACTGAATTTGTGGAAGGATTTGAGGTCCAACACGATTTAGATAGTTACAAAATTATTTGATCCACAGAGATGTGAGAATCTTGAACATGAGTAATGAAGAACTGGAAAAAGCTAGATTCACGTCACTGTTTTGAACTTGTGGGGATCAAGATATCCATTGATTTTATTTATGGCTTATGCAACAGGCTCAGTTAGTGTCCGTATGAATCTTATAGTTATATACAGAGATCTTTTACTTTGACCTTGGTCATTAGAGAATAGATTACAGAGGTCTCCACTTCATGGACCAAAAATTTTGTACTAATTATTATTATTATTTTTTTTCTTGATGATCTCAATATAAGTGGCTTAGGCAACTAGCAACAAGAATTATAATTCTTATTCTAAGAGTAGGTAGATTACATTTGGAATGTGCAGTGGAATTCATTTTCCTAAAAGATAGATAAAATGAGGATGCATATATATGCTTATTGAAGGGGGAAAAACTCGGATTTCTTCACTGGAAGTGGGTCACTTTGTGACAGATGTATCACTTTACTTGTATCCCATATAGAGAGTTTTATTATTTGGATCCAAACCCATCCAGTTTATAAATCTTGTTGGCCTAACATGTCAGTCTTGGCTGCTGGAACAGAGTCTAATTGCCTGCACGGAGAATCCTATTCTTATCGGTAATGGTGGAACCTTTCCATAGTTCAGAGTTCTTCTCCGGTGCAACGGTGTTATCCAGAGACGCCCAAATAGTCGGCATGTTGTTGAAAACTGCAATTGGAGTTCTAACAATATGAGTACCATCTGTCCACTCCAAGGATCCTGAGACAAGTGGTACTTGGATTAAAGGTGATCCGTTCACCTTCACTGTAAATGATTTTTTCTCTCCAACCTCTGAAAATGTTAGAACTGGGGGCTCTATGACCACAGTGAACTGTGGGGGCATTGAAACTTTGGAGTAGTAAGTGGAATTGGGATAGCCTACATTGGTGACAGTCCTTGGGTAAGTGGCATCTATTTGCTCTCCATCTAGCAATGAGAGAGCAAAGGACGGGTAGTTTAGGTCCCAGGTTTTTCCAGGTTTGTCGGTGGGACAAGTGCTGGAATCACCCGAGATGAGTCCTATTAGAGTGTTGTTATAACCCTCTGCACACAGGAAATTCACAAAATCTGCTTCTGATGCATCAAATATTAGGCCAGGGTCAACTGCCTTCAACGGGTTGATGTGCCCAGAGCCATAAGCAAATTCTCCATCGTCATTCTTCCTTGGGTCCATAATGGTTGCTAACAAAAAGATAAGGCAAGTGAACATTATGGTCCACAACTAAGCGACAGGGCATTGCACTGCAATCTTACCTGTAGTCATGAGGGCGGACTTGATAGCAGCGGGAGACCATGATGGGTGGGAAGCCTTAACATATGCAGCAGCACCACTAGCATGAGGACAAGACATGGATGTGCCTGAAATGATGTAGTAATCTTCTTGTCGTGGATCATCCACGTCTACTGAAGGGAATGCAAGGGGTGACCAGGCCGCAAGGATGTTTGCACCAGGCGCAGTTATATCGGGCTGTCAGAATTTGCAAAATTAAAAGATTGAGTTAATTGTAGGAAACAACATTGAAGCTTGAGAAAGCAAGAGAATTGATAATATGCTATTTTATAGATATTATTACCTTGAGAATATCGGGACTGATGGGGTTTGGCCCTCTTCCTGAAAAGGAGACAACAGTAGGAGCCATCACATCTTTGTCTGTCTCGGTAGGAAGAATAGTGGCAGTCGGTGTTCTACAAAGGAATGTTTTATTCATTATAGTCCCTAAAATTTCAAGCTGTGTATTGCACATTTTAGAATCATAAGAGTAGCAAATGGGTACGAAGATATTTTACTCCGTTGTTCTGAAGTAGTCAATTATCTCTTGGTAATCTTCTGGGTTGATAGTCACTGCTGGTACTGGGAATGCTAATGATACTTCATCATCTGACAAAGGCATAATTAGACCCACGGCTTCACTCGATATAACTACCGATCCATCATCAGGAAGATCACATAGAAGAATTCCTCCCTTAGTAATGGCTGTATTAAGAGTTCCAGCATAGCAGAGCCTAGCGATATTAGAATCAATGCCAAATGTGACATTGCCTGCATCTCCCGAGTACACCAAGGGGTATGTAGTTTCACCAAGATTGAAACTATTAAGTGAAGTTCCCTGATTTTTTCAAAGAAGTTAAAAACGAATATATATTAATTTTATAGAAAGTTCAAAATTAGAACCGAAAGAAGGCATACTAGAAAGACTTTTCCATTTCCAAGCACCACTTTGGTAACAAAACTCCTGTCAATGGTGCTAGCAGCCACAGTCAATGCCCACGGGAAGAAGTTTGAGATCTCTCTCCGGTATGGACCATTATTTCCGGCTGCACAAGAGGTTAAGATGCCGTTTTTCATGGCATGGAAAGAACCAATAGAGATTGGTTCCTTATGATATGGATATGGAAAGATAGATCCCAGTGAAACCGATAAAAGGTCAACCCCATCGGCTATGGCATCATCGAAAGCAGCTAAGATATCTGCAGCAGCGCAACCATTTGTCCAACAAATTTTGTACACTGCAATCCTTGCATTTGGAACTGCACCTCTCGCAACACCTTCAGCTATCCCGTGGTAGCTTATGTTTTGCACTACTTCCCCTGCTGCGGTTGAAGCAGTGTGAGATCCATGTCCCCATGTGTCCCTTGGTGATTGTATGTCATAGTCAGGGTCAGAGCTGTTAGCAGAATCGTAGAATCGTGCTCCAATCACCTTGCTTCATGTTGAGCATTATAATTTCATTAGCTTATAGTTATATATATTATATAACAATTTATTTGTCAACAAGTGTGTGTGTTAGTGATTGAGATCTAGAGAGAGAGAGAGATCACTTGTTGCAGGTGAAGTTATTTGCTGTCTGGCAAGTTCCCTTCCATTTTGCTGGAGGAGGGCCGTATCCGTGGTCATTAAAACTCTTACTTTCAGGCCAAATTCCTGCGAAAAGGATTAAAATATAATGCAGCTAACAAGTTTTCACTCAAAATTATGTTCTTATCAAATATAAGCAATGCATTCAAATTCGGTTTGTTTGGTGTTACCTGTGTCTAGCATTCCGATAATAACATCTCCTTCAGTGGCCTTTATGGGATGGGATTGAGGAAAACCCATGAAATCCCATGATCTTGTAGTGTGAAGCGGCACATTGGTGTTTGGAAATACAGAAACCACACCCTCCATAGCTAAATTAACACCCAAATTCATGATCACTTGTGTGAGTGAGTTTGCACGGTTGAATGATGATTACTAATTATTGTAAGCACCAAAAAAATCATCTTACTAGATTACCTTCGATCTTTGCTACCTCTTCATCCGAGAGTTTGGCCACAAACCCATTAAAACTCCTTCCATAACTGCGTACTAGTGATTCTTTTGCCAGAGAAGGGCTGCACTCAAATTACTCCAATCAAATTTCAAAGTTTCATTTCCTAGCTAGCTAGTACTTCATATATACTCTAAATATAAAATTAGAAGTTGTCCCAATGCAAATATATTTTTTCTGTTTAATAAATATTGTGTTTGACATAATTGGAATCTGTTGGTGTTTTTGAATTAATTAATGATTTCCTAGCATTTGCTTCTCAATTGGAATCTGTTGATGTTTTTGAATTATGCATATATAGTAGTACTAGTCTCTTGATCTTGTGTTTATACTGGAATGTTGGTATTCATTTCTTTCAAGTGCTGGATTATTTAATTTTGTTTTTCCAGTATTATTATTATTATTATTATTATTATTATATATGAACCTGCCAAGGACTTGTGCTAGGATATTGTGATGCACTGGTTGGACAGATACAACTCCTTTTGGAAGATCTCCCATGTATACAATATGAACCTACATTCAATCATCACTCAGCATTAGAAACTCACTTCTATGTAAATAAATAAATAAATAAATAAAATATAAACAAGATTTATAACAGATAAAATTAGAACGAGAAGAAAAGCGGTTTAATTAGGTAATTAATACAGTATCTTAATCAACTAACCTTCTTATCTTCATGGCAATGACAATTCAGCACAAAAACTGCAGCAAGACATAAGAGATAGAGGAAATAATAATAATAATTAAACGATCTATTGGCCATGGAGTTATTAATTAGGACTAATTGTAAGGTTAGTTAGGACTAATTTGTTGATAAATATATAAGCATGCTCTGGGTGACAAACATGTGTAAATGACGGGAGATAATTACTACAGAGTACAGACAGACTCTTCTTTGGTTTTGGTGTAAATATTTGTTTGTAATTAACTCCCTCTAGCTTGTGCATCTCTGTTAACAGTTCTTCGGGGGCTTCACCTAATTAATTAACATTGTTGATATAGAAACAAACTATAATATCCAAGATATATTAACAAGCAAATTAAGAGCTAGGCTATAGGGAGGTATCTCTGACCGTTCACTGTCGTAGCCTTTGATTTTGCATGTTATATATAAACTCATGTTAATCAGTTTCTTTAATTAACCTGCTACAAGAAGATTATTAGTCGATAATGGAGTTTTATATTGCATGTACAAGGTCGAAGAAAGTTGGTTCTTTCTAACTTATTAAATATTTAATACTAAGCCACGTTGTATATAACTTCAATTCCATCTTGATAAAATTCTATTTAAATAAAATAAAATCCTTCTTGGATCAAGCACCCTTAAATTGAATAAATATATACTCCTTCTGTTACAGATAATTCTATCTTCTCAAGTATAGCCTTAGTATTTGTTAGGAATTCAGCTGTAGTGGTTTGATATTAAAAATCATAGTAAAAAAGTAATGATAAATTAAGAACATCATCTCACTTTATAGCTAGTCCTAAAATAAAAATATATTTTTAATTTTAGAACAGTAGTAAGAGTATATGATACTCCAAATTGTTATGCTTGAGAAATTGAAATTAAGGTGAATACATAAAGTTTTACATTATTTTCTCTCGTAATTATGAACAAATATATTTGATCTTGCAGAAAGGAAAAAAATCAAAGCAATGACTCGGGTGAAATTATATCTCTCCCTCTCTCTGTGGATCTCTCAGTTCACAACTTGGCATTTTCTTCTCACTTCTCCATTTTCAATAACACCAACATTTCCAAGTTTCACCATTGAAGCTGCAAACTCTCTAAAGAACAACTTTTCATCTTTAGCAAATGACTCAACAATCCATCTGGTCCTATAATCACCATATAAAGCTTGGTCTGATCCAAATACGCCCTTGCCTGCAACAACTCGTTTGTAGTAGTCATTATCAAACGTCGACGAAGTCGAGTCCAAAAACTCTCCTGCATTGCCATCCTTGTTTGGTTTAGGGCACTTATTTTTTAGGGTTTGAGCAAACTCAGTGTTCATGCTGGGATCAACTTCGTGCACCGCGCTAAAATTACGTAGACGGGATCCGAATGAAGAACAGTGTGAAAACCCTAGCGTGTGGCCTCCAGAAAGAGCAACCAAATCTTTGATTCCCAAACCTCTTTTGGCAAAGCTCTGAATAAGTTGTGTTGTATTAAAAGATGGAGCTGGTAGGTTAATGGTTTCATTGGCTTTTGAAACTCTCCCGTCTTTCCTTCCTTTGATTACGCTCCAATATGGACCTCCTGACTGAAAAAATAAAAGATTAAACATGCCTTCATCACCTAAAAGTTTGAGTGTAATGATTATTCACGTTAAGAGAATTGAAGTAGCCAAATGGTAGTGACTGTGAGTTCCTCCATTATCATTAAAATAAAAATAATAAAAATATGTATTGCATTTTTATTTATCACATAATAGTGAAAATGAATGACATGCATACAATCACTCATTCCGTCTCCCACAGAGTATACTTTGTTTTTTTTTTGTTCAAATAATGAAAGTCTCATTTATTGTAACGGTAGTATAAAATGTCACAATCTTTTATTTAAGTTTATTATCACAATTATATTATCATATTATTACTAGTATATATACTCAACAAAATATTATATTATCATGTTATCACTAGTATATATACTCAACAAATTTAAGGGTAAGTATAGAACAAAAATGTACGTATATTTAAAGTTTATAAACATTACGAATGAGACCCTTTTTTTCTAGAATAAATGCAATATATATAGTTGGATCTTTTATCTAGCAAATTAGTAATTATGAGTTGTAGAGTAAGAAATTACCATAGCTACTACATCTCTTGCTGCAACTGAGAGTATATCGGCACAAGAAACTGTACGTGGGCACGCCATTTCGAGCTTAGCTTTGGCATCATCAATAACATAGAATGATCGAAGAGAGATATTGGGAGGTCCATCTTTTTCCGCTTGGTTTCCTGGAGTTGAGTCCAGCAATACCGATGCATCGCATCCCTGTTCATTAACAAGTTTAATTAAACAAAATAATACGCCTGAATTTTCCTTAAGCGATGATATAGAGAGAGAAAAAAGAGAGACAGATAGATTATATATATATATATGAGAACCTTTCTCCGACGGACCGGCTATGACGACGGTTTTTTAGACTATGGCGACGATTCATACCGTCGTCATAGCACTGCATAGGCTATGACGACGGTTCATACCGTCCCTATAGCCAAAAAATCCGTCGCCATAGCTGGTCCGTTGGAGAAATTTTCCATATATATATATATGATAATTGATATTTTCACAAGTAAATTTAATAGTTTCTCCTCACATGAATAGCTAGTAAGTGAGGTGTCCTCATGTGAGAGAAGACCTTGTGGAACTAACACTTATACTTGTGAAAATATCAATTCCTATATATATATATATATATATATATATATATATATATATATATATATATATATATATATATATATATATATATATATATATCGACGGGCGCGCCCGTTAACGGGAGCACTTTTAGCGACGGACATGTCCGTCGCTAAAGCCTATAACGACAGATGTGCTTGTCGCTAAAGGCTTTAGCAACGGGCGCGTCCGTTGCTAAAAGTGCGCCCGTTAACGGACGCACTCATCAGAGAACAACTCTCTCTCTATATAGATAGATAGATGGATAGATAGATAGATAGATAGATAGATAGATAGATAGATAGATTACCCTTAGGAAACAGTCATGGAAGAACATCCTGAGGATCCGAGCCGGCACCTTAGGGTCATAAATCGAAGCATTACGTATGGTTTGTAAGATAATTTGCTCAGCTTGGGGACAATTTTGATCATAATAATGTTCATCAAGTACTGCATTTGAAAGCGGAAACGCAGCGATTAACATATAGAAGAAAAATAGACGTTGGAACAGAGAAAAAACACTAGCCATGTATTTATTTATCTTTGATAAACAGTAATGATTAATGTATAAGAGAGAAGACCTAGAAGTTTGAGAGACGATGAAGTTCTCGTTGAAGAATGAAGTGTATATATATAGTGTGTGGATATTTTTATTAAACAATAAGTCTATGCATGTAGATTTATTATAGTTCTTTTAAGCTACTCAAGTACAAGATCAAATTATGAAAAAATGGAAGCTGTTTTTGTTTTGCTTTAAGACTAAGCATTTTCCACATATGTTTATGTATTTATATATCGTGTAGGATCAACAAAACTATGTAACAACTCCTTAATTATTAATATTAACTAATTTTGTAAACTTATATAACTATCGAGAGAGAATGATAAAGATAGGTTTGTTATGTGAATTAGGCAGTATACAATACATTGGGGCAGCAATTGGATGAATCAAATAAGGTGGTTGGAATTTAGAAGCACTAGAGACATTTAGGCATTTTTGGATATGTTTCATGAAATGGATTAATATTACGCCTTCTGTTTCAAAATTAAAGATATAATTTTGGTCTTTTTTTTTTTAACTATACGGTGTCATGAAATTCCTGATTGACATACCATTATAAGGATCTTGTTAGTATTACTATATTTCTAACTATGTTAGGGTTAAATCTGAAAAAATAATTTTTATTTCCTTAAAGTCGACTTTTACATCTCTATTTTTTGGAGGGAGGGACTGATGGGCTATTATAAAAAAACTAGTGACAATAAATTAATAGTTAATTGATATATGATCAATAAATTTGTAAAATACGATGAGTAAATTTAAAATGATTGGTTGGTGTAGTATGACTATCAGGTCGTTTACGTAAAGGAAACCAGTTGGTGAGAAGCATGCATATATATACATACATACATACATACATACATATATATATACATACATACATACATACATATATATATATATATACATACATATATATATATATATATGTTGTACTACTACTTTTCATGTACTGCTACTGCATCCTTTCTGTGGGCATGGTGTAGGGTAGTGTACTTTGTTTGGATGCCAAGGAAGTACATAAGCCAGCCCAAACCGACCATTGGCAGGCCTGCATGGTGAACTTTATTACACAATAATTGAGTACTAGTACTCACTTATTAGTCTCATCATTGTGGTATATTCCCTGATCCGTAAGCAATTTGCATTTGAAGATGGGCCACAATCCATGTACCAAAGAAATCTTGGCCCATAAACAAGTCCTCCTTACTTGGAAATAAACACACAAAACAGAAGTTCCCATAAAACACTTGGGCATAGTCAAGCTGTTGAGAGAATAGATAACTCGTATTTTTCGTCTATTCTTGTAGATTGTCAAGCAATGGTGACGCTGACTTTTTCTCATGTTCGTAGGGAGGACAATCGAGTTGTTCACAGGCTTACTGAATTAGCTCAGGTTTCTTATGTATTGGTTAGACAATACTCCTTCTGTCCCAAATTAACAGCTTAGTTTTGACTTTTTAAAGTAATATTGACTATTTTTAAAACTAGTGTTTGTACCATTTTTGCCAAAATATAAGTGAAGAGATTATAACCAAAAGAAAATATATACAATTTACTACTAATACCAATTTTTATAATGTTAAAAAATATATTTATATATGCTTAATTATTAATTTTAAAAATACTCAATTTGAGTAAAAAAAGTCAAAACTAAACGGTTAATTTGGGACGAACTGATATTCACTTTAATATTTTTCATAGTGCCGTTTTCGATATTATTGTTAATAAAATCCAGTCTTTGGACTGTTTAAAAAAAAACACAAGGTGTGTTGGAGGAAGTACCCAAGTCCTAATAACATAATGGAAGGAAGATGCCCCCCTTTTTTCTAGAAAATATAAAAATTATTTGGTTAGACGTGAACACCATTTATATGTGTTGTATAAAGTTTTTCACTTTTTTTTGTGATAGTTTTAAGAATATATTTGTAACCTATGATTGGGACAAAATGGTTCTCCAAAAGATTTATAATTTATAATTTTTCTAAGAGTGTTATTTAGCTAAGATCTCTACTCACTGAAACAATTTTCAAAAAATAATTTTACTCCATTGCGCTACTGCATAAAATGGCTCTTAATTATTTTAGTTTTTCAACGAGAAGAAAGTAAAACATTTAATATGAGACGGAGGAAAAGATATTGAGTGTGTATCAAATTATAAGAGTAAAATATAAAAATGTAAAATTAACAACAAAATTTATGCTCTTGATAAAGAGCTACTCATTTACATATTTATACTTCCAAAAGTTGATTTATTTTATATTATAAAAAAAATTAAAGTTTACTTTGCTCTTTTATCTTAAACTAGAGGGAGTATATTTTATAAAAGATTTAGTATTAATATTTGGTAAATAATATATACAAAAAAATATATAATTATATACATGAGCGATAAAGCTTAAACTCCCCACTAAAAGACAAGATCGTCAATACAAATAATAAACAAAAAGCTGTCATTTGATAGGATCGAAAACTAATCTAGTAATACAAGCAATGAGGTAGAATCAACCTTTTAAAGCGGATCAATTTTATGGATAGTGAAGTGCTGAAGTGTATTCAATAATAAATAAATAAATAATATATATTATGAATATTTATGTTAATTTTTTAAGTATTAATTATATGAATAAGTATAAGTAATAATATTTTTTAAAAGATGTGTAACAATTGAAATTTTCTTGTAATTTTTATTAATTCAATATATAGATAAATTTTATAATTATAATTCGACATAAATTTATCACAATACATAATAAGATTTATAAATAAATTTAGTTTTTAACGAGACACATTTTTTATATTAATGGATATTGTTACTATTGCAAAAAAAATTTATATTGAATTATAATTACAAATTATACTAATGTATAAGATTAGATAAAATTATAAAAAGTAATTTATTATATTATATATATTTTTTAAAAAAAAATTATTTATTCACATAATTAATAACCAAAAAAATCTAATTAATTTTTTCAGCAATTTGAAATTAAAACTAAAATAGAGGGAATATGAAAGAAATTTGATCACCATCAACTCCAAACCAAGGAGGAGGAGGAGGAGGGGCCCCAAACAGGTGATAAGGATGGAAAGTCGCGCACTTGAGGTCCACGAGTCGTATCCTAAAGGAGCGGTCCCCACACTGACAGCTAAGACTTTACACGTGTCATACGGGCCAACCTCTTTATCCGCCAGCCCCATAAAAACAAAACAGCAGACCTACTCCTACGCCACTACTATTACTATTCTGATGAAAGATGTGGGACCACCATGAGGCCCGACTAAAGAGGAGGGCTCCTCAATCCTAAGGCACATGATAAAACTGGTGGCCCACATTTATCTTCGTCTCTATTTTGGCCCACGGACCACCGTGCAAGCGCACTGTCCCTCGGTTACTGTTACTTTTTTTTCCCTTGTTGACCCACCACTCCACCAGGTTCAGTGGACCTACTGACCATACACCTTTTGCATGGGTCCCATCTTCCACGTGCACAACCTAAACTCACGTGCACTCCTCAACCAATTTTACACCCACGAGGCCACTCTTATCGGGGCAATTAATAGCCCCCACATTGGACCGGGACCACTCTCTTTTTTAATTACTCCTCCATAGCTAGCTTAGTAGAATTTACAACTGATCAACATTTATCACTCATTAATACTAATCTTAAAATGAAAACGTTTCTAAAGAAAATATTAACTTCAATTTTTTACTTTTAACAATTTCGTCTTAATCTCAAGTTTTAACTTTTAATCCTTTTATCCATGATCATTTGCATTTGGTCTACTAGATTAATTTTGAATCTGAATGTCTTTATTAGATTAAAACATTCCAAAAAAAAAACTTTTAATCCCTTTCTATTGAGGTGGAAAATGATACATTTTTCCTGGCGTTTTCTTTTGCCCATTTCAAAACTAAATTTCAAACCAAACAAGAAATTGTTGCAAATTCCATTCCAATTTAACAAAGTGACAACCTAATGCATTAAACCCACCCTATTAGCCAATTGATTTACACAAGAAAATGGTAAAAGACACTGATAATATGAGTTTTTTTTAAAACAAAACTAAGACAGACATCCAAAAAGAAAAACTAGTAAAATTGTGGTCTAAAACCTAAAGAGAAATATTACAACCACTTTGGCTGGCTATCTATCTTTTTTTTTTTTTTTTAACTTCTTAAGGTTTAGAAGAAGGTGTTTGGTCAGTGGCAGAACCAGCCATGAATTGAAGCTCCCTCTTATCATAAATCTCCAAAGAAAAATCCCTTAACATCTGTGTTGTTGTTGCAGTAGTTGTAGTAGTTATTGTTGAGCTAGAGCTTGGCGCCATAGTTGATGCAGACACCTTTCCAGACTTCTCTTCACTCGTAAGAGACCCTGTCGGAGCTTGAACTTCACCACCACCCCCACCAACACTTAAGCCCACCACCCCTGGTTGCATTGCCGACACAAAATTTGATATGGGTCTTCCGGTTACATTGAAAACAGGGGTCGCCCCAGCTGGAATGGCCCACAATTGAGGCTGGTTAGAAGGCCCAGCAATGGTGGCTCCTGCCGGTGGGATCATAAAGAAGGTTCCACCATGAAGCCCATTTGACCCCACTACTCCTGCTGGCCCACCACCCATAGCCCACACCGGCACGAGCCCCTGAGGAGCAATGGGTGCCACCGGGGCAAAACTAGAGGACGAAACAGAATCGTTAACCACGTCGTAGAAGTCACTGTTACAAGCCCTCTTCCGCCTCTTCTTCGCCGTCTCAGCCTCCGTCGCCGCCGCAGGCGTGGTGGGTATTTTTAAAGTTCCGTTCACATTCACCGCAATCGCCGGAACCGTGCCAGTTCCGGTAGCCTGAATAATCGCCGCCTCCGCGTGTTCAAGCAGCCACCGGATAGTTTCTCCATCCGATTTGTGGCCTAACTCTCTTGTTAATTGGAAGATTCTGGCGGCACAAGCGGCCGGCATGCGAATTCTCCGGCCGCGCCCCTCCACCTTGGTGTGGCGATCCTTGGAGGCCCTCCTCGGTGGCGCCACCACCATGGATTTATCCGATTTCTGCATAGGCACTAACGGCATGACGCCAACCGGGATTGAACCCTCAACTTCATTATCCGTTGGTTCTTCCTTCAGAATTGGAATTATACTCGACGGAGCGACCGAATCCACCGGAGCTATGGTGTATAACTGCGGGTCCCCCAACAACGGATCAGAGTGAAGATGATTGGTATTATTGTTATTATTAACCTCATCTTCTTCTGATTCCATGTTCTGGTTTTCAACCGACGATACCATTCGGGGAAAAATTCTTGGCCGTGACCGAGATAAACTTAGATGAAACCCAATAAAATTAGATCAAAACCCGGAAAAAAATTGCAAAATAAGAAAGGAAAAGATGAGAAAAGGATGGAGATTATGAACAGCACAGCAGTATGTTGTTTGTATTGGTTGACTGGTTTTCAAAACTATATAGTATTATAGTGTGAATGATGGATTAAGAGATTTCGAAGACAGAGATGATATGGAGATTTAGGAATGATAAAATAGTAAAAAACAAAAAACCAAAAAAAAAACCCAGAGAGATCAAACCCTAGAAAGGGAAGGGAGACCCACTTATCGTTTGGGATTCCTACAAGACAAAGGACCCCAGCAGCAAACCCAATATATCAAGCAGAGGAGAAAGAATCTACGGCTGGAGAGTCTTCCACAGATCATGGTCCCGCCAGATTTTGACACGTGGTGGGGCCTACCACATACGGTTTTAATTAGGTCAAAGCTTGGGGTGGCTATTTTAGCCACAGGTTTATTTTGGTGCATTCACATTGATGCTGGTGCTAACATACAAGTATTATTAATTGAAGGACTAATTTGGGATAAATAAAGATGTCTAATCTCTGCACACTAATACCAAATAAACAATAATGGTATGTAATTTCAATTCTAGAAAAACAATTTGGTGACAGGATAAATGCCCAAAACTACCATGTTGTTTGGTACAACTTTTCAAGAAGGGGGTATGTATTTAGGAATTTTTATTTTATTTTTATTTTAAAGTAAAAGCCAAATTCTTTTCTTTTTACAAAACAGAGAATCACACAGTTTCTTAATATTGTCCTTCTGTCTGTATTCATTCTCTGAAATTTGTGTTTATCCAAAAGAGAAATTATCCAACCTTTTAGTATATAGACATCATTTCACTTCTTAATGTCTGTTTTGACTTCATTTCTAGTGTTAAATAAACTTCTTGAAGAATTAATGGGATAACTTCAAATTCTATATTATTAATTTTTAAAAATTAATTTGAGATATTTTTAAATTTAAAATTGAGACAATTTATTAAAAATTATGAAATGATAAAATTTATAATGAATAATATTTTTAGGTTAATTAAAAGAATTTATATCAATTTTGAGTTTTAAAATATCTTTAATTAATTTTAAAAAGTTAACAATAGCCAAATAATATAAACTATAGGGAGTCGTTTTCATCTGATTCGTTTTTATCCTGTTAATACAAACAAGATTTAAAATTTATTGGCATAAACTCTCCTGATGTAATTTTATAACACACCAACTTATGTCCCTCATTTTTCATCTTATAGAATGTAATGAAACATAAATAGTACAATCAACTGACAATAATATTTTATTGACAAAAAATTAAATATAAAAATTAAAATAAAATTAACGTGTATATGATAGTTATTAATTATAAGTTTATAATTATTAGACCTATTTATATATGATAAAGAGTAACTACACTGATGCCACATTTAGACAATTATAATAATACTCATTTCTTTTCTAGTTTTTTAAGTACCAGTTAGTACTCTTGTAAGTTTTTAAGGTTGACTAAATAAAGAAAGTTGCACATTTACCCTTCAAGAATAATATATATATTTTCAATAACAAAATTATCCTATTTTAATACAATACATTTTAATTATAGTTTTGTTTGTAATTATCATCTCATTCACAATGTCGGTAACTTATAAAAAAAATTTTAATTTAGTTTAATTAACACATATTTTGGGTAAAAATTAATTATAGTTTTATGTAAATTTTAATATTTTTGAAAAAAATTACTCCCTCCGTCCCTTTTTAAATGTCGTTTTAGAGAAGTGTTTTTGTCTCTTAATATATTTGTCGTTTGAGAATTTCAAGTAAACATTAATTGCTTAGTTTTCAATATTATCCCAAATATTAAATATAATTTTGGTTCTCTCACTATTTTCTGTCCAATAAATAACATTCTCTTTTTCCAATACAAGTACAATATAAGCAATTGATATTATATTTAATGCTATACAATCATTTCCTTAATATTTATGCACAACTCTAA
Organism: Aralia elata; assembly: GCA_034770075.1. Lineage (NCBI taxonomy): Eukaryota > Viridiplantae > Streptophyta > Magnoliopsida > Apiales > Araliaceae > Aralia > Aralia elata. The sequence goes on along the minus strand of CM068377.1, from coordinate 22,251,844 downwards.
AACGACATATATTAAGGAACGATGGGAGTATAATTTTTTGTTATTGTTAATTTATATTTTTTATGTGTCTTAAGATTTTATTTTTTAATTAGAAAAAATTATATATGAATGTATATTATATAAATTTTAATCTTTGAAAAATTTAATTAGCAAAAAGTGTATGACTTTATTTTCTTGATAAAATGAATATTTGTTATTTTTTGATTATGTTATTTAATGCACAAGTTTATAATTTTATTTATCACATCAAGTTAATAAAAATGAAAATATACAAATTTATACTTAGTGGGTATATTAAATATTATAATTTGAAGGGTATTTTAGACATTACATTATAAATATTTGTGGATATTAGTTAGTTAACTACACTAGGAGTAGTAAATATTATATATTGTTGACCAGAGGGATACTGACTGTTACTTAAAAAATTAGAGGGATAATGACTGTTATTATAATTATTTATAGGAGATGTCTATTTATTTTACTTTATGATAAAAAATCTATTAATTATATTTGACACATTATTTTATATTCACTAATGATCATAAGATTTAATTATATCATATCTGTTACAATTTGAGTGCATACAGAATATAGATAATGAGTAATATTAAGAATCTTAAACTTCAAATATTAGAAGTATCTCAAATATATATGTTATATTATTCAATTCCCAATAAATTTTATATAATTATTATAATTATAACATGTGTATTTGACATATATTTGAGATTCACTGAAAGTATGAGACGTTTAATTAAAATTATTCATAATATAGATAGATAGCATATTTTATTTACCAAAATAGGAACTTTACAAATTAAATATTTACCCTAATCTTTTTTCTCTTATAATATCACCATATAATTTTATTTATTTATTTATTATTATTATTATTAATTTTTCTTTGTGGGAATACCCAATCTTCCACTTGTCACTTGACAACTTGACGCTATAACTCACTTCTGAGGTTATGTATCAATAGTGGGTTTAGAAAGTCCCAAGTCACTTACTTTATTAGGCTATTTAATTATTCTAATTAATACCGGAACTGATAAAAAAAAAAGATAAAAAAAAAAATATACATGATAATAAATATTTAATAAAGTTAGATTGTGATTAATGTAAAAATATATATAATGAGATAAAATAATTAAAATGAGATTTTTTATAATTATTATCTATTCTATATATATACATATATACATTATAATCACAATTCAATTAAAAAATTTCGCAAAGACTCTTGATAAAATATATCGGTGTAGAGTGTAATTAATTGTATGCTGGGAGTAGATGATGAGAGCACTTGCACTTGATATGGTGGTGGTATACGTAAGAATCTCACTCACAAACGCTGGCTCATGAATTTAGGCCTTTCAGTTGAGACTTAGATAACGTGTCTCAGTGGTGTCCACGTATCCGTTCCCTTGTGGATCCCACAACCACTTGGCATGCTTTCGTGTCAACTAGGGGACACTAATCTTTTTGTAGTTAGCTGGGCCCCAATACCATTTACATGAATGACCAATTGTCTATATCTCACAACGGTCCAACCTACAAATTCCACCATTTGACTCCTTCATCTTATTCCTCCCTCCCACCAAAGTAGGTCCTAGATGAGGAGATGCATGTAGTCAAGAATACTAAAGCAACATAAGATTGAATTCAAAAAAATAATATAAATAATAATTATTGATTATAATTATTAATTTTTTAATATATAATAAAACATCTATTAATTATAAATATCTTGATATACATTATGTGTGTAAAATAAATAAGAGAATATTAGAAAAAAAATAGGATTAATAAAAGAGTGGGAAGAGAAAAAAATAAAAGTATTTTAGTTTTAAAATGTAACTTCCCTTATCTTTTAAAAGGTAAAATGAAAAAACAAAAAAAAATTCTCTTTTTTATTTATACAAAATAACTGTCAACTCTTCTCGTACTTTATAATATAAAAAGATAGATAGATAAATTCTACATATTATTTTGTATTAATTTTTTTATAATTATTTATTATCACCGTAACATTACTCATATATAATATATTGTATGATGAAAAATATACAATAAAAAAATTGTTGATGTAACATATTTGAAAGGTCCAATTAGGTGTGCATATATCAAACCTATTATTTAATTAAAAAAATAAATTTCATTTTAATAAGGTAGTTCAAATTTTTTACTTATTTTTCTTTCTTTTTTTTGTGAACTTAAGAAAAGAAAAGACAAAAATAGTGTTTTTTTAATTTTGCTTAGGCTATGTGTGAACTCAAAACCATAACTCCTTTTTTTAAAACAAAAAAAAAAAACCTAACTCCTTACCGCTCCTTATTATTATAAACAATTTCTTGAAACAAAGTATAATAAAGTGGGTTTATTTCATTAGGTCAAAATTTTGGTTAGTGAAAGGCTCCCCTCACTGTCAAGAAAGTGATGAGCTAAATTGATCAGAGCCGCCGCGACTGTAGAAGGAACTCCAGGTCAAAAGACAAGACTAAGTTGCCGTTGGTTGCAAACTAGAGATGACCACAATTAAATTTCAATATTTTAATTATTGGGAAAGATTTTTAGAATTTAATTTGTGGGATATTCTACAAAAGGTTTATTACTTTCTCCCCTCTACAGTTACATCATTCATTTTGACTTTTCAAAATAAATTTGTGAATCATAAATTTTGAAATTATACCAATTTATAAATTATTTTATTTTATTTTTGAACGTCTATTTTGGGGAATATTTTTTCGAATGCCTCCGCTACGAAGGGGGATATTAATATAAGTATAATGAATCACATAATAAATCTTTTATTTTTGAACGTCTCCACTTTGGGGGAATATTTTTTTGAATGCTCTCATCACGAAGGAATATTAGTACAAGCATAATAAATCGCATAATAAATCTCAAAAATCTCGCATAACAATGTTAAGCAAACTTTCACGCTCAATAAGTGAGAATACAAGTCGGACAATAAAGAAAAAAAAATAATCCCACAACAATTTAAAAAAATAAGAATTGAACATGAGATCTAATAATAATTCGAAAAATAATTCCACAACAATTAAAAAAAATAAAAAATGAACATGAGACCTAATAATAATTCAAGAGTCTCAATATTAACCATCGGACTAAGATACGAATACACTAAATTACGTAATAATTTCAACATTCACCTTTCATATTTGTTACAAGTACAACCGCTTACCATATATGTTACTTTCAAAACTTAATTAAATAAAATCCATATGAAAATTTAGAACACAAATTGACTTAAAGTCCAAAAAAAATTATTTAATTTTAGAATGAACGGAGTATATAACTACACAACTCATAATTTAATAATTATTTATGAGCAACTTAGTACATACTTTAAAAGTTTTTTTTGGGATTGTTTATGGCAAAATCAATGTCAGAGATGCTCATTCCGGTGGAACAAGTTGGACAATGATCGGAAATGAATCTAATGAACATACATATCAGCACATTCCATAGAAATACAAAGACTCGAAGAATTTCAATAATGCTTGCAAAAGCATCTGCAATTTGGCTAACAAGCTACGCGAATAGCATTTCTTAACTAAAGATCAGCGGTCCTATCATTTCATATTCAACCAAGCATTGACATAATATCATTGACCATTTGCAACCTTTTTATTCGAGGTGGTAATGTCAACAGATTTTCTTTCATAGAATCTTCTAAACATGGAGTCAACCTCTGTGAGATAGCAAGTGCCTGGAGATAAAAGGCTAGTATCTTTGCTAGTCACAAAGTCCTTGGCTCCATATCGGTGCTCCATTAGCTTCATGATTTCAACAAATTTTTCTGGAGAAAACTGCAGGCAAATATTTTGGATATAGTCAAGTATCTGAATATTCACATGCCAAAACTTGGAAGGTTGAACTCTATAAGCTAATGCTTCATATTAGATAAACTTTGAGGAAAGCATATTTCAACAACAACGAGGGAGAAGAATATAGGATAAAGGTTTAGTTCAGCAACTACAGTAGCTAGCTTTATAAAGAAGATATTCAAACAGTGGCTCGACTATCTTTCAACTTATAGTCGGTCCTCCAACTGTTTACTTTTAAACACAGATAATATTAAAAGGACTTCTTCGACCTTATGACCTCAAACATGAGGTCATATGAATGAAATGCTATGCCCTCCAAATACTTTGCTTGTCATCTTTTCTGGTAAAACAATGAAATAACATTTGCACCATGGCGCAGTTCTTTAAAATTATTAGCAAAAGCAACTTTTAATCTTATAACACAGGAATGTTACCATTTCAATCAATGTAGTTAATTTTAAGTTGGCCTATAGCAGAAAATAATATCACTGGAAGCATACATGAACTGCATCTAAAGAACCACACAAATGCACTTATATTAACTTTACTGGTGAAGGTCAAGGGAAAGCTAGGCAGTTCACAGCTACTCGTCACAGAATCACAATAAAAGTCCAAGGGCCACAAATAATAAATAAAATCCAGAATACTAAGGACTGGCAGATAAAGACATACCTCATGTCTTGATTTCAATTTCTCTGAGACATTCATTACAGTAGCAATGTTAGACAAGCTAAAAGGATATTCACATTCACGAAGTTGGAACGAGAACATTGTTGCAGTTAAGCCGCTACCGTAGGAGAACATTATTACCCGCTTACCTGCCTGGAAATCAATAGAAACAAACAGATTGTAAATATCTAGTAATTTAAGCAAATAGAGGATGAAAATAGATGTGTATACAAGAGAATCACGGTACTAACTAGTGAGCCATGCTTGTTGTGAAGAAGGGATGCAAATGCTGCATAAAGAGATGCCGTGTACATGTTGCCAACTTGTTTCGGAATTAAAGTGGTTGGCTGCACTTTTTCTTCATAAATATGTTTTGCCACTTGTTGTGTTGCCTGTTAATAGCACACACAACATGCTGAATCTACTAAATAGAATAATTCAAAATTCACTAATGCTGTAGCTGGAGAATAATTATACCTTCTCGAGATCCCAGCTTTGATAGCTTTCATCACCTAATAGAGCTGAAAATGGGGATAACTTTTCTCTTGCTGCCTCGTCAACAAAACTGAAAAAGATTAATAATTACATATAGCAATCAATGACCAGAAAATGTGAATCATATAGACTCATGATATTTTGGTAGCAACCTAGCTAAATAATAAAGAAAAAGGCGATACACTTTGTGACTCATACGCTCTTTACCCTGTTTTACATGGATGCCAAAATGTGTATATTATAGCCATGGTTCATTAACATGTCTTCATTATATATATGTCAAAACTGCAGACTAAGTTTTCTTTCCTTTTTAGCAGGTTTACAGGGGAAAAGGAAAAGAAAAGTTGTCTCCTAAGCCATCGGTGGAGACCTTTTCATTTCACAAACAATTGGAAGTACTAAAAATCATAAATTCTATATACGAAGAGAAGTCCAGGGGTCATTTTACAATTTGCTAGAGTCCAATCTCATATTGAGTTATATCACGACTCCATTCTGACCCCATGGGTCAAATCCCAAGGAGCAAGTTAAACGCTATGCAAAGTACATATCACGTTGTTGAGAAGTTGACTTCAAGTCACCTTGTTTAAGCAATTACAAGCGCCAATGCCTTTCTATAAAGTGCCAGAAACAGCAATCTAGACATGGCATTTTTACTTCCATTCACAAGCAAACCTCGAAAAAGTATCATAAATGACTCTAATTTACTATATAAAGAAAAAAACTATCAAAAGGAAATTGCATATGGAAATGCTAATAAATCAAATGAAGTGGAAGTAGCAATCACAAATAGACCGAGAAATTGAGATTGGAACCTGGGGTTCCTCAAGAAGTCATCATAGCACAGTCGAGCAAAACTTTTCTGCACAAGCTGCGGTGCCAATTCAAATAAATCAGAATATATTGTTTTAGGTAAACCCAATTTGAAAATTAGATTATTTGAAACCTTAAAGAATATATTGTAACAAGCCTAACATTGAATTAAACTGCCATACCTTATTATACGGAGAATGAAACACAAAGTAGTCGGCCTCTGAAATTGAAAATGGCTTTCCCTCCCATTTTTCAAACCTATAGGTATCAGGAAAGTACAGCATTTTAGTTAAAAAGCACACTCCAACTGTCCACCATCGTAATTATATTGAGAAAACAAAAGGAATTCATTCTCTGAGTGGAAACCCACTTTGCGCAGAAACGCTTGTAGCAAGAATCCAATGCCATGAGATAGCAAGTTTGTGAAAGCTTTCCATCAACAACCTGCAAATATAACCCAGAGTGGAATTAGTTAAGGTGTGCATAATATTGGTTCATAAACTAGCATTTAGTTTTCAAACTTGACTTCCTTGATTTGTGTGAAACTACCAATTTTAAACAACCATTGTGACTATTATTTTAATTTGCCAATTAGACTCCTATAGGAAGGAATTTATTTTATTATTTATTAGGTAAAGCTAGGGGGCCCAAAATATTTCTCAAATTCGGGTTTCCAAATCAATGTGTTATTAACATTATTACATATTCATGCAGTCAATGAATGTAAATTTGTAATATTGACACGTCAAATTGGGAACCCAAATTTGGAAAATCGTTTGGAACCCCTAACATTATTCTCTCTCTCTCTTTTTATTTTTCATCATTTTAGTTCACAGATGCTTTAGATATTGAAACCAATAGGTACTATATACCCTATGTTGCAAGAGGATGAGGTTCTATGACGAGGATGCATGAAACTTACACTCAAATGGTAAATACACAAATTTGCCTTCAACCACGACAGCAACACACAGATATTATCTTACTCGGGTACTTTTCTTTCCCTACATGAATGCTATACTCCTATTTTATGAGGAAAATTTGAAGGTTACTAGCTCAACTGTGCTAAAAAAAAGTTGTTAAAGGCCTTTAGAAGAAGACTGATATAATGTCAAAATGGCATATGCAAAAACCAAACTTAAAACATCATTAAATTAAACAAAAGAAACTGAACCTGTTAAAAGAGTAGTACTGACAAGTGCAATCCAAAAATTTAGAACAGCAACAATCAAATAAATAAATTAATACTAATAAAAATAGAATGCTGATATAGACTTATGTAAGGAGTAGAAAATTTTATGTTTGATTTGTCAAATGACAATTTAAAAGGACAGAGAGGAGGAGCATAACTGGATATTCACTAGCAAGGTTGGGCTTGTAAAAATCATAAGCATGAGACATATGGCTTCCTCTAAATTTGCTTTCGAAGGCAATTGGTGCATCTGGTCCTATCAGCATGGCAATGGCAGCTGCTCCACCAGTAGGCCGAGCCGGACCCTCTGCATATACCTGAAATAAAGGCCTCTTTTAAGCATATTAAAAAGGGTCAAGAAAAAGAGCTGTATCATCACAATCTACCTGCATGGATGTGTATGAGCTGGTAATCAACACGATATGAGAGATTCCCGGTTAACGATATATACAATCAACATAAGCAAACACAAAAATAAAAATAAAAGTTCTCCCTTCTATAAAACTTTACCCTGAATAAATATTATGCATAATTACCCTGCTTCCTAGGTAGTTGACAAGATAAATTAAATTAAAACAAAACACACATAACCCTGATTACAGCAACAACAATTGTTTTTTAACCTTGATCAGAAATCATTGTAGATGCCAATGATTAAATCTTGTATACTTACAAGAAAAGGAAAGAAGCATATATTCACAAAGGCAAGGAGGTAATACCGCACTGTCTGTGCATACAACCAATCCGTAACGTCCATCCCATGAACTGCTTTCCACCCAATTAACACAATTGAATAAAGCTGCAGTTCCTCCATAGCACGCATTTGTTGAATCAACTCCTTCGATGTCAGTATTACCACATTCCTGTTTGTTAGCATGTGGAAAGACAAAAATATAAGTAACCAGCTACAAACATCAATTAGTCATAATTGTACATAACAATATCTTGGGTACAAAGTAGGTCCGTTATCACATTAAAGATTTCTATTACAGAATACAGAGGCAAAAGAACAAATATACATTGCCAGAATTCGTGTTAATGGATCCCCACTTAAATATTTCCACATATATAACAGCTGACATCAAGTCCTTATATATGTGATTTTTTTCAATTAGACATTTAATGGGTTTTTTTACCACATAACCTGAATTCCAGCTTGCCACGAAAGAAGGCACTTCCAAATGGAAAAAACAACCCAGAGACTAAAAGAAAATTTGGAAGTACCTCAAAAATTTGCATTAAGAATGTCTTAATGGACTTGCTCTTGTCTATTACAGTCTCACTGCCAACTTCTAGGCGGCCAATTTGTTTTCGATCAATCCCATATTTATCGAGGAGGGATGTAACTGCTGTCAAACTAAAATCCGAATATGAAAAAATGATAAGCACCTAAAATATAACGGCTAAAATTAACTAATGCTCCTGAAACTTCAGTTTGTTCATAAAAAACTCCTTATAATGACAGTATCCTATTAGAAACTCCTTATAATGGCAGTATCCTATTAGCCCATTTTTTTATAGATAATAAGGGTTTTTTGAAAGAAGATCATAGTCAAAAAGTGTGAGGACAACAAGTCCTCAACAAAGGTAAATGGAAAACCAAGATTTGAATCACCATTTTTTTGACTCATTCTCTTTCTTTATCCAGGAGATGATGACAAATAAAAATAAACAAAAAACAAATAGGTATGGAAGCTATAATTATACTATGGAAGCATTGGTTTATACATCCTCTTAGTCTCAACTCTGGGTATAATTATATTTGCTATCTTTTTTAGAGAACCACCTAAAGTTCCAACTAAAAAGTAAAGCTACAACTAAAAGGCAAATATAAATCTCACTCAAAACTTCCTGCCATTGGCACCGTCGTAGTTAAAAGATTATGGTCTCTTGAGCTCACACTGACTAGTCACTAATCAATGATTGTATGTTACTAAAGCTATTAGCTCAGGTTGCTCTCCTACTTCTAGAATAGTTCTTTATGAAGGACTGTATCTCTGACTCTTAACTCCAAAAGCACCTAGACCCCCTCAAAGAGGTATGATTTTGCCACTATAATTAATGACATAGAAACCAGCTTCAGAATAAGCTACCACTATTCTTTCGAGTATAATTGCTGGACCCAAATCACTGTAAAGCAATATTTAATAGCGTAAAGATGAGAAACCTCATGGAGATGACATCTTCCAACTCTGTACAAAATCCCATGCATTCCTGTCCAAGCCCAATAGTGTACTTTCCTTTGCTTGCACCATCATGAGATTCTAGAACTTCCTATAACAGAAGTACATTAATATAGAAGATGTTTTTGAGGGTTAATAACAATTTTGTAGTGAAATTGTAATGAAGTGGACAGTGTGGACACGGACAAACAAATTTTTTTATATATATTTTTTTGATAAGTCCAACAAACATAATAATCATAAGCCTAGAAACTAAGAATTGTTTGGTAGTGCTTTCCATATTGTAATTTATGGAACTATAAAATAGCTTAGAGTTTCAATCTCACCAAAGTTGTGCAACAAGTCCTTATGAATCTGTACTGTATTTAAGATATGTGAAACATTATTTAGCAACGCTGAGCTGAAAACAGAAATTAACTGTTTTTTATGCCAGCAAATACAATATAAGTATGTTTCCATTTGAATCAACTCATCAACAATCACATGTAATTAAAATCTAAATATTCAAAGAAAAGGCTTAATTAAGCATCATCCGTGAACAAGCATGTATATGTTTAATTATGTAACCTCATTTTCTGAAAACAAAACTAGTTGCATATTACTCATGGAGTGATGGTGGGTGATAGTTAACCTCATTTTGATTCCTAAAAAAGCAAAAATTATCTAAAACTAATCAAACTCCACTTAATATAAGAAAAATGCAAATAACATCCCTAAAGGCTTTGTTTGGAACTCAAAAGGTTGTAAATAAAGAAAGTAAGAGATAATAAAATATTCAACAACCCATCAGAATTACCTTTAGTCTTTTAACTTCAAACTTGCAATAATTTTGTTCCCCAAAGCATACAGAATTAGATTCCTATTCATACGAGCGTTTTTCAAATTTTTGAATACTCAATATGTGATCATCTACAAGTCATGGATATAAATAACTGTAAATTCTCAGTTCATAACATTATGCATTATCAATTTCTAAAAACTACACTAGTACTACCTATTCAAATTCCAAGTTCAATCGGTTAAAAAAAATGTAAATAATCCACTCTGCAATCGAACCTGAATCAAGCTAAAAAAACATATAAGAAAGTGATGAACACATCAATAATACAAATCAAACTCTATATAGAATGTAATAAATCAAATTAAAAACGACAAAAAAAAAATGAGTAACGAAATAGCGCAATAATCTAGGAAACAAACAAGTGAGAAAAGGATCATCACCTGTTGAATACAAGTAGGTGGAAAATAGATCTCCATGGCCAGAATTCCCACATTCTTCGGATTCATCGATGCCGCCATTGTTTATACACAACCTTTTTACGTTCTTAAAAGAGAGAGGAAGAGAATATGACACATAACAGGCGCATTGAGGAGCGAGAGTTTTCAAGTGTGTGATCATATATATATATATATATATATAGCAAGTCCTGAAGGGTAAGGAGCATCAAATGCTGACGACGTGGTGAGTGCAAAATTTGACACGGTTTTCTGGTTTTTATTACCGTATCTACCATTTTCCTTCTGTTAGTAAGTAGTAAGCATTCCATCCAGTTTTCTACTACCTACCCTACCCCTTTAATTACATTTACTCCACACTCAATAACTTCCAACTACAAAATATGTCCATCTTCTACCACAGATATATGTCACATTTTTCATCATGAAAAGTTACACAAAAATGGTCATATTTATAAATTATATAAATTAGTATGGTACTTTAGTATTATTATTTATTTTTAAAATAACATTATAACGGATTAGATGTGTTATATATATTTGTTTGTTTTGATAAGAATTTTGTTATGTCCAATTACGATTTGTGACGTATGTACATATATGAGATAAATAAGAACTTATAACGCCCTACTCTAATTTATTTTATCTTATTACATAAATTTAGTCACATTCAATTTTGTCATAAATTTATCAACATTATTTCCCTTTTGGTAAAATTAAAGAAGATTTTGTAAACTACAACTCCTTTACGAATAAAATTTGAGACTTGACTCTCTTCTATTCAATGCATTATATTTTTATAATTTTGGATAATATAATTAAAATCAACATCAGTCAATTAATTTATAATAAAAATGAAAGTAATTCAAGACTTTTTTACCCTTTGATGAACATGTAGATTTTTCATCAAAATTATAGTGATTAAAAATTCTTTTAAACTTTTAACGGTTAAAATATTTTTAATAATTCTAATTTTTGATATGATTGATCTTAATATCATCAATTATCTATTAACTTATTTTGATCATTATTAATAATTTTTTTTAAGATTAAATAATTTATGTATTAAATGAAATCGGAGAAAAAGTATAACCGACTGGAGCCAAATCCTAAAATTTGATTACACAGGCATATTTACCCTTTCATTATAAAGTTATAATCGCAGTTATACATATTAACGCTTCAAATCGGGGTAATCTATATACTTCATAATCTACTTAGGGCCTGTTCGGGGGCTACTTATAAGTTGGTCAACCCAACTTATAAGTAGTTTAGCCAAAAAAATTGTTCGGGAATAACTTTTTTTTCTACTTATAAGTTGAAAAAAAAGTCAAAAAAAGAAAGTAATCTTTAGTTGCTTAAAAAAAATGACCTATCAGTCATTTTTTTTAAGTTGGTCAACGACTATGAAATGACAAAAATGCCCTATTTTATTTTTAATGTTCTTCTTATCGAAGGACATTTTAGTAATCTTTTAATTTTATTTTAACTTATAAATCATTATTAGTCGAACACATCCACAACTATTACTTATAATTCCCGACTTATAAGTAAAAATGATGCCGAACACTATTACTTATAAATCTACTAAAATTTTAACTTAAAGTAAAAAAAAAATAAGTTATTTCTGAACAGGCCCTTAATTAGTCTGTCTGTGAATGTGAAGCAAGATTTTAAAGTTTCTTACAATAACTCCAGAAATTATAGAGTAAGAGAGAAAATTTAGATAGAAAAAAAAATACAGGGAACAAAGTATATTTTCATTCATTGATTCGTTAATATCTAAAGTAAGACTTTATATCCTATTAATACCGCCAAATCCTAAAATTTGATTAGACAGGCATATTTACCCTTTCATAAAGTTATAATCACAGTTATTATACAGATTAACACTTCAAATCGGGGTAAGCATGCGATTTATATACTTCATTTAAGTACCAAGGTAAAGGGCATAAAAGACTATTTCTAATATTCCTACCACTGGAACCTGGCCCACCATATCCGTCTTTGTTCCTTGTGTTAGTGGTGCATGCATATACAATGTATTTGTGTGGAGATAAATAATTTAGTTGTCTTGAAATGGCTTAGTCAAGGAGTCATTTTTCTTGTTTAATTAAATGGGCACTTACTTATAGATCAAGAATTCAAGATGTTGTATAACTATTCTCCGAATGGGTAGATTTAACTCAATTTTAATAGGACCATGCATTGTTTGAAATGGACCATTTTAGAGTTAATTTATACTAGTTGCAAGGACCCAATTGCAAGAACCTTGGGTCCTTTGAGCAGATTCATGCTCAACTAATTATATCCGGTTTAGTTCTTGATGAATTTGTAAGTAATAAAGTTGCTGAATTCTTTGGAAAATCTGTTGGTTTTGTAGACTATGCTTGCGAAAATCTATGGAAAATCTTACTTCTTCATTTTTTATGGTGTTTGTAGCAGATGTATTGCTGCAAATAAGGTGTTTGATGACATGCTTCTGAGAGATGTAGTCTCCTGATCAGGATATATAAGGCGAAAGTCTATTAATGATGCTGTAATACTTTCCTGAAAATGGATGTCAAGCTGAATATTGCAGCCTTTGTTAGTGTTTGTAGCATGTGGGTGCCTTGGTTATGTGAATATGGGGATGGGTATCCTTGGGTTGATCTTGAAGCATACATTTGAAATGGACTTGGTGATAAATAATGCACTATTGGATGTGTATGTCAAGTGAGTATATTTATGGGTGGCAAAACAGCTCCTCATGGAGCTCCGGGAAAGAGATGTTATTTCTTGGACTTCTATGATAAGCGGATTGGTGCAGTGCAAATCTCCAAACGAGTCGCCAGAACTGTTTCATACCATGCTAATGTCAGTTGTGGAACTGATAAGGTCATTCTTACCAGCGTACTCTCAGCGTGTGCATGTGTATAAATACATTCATCAAGCATGTTTAATTATTGAAGTCACTGAATTGATTGATTTTGATACTAACTGGTTGATGCCTGTGTAGTTTCTGTAAAGAATGCTATCAAGCATGTTTAATTATTTAAGTTGCTAAATTGATTGATTGATTTCTAACCGGTTGATGCATGTGTATAGTTTTTGCAAGGGATCTTTATTGTTGAAAGAATTGATGATAGACCTTTACTTTTTCTTTCATAGTTTTGCATCAGTTAATCTTACAATTTTGAGAGGGGCTTTCACTCCGTAGAATACTTCATACCGATGAGCTCTAGCTCAGTTGGTATACTAGTCCTCTTGCAAAGCAAGAGGTCCTAAATTCAATCTTTGGTAGTGGTAAAGGTAGGGTGTGTGTGTTTAAATTCAGTCTAAACTATCAACAACAAAAAAATAAAAAGAAAAAAGACTATACACTTCATAATAATTAGCCAAAAAAAAAAAAGACTATATACTTCATAAATTCATTATAAAGGATTAATATGATAATATGCTTACACTTCAACAGTCTTTTGGTTCAGAGCTATATATCTCCATCTTTCCTTCTCCACAAAGTCTGCATCCAGGAACTGAGCAATGAAAGCCCAAAGCCTGTAAATGTCTTCGAAATTGGTGAGGAACCCAAGTGCAGCTGTGACCACTGTTATCCCCTGGTAAGCTTTTTTCTTGTTACCATTTCTTTCTCTATCTTCATGTCTTCTCTCTAGGACTCTCTCCTTCTCTTCTTCATATTTTTCTGAGAACCAAATTTGGTGTAAAACCCCATTGCTAAGAGAAATATTGCTTCGATCAGCAAGCTTCTGGACAAGAACAGGCTCGACCTTTTCTCCTTTCCAGTCGTACACATTGAATGCCAGTGCTGGTCCCCTGTCAAATTTTACCTTCGGCCCGTAGATTCTTACCAAGGAAATTTTATTATCTGTATAAGGATGCTGGAGTTTTACTAGTGCGTTTATTAACCAATTGATCAAGCACCTTACTCTGTTACTGATTTGTACCAGTCCGAGTGAATCCACATGATCCAAGCCCCTACATTTAATTTCTAAGCTTCCATTCTCACCAAGTTTGGCTTTCTTCTCTTGAACTGAACTAGTGGGTGACACCGATTCCTCAAGTTTTGAAGTTTCTCCAGTCATGTTAGGACTAATTTCTTCTTTCTGAATCTCAACCAAGAAAGAGCTTGATGTAGCCAAGTATTCTTCTTGTGCCCCCAATCTGGATTCTTGTTCGAGTTCTGTGTCTGTACCGGAAGAATCTTCAGGAAATCCGAACAGCTTATTTTCTGAGACAATATTAACTATACCTGTGCCTGTGGAGTCTTCCAAGATTGGCACAGTGGATTTCTTGACAAAGAGGCATCCAAATCCAGTTGGGTTTTCCCCAAAAACCTTGTAGAAGGAGCAAACTAGGAAATCAGGGTGAAAGAGGGAGAGGCCGAAGCTGTTCATATCCTTTGGCCCCAATGCACAAGCATCAAACAAAACGTGCCACCCATTTTCCTGTGCTGTTGACATCCACTGAAAAGAATAACTGGCGCCAGTAATTCTAGACTGAAGAGGGAAAACAAACAATCCCCTATGTTTCTTCTTTTTCTTCTTCCTCACCAGCATCTTCCTCAATTTCTCCGAGTGAATCCTAAATCTTGGCCATTTGAACTCAGATAACATGACTCGTGCTCCTCTTTTCTCTGATGTTTTGATCATACCTTCCACTGCCTCACTCTCACAATCATAGACAGTCAGAAGCTTTCGACTGGACCGGAACGGGTAAGACTCTGCCACAAGTTTAAAAGCTGATGATCTGTTTGTAGTAAAAACCATGCAGTAATCATTCTCAGAGATATTAAGGAAATCCATAATTCTCTTCTTGATTGCAGATTCCAGTTCTGAACCTTGGCCACCATGAAGTAGCTCTGACTTGAGATTCACCGACTTGTACATTGTACTAAAGAAAGGAATATCCGAACATTGAGACGATACTGGAGAAGAAGAGGAGCCATGAGGGCTGCTCTGCGAGTGGGAGAAGAGACCGATGCCGATGTAATCAAGGCAAATATGACTGGATTGGAATAGATGGTTGTATTCTTGGGCTCTTATCAGGTCAACTCTGGTAGTTTCAGAGTATTGTGGGAATGCTTTTTTGAATTGAGTAAATGATTCCTTTAAAGAAGGGAGAGACTCATGGTTGGTGAACTGGGTATTTGGGAAGAAAAAGGAAGAAGTTGATGCCACAAAGTTGCGCTTACAGGTGGCCAAAGTTCC
The DNA here is from genome assembly GCA_034770075.1 of Aralia elata. Taxonomy (NCBI): domain Eukaryota; kingdom Viridiplantae; phylum Streptophyta; class Magnoliopsida; order Apiales; family Araliaceae; genus Aralia; species Aralia elata. The sequence continues at coordinate 22,236,192 of CM068377.1, read as the reverse complement.
GGTGGGCTTGGAACTGGTGTTTAAGGGCACAGGCGAGTCCATGAAAGGGGTTGGCCAAAAACTCTGAACACATGCTTGTGTTGCCTCCTTGAAGCAAGGTGACTGCATATTTTCTGGCATCTATTTTCCCCCTCACTTGTATTTTCACTCAATCTATGTTCCTGAATCAGCTTTCATGTTTTTTATACTAGGCATGCTTATTGGTTAAGAAAAGTCTAAAGTATACATGAAATGATTGTGTTGAACAAGTCTGGTTGCTGTGTTGAACTTTTCTTTAATGTTTAACTTGATTGACCTTGCTTTATTTATTATTATGTACAATTTCAGAAAAAGCAGAACTGTTCAGAATGAATCCAGATCCCCACCAGCTAATCTCCACCCTCCAATCTCTTGGGGGCCCCGCATCATTGGTTATTGTACATGTATAATGATTTGCTTGATTGAGTGCTTCATTTTAGCCATTGATACACTAAATTCAACCCATCAGGTGACAGCTAATGTATTTTGATTTTATTATGGTAAAATATCTTATTTGAGAATTTAGTAAGATGGTTGTGGTGGCAATTGGCATGGATTTTTGCATAAAATGGAGTTAATTTACAGCTAAAACAATTTAAGTGTGAACTGGAAGTGAAATGACCAAGTGATGTGGGAGTGGGAGGGGGACAGAGAGAGAGAGAGAGAGATACCGGGGCTTTGCTTTTGGAGCCTCCTGGGCCCCTGGGCCGGCATCATATAGCATGCTGGCCGAAAAGAAAGCTAGTGTTGGCCAGAAGGAGCAAAATGCTGGCCGAACGAAGCTTCTTTAGTAGAATTAGTCTATACTTAAGGTGTGAAGGGAGATTAGCACTCTTCATTAAACTAGCCAATTGGTTTCCTCCTGATTATCTCATCTGGGTCTAGTATTCATAAACCATTTTTTTTTTCTTTTTCTTTTCCCACTTGCATTACCCCAAATGAGTGAGTGGGAGGATGAGGTGGTAATTGAGAAAAATAAATCAAGAAACAAAGGGTAATCTTTCTAGATAAATTATTAAGTGAAAGTGGAAATGCGGGAGTTAAAATAGGATGGAAGTCTTTTTTTTAAAAAAAATAAAAATTGAAAAAGGAAAAGGGCAAAATCTTGTTTAACAAAGCATCTTTTATTCTGAAAACTAATTTTGTTGCAGAGATGGGCCTTGATGTAGCAAATGGTGTCTAGTACTGCAATTTATTCTACCTTAATATTATTCTTTTCTTTTTTTTTTTGGAGGGGGGGAGGGACACTTACAAAATGGTGAAAAAAATACAAGTACATAAACTTTTATGACCAAATATTAAAATTTTCATTTAAAATTACAATAAACTAATATTGCACGAGTGAGAATTAAATTTGTACGATGTAAATGTCATCTTAACAATCAAGTTAAGATTTTATTAACAACTTACTATTTTTTTTAATACCCATTAAAATACACTTCGTGCAATATTGGAGAGGGTATAAAGTATAAACCCAGCTCCTTTTGGAAGCCATCCGGAAAAGTAGAATACTCCTATTTATTACGTATATTAATGATGGTTATGGTACTTATTTTTATAATTATAGGAATTTCTTATGATAATTATTAATTTTTATAAGAACCATGAACCATCCAACCTACAATAAGATTTTTATTTATTATTATTTTTAATTATCTTACAAAACGATCTCTATCGAGTTTCATTCACTTCCCCATTTAAGTCAATTTTAACTTGGTTAACATAAATGTCATCATTTTCCTTGGAGGGAAAACAATATCCTTCTTTTTTCCGTGTTTGACTCAACTCAACCACCTGTAAATCATTAATTGGACTTCATACTCGTAGACTAGAAAATAGAAATGGATAGAGTTATATTTAATTTTTTATTTTTAAATTTTAATGAATATATATTTTTGGTTGCTTACATAAAAATATTAATATTTTAATAATAAATTTGAATATTTAGAAAAAATAAATAAAAATTCTATCTAAATATGTTTTATACGCGTCTTGATAAATAAGAAATGGGAAAATCAAAAAAATAAAGAGCCGAAAAGTAGTAAAATATTGTGTAGGGAAGGTGTAGTGTGTTTTGTCTTCTAAGCAAAGCAAAAATGTAAAACCCCAAAACTTTGCAAGCATGCGACACTAATAAGTGCATAATAATTTTTCTCCCACAAACAGACAGCATGCCAAAAATCCATAAAGTTGCCTTTACTAACTATTTTCTCCTTCCGCTTCAAAATTAAAGATATAATTTAAATTTTAAAATTAAATAATAACATATTAAATTTCAAATTAATGTAAATTTATTTTATTTTAGTTGATACAAATATACAATTATTATAATTATATAATACTCCATCTTTTCCATTATATAAGTCATTTAAGTCATAATTACACATATTAAAAAATCTCATTAATTCAAATGTTAAATAATTAATGTTAGTTTAAAATTTTGTTAGTATTCATATTCTAATTAATTACTCTTCCTTCTTTCTCTTAATTATTTTATTTTTTAAAGACAAAATAGGAAATGATTAATTTTTTCTCCTAAATATATGTAAAACATCTTATATCATGGAAAAAAATTACATAAGGTGATTGAGTATTTTTTTATTTTTTTTTAATTAGTGAACCTCACTAAATGACATAGCCCACCGACAGCCTTTGACTTAGTTGGTATGTCTAGTTTTTTGCTAAACAAGAAGTTTAGAGTTCGAATTCCCCGATCCCAAACTTAGCCAAAAAAAAAAACTCCCAACCCCAAACTTAGCCAAAAAAAAGAAGAAGAAGAGATCCTACAATTCACTTTATGTATCTTAATTTATTTTTTTTGTAAATAAAAAAATTATACTTTTAATCATTGTTTCGAGGATTGAGGGAGTAAAATTCCATATCCAATTAAGTGCCCGACCGGTCTGCTTTAGATTGCAAGAAAATTTTGAGTCTATAAAAATTATTCAAATCATGGCTGCTCACGGAAAATAGCCAACGACTTTGACTGCTGAAGATATAGAAATATAATTCCAACTGTTAAATTATTTTATTTTCTTATTTTTCTTATTAAGAGAAAGAATAATTTTCAAACAGAATACATATCGATTTGGATTCCACATAAGATGGCACGTTTGAACAGTTTTATAACAATAAGTTGGAATTATATCAAATAATTATAATTGTATAATAGTTATTTAATAACATAACTTTCTGCTCTATAAATACAACGCATTTCTATAGATTACTCCTTCTGTCCAAAAGACTGAACTAAGTATATTTTTTTTCCACACAGATCAAGAAAAGTAAAACAGAAGAAAGAAAATAAAAAAAAGTTTTAAATTTATCTTAAGTGATGCTGCATGATTACATAAAAAAGATGAATTTTTTATTTTTATAATAATTGATCCCACTAAATAATATACTTACCATTCATTTGATATACCTTGGCTTATTCTTTTATACTGTGTTTGTAAGTTTTTATTTGAAAAGAAGGGAAGGGAAGAGAAAATAATTAAAATTCCTCTAAATCCCATGTTTGTGAGTTTTTTTAAGGATGAAGGGAAAGAATTTAGAGGTAAAATTGATTAAAATTTTGGCTCAAAATTTTTCCCTCGAAAGTGAAAGAATTTAGAGGGATAAGAAAAAATAGGAAAATGAGTTATTTTATATTACCAAAAATAATCTTATAAAATAAATAATATGACAATTGTAATAGTAAGTTATTACAATGCCTGGCGCTGCTAGTAGTATCAGCAAATTTTAGAAGAAAATGAGATTGCTGTTGGTCCCAACAAATTTTAATTATAAAAACGAATAATTATAATATGAACAAATGTTTTTTATTATAAAAACGAATAATTATTATTATCATATTATAATAATTGTTGTTGGTCCATACTATTCTGTTGGGAGCAAACTTGAACGAATGTTTTTGATTATTTATAATTATTGTTGTTGAGAGCAAATTTTAGGAGAAAATTTTCTGGGACCAAAAGCTGTTGCGTTTTAATTATAGATAAAAAATATAATAGTAAATAATAAATTACAAGTATTACATAATTTCAAATGGTATGAAATGAATTTGTGTGCTTATTCAAATTACAAAGTACTCACTCCCTCCTAAATTAACTGTTTAGTTTTAACTGTTTTTAGTCAAATTGACTATTTTTAAAATTAATAATGAAGCATATATAAATATATTTTTTAACATTATAAAAATTGGTATTAGTAGTAAATTGTATATACTTTCTTTTGGTTATAATCCCTTCACCTATATTTTGACAAAAATAGTACAAAAATTAGTTTTAAAAATAGTCAATATGACTTTAAAAAATCAAAACTAAGCAGTTAATTTGGGACGGAGAGAGTATGTTTTTTTTAACAAAAATAAATATAGTACAAGTAAGTCAATATATATATATATATATTTGTGCGTGTAACAAAGCAAAGCAAAAAATAATTAAGCAAAATAATTCTAATAGATAGACATTATTAAATCATAGCATTTCTTATATTTATATATGTAAGGGTAATATAGTAATAGTATAGTTTAAAAATAAGAATCCTTCCCTTCCCTTCCTACTTCTGAACTCACAAATATGAAAAAATTTAATTAAAATTTCATCTCATCCTTTTCTTTCTAAAACTCACAAACATGACAAATGAAAATTATAATCCGTTCTCATTTCTTCCCTTCTTAGAGCAAATCCAATGGGGGTGCTATACTTGGTTCTATAGTCAAATTATAGCACCAATTGGCAAAAACACAAATCCAACGAGGTGCTATACTTAGTTTTAAAATGGCAAAATGTTATACTTGGTTCTAAATATAGAACCAAGGATGACTATAGTCATCCTTGATAACTCACAAATTATAGCACTTTACCAGAAAATCAAATATTGGACATACCTTATAGCACTTTTTGGTGCTAATATGGAACCAACCACTGGAGACTGAGTTCTATTTTAGCACCAAAAAGCACTTTTTGGTGCCAAAATATAGCAATGGCTATAGCCATTTTGAAACTTGCATTGGATTTGCTCTTATGCTTTTCTTTCTCATCGTATCCTTCCAAACTAACAAACGCAGCATTAAGGACAAAAAAAAACATATACTTAAAACTCATTTTTCTTGGAGACGGAGTGAGTATATAAATGTGCTTTTTTATTTTATGCAGTTTGAAATCAAGAACCAATGGTTATTAGGCAAAAATGAAAACCTAATCTCTTCAAGGCTCAAGCTATTATTGCTATATGTACATGTCAACAAAGTCGATATACCCCACACCCGCGTGCAGGTTTTTCGCACATAATGTTAATATTAGCATACATGGTCCATCGTAGCTTAAATCTTGATATCATAGAAGCAATCAGGGAAAATATAGGAAATTTAGATATTAAGGTCAATTGTTGACTAAAATAGGACTACAAAAATTGACATGTCAAAAATTCCAAAAATTGACATCCTGCAGTCCTGAACGAATAAATCTTGACATACTAATAACTTACAAATAAACTTTGATCAGTGGGAGACAACTAAATTTTTTATTGCCCATGAATTTGTTTGTAAATAGTTAATATGCAAAGATTTATTCTTGGATCATGGACCTACTATCACATAGCTTCTTGTGTCCAAGGGCATTGACATCGATTAAAGTTTTAGTTAGGCCCGTCAGTCCAGTTTGGGCTAAGATTTAAGACCCGATTAAAGGCTCAAAATGTGGTTTGGCCTTATTGACCGACTAAACTGGCTATTTTTTCCCTGTTTGCCTTCCTAATTAAAATTTGTTTTTCTTGCTTGGAATTCTTGAATCTAAACAGTGGCTTCACAAATAATACAAAAACTATGGTTTTGGGTCTATTACACATTAATACTGTATAACCCGTCAATGTAGAATGAATTGTAGTGTACAAATAATAATCAATGTTTTGTGGTCTATATAAATTAAAGGCTTAAATATAAATTACTACCCTAAACTATTAGCGTTTTCCACTTCGATGACTGACCTTTTAACTTTTTCAATCAGATCATTAAACTATTAAAATTTTCCACTTCGATCCAATTTTAGCTGTCACGTCATAAATTGATGATGTGGCTTGCTGACTAGGCAAGCTAATGCTTATGTGTAATTAAAAAATATTATTTTAATTATATTTTCTAAACATCAAAGGGTAAATATGTCAAATCATCATTAAATATAACCAAACTTAACAAATATCATTAAATTCATTCTTGTTCCTCCTTCAATGAACCTGGCACCAACTGACCAACACGCTAAACAATTCGAATATACACACTAAAATACCAAAAACAAGCATACCAAAAATATCTAGATCTGAACTAATCTAACTGGATCGATTGAGCCAACGACCACTAATCTATCCATCTTTGTCTTGCAGTCCAGTTAGATCTATTTCATACTCCCAATTACAAAGCTTAACTACCCATTAAGCACATCAAACATGGCGGCACAAGTCTCGCAATTACAAGTTCAGTCAGATCTAATTCATACCCCCTTTCCTTGAGCATTCGGGAGTGAACAATATTCCGTAGCTTTCCAAAATTGAGCAGCACACCTTGAGGCAACGTACTTCGAGGCGGCGCACTTGGACGCGATTGGGGAGGGATCTGGAAGGTGGGGTGGATCTGACATGAGGAGATGCGGCGGAAGAGGAGAAGATGAACGAACGGTGAAGAAGAAGGTTAGGATTTAGGGTTCAATTATCTTAACTTTATGGATACTTTATAGCCTTTTGATGATTCAAAGAGGAGGGATCGAATTGAGCTTTGATTTTGACGTTGTGAGAATTGATTTTGATTTAAATCTTCCCATCATCGAACGACTTGATGATAACGTCTTTCCGGCCAGAGAATCGGTCGTTGATCATGACGACGACCTTGTTTGTCTGCTTATTGCTTGGATGTGGGAAATTTTGATTTTCTGAGACTAGGTTCCTATCGATCGAAGTTTTGATTTTCTAAGACTAGGGATGGATTTGCCGATCGATAGATTTGTTTGAGAATTTGGTTGTTTTGTTTTAACGTGGAATAAAGCTGCTTTGCCAACTTTACCCCTGCCTAAACAATTTAAATTAACAAAATGGTGAAAAAATTATTTTTTAAATACACATCAGCTGGACATGGCCCCACTCAAGGGGCCACGTCAGCAATTTCTGACGTGTCAAGAGAAGTTGGACCGAAGTGGAAAATTTTAATAGTTTAATGATCTGATTGAAAAAATTAAAAGGTCAATCATCGAAGTGGAAAAAGGGTAATAGTTTAGGGTAGTAAAATATATTTAAGCCTAAATTAAACAATTTGTGTGTATTTATCTATCATTAATTTTCCATGATTTTTGAGGTAAGAGGATCACAAGGTAATTTATTTGCACCAACAAAAAAAGGAGGAATTTTTTGTATATACTCCAATTAGCCAATATGGAATATACAAGGCAACAAATGAAACTGCATTTCTATAAAATTGTACTTACCTAGCTCTAATACATATGTAGGCCTTGATAGCATATTGATCCGAAGCTGAAGCTGAAGCAGTCGCAGGGCAACTCTCCTTTGGCATGCGCGTCACAAATATAACATATATATATATATATAGCCCTTAATAATTAGTAACTTTTATGCATATATAAATGCAAGCCAACTGAGAGTAGCCCCGTGACGACTCCGCTTAATTTAATTTCTTGAACTGCATAAATCCTGTAGCTCACTCAATCCAGTGGATTTTGCTCCCAAATTGATCAATTTTGAGTTGCTACGTGTATCATGATTTTGCCAGTACTTTCTTTCCAATGTAGCTACCTTTATAATTCAGAACTTAGACGAGGGATAAGGGGGTGAGGAATAAACCAATGGCATATGCTAGGAGATCATGTCAATCTCTCAATTTTGGTCACTGCATGTGCATCGTAGTGTAATTAATTAAAGGCTTCTTTCTTATCCTTTTCCCAGTATGCATATACGTGTTTTTCTTAATTTCTTAATTTATTTTTTTCTTCTTCTGGAAAAGCAAGCATATGAGATTCCTACTTTTATCTTTGTATAAGGCACTTTAGTTGAGGAGGAGGAGGGAAAAAAGCAGTTGGAAAGAATGAAGATGCATGCTGTCTAGGTTATGGAGGTATATATCATGGTAATTGACATGCATGGGCATATACCTTCGTCATATTCCATTTATGTTAATTTGTGGGTTGATATTTTTATGGCTTTAAATTGAGCATCTCATGAGTCAATATAACGTTAGAAACTTCTTTCTATTTATGCATGCTAGCTAGCTAGGACGAATAATAATCTCCTTTACCCTTCTGTGCAACGTATTCACTTTCTATACAACCTAACGTCAACTTGAATATCAAATGCCATGAATTTAAAGCACAATGGCCAACAATTCCTCTTCCCATCAATAAATCAAAATGTGATTATTTCCTTTTTCATATATAGACCTAGCTATAATATGCATTATTCTTAATCACATAGTACGGTCAAAGGGTGAACTTTTGCCGTTTTCACGTAAACTAAGAAACTTACGAGTACAAATAATTACTCGCAGACTTGAAGTAGAAAACTCAAGGTTTTAACTCTTATGCTGACTTTTATCAGTTGTGCTAAATCTTTGGATTAACTATACATGTAATTATCGATATGTGTGTGTGTGTGTATATATATATATATATATATGCAACTTGAGTGATTAGATCTTTTTGTGGGTTGAGGGAAAATGGAGAGATTTATATATAATGGAAAAGAGACAAGTTCCACTTTAGTGAAAAATTGATCTTCAATAAAACTTTAATAAATTCTGGGTACTTCATGGTTAAGGGAAACAATATATATGTCTAATATAAATATGTGACAGAATTGGATTGTGTCCAATGTGAAAGTAGATGCGACAAGATAGAATAAATTAGAGTGTGTCTATTCTTAATTTCTACCTATGTCATGTATGTACATACGTCGTGACTATAATTCGGTTAAAAACTTTCACAATACATATCAAGATTTCTTAGTTAAAATTTTCAAATTTATAATTCGCATTGTGCTGAAAAAGGGTAGCTTGTAGGTGCAGCAAGTCCCAAACCTTGGGTTAACTTGTCTGAAGATATATAGCTTTGTTCGTTTATATGCTAGCCACGCCCAATAGAAGTTGCATAGCTAAAAGGCCCATATATAATTGTCAAAGTTGCAAGAACTCATATCTGGGCCCAATAAAGTTAAACATAACTAAACACATTCACCATGAAAATATTAAACATAACTATAAATTACTTCTTCTTCTTCTTCTTCTTTTTATAATTATTTTAGGCTTCTTATCACGTATTCCACCATGAAAATATTAAACACATGCACAAAATAAAAAATGGAATTACCGTGCAAACAAGGCTTTTGGAATAAGTTTTTAAAAAAATAAAAGCATGAAACAGATTTAGTGCCTGAATATACATAATAAAACAATATATCAACTAATTTTACTTTCAATTATTTTAAGGCTCCACTCAATCTTAGCAATAGTCAAACATGTTTATACATGTTAAAATAACTATTCATAAGGCTTGAGTGTATGAGGTCTTGAGATCCATTCTTGCCAAAGGCAAGAATGTTAAATTTCAGCTAAACTAGAAAAAAAAACATGTTGATACACACCAGGGCAGAAGAAATTAATACTCTAATGTCGACGGAATCAACTATGGGATATATATATATATATATATATATATATATATATGTGTGTGTGTGTGTGGGTCATTTTCTGCGAACCAGCCTATAACGACGGAACAAATTAATTTATATATAAAACAGGAGCACTGTTTGATCTCTTTGAAAGGACCAAACCTTTTCTCAAAATTCAGTCCTTAAGCTTAAAAGTTACCCTCAAAATTAAATAATATTTATATTAGATATTTTAAATTAAAATAAAAAATTAATTACACATGAATATAAATTACACAAGCAACACACAATATACCTCGACCCCTTGTAGATATAAACGGGTCTAAGATTTAGTGACTTATCCTTTTAGACCAAGCTGAATTCCAAAGTTGATTTAGTGACATTACATATTCCAACGCACCAGCCTGACAGACTAGGTAGGATGTTGATTTTGATTTTTTAAATTTTGATCTAACAAGTTCAATATGATTTTATAAATTTTTATTTCTTTGAGTCTGTGTGGACACTATGTAGTAGTAGTTGAGACTCGGAGAGCATAAATGGAGAAAACTGGTAGTTGAACTTCTTCAAAGTCCCTCCCACCAACCATTTATTAACTACCACCGGTGGTTTAGTATACTTCCATTTGTTTCTTTTGTTTTTTTTAATTGACATTTAAAAAAAAATACAAAAATTAAGAAATAAAAGTAATGATTTGTCTAATTAATTAAAATAAGTATAAATCTCAATATTACGCTTCAAAATTCACTGGAAAAGAGGAAATACAAACAAATTAAAATTTATGTAGGGATAATATAATAAACTAAGTCATTAATATTTTCTTTAAATCTATAAACAATAAATAAAAAAGAACAAATTTTACTATCTAAAACAAATAAAAAGAAACGGAGGGAGTAGTTAATATTTTTGTCAAACAAATAGAACATGAAGGGATTTTGAGAAAGAAAAATGTCATCTTATTTCTTTTTTAATTTTGATGACCTAGTTATTAGAGTATATAAAGACCCAATTTCAGCTCCAAACTCGTTACTCAACAATCTATCAATTAATTTAGGTTTTAGTTCAGCATTTTTAAAAGTAGAGTATTGCTAATTTTCAAGTAATGCATATGCTACATATTTATTTTTCAAGAGGTCAAATTGAATTTGGAAGAAAAAAGAAAAAGAAAAAATAATTGAAGTTTAAGGATGAAGCATTACATCAAAATTCAATAATGCAAATGTTGTCTATCTACCTAAAATAAACCCATAAACAAACATATTTGGTCACACATTCTTTTCATCACCTAAGACGGACGGTTGCAGATATGCGACAAAAACTTGTGACCAAGCTGCTCTTCACCAACTCTTAATTATTATATAGTACTCTATTTATGTGCTTTTGTTGCCTCTAGTCTTGTTTCCTTACCATCAAAAGGGAGAAATTGAAGGACTAATAAAGAGCATAAAAAGAAACCCTTGCATATATTCAATATATATACTTAGTTGGGGTTTGATAGTTGTAATTCAAAGAATTTCTAATTTTAATTTGTGTTAAATATAGGTGGTTGATAATATCAGAGTAATAATTATGTTGTTAAAATAATATGTTGTTTTTTAAAGACACTTAAGAGATTTAGAAGGGGAGGTTGAATAGATTATTTTTAAAACTTTTTACTAGATTAAGGATGTATTGCCAGATAATTAATAAATCAAGATTAATTTAAACACAACAAAATATACTTTGAAAACCCCCTTTAAAAATTAAGGAAAATTCTCAGTTTCAAATTCAGTTTCTTTGGAAGTCATCCACAACAGATAATATAGCAGAATGTAAAGACAGAAAGTAAATGACACATGAAGATTTTAAGTGGTTCGGAGACTGAATAACTCCTAGTCCACTCTTCTACTTCGACTAGTAGAAAATCCACTAAGGATAGAGATCATAAAGATTTATTATAACTGAACCACTAATGTTCCTTCGAGTCACTAAGTCTCGGAATATGGACACTCAGTCATAGATCACTAAGATCTCTTCAAGTCACTTAGACTTGGAAGATTGTCACTTAGATAATGATCAACTGATGTTGAATGATGTTGTTGAGGTGTTGCTAAGATGGCAATAAGCTCTTCTTTTTAGATACTTAGCAGCTTGAACAAGTCGTTCAGATTTGTAGAGTGGAGTTCTTTAACTTTTGGCAGAGTTTTTACTTTTTTTGATCAATGTTACATCTTCTTGAGATTGAATCTGTGTAGCCTTTTATAGTCTGTCGAAAAGTTTCCCGTTGCAAGGTCCCCGTTGTGCATTTAATGCTCAGATGCTCTAGGATACTTGATGTTGACATTTTAAGTTGGTGCGTCAGATTGCTTTGTGGCTTAGGCCTATCACATCAGTTTGTAATTTTACCTAACACCTAGGATTTGTCGCTTTTAGTAAACTAGTTGTTAGACACAACATCTTCTGAACTTCGATTTTAACCAAGAATGTTTGGTGAATATATTGAGACCTTCGATCTGCAACGCTCCATATTGTCAGTTTTCTGACAGTTGAGACTTGCTCTACGACGTCTACGACGTTGATTGATCGTAGACTAGATGGAGAGATCGTAGAGCTTATTCTTACTTCTATGAATGTTTATTTTACGACCAGAGAGTCACTTTTTGATTATGCTCTCTACAAATCAACTCTACGAAGTTGAATTCTATGATTCTTGAGCTGACTCTGCGATATTGTCTTTATTGAATGATCCTCGAGTTACTTTACGATTTACAGTTTACTATACGACTTTAGAGTGGACTCTACGTTCTGTCTTCACTAAATGATCTTGAGTCAACTCTGCGATCTGATCTTTTGCTCTACGACCTTTTGTTCATTCTGTGATTAAGTCTTCATTGAACGATCTGAAATGAACTCTGCGATTCGAATTATGCTCTACGAGATTAAGGCTTGCTCTACGATTAACATTTACTTTATGAAATAGCAGAGTAACCATACGATCGATTTAGACCTATTTTCTATACATCAGATCAACTCAATAAGATCAACCTAACAAATTTGATCTTTTCTATTCTAATTAAGTCCTTGTACATCATATAATCATTAAAGACTTTACAAAATTTACTGGTACAAATATACATTAATCATATTCATCATATCATCATCAAATTTAACATGCAGTCCTAACACAATAAGTATTGTTAAAAGTTTGAAATGTAGCTAAAATAAATACTGCAAAAGTGTTCTAAATATATACTAATTTTTTTGGCTACATAAATATTGTTTTGACATTATGATCAACGGCCTAAAAAATGAAGAAAGAAGCTCCAATAAATTAAATTCTGAAGTTAAATAGAGTACTTCTTTAATGGTAACAACAAAACAGATAGAATTTTATTGCTCCAAAAACAGATGGAGGAGTATTACACATTAATTCCATCATATATAAGTTCAATACTACGTATGGCAATATTATCCAAGAATGCAGCGACAGACAAAAGAACACACACTAATTACAAACAAGCTGCACAAAGAGTAATTGAAGAGTATAACTTAATTATGACCTAATTAACACCCAAAAAAGAAAAGGAAAGCAACAACTCGTCTATATATATATGACGACTATTTTGATCTTTTTTATCTTCTTTCCAAAACCCTAGCTACGATCTACCTTGGCAATTCGAAATTAAAGGGCTGCAGGGTTGGAAAAAGGAGTGATCTTGATGACAAGTCCGGGAAAAACATCGTCGGGATCGTGAATATGAGGATTTTGCTCAACAATATAAGGATCACCGCACTTGTCGCTGATTGTGTGCAGTGTTTCCCCTTCTCCCACCACGTATATTTCTTCGCAAGGCCACCGCCCCATGTTCAGTATTTGATCCTGATGATTATTATTATTATTGTGTGATTGGGTAGCAGAGCCGGCCAGTAAGATGAGAACAACTAGTACTATTGCACAGTACCATGATGCTGCATCTGCTACTTCTATTATTCTTCTTTTTCTCGTGGACTTGGAGGAGGATGCCATAATATAGATATACTAAATAGAGAGAGATGGGTGTTTATGATATTAATTGAGAAATGATCTATCCATGGAGTGTTATATATATATATATATATATATATATGGTAGGGTATGTATATGAAGGAGAATATTAGAAAGAGTGATCAGGGGTGGGGGCAAGCAGGTTTATAGGTTAGCGTGGAAGTTGTTTGTCTGTATTTGTAGGAGAGAAGTTGGGTTTTACGACCACCTCCACCTCTACCTCAAAATTTGGCACTGTATTCTTCATCATATTTAATGGACGCACCATACTAATGGATCGGATATGGATAATTCGATCTAAGAACTCATATCATTGTTAAGACCGAGATTTTAAAATTTTTGAGTTCCATTTATGTCAGATTCTTACGGCATGCTAGTTTATTATTTCTTCTTAATGAATGTGATCAGACCTTAAAATTTCGTTAGTGCTTATAATATAGTAATGTTCTTATCTGGTGAGGTTTACTATAATTGTGAATAAAATTATTAACGTTGATTGATATTGGTTATGTTTGTAATATATCATTCTTTCTATATAAATATATAAAATAAGGCAAAAAAAAGGAAGTAAGGAATACCACATATTTGCACAAATTATCATACAAAAATAATGTTATCACTTTATATAATTAAATATACTCCTTCCCATGTTTTATAATTTTTCATAACATTGTTATATATTATAAAAGACACTTTACACAAAAATGTGAAGTGTTCTTCACGCAAAAGACATCTCATGCATTTATTTTTAATAGTTTATAAAAGTGGAAAACATGGTAGTTCTTCGAATTAATTTTTTTTTCCTCGTTGGACAAAACATTGATTCTTCCAATAAGCTCACAAACTAAGAAAATTGAAGCCAAAAAATGGAAAAGAACGAATTAATTTCGTAGGCAAGAAGGTGACTGGTGCATGTATTAAAATAAGATCCGATACACACCCGTAGCTAGCTAGCCAAATAAAGTCATATTCAAACTTTACGTATGGGAGCATATATTAAAAGATAATTCTAGGCGCCATCATATTTGGTGATAATACTGAATGAGATTAACAGATAAAATTCATAACCCGTCCCACCAGTACTCCACCTGTTAACGCTTGATTTTGTCCGCGCGTCCAATTCACTCTCCGCGTGTGTACCTGCACAAAAGTCCCAACGGCTTAGGCCGTGTGGAGACTCCTCGGGTGTAAGAGTAAGTAACAAGCTCAAGGTACGCTAACAATGGAGGTCAAATATTTAGTAGGGTCAAAGTGTTGTACCTGGCCTTCATTGTTACTTGGGTATTTATAAGGATTCACTTGGCTACTTTCTACTCCTATTAGGAGTGTTCTGCCCAGAATCCTTATTAGACCCGGATTCAACTACCTTGATCTGATAGAAGTATTATCCAGTAAGGAACCACAAGGGCCTTGGATACTGGCCCAAGCCTGTTTGGACTGGAGAGTCCTCACATAATCCACTAGGTGCAATTGGGCTTTGGGCCGAGCCCAATATAAGAAGTCCAATCCAGCCTGTTGGGATTTATATCCGAACATTGCCCCCTACTCCCTTAGTATATAATATGTACTGGGGGAGTGAGTCAGATGATTTAATCAGCCGAATATTAATAACAAGGGAAGAGGGTATATGTCCTCGGGAACCCGAAGGCATCAGACCGAGAATATCCCTCCTCCAGGTGTCTTCAAGGATTAGCCTGAAGATAGGGACTCTCTAAGGCGTCCGACCAAGGATAATGCCCCTCGGATGCTCGAAAGTATGAGAACCGAGGATAGTGTCTCTTGGGATCCTTAGAAATGTTGTCCCGAAGATGGAGAACCTGGTCACGATATCGGGGCTTCTCTGATGGGTAAGCCCCGCTCACAGATGTGTATTTGGGCCCAGTCTTTCTGTTTCGCAGCCCAATAGTGATATCCTAGCACAAACGGCCCAACAGTTTGAAATTCAAAACGTTACGGTTGGATACAGCTGTTAGGCACTACAACTTATCAGCAATAACTTCTCCCGCCTCTAGCCTCATCCGTTGGATAGGATCAATTTCGGCCGTCGGATATCCACTTTTATAGAGAAAGTTAACCTAGCCATCATTTCTCACCAGTGCAGTCGTTTTTACAGCGGGAGAAATAACCTTCCAAAGATCTCGTCTTCGTGCTATTCTGCTTTAGGATCGATCGTCCGTCCCCTTCCCCGAACATCTTCAAGTAAGTTATCCATCTTCCTTCTTTTCACGATGGCCGGGGGTAATCAAGCTTCATCTTCCCGTGTTGAAGATGAGGTTACAGTAGCTCAAGCCGGAATTCCTGAAGGTCAGCCATGGAAACCGGTAATAATAGAGCGGATGAGAGATGTAGAAGAGTACAATAGGACTAAGTACTTCTCTTTAGAGTATAGAGTAGCCAACATTCCTTCTTCTATCAAAAACCCCTTTTTCGATCTGCTGATGACGGAATTCTATATTCCTGAATCTTATGAAATTAGGAGACCCGAGGGTGAGGAAAGGGTGTACTGGCAACCCGAAGGGGGGTGGATTCCGATCCATCGCCAGTTGCTTCTCTTCGGGGTGCGCTTTCCACTCCGTCCTTTCCTTGTAGAGCTCCTTCATACAGTAGGGCTTAGTTTAAATCAATTATCCCCAAATTCTTTCATTCATTTAAATAGTTTCATAGCTTTCTGCTCGTCCGAGAGCGTAACTCCGAAGCTCGATTTCTTTTTTCAATTCTTTTCCCTCTCCGCCTGTAAGGAGAAGGGTTTTTATCAAATAATCAAAAATCCGGGTAGAGATACCCTAATGGATACCCCATCCAGTAATAAGGGATGGCATGGGGATTGGTTCCTCATCAAGGGGCCGGACACTGAGTTGGTAGGACCTTGGTCTAACCCGAACAAAGACCAATTAAACCCGAATCGGATTACCCGAAGAAGGTTGGAGGAGTTCGAGGTTTTGTATTCCAAGCGACCATCGGTGAAGTGGAACCGGCTTCTTTTGAATGACCAAGACTGGTTACATGATCATAGCTGTAAGTCCATTTAAATTTCCCGAATGCATATTATTGCTGGATTGACAATGTACTGATCGCTTCTTTATCTTTTGTGCAGTGGCTGACTCTGGAAGAACTGCTGATAACGAGGCTATTCTTGAGGCAGCTGGTGTGCCGAGGACAAAGCTGTCAGGCGCTGAAAAGCTGAGGTTGGCACGCCAGAAGAAAGCCTCGGGAAACAAAGTGTTGACCTTGCCCGAGGGGACTACAGCAGGAGCTTCAGGACCTGGCCCGACCGAGGAGCCAGCGAGAGCTGTAGAGCCCAAGCCCA
The DNA here is from genome assembly GCA_034770075.1 of Aralia elata. Lineage (NCBI taxonomy): Eukaryota > Viridiplantae > Streptophyta > Magnoliopsida > Apiales > Araliaceae > Aralia > Aralia elata. The sequence goes on along the minus strand of CM068377.1, from coordinate 22,219,180 downwards.
AAAAGAGAAGGTTGGTGCGCCACTCCTCAGCTGAGGTGAGGGTGGTTCCGATCGAGCCTTCCTCCACTACCGGGGGATCTGCCAGTGGCGCCCCGAAGGAACTGGTTGCAACGGCTTCTTTCGACGCCGAGTCCCCTCACCCCGAGGAAGGAGCACTAGTGAGGAAGAAGAAGCAGAGAGAATCCACTCCTCCCCCTCCCACCACTGATCAACCGAGGGTGGAAGAAGTGGGGACTTCTGTTGGGGCCTTGGATCCCTCCCCGATCCTAATTGATGTAGCCGAAACCGATCAGGGGGATCTAAAGGCTCTGATGGAAAAACTGTTCGAGCATCACACCAAGGTAAACAAGTTTTCTTTTTAAGTAGTAGCCATAGTTGTGTTATTTGTTATGTTCTGACTTCCGACTATTGCCTTTCAGGGGAACGATCTTCTCCTCGAGGTCTCTGGTCGAGTGAAGACCTTGGAGCACGACTTGAAGAGGTCCTCCGAAGAGTGTGCTCAGGCGAAGGACCTTCATTCGAAGGTCCGAACCCAACTCCGAACGCAACATGATAGCTTCCATATTATGAGGAATGACTACGAAGGAATGCGCTCGGAGAAGGTCAAGACCGAGAAGGAGTTGTCAGCCTTGAGGGCTCAAATGCAGACAGCGAACGCTCGAGTAGCCGATGCTGATGTTCGGGTGGGAGAGGCCACTAAACAGGCTGAGGCTGCTATGAAACGGGCCGAGGAAGCAGAGGGGAAAAATAAGGAGCTCGAAGCTCTTCTCCAAAAGCAGACGGAGCAACTCAGCCAATCTGACGAAGCGATCCGCCTGCAAACTAACCAGATGCGAAATCTGAAGGACAACGTCCAGATGATCGTTGAAGGCTGGGCCTCGAAGGAAGCAGATTGGCTGAAGGGTCCCATTGCCCCCGCATCGCCGAGTGTTCTGGCACCAAGTCTTCGACAAAAGGTGATCGAGGACTACAAGGTCTCCGATCAATTCCATGAAGATGTCCAGGATGCCGTGGTGAATGAGTTCAATGACGGCTTTGAGTTTGCCCGAGAACTGGTGCGGGGAAAGGGTCATGATCCTGATGCACTGGGGATTATTATTCCCGAAGATTGATTTTATTTTTATTTTGGTTATGTAATATGAACACTTTGTAATGAAGATAAATTTCTTTAATGATGTGTGTGAATATTCTATCTTATCTTTCCTCTTGAGCCATTCTTACTTATCAATGTGCATAGCTGTTCTATACCCCTTCTCCCCATTAACTTTATTAGGAAATTGCTAATAAGGTTAATCGATGTATCAAAGTGTATGTAAAAACAGCAGACAAAGATAAAACAGAAGAATTCTCATTAATCTCGAAAAGATAATCAATATCAACCAACATTTAAGCCTCCGAAAGAAACTAAGTACATAATATCACTGATAATATCTTCGGAGTCGAGCAGCATGCCATGTGTTCGGGACTTCCTTTCCGTCCATATGTTGCAATTTATAGGTTCCCGATCCCAATACTTCAATGACTTTATACGGTCCTTCCCACGTAGGCATTAGTTTTCCCGTTTCTCGAGGTGTAGACGCTTCTGCCTGCCGAAGAACCAAGTCTCCTGCCTTGAATGTTCTTGCCTTAACATTTTTGTTGAAATGCCGGGCCGTTCGTTGCTGATAGGTAGCTAATCGGAGAACCACAACATCACGTTCCTCTTCTAATAGATCTAGGTTTTCCCGAAGACCTTCACTATTGAGAATTTCGTCGAAGTTTTGGACTCGGGAGGAAGGTATCCCAATCTCGATAGGTATCAGGGCTTCGGTCCCATAAGAAAGCTTGAAGGGTGTTTCTCCGGTTGTAGTTCGTGGAGTTGTTCGGTAGGCCCATAGGACATGCAGTAGCTCTTCGGGCCAGGCTCCTTTTGCTTCTTCAAGTCTTCGTTTAATGCCGTTCAACAAAAGCCTGTTTGTTACCTCAACCTGTCCATTCGCTTGAGGATGGGCCACTGAAGTTCGCCGATGCTGAATATTCAGTTCTGTCAAAAACCCTTCGAACTCTTTCCCTACGAACTGAAGACCATTATCAGAGACTAGGACCGTGGGAATTCCGAACCGATAGACCACCTGCTCTTTGAGGAATTGGAGACATGTCTTCTCAGTGATCTTTGCTAAAGGTTTGGCTTCGACCCATTTGGTGAAGTAATCTATTGCCACAATAACAAATTTTACCTGACCCTTACCCTGAGGGAGTGGCCCGAGAAGATCTATCCCCCAAACTGCGAAAGGGATGGGAGACAATATAGGTGTAAGTTCTTCGGGAGGCTGGTGTGGTACCGAAGCGAACAGTTGGCATTTATGGGGGTCTTTCTGGTGAAAATCACCTGTATTTTTCGAGGTGCCCCGAAGATTAGCGAGCGCCTCTTCGAACTCGGCGAACTTATCGACTTTATCATACGCCTCGGGCAAAGATTCGGGAGCCTTTGAGATAATCTCCTCGATCAGCCTGCTGGACTTATCCACATTCAATCCCATGGTTAAGAAGTGGATCACCTGCTTCGGATCTATATCGTTGACCTCAGATACAGCCTCCCGAAATCTCTTTATGTACTGCCGAAGCGCATAATCAGATTCTCTGGGACCAAGACACCGAAGTAAGGGCGACGAATAGGATTTCCTGTACAGTGTATCCTCAATAAGACAGTACTTTGTGGCTTTGAATTTAATCCGTCGGGCCAACGCTCGATCATCGGGCAGCTCATCAGTTTTCAGAAACTTGACTATGGGGGTCATCCAGGAATCTTCGGATTCAATGTCCATTATTGTCTGAACCATTGTGCTCGGTTCCTGGAGAGTTTCAAGGTAGACAGATCCTTTCATTTCCCCCTGGTCAGTTGTAGCAAGCTTCGAGAGAGCATCAGCCATGGCGTTATCTGCTCTGACTACTCCAATAATTTGATACTTGGGGAAGTGTCCGAGGAGCGTTTGCACGAGCTGTAAGTAGGCCTGAAGATGTGGTTCCCTAGCTTCGTACTCCCCCAAGACCTGTTTTACCACGAGTTGGGAGTCACTATGTATTATCAGGTTTTTCACCTCCAGGCTTCGGGCCAACCTTAGACCTGCTATAAGTGCTTCATACTCAGCAATATTGTTGGTGGCCGTGAACCCGAACCGAATAGATTGCTGAACCCTGAACCCCTCGGGAGAGGTAAGAATCACCCCTGCTCCGCTGCGAGTCCCAACGCTAGATCCATCCACAAATAATGTCCATGCCGAGTCTGTCGCTGGATCGGGTAGTTCAGCTGGATCTTCTTCCTTTTCTTCAGGGAAGGAACATTCGACAATAAAATCGGCCAGGGCCTGCGCCTTAATTGCTGTCCGAGGGCGAAAGTCAATATTGAATTGACTGAGCTCTACGGCCCATGCTGCTAGTCTCCCTGAGGATTCGGGTCGGTACAAAACTTTCCGAAGGGGTTGATCGGTAAACACTGTGATGGTCCTCCCTTGAAAGTAGTGCCGTAGCTTTCGACTAGAAATAATTAACGCGTAAGCCAACTTCTCTAAATTTGGATACCTAGTTTCGGCATCTCGAAGAGCATGGCTTACGTAGTAGACTGGCTTTTGACCCTGTGTATCCTCCCTTATTAAAGTCGACCCGACCGCACACTGTGTTGCAGATAAATATAGCTGTAGATCTTCGTCGGGAAGAGCTTTACTGAGGATCGGAGGAGAAGAAATATAATGTTTGATCTGTTCAAAGGCAAGTTGGCATTCTTCCGTCCAAACGAACGTCTTCTGGTTCTGAGCCCCTTTCAGAGTATTGAAGAGTGGAAGACACTTCTCTGCTGATCGGGCCACAAACCTCCGAAGGGCGGCGAGTCTTCCTGTTAATCTTTGAACATCTTTAAAATTCCTCGGGGACTGCATCTCGAGGATAGCCGATATCTTTTCGGGGTTAGCTTCTATCCCTCTTCGGCTTACCATGTACCCCAAGAATTTGCCCGACCCGAGGCCAAAAGTGCATTTGGTGGGATTAAGTCTCATGCTGTGGATCCTAACATTCCGAAAGCATTCTTCTAGATCTGACAAATGGTCTTCATCTCCCATGCTTCGGACGATCATATCATCCACATAGACTTCCATATTCCTGCCAATTTGATCTCTGAACACCCTATTCATCATCCGCTGATAGGTTGCTCTGGCATTGATTAGGCCGAACGACATGACTTTATAGGCGTAAATTGCTCGGTGAGTGATGAAGGATGTCTTCGGTATGTCTGGTTTGTGCATGGCAATCTGATTATACCCGGAGAAAGCATCCAGGAAGCTCATTAAATTGTGTCCCGAAGTAGAATCAATTAGCTGATCAATGTTCGGGAGAGGATAATAATCTTTCGGACATGCCTTGTTCAAATCTGTATAGTCCACACACATCCTCCACTTCCCGTTGTGCTTCCTTGCCAGTACCACATTAGCTAGCCACTCTGGGTAAGTTATTTCATAAATAAAGTTAGCAGCCAATAGTTTTTCAATCTCTTCATCGATTACCTTTTGTCGTTCGGGTGCTATGTTCCGTCTTTTCTGCTTGACGGGTTTGTGACTGGGGTCAACACTCAGTTTATGCTCTGCTATACTTCTGTCAATCCCTGGCATATCGGACGGTGTCCATGCGAAGATGTCTGAATATTCCTTGATTAGATCGATGAGTTTGGATCTGACATTCGCCTGAAGCGCCGTACCAATCTGAATTTTCTTGGTGCTATCTTCCTGAAACAATGGGATCTCTTCGGTTTCTTCAGCAGGCGTAGCTATCGGCTCGGAGCCTCCTTCTGTAAAGGGTTCTAGCTCGATCTTCATCGTGGTTTTTTGCTTACTGACCCCCACAGAAGTCGCCTGGATAGTTTGGAGATAACACCTTCTGGATAAATCCTGATCGCCGGCCACTTCCCCAATCCCATTCTCGGTAGGGAATTTCATCTTCAGATGTGGAATGGAGGTGACTGCCTTCAAAGCTGCCAGAGTTGTCCTCCCTAGGATGGCGTTGTAGTTGCTCTCCACCTGGACCACATAAAACCTTATCATGATGGAGGCTTGTTTGGGAGCCGTGCCGAAGATCGCTGGTAATTCTATCGTCCCTGCTATTCAGACTGGATTGTTCCCGAAGCCATATAGCGGGGACTCATTGCAGATCTCCAGCTTCCTTCCTCCCAGATCCAGCCGATTGTAGGCATGGCTGTAGAGTACATCCACCGAACTCCCATTATCCACCAGCATCCGTTTCAAATCCATGGTTCCGATTTGAGCTGTAATGACCAGGGCGTCCTGATGCGGTGTAACTATTCCCGGGGGATAATCCTCATCGGAGAAGGTTATAGGCTCCGTTGGGGTAGTTTTAGATTGTCCAGACAACTGATGGACCTCCCTGCCGAAAGCTTTTCTTTTTCTATTGGATAGTGTTGATATCGGTCCACCAGATATGCAATCCACGACTCCCTTTACCGCTCCTGAAGATGGTGGTGGTGGCGCTATCCGATCAAAAGGACTCGGTTTGTATCGATCGGCCACGTAGCAATCCAGGTTACCCCTCCGAACTTGCCTTTCGAGAAAATCCTTCAACTGATAACACTCCTCAGTATCATGCCCCTTGGCTTCATGGTAATCACAATATCTATCCCCATTCTTTTGTCTGGCGAAGACTCTGATCCTCGGGGGCTTTTCATAGAAAGGCTGGTCTTTGATTTCCTTGATGATAACAGCTCTACTCAAGGTTAAGGGAGTGTAGTCCTTGTCATTATCCCTATTACCTCGGTCTCTCGAACCGTTATTCTTCTTTTGCCGATTATCGTGGGAATCTTTCTTGCCGTTCCCTTTGTCATTGTTGTACTTCTTATCGGCGTCCTCTCCTCGGGGGTCTTTCTGGTGAAAATCACCTGTATTTTTCGAGGTGCCCCGAAGATTAGCGAGCGCCTCTTCCAACTCGGCGAACTTATCGACTTTATCATACGCCTCGGGCAAAGATTCGGGAGCCTTTGAGATAATCTCCTCGATCAGCCTGCTGGACTTATCCACATTCAATCCCATGGTTAAGAAGTGGATCACCTGCTTCGGATCTATATCGTTGACCTCAGATACAGCCTCCCGAAATCTCTTTATGTACTGCCGAAGCGCATAATCAGATTCTCTGGGACCAAGACACCGAAGTAAGGGCGACGAATAGGATTTCCTGTACAGTGTATCCTCAATAAGACAGTACTTTGTGGCTTTGAATTTAATCCGTCGGGCCAACGCTCGATCATCGGGCAGCTCATCAGTTTTCAGAAACTTGACTATGGGGGTCATCCAGGAATCTTCGGATTCAATGTCCATTATTGTCTGAACCATTGTGCTCGGTTCCTGGAGAGTTTCAAGGTAGACAGATCCTTCCATTTCCCCCTGGTCAGTTGTAACAAGCTTCGAGAGAGCATCAGCCATGGCGTTATCTGCTCTGACTACTCCAATAATTTGATACTTGGGGAAGTGTCCGAGGAGCGTTTGCACGAGCTGTAAATAGGCCTGAAGATGTGGTTCCCTAGCTTCGTACTCCCCCAAGACCTGTTTTACCACGAGTTGGGAGTCACTATGTATTATCAGGTTTTTCACCTCCAGGCTTCGGGACAACCTTAGACCTGCTATAAGTGCTTCATACTCAGCAATATTGTTGGTGGCCGTGAACCCGAACCGAATAGATTGCTGAACCCTGAACCCCTCGGGAGAGGTAAGAATCACCCCTGCTCCGCTGCGAGTCCCAACGCTAGATCCATCCACAAATAATGTCCATGCCGAGTCTGTCGCTGGATCGGGTAGTTCAGCTGGATCTTCTTCCTTTTCTTCAGGGAAGGAACATTCGACAATAAAATCGGTCAGGGCCTGCGCCTTAATTGCTGTCCGAGGGCGAAAGTCAATATTGAATTGACTGAGCTCTACGGCCCATGCTGCTAGTCTCCCTGAGGATTCGGGTCGGTACAAAACTTTCCGAAGGGGTTGATCGGTAAACACTGTGATGGTCCTCTAGCGCCAATGTTAACGCTTGATTTTGTCCGCGCGTCCAATCCACTCTCCGCGCGTGTACCTGCACAAAAGTCCCAACGGCTTAGGCCGTGTGGAGACTCCTTGGGTGTAAGAGTAAGTAACAAGCTCAAGGTACGCTAACAATGGAGGTCAAATATTTAGTAGGGTCAAAGTGTTGTACCTGGCCTTCATTGTTACTTGGGTATTTATAAGGATTCACTTGGCTACTTTCTACTCCTATTAGGAGTGTTCTGCCCAGAATCCTTATTAGACCCGGATTCAACTACCTTGATCTGATAGAAATATTATCTAGCAAGGAACCACAAGGGCCTTGGACACTGGCCCAAGCCTGTTTGGACTGGAGAGCCCTCACATAATCCACTAGGTGTAATTGGCCTTTGGGCCGAGCCCAATATAAGAAGTCCAATCCAGCCTGTTGGGATTTATATCCGAACACCACCACTCACCCAAAAGAAGTCATTGAAAATAAAACTTCATTCTTAAACTTTTTTATTTTCTTTGTTTCAGTAATTAAACAATATAAATATCATATGAAAAATGTTTCTCTTGTGGGTTCCAACTATCAGACATTAGTGACTATTTATATTAATAAATTTTTTTATCATTTTCTTGGATATGTTAATCATTTTATTTAATAGCTTCAAATTGAATGTCTCAGTTGAGGATTTATAATTTATACCAAAAATATGAATTTAATTAATTTTCTCATGTCCAAAAAGAAAATAGGGTTTGAGAATTTCTTTTTTGTTTAAAGGTTGTTTCCAAAATTAATAAACTATATGAACAAAGTTACTTAAAGCCACTCCAGCAACCCTGTTATTGGTCATTTCATTTAACAAATAATTAATTATAATTCAGCTAGGATAATCAAAATTTCACATCATAATTAACGTCATGCTATGTTTAATTATCTTAGTACTCTACCAAATATGAAGGTTTCAATAGATCATAAACTATATAGTCAATCTAAAAGAGGCTCTTAATATAATTGACTACAATATTCACCACGTCAAAAATTAGAGATACATTTTGATTATTTAAAATCATACAAATTTATTTGTTATAGTGCAAATAATTATAATCCATCCTAAGATAACTAAAAAAAATACAATTAATCATCATATTGTTTCAAAACTGAAACAAATTCATATTAATTCTAGAATTTCTAAAATTTATTTCGGAAAGACAAAATATTGTGAACAATTTTATAAAATACTACTAGATATGGGAGTGGTAGGTGTGAATGATGAGTAATTAGATAGACAAGAAGAGAGATGCGAGTGGCTTGGTGGGAAAGGAGAATTTTGGGATTTCCTACATCAATCAAATAAATAAATCCCACTTTAATTTAATTGGAAAAATTTGTAACTGTAACCCCAAACTAACCAACTAACCTTACGCCCATGGCCCACCTATGGAATTAAGTGCTTGTGCTCAATTAATCATGCCAACGGGACCATACCACAAATACCAATATACAATACCTATAGTATTTTTCATATATATTTTTAGACTCGCGTGCTTTCAACAATTTAGTGGAGTCAATGGGTAGATGTGGATGGATAATTAATAATTATACTGACAATTAATTAATTAAAGAATAAATTTACTGAATAAAACAATCTATCTGGATTGTGCTATGCGAGGTATAGGCTCTATAACATGTTATGTTTAGTTTTTTAATTCAAGAATAAACATAAAAGTAGTTATATTGCTTTGCAAATTTTAATTTAACGAGTTAGAGCTTAGTGATGATATATTTTATTTTATTTTTTGAAATTTTATTTTAAGTAAGTACATCGTCATTATTGAAATATCAATAACTAATCAAATTTTATAGAAGATGATGAAATAATATATTTGTCTTAACTACCAGGTCAAGACTTCATCGACATTGATGAAATATAAAAGCATTAAAATGTATGAGTTAGGGTTCCAAAATTCAGTAAATAAATGACATTTTGTCATGTGTCAATCATAATTAAATGTGTATTAATTGGAGGAGCAAAATTAGATCCTCTCCTTGTTTCAAGAGTGTAGAAAAGAAAGGAACATATGCATAAATTAAAAAATAAAATAAAATAAAATAAAAATGCACAGGAGTGTTACAATTTATTGGAATTAATTCCATGCATTCTAGAAAAGGTTTAAGTTAAAAAATTCTAGTGAGAAACTAAGAATCCTAGTAATTGACTGAAAAGCAAGTCCACTGTTGGGCACTTAAATTAGATACTAGTATTTGGACCAAGTCCCCTTCCTTGCTTTTGCTTCGAGTGGCCGAAGTTTGAACAGTGAAGGAAGGCATACCACTAACTTTAATTATTCTCACACGCAGAACTATATAGCCTAGCTAGGGACCAAAAATCTCCACTTAAAACTCATCAAGAATTGCCACATAGTAATGGGCTTGATTGATTGAAATCAAAAGTCTGTTTCTGAAGATATATATTGAGCATCATCTTCATTTTATTTCATGTGCTTCTTTCTCCATTATTTTTTAATTATTATGTTTTGATACTCCTTTTCTGTCCAATGCTTTTTATAAATTCTTTTCGTAAGATAAGTAAAGATGGATCCGGTTAATACAACATTTTCTATAACTAACTATGTAATAAAAAATAATATGAACTTATTATGATAAAGTTGGTGTCAACTTTACCCTAACCGGATTCAATAAAAATAGTTGAAGCTTCACATAATACACAACTTTCAAGTTCAACCGTCATTTGAAATATGTGATTTTTAATTTTAATTTAATTTATTTTTTGGGATATGAACATGTGGTGGTATGGGTCTTAATCTATAAGTGTTTGATGACATAGTTGGGGTGTCATACTAATTTTAGTTATTTCCTTTAATTTTGCAAGAGAAACGATTTTGAGAGAACGTTTTTCTTGAAATTGTGGTTCTTGAAGTATTGTTTAATTTCTTTCCGAAATGGGTTACTTAAAAAACTGTCCTTATGTTTAAAAAAAAATTATAATTAAAAAGTCAAAAAGAATATTAAAAATCAAAGAATTCAAAAATAACTGTTTATTTTTCTCTTCGATAACACGGTTCATTGCGATGGAAGCATCGTCCAATAGGCTTTGCATAGCTAAACAGGGCCATATGTAATTGTCCTAGTAGCAAATCAATTCGGATCTAGACCCAAAATTGACCCAGATGGGCAGACATGCCCATTGTCTAGACTGATGGCTAACTATTATGATGAGAGAAGTAGTGAAATATATGGCTTAAATAAACTTTAAACATTTAAATTTTTTTATTTGTTATAATTTAAAGTCTAATGTTTTAGCTTTATGATATTAAATTTTAATATCTTTAAATTTCTATAAATTAAATATTTTGGCCGCCAACCTATAATAATTGGTCCGAATACAAGTATTCTGAGTAATTTCATTCCAAAATATCTTTAAAATCGATCAAATAAAATTATACACACGTGCTTAGTGTGTAATGAAGGGAAAAAAATAGAAAAAATTAGAGCCAATATAAGAAATATATAACCTTAAAAGACTTAATTGCCTAGATTGATTGGAAAACCTTATGTATTTTTGAAAACACAAAAAATTGTAAACACGTGATTAGTCTGTGATGAAGAAGAAGAAAAAGAAGGAAAAATTGGAGATAATGTAAACGATATATATCCTCAAAAGATTTAATCGACTTTCATTTAATTCACATGATTTATTCGTGTAAGAAATGTTAAAGTTGGTGTCCAAAATGTTCAATTTATAAAAATTTACAGGCTTTAAGGTTTAATGTAATAAAATTAAAATATTAAGGTTTAAATTGTACAAAGTGAAAATTTAAAAGTTTAAAGTGTATTTAAACCAAATATTTAGAGATATATTTTTCTTTCTAGTGTGTTTTAAAATTAGAAATTCATTTTTAAGTTTAAGTTATAAAGTCACAAGAAATTCTTAACATGTTATTATTTATATGGAAAGTAGATTGAGTTTATATAATGTCACTATTAGTCCATTCTAAAATTAAAATTAGAGATATATTTTAAAAATGACTAGGTGTTTGGTTAGCATGTTAAAAATTACTTTATAAATGTATTTTATTTAAATTTGTGGGCAAAATAGAAAAATATATACCTGTCTATATAAAGTTCAATAAATTCGGTTATAATAAACTATAAATTACTTCTTCTTCTTCTTCTTCTTCTTATTATTATTATTTAAGACTTCTTATCACGTATTCCACCATGAAAATATTAAACACATTTACGAAATAAAAAATGAAATTACCGTGCAAACACGACTTTTGGAATAAGTCTTTTAAAAAATAAAAGCATGAAACAGATTTAATGCCTGAATATATAAATAATAAAACAATATATCAACTAATTTTACTTTCAATTATTTCTAGTACATGCATGGTAGGCTCCACTCAATCTTAGCAATAGTCAAACACGTTGATACACACCAGGGCAGAATTAATTAATAGTGTAGTCATTTCATCTGCAGCCTCCATCACAGAATTAAATACTCTATATCTCTATAATAAAAATCATATATACGCACAAGGCTTAGAACCTTTCAACATGATTTCTACAATATACAATTAGAATTTCATCATAATTTCCAACCTCTTAATGCATACAATATATATATATATATAGAGGCCGGGAATCATTCATATCCGGATCCGTGGTTATGGCTCATTCTTCAAGCAATTAATATTCTGTGATTCGTTCATTATAATAACGAACAACTGAAATTATAAGGAGATTATTAATATTTATAAGAAATTTTTTGTGAAAACTACTTAGTATCTGCATGAACCTTTTTCAGATACTTTTTACATTAAAAAATTTTAAAAGTATCAAAACACTCATTCTCTTTTCTAACCTAACTTTTTCTCTTTCTTAACTCAAATTTTAAAATTCAATAATTTTTTTGTTACAAATCCAAAATTATTAGTCTATATATCGTTAAAAATGACTCGAAAAGATCTTTAAAATTAAATAAGATCAATTGTTAATATCTTTTTATTTAGTTATATAAAATGACCAAAATTAGAATTAAAATTTTGTGTTTTGAAATACACTAGTATAAGCTTTGATTGTAACTTTTGACATTTTAATAACTTCAAAACATATCTCTCCTTTTAATTTCAACTGTTCGAGATTGCAATCAGCTAGCGGTCACAGATCAGTTGACTAGAGAATGACCCATAGCCCGCGGGATCTTGTAGTGAACTATTCACTATTATTGTATCTTCAAAAGAAATTCCGTTCAAGGAAATTCAATCAATACAATTGTTCAAACTAGATTTCTCCACTATGATAAAGGACTGATGTATGAGGCAAATTATGGAAGAATCAGCCAAAATATTGATTACACTAAGAATGAAACAGAGGAGTAATATATTTAGTATACTCCAATATTGACTATTGTGTTATATTTTAGGAACAAGTCTTACCTGCGGCCAGACCCGTCTCTTTTTTATTTTCCCGTATTCTGGTCGCGGGTTCTACTAGCGACCAGTTTAAAAGGTCAAAATGAGAGCATAATAGTTATTAGTTTGGCAGCTAATGGGAGTTGCACTAGCCGTAGGTACTACTAGCGGCCAGATCCAAGCCTTATTCAATCTCACTTCTTAGATCATACAATACACGACCACATATCAGTTTGCTGGAATAGTGTTCATTACTAATGTTTGTTATGAGATAGATCCCTATATATATATATATATATATATGGTAAGTAAAGTTTCAACCTAATTAACGCCATTTTTCTACTATACTTTCTCAAGACGGTTGGAACATGCACAAGAAGTCAGATTGAATTTGGAAGAAAAAGAAAAAGAAATTTCTTTTTTTGAAATAAATTGGTGAAACATTACATCAGAATTCAATAATGCAAATGAAGAGTACCTATACGTTTATTTGGTCACACATTCTTTTCATCACCTAAGTCGACGGACGGTTGTAGAGATGCACACTTTGAGTCTTTGAGACAAAAACTTGTGACCAAGCTGCTCTTCGCCAACTCTTAATTATTATATAGTACTCTATTTAATTATCTGCTTTTGTTGCCTCTCGTCTTGTTTCCTTAACCATCAAAAGGGGGAAATTGAAGGACTAATTATAAAGAGCATAAAAAGAAACCCTTACATATATTCAATATATATACTTAATTGGTTGGGGTTTGATAGTTGTAATTCAAAGAATTTATAATTTGAACTTGGGTTACACGGGATAATATCAGATCAATAATTATGTTGTTAAAATAATAAGAATTGTTAAAAGTTTAAAGTGTAGCTAAAATAAGTACCATAAAAGTGTGCTAAATATATACTATTTTTTTTTGTCTACATAGATATTGTTTTGACATTACAACTGCCTACAAAACGAAGAAAGAAGCTCCAATTCAAATTAATTAAATTAAATTCCGAAATTAAACAGAGTACTTCTTTAACGATAACTACAAAAAGATAGAATTTTATTGTTCCAAAAACAGATGGAGGAGTATTACATATTAATTCCATCATAAGTTGAATACTATATATGGCATTATTATCCAAGATGCCAGCGACAGACAAAAGAACACACACTAATTACAAACAAGCTTCATATATTTCGGCATCTTTTTTCCTAAATATATAATCTGGATCATGTTGTTAATCAACTCTACTTCTTTTCTGCATACATGCACAAAGAGTAATTGAAGAGTATAACTTAATTATATGACCTAATTAACACCCAAAAAAGAAAAGGAAAGCAAAAACTCGTCTATATATATATATATATATATGTGTGTGTGTGTGTGTGTGTGACGACTATTTTGATCTTTTTTATCTTCTTTCCAAAACCCTAGCTACGGTCTACCTTGGTAATTCGAAATTAAAGGCCTGCAGGGTTGGAAAAAGGAGTGATCTTGATGACAAGTCCGGGAAAAACATCGTCGGGATCGTGAATATGAGGATTTTGCTCAACAATATAAGGATCACCGCACTTGTCGCTGATTGTGTGCAGTGTTTCCCCTTCTCCCACCACGTATATTTCTTCGCAAGGCCGCCGCCCCATGTTCAGTACTTGATCCTGATGATTATTATTATTATTATTATTATTATTATTGTGTGATTGGGTAGCAGAGCCGGCCAGTAAGATGAGAACAACTAGTACAATTGCACAGTACCATGATGCTGCATCTGCTACTTCTATTATTCTTCTTTTTCTCGTGGACTTGGAGGAGTTTGCCATAATATAGATATACTAAATAGAGAGAGATGGGTGTTTATGATATTAATTGAGAAATGATCTATCCATGGAGTGTTATATATATATATATATATATATATATATATATATATATATATATATATATATGGTAGGGTATGAATATGAAGGAGAATAGAAAGAGTGATCAGGGGTGGGGGCAGGCACGCTTATAGGTAAGCGTGGAAGTTGTTTGTCTGTATTTGTAGGAGAGAAGTTGGGTTTTACGACCACCTCCACCTCTACCTCAAAATTTGGCACTATATTCTTCATCATATTTAATGGACACACCATACTAATGGATCGGATATGGATAATTCGATCTAAGAACTCATATCATTGTTGAGACCGAGATTTCAAAATTTTTGAGTTCCATATATGTTAGATTCTTACGGCATGTTAGTTTATTATTTCTTCTTAATGCATGTGAGACCTTAAAATTTCGTTAGTGCTTATAATATAGTAATGTTCTTATCTGGTGAGGTTTACTATAATTGTGAATAAAATTATTAACGTTGATTGATATCGGTTATGTTTGTAATATATCATTCTTTCTATATAAATATATAAAATAAGGCAAAAAAGGATACCACATATTTGCATTAATTATTATACGAAAATGACGTCGTCGTTTTATATAATTAAATACACTGTCTTCTATGTTACGTATAAAATGATATTTTATACTTTATCATAGCATTGTTATATATTATAAGAGACACCACACACAAGAATGTGAAGTGTCCTTCGCGCAAGAGGCGGCTCATACATTTATTTTTAATGGTGTATAAAAAAATGAAAAACATGGTAGTTCTTTGAATTAATTCTTCTTTTTTCCTCGTTGGACAAAACATTGATTCTTCCAATAAGCTCACAAACTAAGAAAATTGAAGCCAAAAGATGGAAAAGAATGAATTAATTTCGTAGGCAAGAAGGTGAGTGGTGCATGTATTAAAGTAAGATGTGATGCACACCCGTAGCTAGCTAGCCAAAGTCATATTCAAACTTTATGTATGTGAGCATATATTAAAAGATAATTATAGGCCATCTTATTTGGTGATAATATTAACAGATAAAATCCATGACCCATCCCACTCCCACCGGTCCACCACTCACCCAAAAGAAGTAATTGGAGATGAAACTTCAATCTTAAAACTTTTTTATTTTCTTTTTTTCAGTAATTAAACAATAACTAAATATGTGGTGTTGTCTTACCATAATTGATAATGCATTGATCCCAAATCCGTATGGAAAATTTTTCTCTAGTGGGTTCCAACTATTAATCATTTTTTCTTAATCATTTCATCATTTTCTTTGGTATGTTAATCGTTTTATACTTTTATTAAATAGCTTCAAACTGAAAGTATTCATTTTATTTTCTCATGACCCAAAAAAAAAATTAAATTTACTCTACCAAATACATATGTTTATCTTTCTCAATATTACTCTACCAAATATGAACATTTCAATACATCATAAGCTAGTCAAACTAAAACTGAACGAGACTATTAATATAATTGACATCTCCGTATGTCAAAAATTAGAGATACATATTAATTATTTAAAGTTAATTTTTGAAACATATTTGAAAACTCAAAATCATATGAATTAATTTTATTTTAATATAAATAATTATAACTACTGTAAAATAACTATAACAAAGCACTATTAATTATCATATTTATTGTTTTAAAAGTTACACAAATTGATATTAATTTTGATATTTAGAATTTTGTAAATTGATTTCAAAAAGACAAAAAGAAATTATGAATTATGAATATTCTTGGTGGGAAATTAAGGAGAATATTCTTGGGTCAATCAAATAAATAAATCCCACCAGCTCAATTTGGAACAATTGTAACCATGCATCAAATAAAAACCCTAACTAACCAACTAACCTAATTAAACCCCACCTATATATGGAAGCAAGTACTCGTGCTCAATTGATCATGCTCAACGGACCGTAACATACCAATATACAATTAATACGTGCAGTGTTTTTCGATCTTTATATAGTTTAATTAATTAGTGGAGTCAATGGGTATATATTGGGTAGACGATGTTGTGGATGGCTAATTATAGTGATCAAATTTAATGAAGAATAAGATTACTAAACAAAACAATCTATCTGCATTTATTGGGCTATGTATTGCAGTGTATTATACCTCTATAACGTGATTTTACGTGGAAAGAAAAATAATAAAATAGTTGAGGGTTTTTGAGTTCAAACAGTACTTAAAAATGAATTCACTATTAAATTGAACTAATTCAATGCAATATTATAGAAAAAGGTTAAGCTAAACAAATCAAGCAATTATGAAACTAAAACTACTATTTTTTTTATAAAAAAGAAAAAAAGAAAAGAAAAACTTTAGTAATTGACTGAAAAGCAATTAAGTCCACTGCTGGGCACTTAAATTTGATACTAGTACTCGGACCAAACCCCCATTCTTTCATGGTTGTTCGAGTGGCCGAAGTTTGAATAACTAAAGTTGGTGGTATGTAGGGACCAACAATCTCCACGTGGAATCAATTCCACCATGCATGTCATACTGTTGACTTAATTGAAATCAAAAGTCTGTTGTTGAAGAAGAATTTGAATTGAACATCATTAATTCTGGTTTTTTTTTCTCCAATATTTTTTATTTATTACTATTTTCTCCTCGTCTCTCCAATACTTTAAATTAAAATCTTTCCATAAGATATATAAGCAATAATAGTAAAAGTTTCACGTAAGTGCACATCTTTCAAGTTCAAATTAAGGTGATTTGAAACGTGTGGGATTTATTTTATTTTTATTTTTGGGACATACAAACATGTGTTTGTATTGGTCTTTATTTACAAGTGTTTGATAACTCGGTTGGAGTTTCATACAAATTTTAGTTATTTAGTTTAATTTTGCAAGAGAAAAATCATTTTAGATAAAACGTTTTTTCTTGAAATTGTGCTTCTTAAAGTTTTGTTTAATTTCTTCCCATTTAACAAAAGACTTTTAAACTTTGTTTTCTACAAAGGTATTTTATTATATTTTATGACACTCTAAACGGGCCTTGGGCCTTTATACATTCTTCTTTTCTTTCTTTGGAGGAATGCACCTTTTACCTTACAGAGAAATAAACTACCCAAAATACACCAAGCTCGTGGTCCTGCGGGTTTGGTAGACCAAGGATTGGATTTTATTTTGCGATTATGGAAAAGGTTTACGGATTAATGAGTTGCCAGAAATGGAACGGGTAGCCCTTCAAGACATTGCATGGTCTGATATGCTTCATAGTTTCCAATAAAGATCGGACATTGCTCTCCCTCTTTAGTAGACCTGGCAAATGGGCCGGGGCGGCCCAAACGGGCCGGGCTAATAACGGGCCGGGCTAAAAATGTCCGGATATTTATGGGCTGAAATTTATAGGCCCGTGGCCCGGGTTGGGCCGGGCCAGCCCGCGGGCCATTGCTCTTTTTTTCAAAATTAATGTGCTAGTAAGATTTGAACTCATGACTTCTTACAACTAAACAAGAACTCTTACCAACTGAGCTAGATGAACTTAGTTATGTTATGTACGTTAATAATATATATATACACACGTTAATATGTATTGTTATATATATATATATATATATAACGTTAATAATATATATAATTATATATATATACACACGTTACAAATATATAAATATATATATATATATATAACAATTTTTGTAAAACTTTTAAAAATCTTGGAAAAGAAAAGGTAACTTAAAGAGAGAAAAATAAATAAAAACAAATATTGTTATATATACAAGTTAATAATATATATATATATATATTGTTACATATATATAACGTTAATAATACATATAATTATATATATACATGTTACTAATATATAAATATATATACATATATATATATATATATAACAATTTTTGTAAAATTTTTCAAAATCTTGAGAAAGGAAAAGGTAAATTAGAGAAAGGAAAATAAATAATAACAAAGATTGTTATATATATATATATATATATATATATATATATATATATATATCCATTAATAATATATATAATTATACACATATATATATATATATATATATACACGTTACTAATATATAAATATATTTATATATATATATATAACAATAACGTATATAATAATAATAATAATAAGAAGAATATATATTGTTATATATATAACGTTAATAATATATATAATTATATATATATATATATATATATATATATATATATATAACAACATATATTAATATATTTATAACAATTTTTGTAAAATTTTTGAAAATCTTGGAAAGGAAAAGATAACTTAGAGAGAGAAAAATAAATAATAACAAATATTGTTATATATATACATATATGTATATCAATTAATAATATATATAATTATACATATATATATATATATATACAAGTTACTAATATATAAATATATATATATATATAACAATAACGTATATATATATAATAATATATATTGTTATATATATAACGTTAATAATATATATAATTATATATATATATACACACACACGTTACTAATATATATATATATATATATATATATATATATATATATAACAACATATATTAATATATTTATAACAATTTTTGTAAAACTTTTGAAAATCTTTGGAAAGGAAAAGGTAACTTAGAGATTGAGAAATAAATAATAACAAATATTGTTAATATATACACGTTAATATATATAACGTTAATAATATATATAATTATATGTATGTGTATATATATATATACACATACACACGTTAGTAATATACAATATATATATATATATAACAATTTTTGTAAAACTTTTAGAAATCTTGGGAAAGGAAAAAGTAATTTAGAGATAGAAAAATAAATAATAACAAATATATATATATATATATATATATATATATATATATATATATATATATATATATATATAACGTTAGTAATATAATAATTTTTGTAAAACTTTTAGAAATTTTGGGAAAGAAAAAGGTAACTTAGAGATAGGAAAATAAATAATAACAAATATTGTTATATATATATATATATATATATATATATATATATATATATATTATGTAACAATAACGTATATACATTAAAAAGATTGCAATGAAGGTATAAAGTTGTTGTAGCTCAGTTGGTTATAGCACTTATTTACTAAGTTGGAGAGGTCTTGGGTTCAATTCCTCTTGGAAGCATTGTAATAAAATTTTTGTAACAAATAACATTGGGCGGGCCGGGCCATCACGGGCTGGGCCAAAACCGGGCCGGGCCAAAACGACCCAGCTTTTCGTGGGCTGAAAATCTTAAGCCCGTAGCCCAGTTTTTACGGGGCGGGCCGGGCCAGCCCGCGGGCCTGGGCCTAATTTGCCAGGTCTACTCTTTAGTATAATTGTTTTACATTATTATTTTTTGTTCTTACAAATTTAGTTATAGTACTATTTTATCTTTTTTATATTAATTTATAAATGATTCGTCATACATGAGTGAGTCCAATAATTATAACTAATCATTAACCATAACAATACACATCATTTTATATATCATTTTGTTACTAAAAATAGTATTATTGATAATAATTTGATGGAGTAAAATGCAAAAGTTCTCCCTGTACTATAGGGTATTTGGGTATTGCGCCCTTTTTTTTTGTTAATGCAAAACGAACCTTATATTATCTGAAAATTTGGATTGTGAACTCTATAGTGTGCCATATAGCGTTGATTTGTATACATAGCACGTTGACATGTCAATTTAACACATTTGGACTAAAAATATATATTCTCCCAAGATTTGAACTTAACACCTCATACTTACAACATTAAAAATACATTGATTACCAACTAAGTTAAGAATTAATATTATTTTTTACAAAATTATTACTAACACTAATAGTATTAGTACAACTTTATAAGTTATTAGTAATATTATTAATAAGTTGTTAGTAATTACTTATTAGTTATTAATAAAACTCTTTAACATGATGTTGCTTACTTGGATAAATATTTATAATATGTTATCTTAATAACATTACTTATTAGATATTAGTATATATTAATGGTATTAGCAACATTAATATTCTAATAGTATTACTGTTACACTAAGGAAGTGTAATCACTTAGATTACTGCAGTTCACTAAAAACTGATTTACAGCTGATTCACTAAGAATCTTTCAAGTCGCACAGATTTAGAATATACACAGATCACTAAGATCGAATCACAAAGAAATTAAATGATTTGAGGCGCTACTAAGTAATGTTAAGCTTCTTGATCACAAAACTAAATAGCAGTTGAGATTTCTAAATCGTAGAGTGAGTAGACTATGAGTTTAGATAGACTTCGACTTGATCGTTTTTTCTCGGTATTTTCTTGGATTGAGGTTGCTCGCCTTTTATAGATTCACATTGGGATCTTCCCGTTGTGATTTGACCATAATTCCATTCTGACTTAGACACCTGTCGATTTTTAATTGTTCGACTTTGAAATATTGTCGGTTAGGACCATTTCAGGTCTCTTTCATCGTACTCTGCTAAGTACAGATGTAGTCGCGTGTTTTTATACTTAGCAGATATGGTTGTTAGACATAACTTTAAGAATGTGTTGTCCTTATCGACAACCTTTGGGATGATCATCTTTAGGATCTTCAGTCTTAAATATACGACATTGTCATAACCTGTCAGAATAGATAAACTCTACGATTCTATTTAATCGCAGAATTATATATCTGATAATAGAGTGACTTTCCTTGAAGGTTTGACTCTACGATTAGTCTATATGCTCTACGATTGGTCTCTATGCTCTACGGTCTGAATGCTCTACGATCTCAGAATACTTCTAGATCTTCAACTTTACGATCAGTCTTCAACTTAGCTTTTGAACAATACATTTTCATTAAAGAATGGATCAACCTAACAAATTTGATCCCTACACTAAGTTATTTTACATAAATTATCATTTTAAGGACTTTACAAAAGCTGCTGGTTTTACAAATATACATTAAATTCTCATTTCATCATCAAATTAAACATATACATAAGCTATAGTACTAATAATCTCCCCATATTTGATGATGACAAAACCAATGATTTTAATCAATCATTAATTTTAAAAATGCAAAGTACTGAGAAATTTAAATGTGCCTTAGGTATATAGTGAGAGACTATCTCTTCTAGAGAAAAAGAATGAATTTTATTTATAAAAGAATTGTTACATAGTGAAATAAAATTTTTTACAAATGAACTAAAAAATATATATCTACCTTCTACCTTTTTTGCTTATTGGAGGATCTATTCTCTCAGCTTCTTTTCTCCTAAAATAGTTCTTTTTTCCTTCATTAGATCTTCATTGAATCTCTTCCATGGAGTATTTGATAGACTGTACGGCACGCTTGCGTGAAGTGGCTGTCGCCCGGATCATTTTCAGCAAGTTATAAGGTGGAACGCTCACAACACCTTAACCCAACGTCTATAAAGAGACGAGAACATTGGTATAATTGCTCAAGCAATGTGAACGTGTTGAATGGAACACCAACGACACCTAAACCCTGTGTTTATAATGAAATAAGAACTTCGGTACAATCGACGGTTGATGCGATAGTGGACGCCACATACAACCATGAATTTGTTGTATGATAAGTCAAGATTGAATCTAAAAAAAACTAAGAAATTACTTAGAAATTCTCAAAGAACCAAAAGATAAGAAAACCTCTCAATTATGTTGAACAAACTCAGATAAATTATTGATCATCCTATTACATCATTCATGTAATCTATTTATACTAGTGACATAAAACCCTAATTACAGAATGAATTGAAATACTAGTTAACAACTAATTAGGAAGCAAAATCTATCTAAGAAACATCCTAATTATAATAGAATTCTAAAAGATCTAACAAAATCTTCCAAATCTGGACAAAAACGCGTTTCTTGGAATCTGTGTCGCGTGACTAGCGCGTGGCGCGCCTGAATAGTAAAGGAACTGGCGCGGGGCGCGCTAGTCCTGCAGAAACTCTGCCACCTTGGCGTGGGGCGCGCCAACCCTAATGCAAAACTGGCGCGGGGCGCGCCGATCTAAAAAAGTTGACTATTTCGCACTCTTAAGTCCCGAACATGATTCTTTACTCCTCTCTTACTCTCTCCATCAAACTTATACCAAATTAATAAGCTTAGAATCATATCCCATATTGAATGTCTTGCTACGTATCTTGAATCATTTTCCATTATTCCATGTAATCCAAACTTGTATTAGCGTGCGTTATCTCGTAAACTCCTTCCCATGCTCGAATGTTCATATCGTCATGCATAAGCTTCTAGTCTCATCATGAACTGGAACATAACTTTGTTGATGATGTGGCCATACAAATGTTCATGGTTTCGATGACTTGACTTGAGCTCCAATTTAAGCATCCATGAGTTGAATTCAGTCCAATTACTCGTGATCCTCTGATGAATTTCTCGAGTTGAGTGAATGTTGTTTGATGCAAGCCTGACTAGGATTGTATCAGTATTTAGTTGCAAAGTCTGACATGTAAGATCCCGACTTTATGAAATAAAAGTTTATTATTTTCTTTATGATTATTCTTCTAAATAGTAAAGTGCTCAATTGTTATAAATGATAGTTAAGGGTGTTATATGCAAATTATCTGATAAACAGTACATGTCGGAGAATATTCTTTTTGTCGGGGAATATTATATTCGGTATCGTACGACGGCGCCGAAATGGCAATATTATCAACGATAGTGGGCCCCATTGTCGGATACTGAAAACGACAGTATTTGTCAACAGTATTATCACCTGCAACTGTTGAAATACCCGGTAATAAAAAGAACAGTAAAACGCGTTAGTCCACAGTAGTACACGGTATTTCACAAGCACACGGTATTGCACAGTATTTTAAATTATTGATTCAATAATTGATAAAGTAGCAATTGCACAGTATTTTGATTCAATAATTGTTACAGTAGAATCTGCATAATACTTTTTCATTATTTTATCATGACACTGTAACTCATATTATTTGATATGATATTTAGCATTATTGACAATGTCAAGAAATTCTGTCAAGGAAAAAGGTTATTTAATTGCGCGCCGTTTATATGGAAGACCCCCTTTTTCTGGGAATGATCTGGTTGTCAATATTATAAGTCTAAAATGGTGTTGATTAAAAATACGTGAAGCGTTTGTTGTAAGTTAACTTATTTTTCTGTGAGACCCACACTTTATTTCGTGGGACCCACAACTATTTGATCGGTGGGACCCACAAATTATTTTTGTAAAATAATATCTTCAGATTTTATTTTTTCGTGGGACCCACATGTCATTCAATAGTAATTACCGTCAGTAAATAGTTAATTCAGTTTTTATTTTACCTTAGGGTTAAAAACCTAAGTGAAAGCATATTCTAAAAATATATTATGGCATAAAGTATATTAAAAGAATATGTCAAGGGTATAAGAGTAATAAACCAAGAAAATTTAGGGAAAAGACTAAAATGCTCTCACCTTGATTTTCCTATAAATAGGAAGGGTTTGCTTAAGAAATTTTCACACCTTCATTGCTTATACTTTCTCTCTCTCTAAATTTCTTAAGTTCTCTTAGTGTGCTAGGCTATTGTGAGTATTTGTGAGAATACTAGTATTATTCGAAGTTAGTAAACTTCATAGAAAGTAACATCCAGTTAACGAAGGTAGGGAATATCATTTCTTTCATACTCATATATAATATCATTTGCTTTTATGTTCGTAAGTGATATTATACTCATAAAGGTTGTTATTCATTCTGTATTAATTTGTGGGGATAACCTAGCCGTGCGGTATGACGCATGCCTGGTGAATATCCTTTTGTATTCATTCCTTATTATTCTATGGGAATAACTTGTAGGTACGAGTGTCGTACCTGGTGAATACCCTTCTGTATTCATTCCTTATTAATCTGTGGGTATAACCTGTCCGTGCGGATTAACGCATGCCTGATGAATAACCCTTTGTATTCATTACTTATTAATCTGTTGTGAAAATAATTTGTCTACGCGAATTATCGCATGACGGGTGAAAATCCATTTGCAGTTTCATATATTCTGTTATACTCGTATAACGTATCATTTCTTTCGTACTCTTTAAGGGATATCTTTTTCTTTCACATTTCTCCATTTATGATAAGAAATCTTTGTTTGTTTCCAAAACCTTATTTTTAAATGGAGAAAATCCCTGAAAATTTGTAGCTTAATAGTTTGTGCTTCATCTAATATCCTTTCACTTGAATCTTTCTATTTCGTTTTATACGTTATAGTTGAAGCATGAAATAATTTCTTGAATATCATTCTTGAATTTGACTCCACAATTTGGTCATCGTGTTGGCAATTTGGTCAATCTTTGATACTGATTAAATTATAAAGCTTTTCTTATCCTTAATCTCACTGTATCATTGTCATCATCCTCATCCTCATACTTAAATTGTGGTGATAGTTCTCTTTGGCCCGTAGTGCAAAGATGAACTGGCGTGACATGATTCTGACCAAACTGTGTATTGGTATTATTATGACTTTTGGTGTTATAAACAAAAGCGTATGGTGATAGTTCTCTTTGGCCCGTAGTGCAAAGATGAACTGGTGTTTGGCATGATCATGACCGATGGTGTTACAAATAAATATCTTTGGCACGTAGTGCAAAGAGAGGCTGTTGAAATTGTTGATTGGTGTTACAAATAAATATCTTTGGCACGTAGTGCAAAGAGAGGTTGTTGAATATAAACTGTTGATTTGGATGTTCATAAACAGGAATTGTTGATTGGTGTTACAAGGATAAAATATTGGTGGTGATCCTTTAACTTCTAGAAGATGGTAGATATTATAATCTACTTGACTCTTCTAATGGATTGTTCGTTCCGCTGCAGTTGTTGTTGAACAATTATAATATCTTTAAATTTCTGATTTATTATTGTTGAAGAGTAAAGATAATTTTTATTCTTCATTATCTTAGTCATGATATTTCTTACTGGGCTATTTGTGCTCACCCTTTTCCTTTTTGTTCCATTGTTCTCCTCAGGAAAAGAGAGTGTAGCGGAGACTAGCCTGTAAGACCCCGAAAATTTTAATAAATAGAATTTAAGTTTCTTCTTATTATTATTTTAAACAGAAAGGTGTTAAATCGATAATGATAAAGTTAATAGTGAAATGTGACAATTGAGATGTCTAGTAATAACGCTAAATCACTATTCACGCGATCATTATTCATGGGGTACTATTCACGCTAAAACGCTTTTACATTTTCTTCGATCTTCGAATTACGTCATAACGTTTATATAAGCTGGATACGAAAATTATACGGTATAAATACGAAAGTACTATTCATACAAATATACTATTCATTTATACAAAAAGTCAAACTAGTATGTCGGGGAATATTCCTTCTGTCGGATATAGAAAGTGATAGAAATTGGCGGCAAAACTTTAACCGATAACTGTTGAAATACCCGGTGATAAAAAGAATAGTAAAACGCGTTATTCCACAGTAGCACACGTTATTCCACAGTAGTACACAGTATTCCACAGTAGCACACGGTGTTCCACAGTGTTTTATATTATTGATTCAATAATTGATAAAGTAGCAATTGCACAGTATCTTGATTCAATAATTGTTATAGTAGTATCTGCATAATATTTTATATTATTTGTCACAACACTGTAACACATATTATTTGATATGATAGTTTAGCATTATTGACAATGTCTAGAAATTCTGTCAAGGAAAGGGGTTATTTAATTGCGCGCTATTTTTATGGAAGGCCCCCTCTTTTCTGAGAATAATCTGGTTGTCAGTATTGCGAGTATATGTTATCTGTGATATTAATACATTTAACACAATAATACAGAAAAAGGGATTTATTTTGATAATGGAGTTATTTTTATAATGGTTTTATCTTTTTGATAATGGAAGAAAAAATGGATGGATGATATAAATGGAAGAAAAAATGGATGGATGATATAAATGGAAGAAAAAATGGATGGATGATATAAATGGAAGAAAAAATGGATGGATGATAATAAAAGATTATGCCCAGGGTATAAGAGTAATAAACCAAGAAAATTTAAGGAAAAGACTATAATGCCCTCACCTTGATTTTCCTATAAATAGGGAGGGTTTGCTTAAGAAATTTTCACACCTTCATTGCTTATACTTCCTCTCTCTCTAAATTTCTGAAGTTCTCTTAGTGTGCTAGGTTACTGTGAGTATTTGTGAGGATACTAGTATTGTCCAAAGTTAGTAAACTTCATAGAAAGTAACATCCAGTTAACGAAGGTAGGGAATATCATTTCTTTCATACTCTTATATAATATCATTTGCTTTCGTGTTCGTAAGTGATATTATATACTCATAAAGGTTGTTATTCGTTCTATATTAATTTGTGGGGATAACATGTCCGTGCGGTATGACGCATGCCTGGTGAATACCCTTTTGTATTCATTACTTATTACTCTGTGGGAATAACCTGTATGTACGGAGTGTCGTACCTGGTGAATATCCCTTTGCATTTGTTCCTTATAAATTTGTGGGTATAACCTGTTCGTGCGGATTGACGCATACCTGGTGAATAACCCGTCGTATTCATTACTTATTAATCTGTTGTGGAAATAATCTGTCTACGCGAATTATCGCATGACAGGTGAAAATCCATTTGCAGTTTCATATATTCTGTTATACTCGTATAACGTATCATTTCTTTTGTACTCTTTAAGGGATATCTTTTTCTTTCATATTTCTCCATTTATGATAAGAAATTCTTGTTTGTTTCCAAAACCTTATTTTTAAATGGAGAAAATCCCTGAAAATTAGTATAATATCCTTAATAGTTTGTGTTTCATCTAATATCTTTTCACTTGAATCTTTCTATACGTTATAGTTGAAGCATGAAATGATTTCTTGAATATCATTCTTGAATTTGACTCCACAATTTGATTATCGTGTTGGCAATTTGGTCAATCTTTGATACTGATTAAATTATAAAGCTTTTCTTATCCTTAATCTCACTGTATCATTGTCATCATCCTCATCCTCATACTTAAATTGTGGTGATAGTTCTCTTTGGCCCGTAGTGCAAAGATGAACTGGCGTGATATGATTTTGACCAAACTGTGTATTGGTATAATCATGACTTTTGGTGTTACAAACAAAGGCGTATGGTGAAAGTCATCTTTGGCCCGTAGTGCAAAGATGAACTGGCGTTTGGCATGATCATGACCGGTGATGTTACAAATAAATATCTTTGGCATGTAGTGCAAAGAGAGGCTGTTGAAATTGTTGATTGGTGTTACAAATAAATATCTTTGGCACGTAGTGCAAAGAGAGGCTGTTGAACAGGGATTGTTGATTGGTGTTACAGGGATAAAATATTGGTGGTGATCCTTTAACTTATAGAAGATGGTAGATATTATAATCTACTTGACTCTTCTAATGGATTGTTCGTTCCGCTGCAGTTGTTGTTGTTGAACAATTATAATATCTTTTAATCTCTGATTTATTATTGTTGGAGACTAAAGATAATTTTTATTCTTCATTATCTTAGTCATGATATTTCTTACTGGGCTATTTGCGCTCACCCTTTTCAGGTCAAATATTAACCTTCCTTTTGACAAATATAGTCCAGACTTTAAACGAGCTAGTTACATACAATACAAGATGTACCCCTAAATAATCATATTATAAACTTACATGACATTATATTGTAATTAGTGTAACCAAGCTTCGTTGAGATCGATATTTTAATCTTCATCGAAGATGACAAAGGCATAGTAATTAGAGACTTCTAGTAATGTTAATTAGTTATCCAATTTAAGTTATTTCAATTTGCACCACACTTTTAAAGCTTGTATGCTGTAAATAATTGGTACTAGCATAATTCAAGATTGTTGGATTTGGATCTCCTCTATTACACATTTTCTTCAATTACATTTAATACATCATATTTTTATAGTTATGAATAATATAATTGAAATCGATGCTAGTCAACTAATTTATTATATTGAATAGCATAATTGTTTCAAAAATAAAAATAATCCAATATTCTTTCAATATAATAAATTAGTTGACTAGCATCGATTTCAATTATATTATTCATAACTATAAAAATATGATGTATTAAATGTAATTGAAGAAAATGTGTAATAGAGGAGATCCAAATCCAACAATCCTGAATTATGCTAGTACCAATTATTTACAGCATACAAGCTTCAAAAGTGTGGTGCAAATTGAAATAACTTAAATTGGATAACTAATTAACATTACTAGAAGTCTCTAATTACTATGCCTTTGTCATCTTCGATGAAGATTAAAATATCGATCTCAACGAAGCTTGGTTACACTAATTACAATATAATGTCATGTAAGTTTATAATATGATTATTTAGGGGTACATCTTGTATTGTATGTAACTAGCTCGTTTAAAGTCTGGCCTATATTTGTCAAAAGGAAGGTTAATATTTTTAATTACATGACATTGTTCTCAGTAAGAAATAGCTGGGAAGGAAAATGTCTCTGGGACTAGCCGGGGAGTGGAGTGATGGTCCGAGACAATAGGAGTATCTCAATACATTACTATTAGTGTGGCAATAAATGTATTGAGAATTTAAGATGTATTTGTTTTGTGTTGTCGTATTTTGCACAACACTTATTAGTTGTAAATGGGAAAATTCGTAATTGTATTTTGTGGAATGTTATTGGCGACTCAAAATGGGTTGTGTAGACCTATTTTGGGGGCGCCGGGGAATGGAGTGATGGTCCGAGATATTAGAAGTATCTCAATACCTTACTATTAGTGTGACAATAAGTGTATTGAGAATTTAAGATGTATTTGTATTGTGTTGTCGTATTTAGCACAACACTTATTAGTTGTAAATGGGAAAATTCGTATTTGTATTTGTATTTTGTGGAATGTTATTGGCGACTCAAAATGGGTTGTATGGACCTATTTTGGGGGCGTCACAGTTGGTATCAGAGCTTAGGGATATGATCTCTGGTAGAGATCTGGGATTAGAATTAGGAGGGGAGAGACGAGTAAAATCCTTCGCTAGTGTGTCCTACCTAAGCTATTTTTGTTATTTAAGTAATTGGCCGTTTGGTTATAGGGACAAGATATTGCATGCCTATTTCTTTAACTAATCTTTGTGTTGTGATCACATTTCAGAATGGCATCTGAAAATCAAGAGATTCACTATGAGACAATTGTGGCTGAAAATCAGGAAGCTATAAATAATACGGGTGCAAACTCAGAACATCATGATGTTAATCATGATGCTAATAACAGGATGAATGATGATTTTTTTTTTTAGAAACTTCATGCAATATATGCAGAACCAGGTGAGGAGAGCTCATGTCTACAATATTGGCAGAAACGCTGATAATACACGAATGGTCACTGCCAAGCAGTTCAAAGAGTTGGGACTACCTGAATTTTTCGGCAAGCCAGATCCACTCAAGGCAGAAGCGTGGCACAAACAATTAACAAAGATATTTGGTGTATTGCGTTGCGCTAACAAACAAAAGGTTCCTTTTGCTACCTTTATGCTACGAGGAAAAGCGGATCATTGGTGGGAATCCGTGAAACGTACCCATCACTTAGCACTCGAGATGTCTTAGGTCGAGTTCCAAGAATTATGTAACGAGAAGTATTTTTCGGAGAGTATTCGCCATATAAAGGAGGTAGAATTCATCAAACTGGAAAAAAAACAACATGAAAGTGTCGCAGTACGAAGCCAAGTTTGCTGAGTTGTCTCGATTTACGTCCCATTTGGTGGACACTGAGGAACGAATGACACGAATGTTTTTACGAGGTTTGAAACCAGAAATTCGTAAGTATCTCGTTTTTCATAAAATTTGTCTATATTCGGATGCCGTGGATAAGGCTCAAGTAGTGGAGCAGGAGAAAGAAATACTACATTCAGATGACGCCATAACCGGTGAGCTAATCGTAAACTCTTGCGCATCTATACCTTATTAGATACTGGTTCTACCCACTCTTTTATTTCATCTGCTTGTGCCCAACGTTTAAACTTGACCCCTGATAAATTAAATTTTGACTTATTTGTTGAAACACCATTGGAACAAACATTCGTTACATCTACAGTTTATAAATCTTGCTTTGTTCAAATCGGTACCCTCACATTACTTGTTGATCTTATCTCCTTGGACATGCATGAATTTGATTGATTAACTACTCATCATGCTAAAATTGATTGCT
Organism: Aralia elata; assembly: GCA_034770075.1. Lineage (NCBI taxonomy): Eukaryota > Viridiplantae > Streptophyta > Magnoliopsida > Apiales > Araliaceae > Aralia > Aralia elata. Next base: position 22,188,677 of record CM068377.1, on the reverse strand, counting down.
TTCGTAAAGTTATTAGTTTTCATATTCCTAATCAACCTATTATGCGAATTCAAGCAAACCATTGAAATCAATAACCGTCATTTCTAGTCATAAAGCCATTCGTTTATTGAAAAACGGATGTCAAGCTTTCTTAGCCCATGTAACTGATTTAATCAAAAATACGTCAAATTTGAATGATATTTTTGTTGTTAAAAAGTTTCATGACGTATTTCCCGAAGAATTTTCTGGCCTACCTCTAGACCGTCAAATCAAATTTTTGTATCGACCTTGAACCCAATACAAAATCTATTTCTAAGACCCCATATGTATGGCTCCTATTGAATTTTCTGGAGTTAAAAAAAACCCAACTACAGGAGTTGTTAGATACCGACTTCATACGTTCGAATACATCGCCTTGGGGTACTCCTATTTTATTCGTAAAGAAGAAAGATGAGAGTAAATAAAAAGTTATGTAGATCATAAAAGCCTCAAATATTTCTTCACCCAGAAGGAACTCAACATGTGACAACGACGTTGGCTCGAGCTGTTGAAAGATTACGACCATACCATTCAATACCATCTTGGAAAGGCGAACCTAGAAGCTGACGCATTGCGTAGAAGAACGTATACAAGTACGAGTACGATGTTAACAACGTAAATACCAATTTTAGATGACTTACAAAGGATGAATATAGAGTTAAAGACTCCACGAACCCACGTAAAGATGACAACGTATATAAGCAGCACAAGATCGACAAAAGAGTTATGATGGTCTTCATCGAAGGGACGATGAATTCAAAATCGAAGACTCATTTATTTTAGTGCCAAATTCTTTAGACATTTGTCCTAGTGCTTTCTCAGCAGTCTTAGCAGTATGAAGTAGACTCTTCTGAATGCCAGTTGTAGTAACCTTAAAACCCGCATTGCTTTCTTGAGTTATTTCGTTGAGCATCAGAGCAAGCCGAGTCTTAGAGGGAATCACTGATACTCTTTCAAATATCTTTTCTAAAATGGTTTCGAACCTATCCTTGTTTCCTAGATTAATGTCATCGAACACGGCATCTGCAAAGACTGAGCTAGTAGAAGTATGATGAGGAGGTAGAATAAAACCTAAATTTGTAGTATAGGATGTAGAGAACAATAAAAGCATAAATGAGAGCAATGTAGTGTACTACGAGAACAATTTTACGCAAGGTGAAACATTACAACTTCCAGGGATAAAATTTAAAAATCGAAAAGATGTTATCAGTTTGGTTCAAACATTTATTTTGATGCAAGGTTATGCAACACTGATTAAAAAATCAGCAAAAGATAGTTTTGTGATTATTGGTTGTGATAGAAGAGGTACTTATCGAAATAAATTAAAACTTCAGATGGAAAATCAGAAAAAAAAAATCATCTTGGTTAATAGATTGTCCTTTTGAAGTTTGCGATAGAAAAAGGATTGGGCATTCATGGGTGCTTGAGATAAAAAAATGTATGTCATAATGATGAGCCTACATTGGATATGATGGGTCATCTTACTTGTCGTCGTTTTTCTAAAGAAGAGTTCAAACGCGTTAAAGAAATGACAAAGTCTGGAATTTCTCCATGTCAAATTCTTTCTTCACTTAGACAAGGTAATCCTAATCTCAAAGCAGTTTCCAGAACAGTGTATAATGCTTCAAGCTTTACTTGAAGAACTTGGCGCTAATGATTTTACATATGATATGGAATCGGACTCATTCGTACACTTGACACATTTATTTTTTGCACATCCAATTTTAATAATATTGACTAAAAGCTACTCAAATATTTTTGTAATGGATTGTACTTACAAGACTAACAAGTACAAAATGTCATTACTTGACATTATTGGTGTATGAAGTTTCATTATATCATTGTACTCTTGTTTTACATTTTTACAAAAGGAAGAAGAAGGAGATTATGTTTGGGCTTTGAAAAAATCTAGTGATATTTTAGGTGTTAATTGTCAACTTTCGGTCATTGTAACTGATAGAGAATTAGCATTGATGAATGCTATTAGAGTGATTTTTCCAACTACACTAACATCTTATGTGTATGGCACATTGATAAGAATATTTTGGCCAATTACAAGTCTCATTTTCAAGAAGGAGAAGATTGGGAAGGATTCATAAAAAGTTAGACTGTACTTATTAATTCTCAAAGTGAAGAGGAATATAATAAAGCTTTGGAGAGTTTTAAATTTCAATATTAACAAAAGGTAAGTGTTCTTAGTTACATAAACAAAACTTGGTTGCAGTTTAAAGAACACTTTGTATGTGTATGGACAGAAAAACATACTCATTTTGGAACACGTATTATTTCGAGGGCTGAAAGTGCATATTCACTTATTAAAATATACTTGCAAGTTTTAACGGGGGATTTTGGTTAAGTGAAGAGAAAATTATGTCTTGCAATTAAGAATCAATTCAAAGAAATTAAGGCATAAATTGCAAGTGAGAAGATAAGAATTCCTCATACCTTCGTATTTATTTGTTTAAAGAGATTGTCACTCAAGTGTCAATATTTGCATTAAATGAGCTGCATAAGCAATATCTAGTCATTTCTCATGAAGAGTCTGCTACTTGCAAAAATTATTTTAAGACGGTCATGAAAATACCTTGCTCACATGAAATAAAAAGTTTGAAAGGTGGAGTCATACATTTAGATGATATAAACCCACAATGGAGGCTTGATACAAGATCATTCCTAGAAAGTGATTTTAGTCAACATAGTAAAGAAAGTGAAATAAATGGCTTGTTGGAAAAGTTTCAAAAGAAATATGTGGAATGGCCTTTTACTCAACAAGAAGTTGTTCAAAAGAAAATTTCAGAGCTTGTGGATGGACATGATCCTTTCTTACACGAGCCTCTTATACAGCCACATAAAGGTCATCCTACACGGTCAAAAAATAAAAAGAGTAAATCTACAAGGCGTGATCCTTCTACATTTGAGTTTGTAGAAAAGATACGAAAATGTAGCTTATGCAAATATCTCAATCATGATAAAAGAAGTTGTCCATATAAAAACACTGGTATGTTTTATTTCAGCATTAATTTTATTTTTGGCGTATAGATTTTTATTATTTTTACATGTATTATTAACTCTGTTTTCTTTACCCATTTTTTATGCACTTAGGTACTTGCAGTGGAGAAATGAATGAATCTTTGTTTTGATTTTCATAACTAGTTGTGAATTCTTATGGTAAGATATATTTTTTCGCCTTCATAATAAGATTCCTTGTATGGAAATTATTAAATGATGTCTTCCTAGTTGGTGTTTGTTTTATCAAGAAATAGTTTTCTCAACATAAAAATGTGTGCACATACAAGTATATATGCAAGTAATCAAATTAATAATTGGACAAGGCAAGAGAGTCTTGCTAGACTTTAATTTGGCTTCTCAATGAACTTATAACATTGGAGTTTTTTTTCTTCTAATGTTCTGAATAAGTTACCCTAAAAAAATACCTTCAAAGTCAAAAGATATTTGATTCATTTATTTTATTGTTTGCTTTTATATGTGCAGTTTTTTGACGAGTTCAAACATGATGCACATGTAACAAATTAAAATGATGCGAGCTTGGTTTTTGAAGAGACTGGCCTAAAACAATAGCAGCAAAACATTATGAAAGTGGATATTGGTCTTTTCTCTTGTATTTTTTGTCAATTAAATTTTTCTGCTAAACATTACGGAAGTGGATATTAGCCTTTATGGTTGTAATCTAAATTCTATCTGCTACTTATTTTAGGGATGAGAAAAGGATTCTTTTTCTAGCTTTTCTAATTTCAGGTCTCACTTATATGGTGTGCATATCTTAATTGCAATTATTTGTTAGTGAGTCGACTGATGACCTCACTCTATAATGTTCTGGTGTTGCAATATATTACAATATGTTCGTAAACAGAGTCTTATATATAAAGTTCTAAATAATATGTAATATCCTTACTACTGAATTATGGGCAATCAAGGAAGGTTTAAACATAGCATGGGATATTAGATTTAAGAACCTAGAGGTGGAAACGGATTCACAAATGCTTTGAAGTGTATTGAAGAGGCAAATGTGGATCATCATCGTGATGGAACCTTGATCAGGATTGTAAAAGATTTCTTCCTATGCCATGGAATGCTAAGTTCACTCATGTTCAAAGAGAAGCAAATCAATGTGCAGACTTCCTGACTGATATAGGACATATTTCTTCTTCTTTTGGTGTTAATTTTATTTTGGAACATCCGTGTAATATTCTTAGTTTTTTAGATGTTGATTGTAATGACTTAATTGTTATTTAAGTTAAAGTTAGTAATATATTACAATATATTCATAAACAGACTTATATATAAAGTTTACATATTTTAAGTATAATTTGTTTCATAAAAATCTTAATTTAGTAATATGGTATGATAACAAAAATTCTGAAAATAATTTTTTTTTCCTAGTGAGAGAATGCCTTAAATCTTAATTTTTATGTGTAAATAATTTTTTCCACTTATTTCCTAACAATTTTTTAATTATTATTAATATTATTACTATCATAATAATTAAATAAATAAAAATTGCCTTCAAACGGCTAATAGTGAAGCATAAAGAAATTGAGTAATGCTACTCATCAAATATAGTTAAGCAACAAGATGTTTAGTTATTTATCAAGTGGTGGTAATTTAGACATAAGAACTAAATCATATAGTTAGTCTACTGCACAAAAGATTGGTTTAGTTAAAAATAAGACCCACTTGTGAAAATATCACATTAGCTTGTGAAAATATCAATTCCCTAAAAATAATAATTTAGCGCAGTCCATTAGTATAAAAATATAAACTCATCACTTTATATAAACTTATGGGGCCACTAACAATAAATTTAAAAAAAAATTACTTTCTTTCTTCTACTTTTACTTTTCTTAATTTGTCTGAAAATTATACTTTTTACTCATCTTTTTGAGGACGACGAATATATATATATATATAGGATAATGATCCATAGCATGGATTTGCTATGGATCCTTATGGGACATACACCATCCATATCATTGAAAATAAAAAGGAATGGTCAGGATTAGAAACTGAAAATCGACATCCGCTATTATTAGTAGCGGACGATTAAAAAAACACATATCATCCGCTACAAATAATAGCGAACGTCGATCAGAATAAGGGTTTTGATTTATTCTAGGGTTTAGAGTTTATAAATCAGGATTTAGAATTTATTAACTAGGGTTTAAAATTTATTAACTAGCGTTTAGGTTTATTAACTAGAGATTAATAAAGTTAATAAACTTTAAACCAAGTTAAAAAGGAGTTAATAAAACATAAATCCTAGAATAAAGCCAAATTCTTATTTTGATCGACGTCTGCTACTATTAATAGCGGAGTATGTGTTTTTTTCCGCATGTGTTTTTTTTACTGTTCGCTAATAATAGTAACGGATGATGATTTTCAGTTTCTAATGCTATGGATCATTTCCTTCCCCATATATGTGTGTGTGTGAGAATAAAAAAATTGAAAATATAAATAACTTAGTTCGCAATTAAGCAAATTTATTCAATACAAATAAATTTAAAGATTTCATGATAATTGTATAGTGGTAGTCTGGTAGACGGTAGCTAGTAAGTAGCAACAAAACAATTTGGATAAGAATGAGTAAGCGTTCGTGGACTAATAATTCTTTCTAGTCTCATTTCTCTTTCCTACTGAGGACTCATTCTATCATTCATCCCCGATTCTTCTTTCTTCCTTATATATTTAAACTAAAAATAGGATCCTTACTTATATCACAATCTTATTCATTGCTAACTTGAAAAAGGTGGAGAGAGAAAGTTGAGGGAAGATGGGCAAGGGAGGAATGTCCCATGGAACTGGTGGGGAAGGAGAAGAGAACATGGCAGCTTGGCTTGTTGGCATTAATACCCTCAAGATTCAGCCTTTCAACCTCCCTACTCTTGGTAATTCTTCCTTCCTTCACTCTTTCCCATTACTGCCATTATTTTGTCTAGTGTTCTAAAAATTTCCGCCTAAGTCCGCTTAATGCTTAATCGTCATCTAGGCGTTAGACAGGTCTCTACCGCCTAGATTTTGCTGAGCGCCTAGGCTTCCGCCTAGGCAGAATCGGATCACTTCTGCATGGACGTAATATATACTTGGAAGCCTTATAATGAATTTTTCAAATCTTAAAAAATTATTTTTTGGGTATTTCATGTAAAGTTCTAAAAAATTACATAATGAGACCGCTTAAGAACGCTCTGCCAAGGCTGATTTTTTCTAGTTATTAGATTAATCTTATTTATTAGTATAAATAGTCTTCTTGCTGACTTGCTTAAAATTTTTGCTGCTCTAAAATTATATGTTGCAATATGTTTATCCTTCTTTTGTTATATTCCTTTGTGATTTTTTTAGGCCCTCATGATGTTAGAGTTAGGATGAAAGCTGTTGGTATCTGTGGGAGTGATGTTCACTACCTCAAGGTGAATCCCTCTTTTTTGATCAATTTATTTGTATTTGTTTTGATAAATTAAATTGAAAACGGTGCTTGCATGGTTATTGACCAGTTTATCTTTTTCACAACTTCAGACCATGAGATGTGCAAGTTTTGTAGTTAAAGAACCAATGGTAATTGGCCATGAGTGTGCTGGGATAATAGAGGAAGTTGGTGGTGAAGTAAAGAGTCTGGTGCCAGGTGATCGTGTAGCTCTAGAGCCAGGAATTAGTTGCTGGAGATGTGATCTTTGCAAAGAAGGAAGATACAATCTTTGCCCTGAGATGAAGTTTTTCGCTACACCACCAGTTCATGGTTCTCTTGCCAATCAGGTATACTCTCTTACCACCTAGTACTCCTGCATGACATTGGCTCACATTCTAGATTAAGTTGCTTGCATTAAATTCATGCTATAGAGTAAGAATTGGGAATGCACTATTTGAAAACTTGAGCTACTCTTTCTCTAATATCAATTACAAAGTGTGAAACTTGTGCTCCTAATTGCAGCCTGTGTATTTCCATCCATTGACTTTTTACCTTTAAGTATTACATCATTCTCCTCTTGTAAAAGGTACAAGGAACTTGCATTAAACGAGAATCTGATATTCATAGTTGGATTAGATAATTTTATGTCATCTATGTGAGTTGCGATGCCATGATAATTCATGGTTGGATATCAAATCACATTCCAAAAGAGTCCCTTTTTTTATAGTCAACCCCTTTTTGTCTTTTGAGATTATCTGGTAAATACAAGTCTATATTACTTTGGGGAAAATTTGTGAGATGTGTGTTACTTATCAATGACACACACACTATATCAATAATTTTATAAACTTTAATAGACACTGTTAATTGAGGTCTGTTGGAAGTAAAAGCAAATACCTTGTAAATAACTTTGACAGAGCAGACGATACATATATGATAAATGTATAGCTTAGTGCCACATCGTTTGGAAACTTGAGTTTGTTAAAAACTGGATGTAAGAAAGTCACCCTCTAATTCTTAGGCCTTTCTATACATAGCGCCGCGCTAATTTATTGCTTGAATCAATATTTTTGGCAGGCTAAGGCAGCACTAAATCCTTTCTTTGTCCCTCTTGTAACAGGTGGTACATCCTGAAGATTTATGTTTCAAACTTCCTGATAATGTGAGTCTGGAAGAAGGGGCAATGTGTGAACCATTAAGTGTTGGAGTGCATGCTTGTCGTCGTGCTAACATTGATCCTGAGACAAATGTATTGATAATGGGAGCAGGACCAATCGGCCTTGTTACAATGCTTGCAGCACGTGCTTTTGGTGCCCCCAGAATTGTAGTTGTGGATGTGGATGACTACCGTCTATCTGTTGCAAAGGAGCTTGGTGCCGATGATATTGTTAGAGTTTCAACTAACATTCAGGTTTCTATTATCTTAAACTTCTCATTCTTTTATGCAGTAGTAGCTTTTATTTCAAATATGGAATCTGACATAATTCTTCTCATGTGTGACCAGAGAAAAACTTGCGTGATAAATGCTTTTTAAAATTACAAATTGTGTCACACTTCGGTTCATGATTCCAGATATACCTCTTTTCACGTCCGAATGAGTATTTACTAATATATTAAGAAATTTTCTGAGCTTGATGTATGAAACTAGTTTACTTCTTCTCTATGGCAAGTGATTACGTGTACTTTATACCTTGCTTAGTTTCTTGCAAGTGTTTATTTCTGGACCTCCTAGTGCATTGCCTTCAGAAGGTTATCATTTGAGGTGTTAGAAACATCATCAGTACTTGGTTAGTTCTGCTACTAGTAGATATCTCTCTGCCTATTTTTAAGAACGAAATGTTGCATCTCTGATGTTTTTCAACATTTATTTGCTACTTGTCCTATTCAAGATAGTCTAAACATATTCGGATTGCATAGTTGACTAGAACGATCTCTGCTTTCTACAGGATGTAACTGTAGAAGTTGAACAGATTCACAAAGCTATGGGAGCTAAAGTGGATGTAAGTTTTGATTGTGCTGGCTTCAACAAAACCATGTCAACAGCTCTAGGCGCCACTCGAGCAGGTGGAAAGGTTTGCCTTGTGGGAATGGGTCATAGCGAGATGACTGTCCCTCTCACTCCAGCTGCCGCTAGGTATCTTATTATGTCCTTATGTTTATATTAGCTAAAATTGTTGGTTTCGATTACTCTTTCCTTAAGTATTCTTGATAGTGATTATACATTGCCTGAATAAATTCAGGGAGGTCGATGTGGTAGGCATCTTCCGCTACAAGAACACATGGCCTCTGTGCCTCGAGTTTCTTACAAGTGGTAAGATTGATGTGAAGCCTCTAATAACCCATAGATTCGGGTTCTCCCAGAAGGAGGTCGAAGAAGCCTTTGAAACTAGTGCTCATGGTGGTAATGCTATTAAGGTCATGTTCAATCTGTAGATATAGGTCCTATCACCTGTTTTATGTTAGATTGAACTTCTGAAGAAGTCTAAAGTGAGTACTCCTTATTGTGCTTAGAGATAAGACCTCTGAAGAAGTTGTAATAAAACATGAAAAAAGAAAATGAAATCTAGCTTACAAATAAGTGTCCTAGTTTCCAACTACTTTGAGACAATTTTTTGTGTGAATAAATATGGGCTCTTTTTTTTTCTTTTTCTTTTTTTTTCCTTTTTTTTTTTTGAGAACAATGAATATGGGCATTAGTTTTATGTTCAGTTGCTTTCTAAAAAGCTTTTATCATGGTTGTTTATTAGATTTGTGTGTAAGGCCCAGTTTGTTACAAGAATGCATTCTATCTAACCTGCCCAAAATCCAAGTATACTTGACAGCCAAAAAAAGTAAGAGAAACGGAGGAAAATTAACAGCCCCCCTCTTCTTTTTCTTTTCAATTTTTATCCCTATATTATTTCCTGCCTAAATCAATCCAAACCATTATCACCACACTACTACTTGTACTTAATTACTTTGCTTGAATACACACAACATAATAAGTATAATTTTTTTAATCAGAGGAACAATCTTACATGACACTGGTTCAAGTCCTCTGGTAACTCTGCAAAGAATTGTTTGCAGACAACAGATTTGTACATGCCAAGGCGAGTAAAACTCAAAAACTTGATCGAACAAGGAAAACTGCTCTCTATTTCAGAGAAGTTGCATTCATTATCATTTATCACACACCCAAAAAAAAAATATTTAACTCCATTATTATCAGACCCAGTTCGCAAATTTTCTTCAATAGAACCGGCTGCATCGAGACAAATTAGCTTTAAACAGTTTATTTAGGTCAGCATCTTTATATGTTTCCTAATTTATATGAAAAAATATAAATAAATAAAAAATCCAATCCTGCAACCACACCCTCCCAAAATAGACTCTGAGATCAAGTATCAACCGATGGGATAGACTGTTTAAAATTTGTAATCATCAGGAGAGAATATGGTAATCAGAGTTAAATCTTATAAAGAGCTATGAACTATTAAAAACTAATACAAGCTTCATATATAAGCAAAAGTACGTACAAGAGGATTGGTTTCTCTGGCACAAAGGATAAGCCACACCCTCACGTGTTAAAAGCTTATAGTTGACAGCATCACATAGGGCACAAACCCTAATTGACCAGAACAACTCTATAAATTATGGTACATGGAAAATTGATGACCATGGTCCATGGCTCTGACACGACTACACTAGGAAGTCGAAACTTGCATCTGGTCATCTTATGGTTCATCGTAAAACTTGCAGCGAAAGAAGAATGAATAATAATTCAAACCATCACTGAAAAGATACATTATGATGACAGAATACCGCTGGTCAAGCAGTTGCTGTTGATTCAGCCAACCACTTCCATACTCTCACTTCACCAGTTCCATCACCGGTAAAAAACAGACCACCTGGACCTATCTGTATGGATCGAACCTCCTCCTTCGAATATATCTTTCCCCTTTCAGAAAAACTAAACCAAAATAGAATAAAGATTATTTTTTTGACAAACAGAGGTTAAACAAATAATCCAAGAATGAGTTGGTAAATTTAAACTTACGATGGCAAGTCATACACACGGATAGAGTTGTCAATGCTAGAGCACAACAAGACCGGCTTGGCTTCTGCATCATGCATTCCACAGAGGGCGAGCAGACCCTGCGGCAAACAGATGATACAATTAAACCATATTCCTACTCTTTTCAAAGAAAAGAAAGAGGATTTGAAGAAACAAAGGTTAATAAAAGAATTGCAACTACATAACTTGATATAGGATAGGGCTAGAATATTTCACAGAAACAGAGGCCAGCCTGTGCAAAAACCAACTGAAATAAGAAAAAAGAGGCCAACTCAAGGCACCACTGTGTCCATCAAACAATACCATCCCAACCACAAGAAGCATGCATGTTGCGATTTGCCTCTGATTTAAGAGATCCCCTTGGGAACTAACGGATATCTACTACCCAGTGCATGGAGCATGAAGCTTCGTGGTCTAAATTTCAAGTATAGGACACGTAATGATGCTCCAACTACAATTGTATGCATCCATATAATAATTGTCAAGTCATGTTGCAGATAGCCCCAACTGTTGGAGATTCAACGGTTTTTCTTAACAGGCATCAAAAATCTAATAATGATCAATAATTAAATACATTGCAAGAAAAATAATTACTTTCCCTCCAACTGTGATAGTTAAAGATGTAAACACAACGGAATAGAAGACCTGCATCAATTACAACGGAGCACTAAAATTTATGACTCAATATTTGTAGACACACTCAAGATTGACCAAAATATAACAAATCCTCGAGTATAACCACCATCCCCCAAAACCAAAAATTGCTAAAACAAAGCATCAATCACGAAAGGACACAAAACCATAACTAAATTATTTCCTTCCAGGAAAAAAGAGTTGAAGAGTAGAAAAACACCCTCAAAATTGACTGCATTCACCTCTGAACATCAAAACTGCTCCTGCCAGGTATAATCATGTAACATCATCCGCAAAAAATATTAAGAACCTTGCATTGAATATTTATAGCTTATAACAAAATCTTTTGAAAATTGCTGAGCCGTGTGTCATCTTAGAAAAGAATATCGCCTAAAAAAATAGCAACAAAGTTTTCCCTCTCCCAGGACTTGTAGAAGTAGGGACTCCATCCCACTAGTTGGGTTAAGGGCTTGAATGGGTCAGCTAAGTCATGGACTTGCCTGCTTCCCTGTCACATCCACACATTATCAGGGAAGACCTACCAAACCATTGCGCTTGTGCCTTGTGGTAATAAAGCTGAATGTCCCTTATAATAGAAAGATATTCAAAGGCCAGCATACAAAGGGATTAAGACAACATACAACTCTACACAGGACCCAGATCTTTAAACAAAAAAGTTCCATCCTTCAATATATATCCCGCAAAATGAAGATAATTGATACAGAAAAACTTCAACTGAAACAACGCAGGCATTCCTTGAGACATAAATCATAATCCACTTGAACCAAGTGACAAAAGCCTCATGAGTCATGACACTTAAAAACAGATAATGTTTTTTTAAGACGGGAAAAGAAAGTAGAAGAGTAGAGATACATTAATAGGAGGACAGAGTCCTTCGCAACATCACAAGTGGAAAATTTAATGTCCTTCTACTCAAGAAAAACTCTTTGATCCATGGTTCAAAGTATCGGCGTTACAATTATCAGTCGGTACCGAACCGCAACCTTTAAACGAATTGCAAAATTAGGAATCATTTATGTAAAGGGTAATTTTCGGAAAAAATTAAGCAACTCAGCATAACATATCGGTTTCGGACCAAATAGAGGAGAAATCACAGCGTAAAGGGGAGAAACACTACAACAAAAAAAATTAAATATGTTGAAAGCTATAAAAGGAAGACGACAAAAGAGAATGAACCTTTCTCAAATAAATTATACTTAGAATGTACCTATGTAGTACCAATTTTAGTACACCTTTAAAAAAATGACAAATATTGTTCTTCAAGTATACTTGGTTAACTTAAAATGTATATAGCACCTAGTTAAGTATGACTTTAAAAAAAAATTAAAAATGTACTTAATATATAATTAGTTAAGCTAACTTGTACTTAAAATATAACTAAATTGTATCTATATAGTACCTAGTTAAGTACAACTTGAAAAAAATTTACACTTAAAATATACTTAGTTAAGTTAGATTGTACTTAAATTATACAAAACATATGTGCTCAACCATTTGAGTTAAGATAACATCAATATCAACTTTATTCAAACATAAAATTGAGTAAACATATATGTGATGTCTTTTTTTATTATTTCAACAATGTTATGTGCACTAGATAATGTTTGTGTGGACTTATTTGATTCATCTTCTTGTTCTTATTATTTAAAAAATTCTCATAATTTTTTATTTTTTTTGAAGCTCCTAACTAGTTAATGGTGCATACCGATACCAAGTCAACAAATAACCTTCTGAAACATAGGCCGTTACCGCGACTTTGAACCATAGTTGTTTGATTCCTTCGGAGATCCAAAACCGAACTCCATAAGAGAAAGACCATAAAGAAGCAAGAAACATAACCCTCTCCTTAGTGACTGTAACTGCAAATACTAATATCTGCAAACTGCTGAATTTCATTCAGCCCAAATACCCCATAAAAGTGAAAATAAGGGACAATTCCAAAGCACCCGTGCAACTCCATAGAAACAAATTGCTTAAAATGACATATGGTTCTACCCTTATAAATTTCACTCATCGCTGTGCACATCTATATCTAATGTTCATAATAGAAATACTTCCAATGATAAAAGGTTATGGGGTTGTAAGATCTTCCACACTTTGATAAAACAATCAGTCCACTTAAACTACAATCCAAGATAGTTTTCCAAGCAGGTTATAATCAATCCATTCAAATTTATAAATCCAATGCAAGCATGTCAAAATAATGATGTTTACAGTTATTTTGTCTCTAAAACACAAGAACCTTCTGTCCAAAATAATCAACAGACAATTACATGAACTGGTCAATTTAAGAAAGAAACTAATAAAAGGGGTCAATTCCAACCCAGATAGCTTCTTATTCCGATGACTATTGATGAACTATATAATGAAATACAAACACAAACATATATTTTTATATATAATCAACAAACAATTACATCAACTGGACAATTTGAAAAAATAAACTAATAAAGGGTTCAATTCCAACCCAGATAGCTTCTTATCTCGATGACTAGTTGATGAACTATATAATGAAATACAAACAGAAGCATAAGTTTATATATAAAAAGAACGAGAACATAATCTAGTAGAACATACATGTTCTTCATTGTGCGTGTATGTTACTTCCAAGTTTCCACTCTCAGTAGCAACCCACACCTGCATAACAGGAACAACTAAATTAGCAACTACTGATAGGCACAAGTATGTTGCAGTTAACCATAGGGTAGAACCTTTATTGTTTTGTCAAGAGAACATGATAAAAGAAACTGATCCCAGCAAAGAACAGACATCACAACTGACGTATGCTCTGTCAGAGTCTGCATACACTGCAAAGTTTCAAGGCTCCATACCTGAAATCATAGCACACAATGGTCAATTTAAATATGGAGAAAAACTAATATTTAATACGAAAGCAGAGAGTCAATATCATAATGCCAAATATCCTCCTAAGACTCTGCATCAAGAATCAGAGATGAGAGCATAAGGTTACAAATGAACTAACCAACCAACTTACTCTTATGGAATTGTCCATAGAACCAGAGTACAGCCTGTTCGCGCCAACAACAAGTGTGACAACAGCGAGACTGTGACCCTTAAGTGAAGCAGCTGGTTCAAAGGAGTTAGAAACTGCATTAAATTTCCATGCCAATATAGTACCATCCTGCAACAGAGTCCGTTCTTTTCAGATAAAGAAATATGAGCCAAAATCAAAAGAGAAATATAGGGGCAAAACCGAATACAAATATGTATGGATTTTTTAGAAGTGAGTCCGAGTTGAACAGTCAAAAAAATTTAGGTCCGGTGATATCCAAGAGCACCGCTGTATCCCCTGGATATTCAAAGAATGAATACTAAGTAGCCAAGATGCCAAAATATCCATTCTAGGCACAGTGATCACTACGGAAACATTGATCATCAAAATATTCCCAGAAATGGTGAAATACAGAAGATACGATGGAGAGATTGAGTTGTTACAAAATTTGGTGAAATCCACATCTAGAAGTAAACTGTGAAACCAGGAAGTTATGGAATAAAAGCCATTACAAAATGCATAAATAGTTACAAAAATTTACCTGTGTACCGGCAAAGAGTAAATCATTACCCACAATGAGGGCATAGACTTGGCCAACAGGTCCGCTAAGACTCAGGTCGGTGGCAGTTTGAGCATTCCATGCCTGCAATATCAGCATCCAGTATGGCAAAATAAATATTAAACAAGTTTAATTACAAAGGCCTGAACATATATACTGAGATAGACAACTACATTATGAAACATAAAGTACATAAATATTATGCATTAAACCTTCACAACATTCGGTAGACCCACAAACACCCATGGTCCTTCACTGAGCATACAACCAACTTCACCAGCTAAATTAATCACCCCTGCACACTAAGGAAAAAACAGAAGAACACAACTTTGATTTGGTTAGCGAAAAATGAAGGAAAATTTTATTTATAAAATAGAAAAGCATCTTGTTTTAATATTTCAAATATAATAACAAAAAATGTCTACAAGTACTCTTTGTGTACTATGTGAATGTTATTTCCTGTTTTTTCTTTTACCCTTCGCAATTCTAGAGCTAATTTTATTCTTGCTCCATTACTTGGTGTTCTTGGCATTAATCACATTTCTCAAACACTTGTACAAATTAATGCAGACTTATAGAAGTTCAGCCTTTTTCCTTTTTTCAAAGATATTGGATATGCATTGGGGTGGTTATAGACTGCAAAGCTAGAGAGAAGAGAAGGGGGGGGGGAGGAACAGAGCCTTGTTCCGCTTCATCTCCTAAGCTTTCTTAACATCAAGGTTGTTATAGATAGCAAAGAGAGAAAGGAAAAGAAAAAAGACGCAGAACCTTGCTCCGCTGCATCCCCTAAGCTTTCTTAACATCAAGAAGAGAATTAAGAGACAATAGTCAAAACTTATTTCAATAAATGATGTTCAGAAAATTGAAAATTAAGTAATACAAATATTTAACCTGGCCAGATTGGCAGTCCCAGACCCTCACAGTCTCATCTTTACTCCCTGTATAAAGCTTATCAGACCCAGGAGGCAGAGCTATTCCACTAACAACCTGTTCCAATAACCCTTAATTAGTACAAGTATCCAGACTAATATCAAGATAATAACTCTTTGAGAACAAAAAATAAAAAGTGAGATACAAACCACTGCTATATGCAAAATAACTAAAACTCAGATATTAGCAAAACTTTTTTTTCCTTTGGCTAATTAAGACTAGCAAAACTTGTATCGACATAAAATCAAGTATTTCAGCCTATACAACGTGCAAAAGGTGCAGATTAAATATCAAATGTTAACAAGGAAGGCAGATAAATAGATAAGAATGTGAACAATAAACCACTAGAATTTATACTTTATAGTTCAGATTTCGCTTATCAACAAGAATTGGATCGAGACGAAAACAAACAATTCATCCACAACAAAGCCCTAAAGTACTCAACTAAAGAGATTCAAATATTAAACAAGAAATAAATGTGTATCTACCAAAATCACCATCTGGTACAGCCCAACTAAAGCTTCTACCACTCCATCCCTATTAAACAAACACTAAAAAACCTATATATATATATATATATATATATATATATATATATATATAGCAAGAGTGAAGTACTAGCAGCTTACTCTCAAGTGCATTCATCATTACCCAATTAAGATTGTTTATATATTTTCAAGAAAAAGGATCAGTTTATATAACCTACTGCACAATGGATTAGTGGCTTTATAGGAAAAGGAAGCTACATGGAGCAGATTTATTCAGTTGCATTGCTCTCTGTAGATCACTAGATTGTAATCACTGTGCAGTTGTGTTTGCATTGTCTACATGTAGCTGTTGTTTGTTTGCCCTTGTGTTGATTGAGGTGGGACAAAACTGAAGTTCTTTCATCTTTCGGTTCTTGATATAATAACAATAACCCACAACAAATTCCAAAAGAACAAGAGTTGCAAGAAATAAACTAAGACTTCAAGCATAACAACATCAAAATTTGGATAAGAAAAAAATTACAAAACAAATTACCTTTTGGTGACCTTCAAGCTGTGTTAACAGAGAAAAGGCGCTAGTACACCAACCATGTACATATCTGCACTTTTCCCCATAGCTACAATTCCCCTGTACCCAAAAGTTGCAAACTTTCTCAGTCTTCCTCACAACTCCACCACCCCTTCCTCCGCCCGGAACTCGCCCCCACGTGTTGTTAAAATTGGAATTCCTCCTTGGCATATTCGAATGATCATCTGCAAATCCATGTGGCCGCTTTGAAGATGCGGCAGTACCATTGCCCATATGCGACTGTTGCTGCTGCGGCGGCAGGGGCAATTCTCTGTGTAAGTAGGGACATGGATATCTGCTACACTTGCCTGCCCTCCAGTGGAAACAAACCTTCTGTTGTTTATTGTTGTTGGCATTCGAATTCGATGGCCCTAATCTTTGAAACACACGCTTACTTCCATCAACATCCATTATATATATATAACTCAAGTCAATACGTATAAAAACAAAAATAAAGACTCAACGAATTCTCGGTCAATTTGAATGGGAAGAATTATGAGAATAAGATGCGATCATCAGAATAAAAAGGTCGAGTGACCGAGTTTGATAGTAATTGATTGGATCAAGTGATTGATTTCAAAATTTGGAAGCTGAGGAGATTATATAGTGTGTCGGTGAGAGGAAAAAAAGAAGCAATTTGGGGATTAGGGTTTGGAGGATCGATTCAAGAACCCTAATTTCTTTATTTGCAGAATGTAATTCATTCATTCACGACTGCTTACGCGGTTTGAGGAGTGGTGGAAGAAACTACGTCATTAATATTAGGATCAAATAATTTCTGCGTTCTGCGTCAGCTTTACGGAATTACTACTATTTATTCTTTCTATATTTTACAATTTATGAAATTAAAAAAAAAATACAGAATATCATTATTTATTATTTGAGATGATAAATAATATTATAATGAAAAAATATAAGTAAATAAATAAAAATAAAAAACTTACCATGTTACAAGAAACTTTTTAAATACTAACAATGGAAAATCATACTAATTTTGAAGTGGGTTTACTCTTTTTCAGAATATTAAGTTTTGCATAAAACATAATAATTTATTTAAAAATACACCTACATGTAATATTTTTGACAATTACATTTATATGAAATTTTAAATATTTAATATTTTATTGGCTGTAAATTATGAAGAGAAAAAAGTTACTAACAAATGAATTCTTTTTTAGAATAGAGAGAGTATTATAAAATACGTTCTTAGAAATTCAGATTTTATACTATTTAGTATGTTTTTACTGATCTAGTATTTTATTTTCTGTCATGGAACAATGCTATTTGCCAAAAATTAATACCATTGAGTTGGCTGTACAATTAGTTTACATGACCTTTTGCATATTTTCTTGTAAATAACACATCAAAATAATTTAATTATTCTTTTTTGTTGATGAATTTGTTTGAATACCATATTGGAAGGCTCATAATAGACTTTAGTCTTTACTCTTTACTGTACTTTGCTATCATGATTTAAAAAGCAGTCAGCCATTTCCAATATAATTGTACTTATGTAACACTTGGATAAAAGGGCAACACTTGGATACAAAGGCTTCGCTTAGTACAATTCAATTATTATATTACTGATTTATGGGACACATTTGTTGCGTGTATAATTATTGTAAAAATATAATAAAAATTTATTATGATTTGAAAATAATAAAATTGTAATAAAATCAAACCTAACGCAAAAGAGAAAGAATTTGTGAGACAGCCTTAAGGCTGATGTCTCCACCCCTCTCCCATTATATAATAGATAGATAATGTTTTGAAATTTTAATATTTGGACCAACAAAGAGAACAATATGAAAGTAACAAATATACACATGATTAAGCACACTAAAATCTAAAACTAAGAGCAACAAAGAAGAATCTCTTCCCTTTCTTAATAGGCCATGAAACACCACACAATTCATTCCACTGCTAAAAGTTTAAGCTCTTATGTTCAAGAGTAGAATTTATAGTATCAGCACAGAAGGAAAATAAAAATGATACCCTTCAGAAAGAGCTGAGTCACATAATTTCGCTTAATGGCATTTTCAGTAGGTATGATTCTTTTGGTTTGGTGCTGCAGATATATTCTACATTGTCATGAATTTCTGTTATTACCTTAAATTTTCCTCAGCAAGTAGAGGGAGTTGTCCCTCGTGTCTTAGAGCAACTAAAGTAAGGATCTGATCATCACTTACAAAATCGGATCACCATTTGTTAATCTCCATATACGGTAATGAAATCACCAGTCTAATATCGAGATGGATGAAGCTGAAGCAAACATTGCTACATAAGGTATCTTAGCCTAAGCAAACAACTAAGTTTCAATTTATATAGGCCATTAAGCACCACAATTCTGCAAACTCATCTATTATATCCATCGCCTTCTACTTTAGAAATCAAACTCGGAGAAATTCTTTACAAGGAAAATTATGAGTAAATCAGATTGGGGAAATTTTGTCTGAAGAGAAATATTTATAAACAGGAGATAAATAACCCAACTAACTGGTAAGAGTAAGAGTCTAATAAGTAATGGTGTACAAAATAAAAAGGAGTCGGATAAAGATTGATCTAATCTAATTATGCTTCTAATCATTACATGCAAAGGTGTTATTGAACTGGCACGGTGGCACCTCATCCAAGCATGGCCAACACCAATAAAATCTTGGGTAAGATTGTTATTCCAAGAAAAGCACTTCTCAAAACAATGATGAACTGAGTAGAAAAATAAAATAGGTCATTCTGATCTAACAAAATAAACCAAGTATAAAATTGAACTCATACTTTTCATCAAATAAGAAGGGTTTAGAATCCATACTTTAGAAGACAGAAAGACCCTTGTTTATCAGCAATAAAGTGAAGGCCAAAATAACAGAAAACCAGATTATTTCTAGCAATAAACACATGGTAGGAAAAGTAACAGATAGAGCCGACTTCTTGAGGGGTGCATATTTGTGCAGGTCTTGGCATTTAATAATATTAAATGATGTAAGCAAGGGAAGCTTTCATTACTTCTTCTTTTTTTTCAAATAGGTTTACTTGTTTTCAAATCATGCAATGACTACTTTAAAGCTTTAGCAACGGTGAGAAATGGCTATGGAACGTGAAGCATATTGTAGGTTGGCTTTTGGTCAGTAGTTATCCTTTTAGAGAAGAAATGATCGTGCTTTTTCCAAGTGGAAAATACAATAAATCGATCACTACCTTTACATGCTCTGAAAACATAATTTTATCAAGAATGATGAAGACAAAAAATTTCAAAACCAAATCAAGAGAAAAAAAACATGTGAGGTCAGAACTCGGTCGTTGATTAACAAATATAATTGTATTGATTTGATTATACTGAAACAAATTGGGAGTAACTAAGAAAAGCAATAACTACTACATCAAAGAGAAAATTTCCTACCTACAAAAACTATTTGCATCCAATAGACATCCTGTTATTTTTTAGCCACCTCTTCTTGGCATTCTCCATTGCCTCCTCCCTCATCCTCAAGAGTTCACGACAACACTGCTGATATTGGGAATCAATTGATTCAAGTTCCACCTTCAACTGATCTTTGTCGGGAAATGCTGGAGAAGAGATGTTCAAGCTCGAATCATTGGATGTACCACTATATGAATGAACAAAGGAGATCGCAGAATTCATAGTGATTGCATTGGACACAACAGATTCACCAAAACTGCACCCACAACTTTCAGAACCATAACCTTTTAGATTCATGATGCCTTCATCAGTGAAATTTTCAGATATTGGTGCTTTGTCAATTTTTGCTTCACCTTGGGCATTGCATGTGAATTCTTCAGCACAATGATTCTCTCCTTTGGGTGAACTCAATGAATCATCATGTGAACTCTTCACTGCATAGTTTAAAGGTTTCCACCCAGCACCAACTTGTAAAAGCAAGGTGTTCATCAACTCAACGGTGGGCGCCAAATCTTCATTTGAAAACTCTTTGTTGCACAAAACCAACTCATGAGCTACTGAAATTGCATTGTCAGCATCAAGACTAAATATAAACTCAAATTTGTGCCTCTTGTGCAATCTAGTATCAGTGATACGCAAAATGAACGAAATTGAGTTGTCACTAGTTTTTTCCCCTCTCAATCTCCATTCTTTATTCCCATTGGAGATATAATACTCCAAAACAGCTGGAGCTTCTGGCATGGTTCTCACCCAATTGCTCTCCTCTGAAAGCTTACCAAAGTTAGAGCATATCTCCATGGAAACTTGAGACTCAGGCTCCAATACATTTACATAAACAGACTTGGGAGGCTCACTTATGAACTCCCTTGAATTCCCACATAAAAGAAATGGGTCTTTCAGAAGCTCAATGGCAGGCAACCTCTCAGATGCAGGAACCAAACATTTCTCAATGAACTTTTTGACTTGGGGATCCTTCAGTTTACCAAGGGCAGCAGGCTTCACACCTGATATAACCTTCTTATATATCTGTCCTGCATTTTTGCACTCGCTGTAAGGACACTCACAAGTAACCAATTCCAACATGCACATCCCAAAAGCATATATATCAACAAGCTCGTTATATTCATCTTCAAAAAGCTCAGGAGCCATGAACTCAGGTGTACCAATAACACTCTTAGCAGTACCCTGCTGCAAAATCGTTGCAAACCCAAGATCGCCAATCTTAACTTCACCTTGATTCCCATTAACAAAAACGTTATCACACTTCAAGTCCCGATGAACAATAGGAGGACTATGAGAGTGAAGATAATGCAATCCCCGTAGAATCTGCCGACCCCAGTTCTTAATCGCCTTCATATCAACACACTTGTGCTGCATCCGATACTGCTTTAAACTCCCTGAACTACACAACTCAGTAATCATGTTAATAGTTTTATTCTCCTCATCCACCCAGGAATAGTAACACTTGGTAATATTTTCATGTTTTAGCAACTTCAGCAGGGCAGCCTCTGAAAGTAATCTTTCACGATGGACAACTGATTGCAAAGCATCCTCTTTCACAGACATTTTATTCCAAGCAACTTCTATACCATTCTCTCTATCAAACCCTTTATAAACAACTTTAAAAGCACCACTACCCAAAAATTCATCATATCGTATATATCTATTATTAGGGGATTCCTCAACCATACCATCTTCATCCCACTCAGAAACCATGGTAAATAAATCTTCAATCAAAACGAAAGATTCTGACAACTGAAAACGAAATTCAGACTCACCGAGAGTAGGAATTAAAGGAGACGATGTTCAGAGAACGCTTCAATGTTGACAAAGAACGAGACAATTGCTGAACAAATTCGAGATCGACAAGCCACGAAATCCCTCTGCAACAATCTCAAATTCGAGTTGATCGTGTGACGACGGCTTCTTTTTCCAATTACCCTACCCATTCTTATTCATTAACCTTCAAACAAATTTCTGAATGAAAAGCAAATCAAAATCAACGAACGAAATCGATAACAATCAAAACCCTAAAATCAACGAAGCAAGGTCAGGTTATGAGGCAACAGAATCTGAATTGTGGAGTATTTATAGCGTACAATTAAGGCGGCGAGTTAGATAAATCATAAATGTTGTATAATCCTATCCTATTTTGGCTTTTATAAGCTTGACTTTTAAACGGACTCTAATACTAATCGGAATTTAAAACTTAATAATTTTGTACTAACATGTTTTTATGAACTGAATCTCTATTTGTAATTTTGTTTTTTAAAAAAATCTTTGTTTATAAAATAAACATACTCCATATCTATTTTACTTGATACTCTGAATTAGAGGGTTGTATAAATAATGGGAACTTGGTTTTGCATAATTTAATTATTTACATAAACTCAAAAAACAAAACCCCTACTTTATTATCTATTTTATTTGATTCTTTCAATAGGACTCCTTATCTATTTTACTTGATACTCTGAATTATCATATTGTTTTTCCTACTTCCACTTGGAGAAGGGGTTTGATAAATGAATTAATAAATAAATACTAAAATATTAATAGTTTCATAGTTGGATTTGATTGAAAAGTCAATTATTGAATGATTTAAATCAATCAAAAAATTCATTTTAAACTCACCGTGAGTGTATAATGCACTTCAAACTACAATAAATTTGTAAACACTTTTTTGTTTTTTTGTTTTGGAAGGGAAGTTTATTTATTAGGAGAATTTTTTATTTTTTTTTATTTTTTGAGAGCATACACTATTACAAATGTAGTAAATTTAAGGATACATTTCAATTCTAATGACCTAGGTTTATTTATTAGGAGAATTTTTTTTATTTTTTTTATAACCTACACTATTACAATGTATTAAATTTATGGATACATTTCAATCCTAAGGGCCTAGGCCCCAGGGGGAGTTTGAGAAAGGGGTCAAGAGGGGAACTTAAAGGAAACATACCTTTCAATCTTCTGTCGCGTTTGATGTTGGTGAATTTCTAACTTTCTGTTGACGGGTAGACTCGGACTTGTGACTTTGCACAATAAAAGGAGAGACTTTTATCACTAGACTATCACCTTTAGGACAATTACATATTTTGATTTGATGATGAGACAATGTATATTTATAACCAGTAACTTTTGTGAAGTCCTTAAATGTGCAATTAATGCAAAATGACTTAGATTGGAAGATCAAGCTTGTTAAGTTGATCTATTGAATGAATTGAATGTATAGCCCACAGGAATAAAAGATCGTAAAGATGTTTAGATGATTGAACGATCGCAAAGTCTACTCACAGATCGTAAGGTAAAATGAAGATCGCAGAGTATACTTAAAGATCGTAAGACAAGTCGAATATCGTAAAGTCTGCTCTAAGATCGTAAAGCAAAATGAGAATCGGAGAGTCTGCTCCGAGATCGTAAGGAAAAATGAAGATCGTAAAGCCAACAGGTCGTAGAGTTTGCAAATCGTAGAGTCAGCCAAGCCAGATACTATACGACCACCATAAAACTCTACGATCACACAAATCTTATAATATATCAGGTCTGACATTGAGAAGAGTTGTAAAGTGAAGATTCCGATATGGTTGCTAATCATCTTAAGTTTAAAATGAAGATCAGATCGAGTTGTGTCTGATAGCTAGTTTGGTGATGTGACATCACCCACGTGCTTACTACTGTAGCAGTCAAATGTGACATATCAGAGCCGAAAGCAAGCTGACATATCCTCTATAAAAGTCAACAATTAGAGATCTTTTAGGATTAAAGCATTAAGTGAGCAATGACAACTTTCCAACGTGAAAATCTCGAGGTATTCTATAAAAGGGAACGCAGATTCAATCCAACAGTAACAAAATCAGGAATTACAAGCTGAATCATTGCTTAAATTTCAAGAACTTTACTCTACGAAAAAAGAACGACTTGTTCTGCTACTAAGTCTTTCATAAGTCGAGCATAACGCCACTTAGGAGCACCCCAAAAATCACTTACTTCTTTGTGATTCATTGGTCTTAGTGACCTGTTGTTACCAAGTTTAAGTGACTTTAAGAATTATTTGTTAACTAGTCTTAATGACCCTTCTGTCTTAGTGACATATACCAAGTCTGTGTGACTTGAGAGATTCTAAGTGATTCATCTATTGTAATAGTTTTTAGTGAAATGATCTGAATGATCACCCCCATCTTTAATTGATTTCCTACCCGTAAAGTAGAATAGTGGACTAAGAGATCTTTGTACTCCGAACCACTTAAAAATTTATGTGTCTTTTTATTTTTTGCACTTTCATTTCTACATTATCTTTTATAATTGTTTGCGACTTAATTCCACAAGTGAACTAAATTCAAAACTGAAAATTTCTTTTAATCTTTGAAGGGGCTTTTCAAACTAATATTCCGCTGTACATAATCAAATTAACTTACTTAATTTGTAATTTGGTAACAATTATTTAAAACAAAAGTTTTTCAAAATTTATTCAATTCTCTCTTTTAAATCTCACGGTGCCTTTGAGAAACAATACAAACCATCAATTGGAATGTAAAAAATGGGGAGGCACTCATATTAAGGTAATGAAAGATTTTATATTAGTTTAAATATTTATAAACTTAAACAACTATATACTATCTTCATTCCAAAAATTAGAGATATACTTAACATTATGAAATTAAATTATAAAATTTCAAGTTCAAAATCAATAGAAAAATTATATAGTTTAGTTTTAATACTAACAACTAAACTAACTATATAATACTACTCCCTTCACTATAAAATATAAAGTCATGATTAACTATTAAAAATTAACTGAAGACATTTTTAAACTTAAAATTTACACGAATTCTTATAATCTTAGTCAAAATATAGTGTTGAATATTATAAATTACTTAAAAGCTAATACTCATTGTATAATTTATTTAATTATAATTGTAATGAATTATCTCGATTTTGAGTTTAAAAATGTATCAAATTGACTTTGAATAGTGAATAATGTTCTTATAATTTAGAACAAAGATAGTACTATTTATCATACTTATTGTTTTCAAAATTTGAATAAAATTATATTAATTTTTATTGTTATACAAATTAATTTTAAAAGATCATAACGTATCTCTAACTTTAAAATGAACGAAATAAATTTTTAATAATTTTATGCTATCACATCACTATACTTAGTATACTATAAGAATAGTAAATGATTTATGATTTAGAAGATCGTAATATTGTATAATTAGCACAGACAAAACAAATATTGCATTTCCATTTTACCCAAAAAGAACATAGGCAAGGGAAATAGACAGGTAGTAGTCGCCAGTACTTTCAGGTCTTGTATTTTTTCATATTTGGTCGTCTTGTTCTCAGGGTTTTAAAAAAATAACAAAAACATAAAGCTAAAAAGTCGAAACAACAAAGGAAAAAAGAGAATACAGCAAAGAACACTATAACACAAGTGGGGTTTGGTTTTGGCAAACTGAGGAGGAGACCAGGAGAGCCCACTGAAGCTCTCCCATGGTGGGCTAAATCACAACTCCTACTCATCATTTCCTTTTTGCTGTGGTTTTCCCACTTCCTCTCCAGACGATTCTCTCCCTTCTCTCACTTGGTTAGTTCCCATCTCTATCTCTAATATATGTGATTTTTGGAGCTGGATTTTTTTTCTCCGTTTTCTTTCTATACGTTTTAATCAGCTAAATTTTGGATCTGGGCTGCTTTTGTTGAGCTCGAATTTTGATGGGTAGGTGTTAAATTTGTTGTTCTTTATGAATTCAGGGGGTTCTGTAGATAGGGTTTTGATTAGCTTGTTAGTTGGAGTAATTAGGGTTCCGAATTATGTATTTTTTTGTGGATCATTGTTGACAAGATTGAAACTTTATGTTGATTGGCGAAATAGTGGTTTGGAGTTGAATTTTACTATTTTAGATGATTTTTAGAACTTGGTTTTGCATAATTTAATTTTTATTAATACGAACATAATTTCTTAGAATTTCCCAACTGGGTTTTGTTTATACTTGCTGTTTTTCTAGTAAATCTATGGAAAAGATGTTCTGGAGATCTTTGTGTCTGTTTATATGGCATTTTTGTATGTTTTTTAAAATTAACATGTTTTGTTTGTATGTTAGATTCAGGTGAGTCAGTTGGGATTGAACAAATTGAAGCTCAGAGTCTGATCTTTGGTTATCTTGAGGTTTATCTTTGAGACAGGTGGTCAGGGACATCACAGTATCATACTCTTCATAGTTATCATCGTTGTCAAACTTCAGCAGTTCAACTACTATGAATTAGAAGCTTCTTCAGTATTTTGACCTGATTATGGACCTGGTATGTTGGTTTCAAGGAAAAATAAAAAAACTTTGACTTGAAACTTAGCTTTACCCAGTTGATGGAAAAGGCCATCACCCATCACTGAGAGCTAGCCAATAGTTTTAAATTGAAGATATATAGGTTGAAATCTTGATTAGTCTTTTCTTCCAAATTTCTTATGGCTGTTGCTTGGAGCAACAGCAACTGTGAATCATCTTTCAAACCGTGCAATTGCTACAAAGTAGAAAGTTTGACAGAAACCATTTTGGACACAAATCAGACCTCAAATTTGAAAGATCGGTATGTTCTTGGAGATCAATTGGGCTGGGGTCAGTTTGGCATTATCAGGGCATGCTCTGATAAGTATACTGGGGAGGCACTGGCTTGCAAATCAATCGCCAAAGATAGATTGGTCACGGAGGATGATGTACGGAGCATCAAGCTTGAGATTGAAATAATGTCTAGGCTGTCTGGACACCCATATGTTGTAGATCTCAAGGCAGTTTATGAGGAGGAAGATTTTGTTCATTTGGTTATGGAGCTATGTGCTGGTGGAGAGCTTTTCCATCAACTGGAGAAGCATGGGAAATTTTCTGAGGGTGAGGCTAGGGTTATATTCAGGCATCTGATGCAAGTGGTGATGTATTGTCATGACAAGGGTGTTGTTCATAGGGATTTGAAACCAGAGAATATCCTCTTAGTTACAAAAGCCTCCTCTTCACGAATTAAATTGGCTGATTTTGGTCTTGCAACCTACATCAAGCCAGGTAGATATCCTTACTGGTCTGATGTTCCTTGCATCTATTTCCTTGTAGTTAAGAATATGTTTGGTATAATATTTAAGCATACCGATTTTATCCTAGCAGGTCAAAAATTGCACGGTACGGTTGGTAGTCCATTTTATATAGCTCCTGAGGTACTGGCTGGAGGCTACAACCAGGCAGCTGATGTCTGGAGTGCGGGGGTTATTCTTTACATTCTTTTAAGTGGAAGGCCACCATTTTGGGGGAAGACTAAGTCACGGATATTTGATGCTGTTAGGACAGCTAATTTGCGATTTTGGTCTGACCCCTGGGATACTATATCTGATTCTGCCAAGAAATTGATTCAGGGAATGCTCAATACAGACCCTTTGCATAGGCTCACAGCTCAGCAGGTTCTAGGTAGGTTGGTGACCCACATTCTGTTTCGACATATATTTAGCTATTGCAACTTTTTATACGTGTCCTAGTTTAGCTTATTATAAAACATACTGCGCTGGAGGCTGGATTAAGTTTAGATTATTATCCTTAGTTTTACAATTTTACCACCGACTTTACTAGTAAAAGGAGAATATCTAAAACAGTAGTTGATTTCAAAACCCCTATACGTAATATTTACAAAATTCTAAGGAATCTGAAACTAGATACTCTGAAGTTTCATTTTAGTACCTATCATGAATTATAGTTTTATTCGATACAATTACTTTTGACCAAGATGAAACACTTTCCTCTGTCTTTCTTATTTTGGTAATTCTTTTAAGCATCTTAGTGAACATGCTTGGATAATTTCATGTGTGTAATAGATTCAGTGATGCGTGTCGTCCTTGAAAAAGTTACCTCACCATGTGATGAAGGAATCACCTTAGTTTTTCTCCGACAATGAAAGCTTGCCTTCTTTACTCTAAAATTGCTTAATAGGTAATAGAAATACTCTTTGTTTTGTGAATTCAATTACTTTTTTGAGCTATGTAAAATTTGAGTTCTTAACTTATATTTAGGATTACAGAGGGTATCTTTTCCTAGTCTTCCCTTATGAAAAGCCGATGGCTATTTCTCACATCTTGTAGATCACACATGGACAACGGACCTTACACCACTTTCTGAACTACCAAGTGCAAGTGAAAAACAAAGTTTTGGAGGACTGGATACTGGTGGAGGCTCTTTATCCCCATTTATGAAACGGAATGAGGACATTAGTTTTGGCACTGCATCACCTATGCTGACATGCAAATCATCATTTTCTTCTTTCCTTGTGGAGCCATCGACACCTCTCTTTGAGTCTGGCGGGTTTTCCTTTCATAGCAGCGGCGGAAACACCCTGGAATTCTCCACCCCTGCCCTCTCACTGTCAAGCTTTACATTCTTTAGCCCAGGTCCAATATCTGAGCAAGGGAATCATGAAACAGATTTCTCAGGCCATGTTTGCAGGGTAGATTCAGTTCTCAGAGGTATATTTTTTTCATTCAATTCAAATGATTTAACTGTTTATACTTGTAAAATTGCACTGTTTAAGAACCCTTTGTTACAAAATTATATAACTTGAATGCAGAGTCAGGGAAGCTGCTTATGTTACCCGGTACTTCTCCATTCTTAGGGCATGAGGCAAGAGATGGCAAAAGGGCAGGACTAACAAGTGGGTCTAGAATGTCTAGCATTCACAACAAGAGGAACCGTACAATTGGTCTTGGTGAGTTCGAACAGGTCAATCTCATGGCGGCTGAATCAGTTATTCGGTGGGCGTCATGTACACATCTCCCTACTGCCACTTCGCTTAGGTCATCTCTTGTCTGTTGAAAGTGTGGACCAGCTGAGAGAATTGAATCAACCAAGGACAATTGATGAAGAATCAAAATCCTTCTACTAATATCCCCTTGAAACTTTTGAAGGAAGTTTTATCAGGCTAATGCAAGCTAATGTACTGTACTAGGAATGTAATTTAGGTCAAGTGCTGATCCTGGGTGATTCCAGGTGCTTGTTTTTCAGTTTTAGATCGGTTCAATGAAGGTGGTTGTTTTTTCCATTTAATTTAGCCGGTTACAACTAATTGAGATGGGAGAGTTTATCTCAAGTGTGATTCTGCCATTTGTTTAAAGTTTGGCTCGATTTCGACAGTTAAAAAGTGTGCCAATTTTGGTAG
This sequence comes from Aralia elata, assembly GCA_034770075.1. Classification (NCBI taxonomy): domain Eukaryota; kingdom Viridiplantae; phylum Streptophyta; class Magnoliopsida; order Apiales; family Araliaceae; genus Aralia; species Aralia elata. Next base: position 22,159,374 of record CM068377.1, on the reverse strand, counting down.
TTTTGAAGAGTTCTTTATGACATGCTTCCTCTCATATAAAACTTCTGATGGTTTGACCTAGTTTTTGCCAATTAGTCAATTGATACAGTTGGTGTCCCTGATTTTTCACCCTCTTCATTCTCAGGCTTTCTTGAAATATGTACGCAGCTTGACTCTCTTTTTCTCACATGGAACTAATATGGGGGGGCTCTTCCCTTTAATCACATTGGGGCTACCAATGGATACAGTTAAGTGAGCTCTAAACTGAATTTTCAGAGTTGGGAAATTGAGGTAGGTTGCTTGTTTTGTGTTACTGATATATAATGCATGTTTCCTAAATTATGCTTCAATTACTGTGGTTTATAATTTTTGTGCCGTTGTGGAATTTGAACTCGAACCCCAAGTTTCTGAACCCTCGAAAATTTGAGCAAACCACAAGTGGGTTTTAATGATAACACTAGAAATTTGATTTTTGCAAGTCTGAAAGTGACGCGAGTCACCAAAGATGATCATGATCTTGCTTTTAATGCTTCCCAAAACACACAAGAATGTCCTGTCCTCAAGTAAAAAGTAGGTGAACATTATTATTGGAGACACTATCAATGCCTGCACTAATAGAAAGACCAGGCTTTGCTAAGTTGGCACTGCAAATGGAATCTGTGTGGTGTAGAAAGTGGAGTTTGGGATAATGGCGGGACCAAGCAAGTAGTAGGATTTCCTTTCAACTTATGCCAGAATCCACTGTTTTTGATGATTAGAACCAAGTTAGTTAGGCCATTATTTATTGCTTCGATTATATTAGCCTGCAGAGTATCAAAATATTAATTATTAGTAGAAAACTTCAGCCTTTATGTATCGTGATGTCAAATTACAAACTCCAAATTAATTCACAAGCACTATATTCCACCATTGGCAGACAGCAAACGACCAAATTCTAGGGAATGTTTGTCACCTTTTCTGAAAAATTGAAACCACCTTTTCACTCTTTAAAGTTAACATACAAAGTATTAAAATTCAAATATGATATGATTTTATTTGTTTGGTTAATACAATCATAATTATAAAAAGCCATCATGAAACTACTACTAGTTATAAAAAATTGTTGGTTTTAAAATTTACGTTGATCGCATCAATTTTAAAAATTAGGATTTTTAAAAAGTTAAAATGAGATTATTTATGTGAAATAGATAGAGTATATTGTTAAATGTTTAAAGTAAGCATCAACCAAAATCTAGAAAATTAACGTTGGATATCATTAACTTGTGTGTTTGTTGTCCAAAATTTGATGGAATGTCAACATATTTAAAACAGAAACGCTTTTTGCCTAAACGAATACTACTTTCAAGTTCCTGAGTTCAGCGATAAATTTTGATTTTCTTTTAAGAATATTTATAGAGCTCCAAAGTTGAGCGATAAATTTTGATTTTCTATTGAGAATATTTGTAGAGTTCCACCGATTTTTATGATGTTTGGGGAGGAACAAATATTCTGTGAACGTGAGTCGTGTGCATATATACAAGGTATCAAAACATATGTTTGGAAATCAATTTTATCCAAAAGATCAACCATTTAGGTTTCGAGTCCATCCATCTATATAGTCATTATGTCTTTTTATATGTATATTGATTATTATGGCTTTTTAATTTTTTTTCCAACATAAACTCCAACCCACTTGTGAATTTTTAACAATCTTTTCTAACCCACTTGTGAGTTATGACTTATTGGAACACCTCTGATTCCCTTCCATCATCACTCTTAGTTTTGTCTTCATCAATGAGAGCCATCAACAACGGTCGTTCTTTGAGAATTCAACATCATCACATGTATTAACTTTGAAGGGGTTCACTAGTTCGGAATCAGTGTTTAAACAATTTCTGCAAAGAGGTTCACCAATTTGGCTTAAAACCTTAAGCTTTTTGGAATTAAATCCATTCATGTATATTAATAATTCTTTCTTTTACTTTTTCTCGGATAAAATTTTGACTTGATAGCGAATCCCTAACCATGGAGATAGTGTATGCATTGCACGAATCAAAGGGAACATTAGAAACGAAAGATTCTAGAAGAGAGGTGTAATGCACAAGAAGTTGTAACCATGGTTGGGGTGGCAACAGTTGAGCCGATTCATAAATGCCTTGCCAACTTTTTTTTTTTTTTTGAATGCTATAGAAAAGCAGAAGATTGCATATTTACCATTAAAAAAAGTAAATTAACTAGCTAGTAAATAGTAACTACAACTAAAAAGTACCACTAAAAGAAGTAACTAGTACTCTTCATAAATGAAGTTATTGTGTAATTTAATATATATATATATATATATATATATATATATATATATATATATATATGCATGGGCGCAAGAATTACGCATCAACTTAAAGACCGAAGTATGTTGTTGTGAGGTTATGAGCGATTGCAGAGCACCTTGACCTCAAATAAATAACTCATTATTAACTAAATATATTCAGTTTGGTCTTCTCGTGGCCCCACCTAAGGACAGTGAGGGTCGTTTAAGACATATTAAGGTCTCATTAACTTTAATGTTAAATAATTAATGTTAATTTAAAATTTTATTATTATTTATGCACTAATTAATTATTCTTCATCTTCTCTCTCAATTACTCTATTTTTTAGGGGCAAAATAAGAAATGATTAGTTTTTTCTCCTTAATATATGTAAAACATTTTATATTATGGAAGAATTTTTTTTTCTAAAATGACTTATATAATAGAAAGGAGGGAGTAACATATAAGAATTAGCTTGTAAAAATAATATAAGATTAATAATGCAAGAGTGAAAATAATGTTAGAAGGATAATACGTGTCATTTCGATCCAATATGATCTATGAAGTGTGATAATAGATCAATAATTTGATTTATAATGTGATGGATCATTGATATGCCCCATGATCCACTTGATCCAACAATATGGATCATGAACCAAATCGATCCATTTAATTATTTTTTTATAAAATTATGTAAATTTATAAAATGTTATTATTTATAAAATTATACTCCCTCTGTTCCATATTATTTGATCATATTTGATTTTATCAAGTCAACTTAAGCATTTTTTAAACTCAAAATTGATATAGATTCTTTTAATTTTAATTAATACATATTGTAAACTATCTAAAAAATATTTACTGAGTCATCTCAATTTTGAGTTTGAAAATATTTCAAATTGACTTTTAAAAATTAATAATGATAATATAATTTGGAACGGATGAAATATTAAATTATAAAATAAATTCACTTAATTTCCCTAAAATTATTTACTTAGCAGGAACAAGTTTTTACTTTTTAGTATTTGTCTTTATCCAGAATATCACTGTAATGTTGAGACTAAAAAAACTCAAAAAAACGTTCTACATTTTATAAATAAATAGATTAATTTTGTAACTGTAATATGTATATTTCATCAGTTACGTATTTATATTTTAATGTAAAATAATTATTTTATTTAAACTAAAATCCAAGTGATAAATTATGAGGGACATTTATATAATCATATCCCAAAAATTTAATCGAGGAATGCGTTTTGAAAAAATTGAAGACTGATTCCACTAACTTATTTGGTTCCTAAAGGAATTACGTGGATTAGAAAATAACGGATGTAGCTGGGTATTGTTCTTGACTTATTAAACAAACGAATACTACTAAAATATTAGTATTCCAGTTTTGTTAGGAACAAAACCTGAGAATCAAGTGGGGGGCTTATTGTTTTGCAGTTTTTGGTTTATGCTAATTTGATTTTTAGATCAAGTAATTGGAACATATCAGAATTTTTATTTTATTTTATTTATTTATTTGTGTTTGTGGATTAGTAGGCCAAATCAAATCAAATTTATAATCTGATTCAATGAAAATATTGATCTAATGAATTAAATTATCAGTAAAAAAATAAGATAGAGCTTTGATTCAATAAATAAATTGTGTTAAATCAGAGTCAAGATTTCACGGCCTACAATGGCCCAATATTTAACATTAGCATTTGTACCGGCTAATTATGAATCTATCAAACAATTTCAACACTTGAAAAACATCATTAATGTACTGGCTAATTATGAATCTATCAAACAATTTCAACTGACTTGAAAAACATCATTAATTTAAAATTTACATTAACGTCTATTAGACAACCACTAATAAAAAATAGATGTGAATTGCGAATTATGCAACTAAATAAGAATGCCTATTTTTTATTTGCTCCAAAATATTGTACTCTATTCATCTTAAGTCACAAAAAAATTCTATAGCACACAAGTTGCCTTCTAAAAGAGCTGAGTCGAGCGAGATTATGGATTGTCAAGTTCAAACTCTTTTAAATGTTAAATGAGTTGAGTTGAATCGAGTCGGATTTTAAAATTTTAATATATGAACTCGTCCCTTTTAATAAATGAGTCGAGTTTAAGTCTGAGTTAGTCAAGCTTAAGTCCAACTAGTTTAACTTTATTATTATAAAAATAAAAAATAATTAATTAAACGCTAAATGAGACGAACTTACTTGAGCCGATCTCAAATCGAACAACCTAATACTGCGTTTGAACTTAGCTCATTTGACTAAACGAACAAAAGAATTTATTTGAGCTTAAATTAGACTTAGTCAAGCCAAATTAGATCAGGTTCGCGACCAGTCCAAATTGTATACAACTCTAATCCTAAAAAGTAGATGTTCTTGATATAATATATATGTAAGACCTTAACTTTTTATGAATAAGATTTAAATTTTTAATATTATTCTAAACAGTAAGGTGTTGATTTAATAAATATTATAGTTATGGGTAATATGTGCTAATTATAAGAAATAAACAGTATGTCGGAAAATATTCTTTTTTGTCGAGAAATATTATATTCGGTAAAATACGACGACGTCGAAATAACCAATCATTGGTGGGCCCCACAACGACTAATTGTCGGATACTGAAAACGACATAAATAGGTTTTTATAACAAAATTGTCAACGGTACTATCACCTGCAACTGTTGAAATACCCAGTAGTAAAAGAATAGTAACACGCGGTATTCTAACAGTAACACACGGTATTGCACAATATTTCATATTATTGATTCAATAATTGTTACAGTAACATCTGCACAGTATTTTATATTATTAATTCAATAATTGACACGACACAATAACTTATATTATTTTATATGATATTATTAAACCAGTTAGCATTATTGACAATGTCTAAAAGTTCTGTCCATAAAAGAGGTTATTTAATTGCGCGTCGTTTATACGGAAGACCCCTTCTTTCTTGGGAACGATCTTGTTGTCAAAATTGTGAATCTATAGCCGTAATTGTGAATAATTGTTGAAAGATTTAAAATGTGTGAATAATTGAAGAATAAAAGGTGTAGATTAAGGATACTTATAATAAGTAATGTGTGGTAGATATTTGTCCAATTTGTGTTATAAATATAGGGGTTTAACATGAGGCCTTTGTTGTAAGTTTGACTTATTATTCCATGGACCCACCACTTGCCAATTTGTTAAAACTGTCGACAAAATTTTCTTCTAATGCGATCATTCTTATTTGTTTTATTATAATAATAATAAAATAGAAAACTTTTTATATAAAACAGAAAACTTTTTAAATATATATATAAAGTTATTTGTTTTATTTGAATATTTTATTAAAAAATAAAAATCAAACGAATGTTTTCGCCATTGGTGTGCTAAGCCCACGCGTTTGTCAAACTTGGTGTGTTCAGTATTTTCCTATAAATAGATTGCTCAGTTAAGCAATGAAGAACACACTTAAAACACAAAATTCTTCTTCTATAATATTGTGAGTATTTATTTTGAGTATAAAGATACTTTGAGTGTAGCTAATAGTGCAAGATTTTCTCAAGATAATCTATTTTATACCAGTCGGATCTAATCTAAGAGATATCATTTTTTTTCATACTCCTAAATCTAAACTTACTATAGTAAATATTGCTTCCATAATTCCTGAAATGATTAGAAATTCATCTGAGATTTGCGTTTCATCTAGTATTATTTCATTTGAACTTTTTATTTACCTGAACATTCTTATTGAATTTTAATCGTTATCTTTGAAATATGAATCTTGAATATCATTCTTGAATTCGATTCCACATTTTAGTCGTCATGTTGATAATTTGGACATTATTGGACTCTTAACAAATTAAATGTTAAACCTCGAATGTTTATTCTTTTATATTATTATTCTTACAACTTTTGTTCATTTTTTATATTATTGTCACTTATACTAATCATCAAAAAATTAAGTTATGGTGAACGTTTTTGACCTGGGTGCAAAGACGATATAATTGTTTGGTGTTTTTAGACGGTATGACAAAGACACGTGGTGAAAGTTCTCTTTGGCCCGTAGTGCGAAGATGGACTGTTGATTGACATGATCTTGATCATTGGTGCTATAATTGAATATCTTTGGCCCATAATGCAAAGATAAACTGTTGATTTGCATTATTATGAACAAGAACTGTATATTGGTAAAATCATGATATTTGGTGTTACAGGTAAATGCAGGTGGTGAAAATTTCCTTTGATCTGGGGGCAAAGAGGAATTGTTGATTGGTGTTACAGGGATAAAATATTGATGGTGAATTTTTTAAATAGGAGAAGATAATATATTTTATATTCTATTTGACTCTTCTAATGGATTGTTTGTTCCGTTGCAGTTATCATTAAAAATTTATTATCGTTAAATATCTAATTTATTATTGTTGAAGACTAAAGATAATTTATTATTTGTTATATTAGTCATGATATTCTTTACTGAGTTATTTAAGCTCACCCTTTTTCTTTTTGTTCCATTGTTCTCCTCAGGAAATGAGAGTGTAGTTAGAACTAGCCGGGAAATGGAGTGATGGTCCGAGACTGTAGATACTCAATACATTATAAAATAGTGTGACAATAATTGTATTGAGAACTTAAGTTGGGTGTGAATATTGTTGTACTAGATATGGTACAATATTTGTATTGAAAACTTACAGTATATGTGTTGTCGTATTTTGCACGACAGTTTAATAGTTGTAAATAGAAAAATTTGTATTTAGATTATGTAGTATATATTTTGGCGACTCAAAATGGGTTGTGTAAACCTATATTAGGGACGTCACACACACGTACATACATACATATACATATATATATATATATATATATATATGATTTGTTAAACTAATACTATAAAAAGATTTTCCTTTGTGATTAATAGTTATATCTCAAGTATAATACTTGTAAATAAACATAGCCTTAGTTAATACGGTAGTAAAAGTTAGTAAGAAATCAAATAGTATAATACATTCTTTTCAAGAAAGAGTCGCATTTTGCATTTACTTTATAAAGTCATTTTATAACATTTTCACATTCAAAATTATTTTTATTTTTAGCCACTTTAATAATAAATATTATAAATTAATGATCTAAATAGTATTACTAATTATAAAATTTACTATTTTTAAAACCTAAATAAATTAATCATATTTTAAAATTCATTTTTTTAATTGACTCAGATGTTTTTTCTTTATCTTATTTTTTTTTATTTTTCATAAGGGGACAAGTATAGATTATACAAGTAGGAAGTAAAATATTTCTTATTATTTTTTCAATAGTACTTCTTTTCTTACCCTTTTCCCTTCAACTTCCCATTCTTTATAGTGTGTTTGTGAGTTTAAAGGAATAAGATGGGAAGAGAAAGTATAAGAGATGAATATACGAGAATGAATTATAATTTTCTTTTGTCATATTTGTGAGTTTTAAAAAAAAAAAGAGAAATGATGAGATTTTAATTATATTTTTTCTTGTTTATGAGTTTATAAAAAAAGAAGGGAAGAGAAAATATTTTTATTTTTAAACTACATTATTACTATATTACCTTTATATTTTAATGTAATAAATGACATGATTTATTTTGAAAGGCTACTTTATGTAATATAAAAAATCTAATTTTTTCATCTTTCCAAATCCTTCCACTTTTAGGGGGAAAGTTTTGAGCCAAAAACGAAATCAACTTTACCTTCAAATCATTTCATTTCCTCTAAAAAAAAAACTCACAAACATGAGATTTGGAGGAATTTTAATTATTTTCCCTTCACTTCCCTTTCTTTCCCTTCCCCTAAAAACAACTTACAAATACAATATTAAAGTCCAAAACTCACTCTTCTTCTTAATATATTAAATACTCCCTCTGTTCCAAATTAATTGCTCAATTTTGACTTTTTAAAGTCAAATTAACTATTTTTAAAACTAATCTTTTTACTATTTTTGCTAAAATATAGGTAAAAAGATTATAACCAAAAGAAAGTATATACAATTTATTACTAACCTCAATTTTTATAATTTTAGAAATACATTTGTATATGCTTAATTATTAATTCTAAAAATAGTCAATTTGACTTAAAAAAGTCAAAACTGAATAATTAATTTGGGACGGAGAGAGTACTAATTATCTACATGTTGAAGTATAACACTGCCCCCCTTTATAAAAAAAAATAATTTAATTTTTTCTCTGAGCTCTAGGATGCAACATGTCTTTATAATTATAATTGAATTGTAATAGAATAAATTCTTTAAAAAAATATTAATTTTTCTATACTATTTAGTATTTGTGTATCAAATTTTAGGGTTAGGGTCATGATATACATTAAAAGAATGTTTATATTGAATAAAATTACTCTAACTTTAATTGAGTGTCATGATCCCGTCATGCTCAGTTTATAATTTTTTTACTCAAAGCAATATAAGAAAAAATATTCTTAAATTTTGTATCAAATTTTTACTCAAAACAATATTAAAATTAAACTAAAAACTATCCTTAAATTTTCAGAAAATATGGTCTGGCTTCTGATTCGCGAGATCCATGGATCATTTTTTGTACGAACCAATAATAGTTAAAATCTATTTGAAAATGGTTTTAGTAAATGATTGAGTTTCAATAATAACTGCTTTTATAAATTATTATATCCCATCCACGTCCAGGTGTCCCTAAGCCCAAACCAATAATAAGTCTATAGACCTTGAAATTAAGAAAATTATAGGGGCTTTCCAGTAAAACCACGTGCCTACCATCTCTAAAAGTCAAGTGATGTTCACGAGATTCAGGTCTCTGCTCACCAGTATCGAACTCCCTCCACCTCAAATATCACTCTCACCTTCCCCTCTCTTTCTCTCTCCTCGTCGTTCTCACGTCTGTCATCAAATTCATATATATACATACATATATATGTATATATAAATATATATATTTATATACGAATCAATCCACCTCGGATACGATTTATACTCAATTTGGGCTTCATATCTTTCTCCAGTTGTCTTGGGTGAGATTCGATGGAAGAAGATCAATCAAATCATCTGGTTATAATTCGTGTTTGTTGTTTCCTGAAGCTATAAAATCCTCCTCTCTTTGACTATTTTTCTCTCTCATCTAAATCATGAATCAGATGGCACAATGCCGTTTGGTTCTATTATTCGCTGTTGCGATCATCTTATCCATGGTTGCTGTTCTCGCCGCAAGTTCTGGTGATGCTGATCTGAGTTACATGTAAGTTTTGTTTGTTTTTTTTATTATTTTAATTTATGAAAATTGATTAAGATATGTTTGGTTTTATTGGAATTGATGGCAAGCTAGTTCAAAATTTATAAATGTATTCCGTGTCCCAAAATACAGGATTAGTATTTTAGTTACTCACTATTTAGATGAGCTATGTTCATTTAGAGTTTCACAAATTAGCATGTTTTATCAGATCAGATTATTTTTACTTAGTTGAGTATTTTGGGGGTTATATCTTACTCAGGCTGAGTGGGAGTGAAATGAATGTTTTTGATACTGTTTAGTTCCTGAGAAAATTGTAGCAAAAATATTCTATCAATTTCAGAACTAAGAGTCCATAATTCATTGCGGGGGCCTTTAAGATTAAGTGTCCACTTTGTAAATCAAGGTATCGAATATGATTGTACTCCAAACTTTTTGATACTCACTATTCGTTCTATTGATATTATAAGGTTTGACTTTTAAATGTGGACTCTCTCTCAAAACAGCCTCAAAGCAGAGGGCTTATTCATTTTACTTAATAAGGGATCATGAGGAGTAAATCAGATGTTTGGTCAACTCATCTTAGTGTAACTATATGGATTTGCTGATTTGGTTGAATTTAGAAAGAGAGTTTGGCGTTTAAGTTTCCAATTGGCATTTAAATTTGCTCCAACTATCCAGACACTTATCTGAAAAAAGAAGAAATATAAGAGATTGACAGTCTCATAGATTGACCTGATTGAAAATGTAACATCAAGTGGATCTCTTTTGCATCAGCTGTTAAAATGGCTCTAGTCTCAACTGAGAAAAGAGATCTTGGGAAGCAGGGTGAGATTTGAGTAAGTTGTTTGGCAGGGGATATTATATCTTTCTAAAAAATATAAAGAAGATATAGGATACAGATTATGATAGAGGGGAATACATAAGGATTTGTTAGTTTGGCCATTAAGGCCTACATTTCCGGGTGTGATTAATAGCACATAATCTAGACCAACCGTGTACAGAAGATTTTACAATATTTATAGTCGCAATTTTTGATCGAGATAATATATATCTGATCAAACTAACTAGCAAATTTTTAACCTAAACTCATCGTTATCTAATTCTAAGCACACTATTAAATGGCAAAATCAATTTATGGCAAGTAAATATGATTTATATTTAGTAAGGCCAGACATTATAGAGGCAACAATAACATAGTATACGTAGCTTAAACCATTATAACGAATTAACCTATCATCCATAGACAAGGGTATGGCATCTGAGTGGATGCTTTTGTAGAAATATGTATGTAGAAAGTGAGAGTCTAAGAGTGTTCATGTAATAGAACATATAAGTATAAGGAATAGGAATAATTCCATTATCTAATATTACTCTAATTCTTGTTGTATTTACAGAGCATTACATTGGTTTATATAGAAAATAGGATAGCACACAATATAGGAAAACATGGAGAGGATAACATGGGGAGGAAAACATAGAAACATGTTTTCCCACCTAACATATTTTAACACTCCCCCTCAAATGCAACTTTACATAGAAGGGACAAACTAAAGTGCATTTGACAAAAATATGAAGAAAAAAATTGCAACAACATAAAGGAGCCATCATGACTAGCAAGCAGCTGAAGAACATGAGGAAAGCGCCATGGAAAGTGAGCTGGAATCACCAAGAAGCAGCCAACGCCGAGAACCAATGTTGCCCCCATGTGAGACCCAAGTTGCACAAGCTAACAAAGAACAAACCGAAGCGAAGCGAAAAACCATACGGCTGCAAATGGACATGACGTAGCATGAACAACCCCTCATACAACCTAGACCATATCATATCTCATACCTCATATCTCATATCTCCCCCTCAAATGCAGCTTTATATAAAAAGGACAAAATAAAGTGCATTTGACAAAAAAAGGAGGACAAAAAAAAGAAAGGAAAAAAAAATCAGAAAGATGCAAACAACATGGTTGCAGATTCTAACCAATTCAGACCCGGGACTATGTTGGAAGAGACATCAACAATGGATTCCATGTTGGAAGCGACATCAACAATGGGTAACATATGGGAAGAAAGCATAGCAAATATGGTGCATCAAAGAAGAAAGCTGGAAAACAGCCAAGGACCAGCAAGAAAACCAACATGGGGAGATACTGGACACTCGAGAAGCGGCTGAAAATCAATGGATCACCGCCGGAAAAAGGTTGCCGGAAAAGCCGCCGGAAAAAGGTCGCTGGAAAAGTTGCTGGAAAAGTCGACCACTGCAGATGGAAGGAGGAGAGAGAAAAGGCATGCTGGAAAAACTTGTCGGAAAAAGTCGCCGGAAAAGTCGCCGGAAAAAGTCGCCTGATAAAGGATCAAGCTCTGATACCATGTTAAAAGTGAGATTCTAAGAGTGTTCATGTAATAGAACATATACGTATAAGGAATAGGAATAATTCCATTATCTAATATTACTCTAATTCTTGTTGTATTTACATAGCATTACATTGGTTTATATAGGAAATAGGATAGCACACAATATAGGAAAACATGGAGAGGATAACATGGGGAGGAAAACATGGAAACATGTTTTCCCACCTAACATATTTTAACAATGTACATGCTCTGTTCCTCCATGTTGAATCATTGGATACTGTCTTACTCCCACTTTCACAAATTGGCAAAGCTCTTAATGAATGTCGTTTACGTGGTCGTTCATAATGCCCTCCATGTTGTGTACATTGTAAAGAATTTACCTATCATATTCAAGTAAAGGTGCGGCACTAAGTGGATGCTTGAGCAGAGATATGTATAAACATAATTTGGTGAGTGCTTTGTTCCTCCATGCTGTATCATGGGATAATGTCTTACTCCCAATTTCACAAATGGGCATAGTTCTTAATGTATGTTGTTGTGCATGTGGTCAATTTAGTTACACCCTGGCGTGGTGTGCCCCTTCTCTATTTCATGCTTATATCAAGATTTAACATTCTATTAACAAATGGTTCAGGAAAGTGATAACACTTTATTATGTGCAGAAGACTAGTTATTCTTTGGCAATCTCTTATGGTTGACATATCCCGCAACTTTGGAGAATCATGATGAGTGAATGCTGATGTGATAAATAAGTTGACAGTCTTTTTGGTACCGAAATTGAATGACCATTAAGATCAATTAAATTTACAACAATGAATTCTCTGTGTGTACCAAATGTATACTCTTTAACTAATTTTTTCCTAAAAAGTATAGAAATGGTCAACAAATAATTGTACATATGTGAACATAATTATGTTGCGTATAACAATTTTGTAAAATAGAATTTAGCTATATATTCCTTCTGTCTCACTTTACTTGCAACATCTTTTTGGTGCATGTGGCACGATTTTAAGACGTGCCAAAAATAGAATTGAATATTATAATTTATATATTTTTAGATGTTCAATTTAAGTATACTATAAATATTTTAAAAATTATAGTAATTTAACATGCTTTCGCTTTTGAGTACATCTAAAATTCTTGCCACACTTAAAGAAGTGTTGTGAGTAAAGTGGGACAGAGATAGTATAAATTACTTTAGAACATCTATCTACAAAGGCTTCTACAATTCAATCCAATACTCACCCTAATTTGGATCAGGTAGGAGTATTTCGTCCAAGGCTGATCGTTAAGCTTGAAAACTTAGTTCATTGGTTGAATTGAGTAGCTTGTATGACTGCAGTGTTTGCTTTAGTATGTAGGCTTTTTTTTTTGGTAGCCTCAACATGATATATGCGAGTATGTAAATCATTGGTTTAAGGCTATAACATAGTGATTTAGAAGAATTCTCAAGAATAAATAAATATGAAAAAATATTAGATATTTTCAAATCTGAAAAGTATATAATAAATATATTATATGCTACAATTAAAACCAACAGATGTGTTGGTTCAGTTGGCTTGGTTTGAAGGATTATAATTCTTTGGACAAGATGTATCTGTTCGGACAAGGGATGTAATGATTCGGGTTAAGAAGCAATTGAACCAATGGTTCGGGATGAAACAATTGAATCGATGCAATGACAAATTGGAAAGACCATTGGATGAACCATTACAATGGTTCAACATACATTTCCAAAGGATATATCTCTAATATTTAAATACATTTTCAAAGGGATGTATCTCTTCAAAGGGTATGTATTTTTTCAAAAGGGTGCTTGAAAACCTATAAATACGTTGTAAATCCACCCAAATCACTCCCTTCAAATCAATCAAAAATCCTTCTCAAGTTCTAAAAAAAATATTATTCTAATATTTTTTTCTTGCTATTAATCTTCTTTCTCATTTATAGTTTTGAATTGATTTTTGTTTCTACACAACAAATTCTAATAAATAGTCAAACCTGGGTCTGTTTTATCTTGGGAGACTAATTCGCAGTAACCCTGTGTAGCAAAAGTAAGGGGCAAATATAGTCTTAAGAAAAGAGTGGACGACCATTCGATTCAAGTAATAATATTGTTGTTCTACATCAAAACTACGAAACGGGTTACGACAAAAAATATGGGAAACTATATGTAATTCAAGGTTAGGGATTGTGCGTGTTCATTAAAGAAACAAGAAAACAATGAATTAAGAGTTTAAATTTGTTTTGATTTTTGTGCATATGTTTTGTTTTACGATTTTGTCAATGACTTTAATTGCCCTATTATGTATGGAATGAAATTTATTTTGTCTAGTGTTACCTTGTTTGGCATAACAGGGCAAATCGAAGGCCATCATATTGACAAGGCCTTGGCCCTTACACTCTTTGTGAGTTTTCCATACTAGGATTCCTAAGGATTTTTAATTCAGGAAATGATATGAAAAGAAATGATAGGAAAATAACTTTCCTTTGTTTTGTTTGTGAGTTTAGTAAGGAAATCAGGATATAGATGTCTAAAATTTGTTTTGTGTTACAAGTAAGGGCAATTACGGAATTAAAACTAAATTCATTAAACTCGTTTTCTTTTCCTTAGCTTTCCTACCATTCTGGTGAGGAAAATATTTAAGGAAAATTTGGTTCAATTTTCCTTAGCTTTCCTTACCTTTCTTGACTTAAAAAAATCACAAACATGGGATTTTAAAGAAAAATTGCAATTTTCCTTAGCTTTCCTATCCTTTCTTTAGTTTTAAAAACTCACAAACAAGGTGTTAGGGAATGCTTACATGTATGATTCAATTTCACATGGATTTTGAAGTTACAAGAATCTGCAGACAAGCCACTGAAAAGAAAGATATCATAGGCCATTGTGCAAACTGCAAACAAATCACTCAGTTATTTGACTTCACTTGAACGTGGAACTTGTCCAGAAGTTGCATGATGCACTTGCAAAAATTGAGACAAATGGAAGTCTTTGTATTTTTGTCATTACATCCTCTTCTTTGAGTTTTGTAAATAAATGAATGGGAGAGATGCTTGGAATTCATGTTTATGGATTTAGTGTGGAAAACAAAGCTGCATCCTGTATACACTTTTAGTACCTTTCCACACTTAATTCTTATTGATTAACAACTTTGTTGCAAAAAGAAGATTCATTAAGTCGTTACCTTTCTAAAGCTTATGGTTGGTCAGTTTCTTAGTTCTCGTTGGCTGGAGAGGTGGCTTTTAATTAACACTTTTACTTGCAGAGGAGTTGAAACTGTGTTATTTATTGATAATTAATCTCGTATTTGGTAGGAAAAAAAAAACTTCACAAATATATTTTGGTATTTATTCATGGTATACTCTAAGGTTGAAATCATAAGCTGAAAACACTAAAGTTTAGCTTCCCTCAAAAGTGTGGTTGCACCAAAAATACTCTAATGCTCAAACACTAATATAATGTTACCAAACAGTCAATTGCAAATTTACAAATTGAAAGTGCTTTTATGCCACCAACCACTAAGCCAGATGGTGCTTACTTGAAGTGCTATTACCTTTAACTGAAAAAGAATAGTAGCCGGTTCGTATTCTTTTGCCTCCAAGAGTTAGTTTCTAATGCTTGTGTTCTTTTGAGTGATGATGTTTCCTACTAGTATCAGATTTTATATCTATATTTCCTAGCGCACTCATGCACTCATGCTTTTTATGGCGTTGCATTTGTTTGACAGAGCTTGTGTTGATGAATGTGAGAGGACTGGATGTGTGGCGGACAAGTGTTTCCAGCACTGCAAATTTTCGTCTGATGGAAAGCCCATTGATGGTCCATGGTATCTACAAGAACCACTCTATCTACAGTGGAAACAATGGGATTGTCGTAGTGACTGTAGATACCACTGTATGCTTGTTAGGGAGGAAGAAAGAGAGAAACTTGGTGACAAGCCTGATAAGTATCATGGTAAATGGCCATTTCGGCGTGTTTTTGGGATCCAGGTGGGTGTATTTCCTTTCCCACACATTAATTGTTATTGCATGATAGGCTGATGCTCAGCTGCTTAAAGTTTACCTATCTTAATGTAATTTCATTTATGCTTCTAGGAACCTGTGTCTGTGGCTCTTTCTTGTCTTAATCTTGCTATGCAATTTCAAGGCTGGGTGTCCTTTTTTATCCTTGTCAACTACAAGTTGCCATTAAGGCCAAATAAAAAGACATACTATGAGTACACTGGTTTGTGGCATATTTATGGGATCTTATCTATGAACGCCTGGTTATGGAGTGCTGTTTTTCACAGTCGGTAAGCAGTTGTGCTCCTCCTCCTCCTCCTCTCACTCTCTCTGTCTCTCCCTCTCCCGCTCCCGCTCCCCCTCTCTACCTCCCCCCCTCCCTCAGTTTCTTTACATCTATCTATTAAGAAGTTTTAGAAAGCAAATATGATCACTTTTGTGAATTCTAGGAGTAGCATTTTATAAACTAAGTCTATCTTTATTTTAGGTTTCCGTGTTTAATTGCTACTTGCTCTCTCTCCTTGGTTTGACATATTTGTTGCAGAGATGTCGATATAACAGAGAAGCTAGACTACTCGTCTGCTATTGCGTTACTTGGATTTTCCCTTATTCTGGCTATACTGCGAACTTTCAATGTGAGAGTTGAAGCTGCCAGGGTAATGGTTGCTGCTCCACTGCTTGCTTTTGTGACAACTCATATCTTGTATCTGAATTTTTACCAATTTGACTATGGTAAGCCCATTCTACAAGCCTCTACCTTTCAGATAATGCATAACAAAAAGTCATAACTGAAAACATACTGTTAATGTAATTGTAAGGATATCCTCCTTTACATTGTTATGGAATCATATATTATGTCCTTTTGGCTGCAAGCTTGTGTGCTTTCCTGTCTAGAAAATAGGGGAACTGCTAAACCTTTTAGCAGAACTTTATAATTTATAGTATGCATGGAAAGAGAATCAAGTGTTCACTGGTCATGTAAGGCAATTCCAGGGGATCCTGCTGCTTAGCATCGTTAAGTTTCATTTAGTGCCTTTAACTGAAAATTAACAATGTTTCAGGTTGGAATATGAAAGTTTGCGTGGCCATGGGCTTAGTGCAAATTCTCTTGTGGGTTTTCTGGGCTGGTGTTACTCACCATCCATCTCGCTGGAAGTTATGGGTAGTTATGATTGGAGGAGGTCTAGCCGGTCTCTTGGAGATATATGACTTCCCACCCTACTGGGGATTTGTGGATGCTCATGCTCTTTGGCATGCCACAACCATCCCTTTAAGTTTCCTCTGGTGGAGCTTCATCAGGGACGACAGTGAATTCAGAACAGCAGCTCTAATCAAGAAGAACAAATAATAGCTGATCGCTGATGGATTCTATTAACGTCACGTACTAGTTCCTGTTAATTCAATTATAGGAGTTATCGTTTTTTCTCACATGCTGGCATTTATGTTAAATGCTGGTTCTAGTGAGTTTCTTTGTTTCAGCTTGATTGGTGGTGGTTGGTCAAATGTTTTTCTACACAGCATTGTTGAAAAAAGTTGTGTAATTGAATTCAAACCTCAATACCCTTTTCTTTCTGTTTAATATTAAACTTGTTTGTTCATCTGATCCGGGAAAACTTTTGCTTGAATGATGGCCCAGCAAAAACCCATATTCTTTTCCAGTCTGAAAGGAGTATAAGAGCTACATATGAACATTGTCGTGTTATTTCTGGATTTTTGACCTGGACCTGTTTCAATTTTTTCCTTTTTTCAGGTCATTTAAGTGTTGTTTGTAATGGTTGTTACTCCTTTCGTTTCAAAATCAAATATATATTTTATTTTTTAGTACATTCTATAATTAAAAATATATTTATATTTTGGGAAAAAGTATTTTAAAACATGTCTTTATCGAACTTGGCAACTTAATAAATCAATGTAGTTTTGTATAAAAATTTTGATTAATTTTTTTTAATATATATAACATTTTTCCTAATTTTTTTGGATTATAAAATGATATAATGTACTTAATTTATTATTATTTTTCTATTATCACTTGTAGCATCATACTGTCACCGTTAAATTCTTAATTAATATTACAAATACATTTGAGAACACCAAATATTCTTAAAATTTGTCAGTTTAAAAGTATACTTTTAATTTTGAAACCTAGAGTATTTTGAATATTTGCAACTTTTACAACCCTGTTACACTATCGAGATTTCTTGGTTATTATACTTGTACACGGTGTCTTTCTAATGTAGCTGGAAATTATCTGATAATTATCATACTTTATTTTAATAATGTTCTTCACATATTGGATCAAATGTACAAATGAGGTGTTTTAATATTTAACGTAAAATGTGAATTTCAATTATAGTTGTTTAAAATTGGATTGAATTCAGGTATAGAGCATATCTAACTGGAAAAGTTTGACTGTATTTATGTTGTGTTTGCGAGTTTTATATATATTTTTAAATTAAGATAAAAAAGAAGAAAAATAATAGAAAACTATAAACTTATGTTTATATTGTTTATAAATTTATAAACAAAAGAAATGAAAATGACTTTTAAATTTAAATTGTCACTTTATTGTTTGTTCTTATTAAACATTGTTGTGCTTTTACAAGTAGGTTAATATATGAAATATTAAAAATAATAGACAAAAAAACTAATATTTTATTCATTTTACTGTCTTTTTAACCTTGTGTTTGTGAGTTTTAAAGTGGATAAAAGGGAAAATAAATGAATATATATATATTGCCTATTTATGACAAAAGATGAAAAAATTTAGATGGAGAAAAAAGTTAATCTTTGATACTAATTCTTATGTTACCCACTATTTATAAACGTAAGAAAATAGTAATAAAAAAATAAAATGATAATCTAAATTATATTTACATTTTACTCTTTAATTGTCGCAAACAAGCAACACAAAGTGAAAAATCACAATATTTTCCATTATTTTTTTTTGGTCATAATTTAAATTTTCGTTATTTTATTTACAAACATAGCGTCAAACTCACAATTCACAAACACAATGTTTACGCGCAGTAAAATGTATAATTAGGGTTTTGGAAGAGTTATCAATCCATTGGGCAGACATAGCTAAGTTACTCATCTCAATTGCACGCCTCACTTCTCTCTCTACCTCCTTCCTCGCTCGCCGCTCTTCCCACCGTTATTTTCACTCAGCGAGTAGACTCAACCAGGTATATTGAGTTCATTTTTTTGTATCAGTTTTACTCTCAGTTTTAATTTGCTTTGCTCCATCCGTCAAAGTTTTTGATTTCCTAGCAGGAGGTACAACCACCAGCACCGATTATGGAAGACCCCGAGAAGAAGAAAAAGAAAGAAGAAAAGGTACCTACTCCCACAATTTTTATTTATTTATTGTATTAATCTTATCCTCGAGTTATCTGAACTCAAAAGCTAAATTTGGAACTGCAATTATACAGGCTGAAAAATTCAAGTTTGTGTTAATAATGCCACACATTTGCAGTAAAGTTATAGAATTAATCTGTTTTCATTTGTTAATTTTCACTTTGTACTATAATTATGGTATAATTTTATTGATGGTTGCAGATATTGGTTGATGATCTTTAGTCTTTTGTGTTGTGTTGCTGTTGATGTTTGGGATTTGACTCACAAGTCATGCCTATTGTTTTAATTGGCCGACTCATACTATGTTTTTTTAATCATTTTTATGATAGGCAAGAGAGAAGGAACTGAAAAAACTTAAGGCTGCTCAAAAAGCTGAAGCAGCTAAACTTCAGGTATATGATTGTTACTGTAATTGTTAATATTTGTTATTCGTGGTGTGATTGTGGTTCTATTAATTTTCTGTGTGAGCAAATATAATTTCTACCTTGATAATTGTTCTCACAACATTGCCGGCTGTGTTTAAGGCACAACAAGCTCCTAAAACGAGCAAGAAAAAGAATGTTAAGAGGGATGCAGGCGAAGAAAATCTTGAAGATTATGTTGACCCAGAAACTCCTTTCGGTGAGAAGAAACAACTCTCTTCCCAGATGGCAAAGCAGTATAATCCTGTTACTGTAGAGAATTCGTGAGTTCTTACATTTTTACCATTTCTGGCATTTTTCGTTACTACTCCAATCCTAATCTCCTAACTGCTGATCTAGGTGGTATTCATGGTGGGAAAAATCAAAATTTTTTGTGGCAGATTCTAGCAGTTCCAAGCCTCCCTTTGTGATTGTGAGCTTTTCACTGAAATTCTGATGATTCTTTTCTGATTGTCTAATTATTTTCTTCTTTTACTTGGTGCGAGTACGGGTTTGACTTTGTTCATTATTTATCTTTTAAATAATTTACATTTCTTTTGGGCTTATGGTTCTGTTCTAAGTTTCCTTTTCCTGTTTAACTGCAGGTTCTGCCACCTCCTAATGTGACTGGGGCCCTACATATAGGCCATGCTCTTACTGCTGCTATCCAGGTTTCATGATTATGCATATCTACCTATGATCATTGTTTAATTTTGTAGCTTGTTCTTTTATTTTAAAATTTATAGTAGTTTATTATCTCATTCTTCTGCTGATTTTTATGCTCACAGGATACAATCATTCGCTGGCGGAGAATGTCAGGATACAATACCTTGTGGGTGCCTGGGATGGACCATGCTGGGATAGCAACACAGGTTGTTCACCTCTTTAACTTGTTAATTTGTTGTAATTTGAGGTGGTTGCAATTTTGATGGTGAGGTTGCACCAAAGATGAGTGGTTCTTTTATGGTTTTAGCTGCCATGTGCGGTGCATAATGTGTACCTGTGTCATACATTTATCAAGGCTCTATTTTATTTTTTTTCAGATCTTGTGGTACACGTAATGAAATAAATGGTGAGGAGTTGCTGTATATCAGTTTATTCTGTGAGATGTTAAATCCCATTGGTAAAAAAAAAATTTGAAAAAAAAGGAAAAGAAAAAACAATTTAAAGTGCCTTTGCCCCTTTTTGGTGTAAGATTGGTTATGAGTCCCTCCTGGGTGGGTGATTGACCTGGATTAACGTTCATTGCCAGGAAACATCACACATGCGTATTGCTAGTGTGTCATGTGTTACATACTTGATCAATCTTTGCTTCTAAAAACTGATGAATGTGGAGTTTCTTAAATTATTTTATTTAAATGCTCACCTATAGGTGGTTGTGGAAAAGAAGATCATGAGGGAAAGACAATTAACTCGACATGATTTGGGGCGGGAAAGCTTTGTATCAGAAGTGAGTTTGATCTCTCGCAAACTTGATTTAGCTTTGTTAGTCATTGCAAAGGTTTTAATTTGTACATCTTTTCTAATTATGATTGATCAAAATGAATTTAATATCATTTGCACCCATGCAATTTTTTTGAATTTTGGCGAAAGGTATGGAGGTGGAAGGATGAGCATGGGGGCACCATTTTGAAACAATTACGTCGCCTAGGTGCATCTCTTGATTGGTCACGTGAGGTAAGTGTTGACACATGACTTAGCTCTCAGAATAGGAATTACGGTGAACTAATAGCGTCTAGAAAGTTGGTTTACCGAATCCTTCTTTTCTTTTTTAATCATTCCTGCTCTTTTTCGATATCTTTTCCCATCCTACAGTGCTTTACGATGGATGAGCAAAGATCAAGAGCTGTGACAGAAGCTTTTGTGAGGCTCTACAAGGAAGGTCTTATTTATAGGTATATTTAACATTGAGATAGCATATTGTTATTCTTTTGTGATAGTCATTGATGCTTTTTATAAATTGTTTGGTTTAGAATAGTGAGTTATATTGTCTTTTTTCTGCAAAAAAATAAATAAAATAAACATGATATTTTTTATTTTTTTGGGATCCCAAGTTAGCTCATATTGATACTTTCAGATAATAACAGCATACTATTGTTCTCTGAAGTTTTTATGGTATGCTTACCCCTCAAACCACGAGCAACGGGGAAGTCCATTATAATTTTAGAAACTATGTTAGATGGCTCCAAAGGTTATCATTGCTTCAGTAGTTTTGAACCCCACTTATACCTTGGAAGGAACTGATTAATTGGCCACTACCTGTTGAGCGAACCCCTTGAGGTTGTCCTCATAAATCAGTTTTGCTTCCCTCCCTTTTTTTCTTGGTATCAGGATGTGAAATTGCACTTTTTCCCCCTTCTGTAAGCTACAATCTTCTTTCCCCAAGTTCTCAATCTTAATGTTTTACCTTACTGTGAACTATTGATAGGAGACCACATGGACAACTTTTAATGTGCCCCAAACCGATGCGGATGGAAGCAAAAGAAATTTAATATTATTGGATTATTATTATATATTATTATTTATGGATGATTTCAATGTAATTAGTTTATTTAGTTGATAATATTAGGCTATATTTAATTATATTAGTAGATTATTCTAGAATATTAATTATTAAAGGTAGTAGATAATTACTGAGATTTTATTTCCTTATTTAATTAGGTTACTTAATATTTTACTTAGCCTCCATGTTTTAGGATTTTTCCTATTCTTAGATAAACAGTTGTAATCCCTCGTTATTATAATTATTGAATTATTGATATTTTTGAATTTTAAGCCTTGTGCTTTGTGGCTTTTAGTCTCTTTTATTTCCTTCGAATCTCCTTTATTCTTTCCTCCATCCTTGTCCTACATCACAAACCCACATGGTTGACTAATGAAATTCAGAGGTTTTTTATCGTACCTGAAATCATCCTAATGTGGGAATAAAGAGCTGAAAATAGCCGTTTGCTTAGAGAATCAACTCAACTTTAGACCCCACTAATACTGAGTTTTATTTTGGTTTTACCTATTTAATTCCTTTTTGTCTCGAGTCTTTTTGTTTTCTCCATGTATTGCTATGAAGCTCAAATTATAAACTCAAGCCGCCACTAATTTATAAAGAAAAACTCCTCTTAGGATAAAATGAGAATTCTTTTGCTGATTTTGTCAGTCCTCTGGGAAAAATTTGACATGCTTGCTGTAATGGTAAAGGATCAAGCTTTCTAATTAGTGTTTGAAGTCTGAAAGCCTGCCACCTTTAGCAAATTGATACCAACAATAAGATAGATTCAAGTCTTCAGTTCCTTGCAGTTTTGACGAGGGATTTATTTGTGTATGCAGAGTTATGTTCTCAAGTTTAATTTATTGACTTTGTTATACCATATGATTAGGACAATTGTGCCATTTAGTCAAGAGTAGTCAATGTGTCTGTAATTAGATAAGGATCACTTCATTTCCTTAGCCTTTTATTAGTTGGTTCTAATTTTTGGATCCATGTTGTTTGATAGACGACATTGTTCTTCAGTTTGACAATTACATATATAAAGAAATATCTTTATATAATTTCAGGGATCTACGGCTAGTGAATTGGGATTGTGTCTTGCGAACTGCGATATCTGATATAGAGGTATGCCTTGGCAGTTTGACATTTTAATGGCACTATTAGGAGCATATCTACACCCTTGATGTTTTTGGTTGTTATAGGTAGAATACCTTGATATCAAAGAGCGGACACTGTTAAAGGTTCCTGGATATAAGAAGCTTGTCGAGTTTGGTGTTTTGACATCCTTCGCTTACCCTTTGGAAGGAGGCCTTGGAGAGATTGTTGTGGCCACTACTAGAGTTGAAACAATGCTTGGTGATACTGCAATAGCTATACATCCTGATGACCCACGATACAGCCATCTTCATGGAAAATTTGCCATTCACCCATTCCATCAAAGAAAACTTCCTATAGTTTGTGATGCCATACTTGTTGATCCGAAGTTTGGGACTGGTGCGGTTAAGGTATAAGTTCTCTTTCAAGACTTGGGCATTTTTTTTGAATTTTCTTGTATTTTTATTTTTTATTTTATTTTTGTTGTACTGTTGAAGTTTGTAAATCTTGTTTCATTCTCTTGCAGATAACTCCAGCCCATGATCCAAATGATTTTGAGGTCGGGAGGCGTCATAGTCTTGAGTTCATCAACATTTTTACTGATGATGGAAAAATAAATAGCAATGGTGGTTCGGAGTTCGCAGGGATGCCACGCTTTGAAGCTCGCGAGGCTATAACTGCAGCTTTACAGGATAAGGTATTCTGTATTGACAAGTTTTTCCTATGGTAGCAACTTTGCAGCTTTATCAAGAAATGGTTGTGATTAGAGAGTGCTTTCAGGAAACTTGTAGTTATTTTGGCAAACTTATAACATACATCCACAGTTACTAAACTGGAGGATGAAATATCCTTGAAACAATGCCAAGTTTGGAGGAACATCTTAGAATATGTGCTTTCTTGATATACGATCTGTTCTTGTATGGAAAATTTATCTTTCGAAATTCTTCTCCTTGCATTTAGGGACTCTATAGAGGTGCTAAAAACAATGAGATGCGTCTCGGCCTTTGTTCAAGAACCAGTGATGTAGTGGAACCCTTGATAAAGCCTCAGTGGTATGTCAATTGCAATGATATGGCAAAGGAAGCTCTTGATGCTGTAATGTCCAACGAATGTAAGAGAATGGAGATCATTCCAAAACAGTATGCTGCTGAATGGAAAAGGTACTATTACCTGGGATCTTAGTATCTTACTTTGCTCATTATGAAGTTTTAAATACGTCATTGTTGGAGACCAACAAAATGCAACATGTGGTTATGAACTTGTGTCTGATAAAGTTTTGCTATATCATCCTCAGCTTCATATTTGGGGCATTCAGTCTCACATCAGTGGACTGCATTGCAGATATTCGTTTAAATTGATTTTATGCTATTACATTAGCTACATATTGCTTAAAATATGTGGTAATGACCCCTAAAAAAGCTAGTTCAGGAATTAGTTTCCAAATTATTAAGACTCACATCTTGATCCTGCTCATTTGGAGTTAGAAGTTTTCTTTGAGTTTTATCTTCTTGATTCTGTTTTTCCTACTTGAGAACCTATCGTTTACCATGAGAATAATAATAACTGTATCAAAGTAAATTCTGAGGTTCAAATGTCACAGATGGCTTGAGAACATTCGTGATTGGTGCATCTCGAGGCAGCTTTGGTGGGGTCATCGTATTCCTGCATGGTATGCTTTGCTAGAGGATGATCAACTTAAGGAAGTTGGAGCATACTCCGATCATTGGGTGGTTGCCAGAAATGAAGTAGAGGCTCAGATAGAGGCTAAGCAATTATTTGCTGGGAAGAAGTTCCAATTGTCTCAAGACCCTGATGTTCTAGATACCTGGTTCTCTTCTGGTCTTTTCCCATTATCTGTCTTGGGATGGCCAGATGATACAAAAGATCTGAGGACATTTTATCCTACTGCTGTACTCGAAACTGGACACGACATACTATTTTTTTGGGTGGCTCGTATGGTGATGTTAGGAAGTAAATTAGGAGGTGATGTACCTTTTGGAAAGGTTAGTTGATTATATCCTAATATGTACTATATGGCTAACCTATTTTACTGATGTCTTTTACTTTAAGGCTACGTTTGTTTGCAACAACGATGGATGGATAGGACTATTTGTACTAATTTAACACCACTGCGAACTGTTTTATCCCATGATTAGTCGGTTATTAAATTCATGGACTATTTGTTATCATTTCTAAGGACATTTGATACCTCAAAAAGGGAATTATATATACCACCTATCCACTTGGGATTATAATACCTCATCAATGGCCTTAGAAATGACAAAATATAGTCCATGAGATTACATAACGGACTAATCATGGTATAAAATAGTCCGAAGTGGTAATAAATTAGTACAAATAGTCTTATCCCACCAATCATTTTTGCAAACAAACGTAGCCTAAGTTGATTTGAAACTAGAAGAACGAACTTGGATCACAAAGAAGGTAATGTTTTTGTTTTGAGTTCTGTGAGGCCTCATAAGAGTTTAACATGTGTATTATGATATAAAAGGCGCAGAAGAAAGTTGCCAATATGCATTTGCTCAATTTATTTTTTTGACATGTACTTGTTAATAACGATATATGTTTCACAAATAAAAATGTCTACTTTTTCCTTGAAATAACTGGATCAAGCTCAATAGTGTTTGTAATCTGTTTATAGGTTTATTTGCATCCCATGATTCGCGATGCACATGGTCGTAAGATGTCCAAGTCATTGGGAAATGTTATTGATCCGCTTGAAGTAATAAGTGGAATATCCCTAAAAGGTCTTCACAAGAGACTAGAAGAGGGTAACTTGGATCCTGCAGAACTGAAGGTTGCTAAAGAGGGACAGTTGAAGGATTTCCCTAATGGTATTCCTGAATGTGGGGCAGATGCTCTTCGTTTCGCCCTTGTCTCTTACACAGCTCAGGTTCATGTTTGTGTATTTAATATTCTCCACTCCCGCCACACCACAATTTATCTGATTCTTTTTGCAACTTCGTAACATTGTGTCATTTTGTCCTCCCAGTCTGATAAAATAAATCTGGACATACAAAGGGTTGTTGGGTATCGTCAATGGTGTAACAAGTTATGGAATGCTGTGCGTTTTGCCATGAGCAAACTTGGAGATGATTACACCCCTCCGTCAAAGATCGTCCATGATAGATTGCCGTTTATCTGCCAATGGATACTCTCAGTACTGAACAAAGCCATATCCAAAACTGTAATATCTCTCGATTTGTATGAATTCTCCGATGCAGCAAGTGCTGTGTATTCATGGTGGCAATTCCAACTGTGCGACATTTTTATTGAAGCTATCAAACCTTATTTTGCTAGTAATGATCCAACATTTGCATCTGCAAGGACTTCTGCACAAGATACCTTGTGGGTGTGTTTGGATAATGGGTTACGTTTGCTCCATCCATTTATGCCTTTTGTAACTGAAGAGTTGTGGCAACGCCTTCCTTCTCAAAAGGACTCTACAAGGAAAGAATCTATAATGATATGTGAATATCCATCAATCGTAGAGGTGAGATTTCATTCGCAAACTTAATTGTAATAATCATATAAACCATAAAGGCTTCTCCATCTTACTGACAGTGACAGGAATCTAGTTGTATTATAATCTTACTGACCATAAATATAGGAATGAATCATCATCATATATATATATATACACACACACACACAGTCACACACACATATATACCCCTCCTCCCAGTTTATAAGACAAATTTATTGGGGTGCTTTCAACACTAATTCAAGTCGTGCCAAAAACACAAGTAAAAATTATATCTTAAATGTATTTTTACAAATTATTTTGAATTAATTAAACTTTTAAAATATACAATGTATAATTTGTTGTCTGGGCTGGGTGCCCTACTTGTAGAGTTTGTTTGCTGTTTTCACTATTATGCAGAGACTGATGGAAGTTATTGGATCGTGAATGCGAAGACATCTTATGTTGAAACTTGCTAGTTATTGGCTACCGTAACCACTTTTCATCACATACTTTTACAATTTCTTTTTTTGGTGTTTTTGGGGTTCCATTGAAAGAATAGGAAAGGTGATTACACTATATCATTGACATCTTCTTTTAATGTATGATATTAGTTCTAGCATCATGCATATTGCGAATATTTTTCTTCAAAAAAATTAGCATTTCATTTGGACATCAAGATGACTAGGGAAGTGATGAAATTTTGTCTTATGTGATGTACATCATGTCTTCTGGGTAGGTCTCTAAATATTTTTTGGGGAAAAATAATTGACTGACTGCTGGTCAACTAATTTTTGCAGTGCTGGACAAATGAAAGGGTAGAAAATGAGATGAGTATGGTTGAATCGGCAGTGAAATCATTTAGGTCACTTAGAGCAGCAATGCCTACAAATGAAAGAAATGAAAGGTAATGTTTACATTTACCTCCTTTTTCTTCTCAGATAATACAACCTTGCCTTTTTCTTTTCTACTTTTGGTGCTTTTTTACAGTCCACTATTATGACATGTGAAGTATGTTCTGAATGAAGCATAATTTGACTTGTTCGAATTGTACACTAAATTTTATTTCTTGGGTTACATGACAAGTTTCCAATTAGTGTAAAAAGGAAAGTGCCTACGTTCATGTTACACATTCGGCCAAGTGTGAAGTCTAATTACAGAAGATGTTGGATTCTTGTTTTCAAGTCAAAATTTTAAATTTTGATTCATTTTGTAGAATTCCTTGAATATAAAAGTTGTAAATGCGGAAATTAGGTTATATTATATTGTGAGCGTTTTAGATACCTCCTATAAACCTCCCTTAAATTTATGCAATTAAATTCCCAAAGTACAACTAGATGAGCAACCTCTTTGTCAAAGAATAGATGAGTAATTTAAACTTTAAATGTAGCCTCTTTCGTTGATAACATGTCATATTGTAGGAATATTCAATATTGTATGTTGGAAGTATGTATATTGAGGACTGTACAAGATATGAGGTGTGACATACTTTGGATAAGGGTTGCCCTTGAAGAGTAGAGGATGATGGCAAAAACGGGTTAAATAATTTTTTAGTCACTAAACTGAACCTCAATTTACATTTGCATTATTGAATTGATTTTTTTTCTAGTCAACTCATTGAACTTCAATTTTTTTTACAAAAAAGTTGGATGCTTATGTGGATTATTCAACCAAGTAAAACATGATGTGGCAGTGATGATGTGTATTAAAGATTAAAAAAATTATTTTTAACCAATTTACATTTTTATGCCTTTATCTTTCTTTTTTCAAATAGAAAAATAAAATAATAAAGGCCTTCATCTTCCTCATGAATTTTCCATTGGAAATCACCACCATCTGCCATAACCACCACCAACAGCATAACCATTCGCCAGAACCACCGTCATCAATCAAAACTTTTACTCTATATTATTTACCTGTAATCTAAACTCCACCACAACTCTAATTAAAACAATATGCAAACTCATCATCAACCTCCAAAACCAGATCTAGCGCAATAGCCGTAGTTAGTATTTAGATCTGCATCAATAATCAGTTGATTTACTCAACTCAACTTAAGTTTCATGGAGGTGATGAACTAATTAAACGAACACCATATCAAAACTATGTTAGTAGATTCAAATAAGAAAACCCAACAAACGCGTGTGTATGTATTTGTAGAGAGAAGAAAGAGACTAAATGGTGAATAGAAAGATACCCACCAAAGACATTGGAAATCAAGAATATAAAAAATTGAATCTGCAATTCTTTCGAAAGTTGGAGGGAAAGCTCATAATTGTGGATTTCTTCGTGTGTCATGGGTTTGCCTAATACTCTCTCTTTTCGATGTTCTTGTAATTTTCATATGATTAATTTGGATTATATTGAGAAGAAGAATGTTAATAATCAGGGATTGAATTATTTTTTGGGTTATTAAGGGATGAAAAAGATGAAGATGAAAAGGCTGATGATTGGGCATTTATTTTGGGATATAAACTTTTTTGATTTCTGTTTATTGACCGTCTAAATTTATCATGTATGTCTGTAAGTTTGCTTAATGATTCGATTTTACTTGTTAATTATTTTATAATACAAAATTAAATGATTTTTAGTTATCATATTTAATTTTATTTCAAGTAGTTTTTTTATTTTTTTTCACTAAATCTTAATTAATTTTTAATTAGATTAAGTGTAATTTTCTTATGTACAATATGCTAATCCCATTTTTTTAAAGCAATTTTTAATTTTTTTTATTCCACCATGTATGCCACATTGACGTATATATGACGTGGATATACTCTCTCACATGCTATTCATTCTGTTAAAAGTAAAATAACTTAACGGATATTGTAACAGAACGTAAAAAAATTAAAAGTTAAATGAGTCGAATGAAAAAAAAAATCAATTCAGTTATGCAAATGTAAATCGGGGTTCAGTTCAATGACCACAAAATGATTTAACCCTGGCAAAAACCTAGTCAGTTCAAGGAGAAAGAAACTAGAGAAGGCCAAACTCAGGATGGTGGGGGTAGAGCAAGTGAGCTCAACTCGAGTTGCAATGAATGTTTAACCAATAGCTATTTCTTATAACAGCTAACATGACTAGGCCCCTATTTATGAGTGGGCATTCAGTTGGGGGGCATAAAGTCAGGTGTCTGTGTTGTGGTATGTATGTACATGGTGGCATGCAATGTCTACCTTCACATACATTCTTGACACTTAAACTTTGGCTTTTAGTTGTCAGTGGCTGACCAGTCGGTGTTTCTGTATATCCCTCCTGATTAATGCTGAAACTATTTGCTAGTGGGATTTGCCTTGAATAATCTTTCTGTTTAGCTCCCAATCAAAATACCCTCTTGGTTTCTGAAGGGATCACATCACAACTTGTGTGGACCAACAATCATGGTGCTAAGTCTCATGGGGATTCCTGGGTGCCGTAGCCCAGGCTGACTTGGTTAGAGCATAAAAGTGTTCAGTGCTGCAGTGAGAGCATTTCTTGTTAGGAATTGCGATAAGATGGCAGGATTGTTTTGTTGCCACCAGTTCTTAGTGTTGTCTTGAGGGTTTGAAACTTACCTACACATTATTACAGTAATTTATGGTCATATCGACGAATCTACATTTAAAGTGTGATGACCCATGTTGATTATACAGATCACACGCCCATCAATCATCTTTGCTATTACTGTGGCAACTTGGGTCTTGCTTATCATTTTGTTCTTCTCATTACCATTCAGCAGTTCTTTTCCCAGTATGAATGTCCAGGTATACGTTCCTTTAGTTTATTGATTCTAAAACTAAGCACAAGGTCAATCTGATGCAGAAGAATAAGTGATTGAGATGCCTGCTACAATGTTTATTTCTGTTTGAATATGTGTATATTCAACTCTAGTTTTTTAGAGATTGATTCATATTTTTTTGGATTCTCATGTTATTCTTTTTGGTTTGTAAATTGCTGATTAAGATTTGATTTTAATATTTCCAGAGCTTACCGTATAACACAAGTCATAAAATAATGGAATAACTATTTTTCTGATTCAGACGATCAGCTTTTGCACATTGCCGAACAGATGAAGTTGCAGAGATTATCAAAATCCATGAACTGGAGATTCTAACTCTTGCCATGTTATCATCTTTGCAGGTATGTGTTCCAACATCTTATTTCCTATACATGACAGCTGTCTCCCTTTTTACTTACATAGAGAACAGTTGCCTCTCTTTTAAGAGGAATCTTTTGTAGTTAAGACTATATTGTAATAGTGAATATTAGTCCCCTACCTAAAAATTTGTTTTCTCAATCATTACACACTAGTCAATGGGTCAGAAAGATTTAGACCACCTCATTTGTGTGATCCAAGTTTGAATTAATTTACTGAACACATGCACTTCCTAAAATTGGTAGGAAGAATATAGCTTGTGTGAAGGTTAGATTTTTTGTGATGAATGCACCAAACAAAGTTGAGAGTTTTTATCTTTCTATCTCTCTTACCTGGCTGCTGGGTGAGAATAGTGGCTCTTGGCTGCCTGCTGGGTGAGAATAGTGGCTCTTGCCTGCCTGCTGGGTGAGAATAGTGTCAAATGTGTTGGCTTTTATTTCTGCTGAAGTAACAAGAAAAATAAACATATTTTTTCATCAATGTTTGATAATGAAAAGTTGGAGAATTTTTTCAAGGCTAACATGTGGGGGTTATGTGGTTACTGAATATGCACGGGTATTTGGGCAGTTGCAAGATAGTGGGCAGCTGTTCTCCTCCACTTCTTATATATATATATTATTAATTTATGTTGCTTTTAGTGTAATTTTTTTAAAAAAAAATATTTCTTTATGTTAATACGTCTTACAGGCCTAACTTATTGTATGGCCTATTTTTACTGCTAGTGAGATGATGCTCTTTTTTTTTTCAGTCGAAGTGACGTTAAAAAAAAAGAATAAACGTTATGATTATTAAGCTTCTCAAAACACTTGAAAATGGCTAATCCTAGGGGCTAGACAAGGTCACTTGATACATGTTTGCTGCGTCTAAAGTGTCAGCATCAAAATTGACATGGTAAATGATCAAGGCTTCAAGAAACTTCTTCTATGGTTATCCCAATTCCCAAGGTCACACTGTTATCTGTGATTTTTGATCTTTCCGGAGTCTGAATCTCTTTTCATCGGAGTTTGATATAATTTGTTTTGCCCCCGAATGTTTGTTTCCATTCCTTTTGATAACTCTTTGTCTATCAATTTGTTTATTAAGTGTCTTTATGTAATATAATTACTGCTGAAGCTGGAGTTCTGGATGCTCTACTTTTAAAAAGTGATTTGCATGTTTGTTTCTTAAGTAGAATCGTTTTATAATGCATTCTTCTCATCCCTGAAATTATATTCACTAGGTACTGCGTGAGAAAGATGATCCTCCAGGCGGATGCTCTGTATCTATAGTAAATGAAAACCTTTCTGTTTATCTAAAGCTTCGGGGAAATATTAATGTAGAAGCTGAACGCGAAAAGCTCAAGAAAAGGACGGAGGAGATACAGAAGTGAGTGCCTTCTCTAAATTGAAAGTTATTTGGAGTAGTATAATATATAACAAGAGTGCCTTCTCTAGACTGAAAGTTGTTTGGAGTATTATAATATATAACTAGTTGTAAATTTGTGCGATTCTCGGGACAGTCATAAAAGACAAACATAAGAAGGAAAAACAATAGTTGTGATTAAACAAGAGTTGCTGAACTAGCCGGTTTTCTTGTAGGTGAACATTTGACCAAAAATTTTCAATTTATTAAAGTTTTAAACATAGTAGAGTATGTTCGATTGAAGCTGGATTTTTAGACCTAGACTGAGAAATCGAGTGACTTTAACTATTGGGTGATGCCAACCTTTACATTTGAGTGAAAAGTCAACAAAAAATTATACTCAATTTAGCATGGTCTTTTATCCCAAAATAGCCGGCGTTGGTTGCAAAATGAAACCCATATGACAACAAAAAAGAAACAATAGCAATAATCAACAAAAAGAAAAAAGAAAAAACAATAACAATAATAAGAAAAAGAGAGAAAAAACTATTAATCTTTTTGGTAAAAAATGAGGATTAACAAAAAGGAAAAAGTCAAAAAAAGAGTAGAACTATTTTTTTAGGACAGACGAGTATCTGATTTCTATTAAGATTACAAAATGAGTTAGCAAGGTTAGTGGTGTTAAGAGCTTCTCTATTGTTGGATATGGTTTATTGTTGCAAAGTTGAAAAGATCTGTTTGTGTGAGAGAATTAGCCTAGTGGAAACAGTTAGAACTTAACAGAACCAATATTAAGATTTGTCTGCTAGTATTATTAATTCATACCCAAAAAGAAGAAATTACTATTTGTTTATGTGAGGGAAACATATTATCATTGATTCCCTTAGACCGTGAAACAAAGTCAGTTGTGTCATACCCTCCTGCTTAGCAGGATTTTGATATGATATGACCAATCATCACACTTAAAGGTTGGTTCTCTTTTGAGGGATGAATTATTGGCAAGTGACAGTACAGTTTACTCTTTCAGTCGTCATACCCTCCTGCTTAGCGGGATTTTTGTGTGACATGGCCAATCATCACACTTACAGTTGGTTCTCTTTTGAGGGATGAATTATTGGCAAGTGACAGTACAGTTTACTCTTTGAAGCAGAAAATTGATACTTTGATAGGTGCATTGCAATTCCCCGATTCTCTTGCCTATATAGTGATTTGGTTTTATGGTTTGCAGGCAACTTGATGGCCTGAACAAAATGACAAGTGCTTCTGGCTACCAAAAAAAGGTGCCAGACCATATTCGCGAAGAGAATCAAGCAAAGCTTGACACGCTCATGCAACAACTTTCATTATGTGAAGATGCCACTCAGCGTTTGGAACAAGAAATTGCAGCAGAAGAAGCATCAGGAAATGGAACAAGTTAATTTTCTTTTCCATATTTATTGCCTCCAATGGGCTGTGTAAACTATTAGCAAATGCCCAAATAAGGGCAGGTGCTTTAAATATATTATATACCCAATTTTTTTTCTTTCATTTTAGTGTTGTTTGTTCTTAAATATTCTCGGAATTGATTTTGTATGGCCCCTCTTTTGGCAGACAGTATATCATACACAATGATAAGTTCTTTTGGTACGACATCCCGTTGAAAAGAGTCCTTTCATTGTTATGAACAAGGATTTTTCTTTAATAATGGTTTGAGGTGGATAGCCTTTTTGTCATTAATTTATTTATTTATTTTCTTGGACATGATAAAGATTGAACATCCTTATATGCTAAACTATTGGCTATAGGGGTGAAAATGATCCTGAGTCGAGTCGAATAGTTCCTCGTTAAGATTTTGTTTAAAACTTTTTTAAGGTAAACAAATTAGAATACAATTTTGCAATCTTTGTTTAGATTTGAATTCGATTCATTTTATTGTACTTGAGTTCGACTTGTTTTTTAGTCAAGCTTTTCACAAGCATGTGAGATATATACGAATTAGAATTGTATCATTTATATTATGATAATTTATATAAAATTAACTCAGTCAACTATTTAGAATAATTTAAATATGAACTGTTCAAAATAGATCTCGAGTCTCGTAAAAAAAATTAATGAGATGATATTATGACTCTTGAATCAGTTGATGTACATGTATGAGAAATGTAAAAATTCAGTCCACTTCTCAAAGTATGTGGAGTATTAAATTGTTGAATATTATGTAACAAATAAATCGAGTATACTTGATATTGTATACGAGTAAGAGTCAACGAACTTGTATTGAGTAAGAATCAATGAGGTAAGAAAAAATTGATACTGTAAATAAGCGAACAGTAGGCTGCTTATATTCAATTCGTATAAGTGTCCAATTATCAAAATAGATTCAAATTCGATTCGTTTAAATATTGAATTCGAGTCTTGTACGATTTTTTTGACTCGTTTTCAAACTGGATTTCAAACCACTCGGGTTCATTTTCAACCCCCAACTATGGTAGATATTTTTATTTTTGGAGAGGTTGTTTTCCAACCCAACTCCCTGCCTTCCCCACTTGAGTCTCAGAACCTCCAAGCATACACTGCTTATTAGTGTAGTTTTACCCTTAACCCTTTGTTTGTAAGCTTTATTTCGAGGGGAGGGGAGGATGGCAGGGAAGAGGAAGGAATGAGAAGAAAAAGTTCTTTTTTAAAAAAAAATTAGGAATGACATTTCGTTCCTATCCCTTCCTTTCCATTCAAAACAAAACTCATAAACACATTGTAAAGCCAGGTGACGAGCAGTTTACGTGCAAAAAGTGAAAACATATTCGGTTATTTTTTTCAAAGCGTACCTCTTGGCTTTTGATAGGTTTGGAATTTGGGAAAAGGTGAGGAAATGAATTGTAAGAAAATGTAAAAGAACATCTTAACGAACTAAAGTTTATTATTTATATTTTTGAGAAATTAATAATAAGAACAATGTTAAAACTTAGTGTGATATATAATTAAGAAAACTCCAAAAGTTTTTTATTTCATATATTTTCATTCTTCTGGCACTTTTTCAGTTTTCAACATAGGCTTGTGGAATTCCTTTCTAAATTTATCGGTGACCTATTCCGTATTAATAAAAAGTATCAAGTACAGATTGACTATCCTAACAAAACCACCCTATATTAGTACTGAAGTATAATATTTCCTCCATTCAACTTTATTTATTATAATTAATTTTTTATGATCAAATTTATCATATTTAGATACAAAATTTATTCTTAAATTTATTAGACATAGGCACAAAATTATTATTGTTGGGTATGAGTCCTCACCCATGAGATAGAATTCAAATTAGAATCAAATTATATAGAGCTTATACTAATATTATGTTAATTAGTAGAGGTGCTGTTGGAAACTAATAAGTAAAAAGATGTTTACTTGGTGACTAATCAAGGTCATGTGGGTTGTATAGGTTGTTATGGTAATGACTTCCTAACTTAATATGGAATGTATTTCTCGGATATGTTGGCAAAAACATTTATGCGATGCATGAATCTAATTGGGAATTGGATGGTATAACCGTGTGGGTATGACTGAAAAACGAACTAGGCAAATGTTTTTTATTATGACTTGGTAAGTCATGTGCTTTCCAATTGCATGGAGGGATGAGATTAATATATAAGATACTTGATACTTTTGTTGGTATCATCTTTGGCAGGAAACGAGATTGGAATAAAAAAAAGAAGAGCATTGACTCTTTGTTGTGTAACCAAACCAAGGAGGGATTAAGTGAGAGATTCAAAAGGAAAGCAGGTTTATGTTTTCGGGTTATTCGGGTGACTTACGCCATCACTGTTCTAATCAATTGAAGCTTGAAGACTTATTGGTTTGGGTGTTTTGGGTGATGAAGTTAATTAGGTTTCTCAACCTAATTAAATGTAATTTTGTATTTCCTCAATTTATTGTGTAACCTTAAGTTTTAGTGTATAAAATTTGGGAGGATTATTGTAAATCCATTATTAGTGATATCCAGAATGAGTTCGATCTGTAGTTTTTCCCTTTAAGAATTTTTCACGTTAAATATTGTGTCTTGCTTGTGGATGACTATTTGTTATTTTCATTCTCATTATTGGGTTGTTGATTTTTTATTTAATTACGCAAAGACGGAAAAGTAATTCCTGGGGTTGAGATTATTTTAGGTTCACTTTTCCCAACAGTGGTATCAGAGCTTGGTTATTTTTATGGTTTTCTTATGTGAATTAAATGAAGGATTGGACAACAGGTTTAATGATTAAATTCAAGGCTACAAATTATGCAATTTGGAAGCTAAGAATGAATGATTTACTTTACTATAAGGATTTGTATGAGCTACTTGAGAATGAAGGAGTCAAGCCCACAAACAATAGTGACGCATAGTGGAACAAGATGAACATAAAGACTATTGGTCTAATTAGATCGTAGATTGATCAAAGTGTGTTTCATCATGTTGCCATGAAAACTAAAACATATGCTCTATGGTAGAAACTGGAGTCCATGTGTGAAAGGAAGACGGCGCAGAATAAAACTTTCTTGATTAAGAAGCTTGTGAATTCTTAGTTCAAGGATGGAAACGTTATTGCAGAACACTTGAGTGATTTTCAGAGTTTGATAAATTAGTTGAGTACGATGAAGATGGTCATCGACGATGAGATGTAGGCTTTGTTGTTGTTGTTGAGCTCTTTGCCTGATAGCTAGGAGACGTTAGTTGTATCGCTGAGTATCTCTGCACCCAATGGTACGTTGACTATGGATATAGTTAAGGATAGTTTATTTAATGAGGAACAAAGGCGAAGAGATACCGTAGTGACTAGTGCTGAATCACAAGTTTTTGTCGCGTAGAGTAAGGGCAGAAGCTCTCCTGAAGATGACAAATCCAGAGGAAGGTCAAGAGATAGAAAAGAAGTAATTTGTTTTCACTGCCAGAACCAGGTCACATAAGACGAGAGTGCAGATTTTTAAAGAAAGAATAGTCTAAGGAAAAAGATGAGGATAAGGACTCGATTGTGTATCTATCTGACGTTAATGTAGCCATTGTTTGTGACGGTAAACCCAAGTGTCATGTTAATGATTGAGTGATTGATTCAGGTACTTCGTACCATGCTACTTTGCGTGGTGAGATCATCACATCCTACGCTAGCGGTGATTTTGACTATGTACGGATGGAAAAAGAAAGTGCATCCAAGGTTATAGGCATTGGAGATATTTGTTTGGAGACTAACAATGGTTGTAGGTTGAAGCTGAGAGAAGTCAGATATGTTCCGGATATCCCACCTTAATTTGATCTCTACTGGTAAGTTTGATGAGAATAGTTATAAAAGTTACTTTGGTGAAGGTCAATGGAAGCTCACTAAAGGGTATCTAGTGGTGACTAGAGGTAAGAAAGTAGATACTCTTTACACGATGCAAGCGCATGTGAGAGATGTTGAAGATATGGGAGTTCAGCAGAAAAAGATGTGGCACAAAGCCATGCAAGATGGGAGAAAAGCCTTGCATAAGAACCATGAGAGGAAAACTCTTCGCTTTAAATGGGTACCAAAAGTGAAGAAAGAAAATGATAGCTCGCAGGCAAAAGAATTTGGTAAGAAAATTTGTCAAGTTTCAGTTAGATTCTCCTATCGAGAAGAACCATGTTGATGAGACAAAGCCGAACATGAAGAAAATTGAAAATTCCAAAAAGCTTGAGTTGAGCCAAAACTTCGTTGAAATTAATTCCAAGTGAAGAGGTGTGGTAGGTGATCCCTCCTCTAATAGGTTCGGAGGGGGAGATTGTTGAGTATGGGTCCTCACCCATGAGATAGAATCAAGTTGGAATCAAATTATAGAAAATCTATACTAATATTATGTTAATTAGTAGAAGTGCTATTGGAAACCAATAAGTAAAAATGATGTTTACTTGATGACCAATCAAGGTCATGTGGGCCATATAGGTTGTTATGGTAATGACTTCCTAACTTAATATGGAATGTATTTCTCGGATATGTTGGCAAAAACATTCACGTGATGCATGAATCCAATTTAGAATTGGATGATATAACTGTGTGAGTATGAATGAAAAACCAACCAGGAAAATATTTTTTATTATGACTTGGTAAGTTATGTGCTTTCCAATTTCATATAGAGATGAGATTAATATATAAGGTATTTGATACCTTTAGTTGGTATCATCTTTGGCAGGAAACGTGATTGGAATAAAAAAAGAGCATTAGCTCTTTGTTGTGCAGCCGAACCAAGGAAGATGGATTAATTGAGAGATTCAAAAGGAAAGTAGGTTTATGCTTTCGGGTTAGTCTAGTAACTTACGACATCACTGTTCCAATCAATTGAAGCTTGAAGACTTATTGGTTTGGGTGTTTTGGGTGGTGAAGTTAATTAGGTTTCTCAACTTAATTAAAGGTAAATTTGTACTCTCTCAATTTATTGTGTAACCTCAAGTTTTAGGACATAAAACTTGGGAGGATTATTATAAGCCCATTATTAGTGATATTGTGGAGAATGAGTTTGACCTGTGGTTTTTCCTTTTAAGAGTTTTTCACGTTAAATATTGTGTCTTGCCTATGAATGGTTATTTGTTATTTTCATTCTCATTATTGGGTATATTGATTTTCTATATAATTGCATAAAGACAAAAAAGTAATTCCTGGGATTGAAAATATTTTAGGTTCACTTTTTCCAACAATGGTATCAGAGCTTGGTTATTTTTTTGGGTTTCTTATACGAATTAAATGGAGGATTGCACAACAGGTTGCATGATTAAACTCAAGGCTATAAATTATGTAATTTGGAAGCCAATAATGAAGGATTTACTTTACTGTAATGATTTGTACGAGCCACGGAAACTAAAACATATGCTCTCTGGTAGAAACTGAAGTCCATGTATGAAAGGAAGACGACGGAGAATAAAGCTTTCTTGATTAGGAAGCTTGTGAATTCTAAGTTCAAGGATGGAAACTCTATTGCAGAACACTTAAGTAATTTTCAGAGTTTGATAAATTAGTTGAGTACGATGAAGATGGTCATCGACGATGAGATGTAGACTTTGTTGTTGTTGAGCTCTTTGTCTGATAGTTGGAAGACGTTGGTTGTATCGCTGAGTAACTCTGCTCCCAACGGTACGTTGACAATGGATATAGTTAAGGATAGTTTATTTAATGAGGAACAAAGGCGAAGAGATACTGTAGTGACTAGTGTTGAGTCACAAGTTTTTGTGTGCAGAGTAAAGGCAGAAACAAAGGAAGAAGCTCTTCTGAAGATGACAAATCCAAGGGAAGGTCAAGAGATAGAAAAGAAATAATTTGTTTTCACTGCCAGAAACTAGGTCATATAAGGCGAGAGTGCAGATTTTTGAAGAAGGAATAGTCTAAGGAAAACGATGAGGATAAAGACTCGATTGTGTATCTATTTGACGTTGATGTAACCATTATTTGTGATGGTAAACCCAAGAGTCATGTTAGTGATTGGGCGAATAATTCAGGTGCTTCGTACCGTGCTATTTTGCGTGGTGAGATCATCACATCCGACGTTAGTAGTGATTTTGGTTATGTATGGATCGGAAACAAAAGTGCATCTTAGGTTATTGGCATTGGAGAGTTTTGTTTGGAGACTAACAGTGGTTGCAGGTTGATGCTGAGAGAAGTCAGATATGTTCCGGATATCCACCTTAATTTGATCTCTCCTGGTAAGCTTGATGATAATGGTTATAAAAGTTACTTTGGTGAAGGTTAATGACAGCTCACTAAAGGGTCTATAGTGGTGATTAGAGGTAAAACGGTAGATACTCTTTACACGATGCAGGCGCATGTGCGAGGTGTTGAAGATAGGGGAGTTAGGTAGAAAAAGATGTGGTACAAAGCCATACGAGATGGAAGAAAAGCCTTGCATGAGAACAATGAGAGGAAAACTCTTCGCTTTAAATGAGTACCAAAAGTGAAAAAAGAAAGTGATAGCTCGCTGCCAAGGTACAAAGTGATTGTGAAAGAATTTGGCAAGAAACAATCTGTCAAGTTTCAGTTAGATCTTCCCATTGAGAAGAGCCATGCCGATGAGATAAAACCGGACATGAAGAAAATTAAAAATTCCAAGAAGCTTGAGTTGAGTCAAGACTTCGTTGGAATTAACTCTAAGCGAGGAAGTGTGGTAGGTGATCCCTCCTCTCATGGGTTCGGAATGAGAGATTGTTAGATATGGGTCCCTCCTCTCATGGGTTCAGAATGAGAGATTGTTAGATATGGGTTCTCGCCCATGAGATAGAATCTAAGTTGAAATCAAATTATGGAGAGTCTATACTAATATTATGTTAATTAGTAGAAGTGCTGTTGGAAACCAATAAGTAAAATGATGTTTACTTGATGATCAATCAAGGTCATGTGGGCATTTTCCACAAATGTCGTCGTCCTTTTCTCCACAACATCACCACCTCGGGCTCTCTTATTGGGCAGCGGCCAAAACGCCTCCGCGGCCTCAGCCGCCGCTTTCTGAATGCCCTTGGTTTTAGGGGATTCTGGAATTGGCAATCTCCACGGCGAGTCCGCAAAATTAAGACAAGCAGACTGACCTCTAAGCACAATAGCTGCCACATCATGAGCTCTAGCAGCCATTTCAGCCGTCAGAAAAGTCCCGAGCCAAATCCTTGTCAAATCCTTGATTTCTTGTTTGGCTCCCTTACTTCGCACACCCACTTGCCGGAATCTCTTCGCCGGACTCCCTGGTACATCGGGTGCCGGGTTTCACGAAATTTCTTTCTTCCGGCACGTTTTTTTGGATGACTGGAAGCTAACATCACTTCCTCATCAAAAAAATTGGTAGGGCGGCCCCTTCCAGTACCTTCGGAGGCGATTGAGGATTCCAGAAATTTAGGGAACCATGAAAAAGTTAGTGGGTCTGAGTGATATGAGAAATTTTCCATAAATTATTTTACTTGTTGTGTGACCAGTAAATAAACTGAATGAAGTAGTAGATTATATTGATGTGTGTGAATTGATAATTAAAGGGAATGAGATTATTATCAGTGTGGTGTGTATATACAAGTATGATGATTTTGGGTGTATATATAGGCGAGTCTGCGTTTTTAACGCGAACACGGGAGTGTGTGTGTTAAGGAAACAACAGGTCGGGAGGGCTGAAGCTTGGTATGAATAAGTCTAAAGAAACAACTTTCTTTCTTTGCTACTTGATGTTTAACTTTATCAAATCAA
Source organism: Aralia elata (assembly GCA_034770075.1). NCBI lineage: Eukaryota > Viridiplantae > Streptophyta > Magnoliopsida > Apiales > Araliaceae > Aralia > Aralia elata. The sequence continues at coordinate 22,118,045 of CM068377.1, read as the reverse complement.
CTCTAATTTTAACTCTTTCTTTTTAGTTCGTTGCCTGTTTCACCAACTAATTAAGAAACCAGGGCAGGTAGGTAATTTGAGATAAGTAGATATTTTATACCCCATGTCCTTCTGCAAATAATATTCATTTTGAGTTGTTCACATATCAATTTGAGGTAGTGTTTGGTGATCTTGTAAAAGTGTTTTTAGTAAGTAAAAATATTGATTAAATGCATTTTATGAAGAAGCACAACATTAATGCATTTGGCGAATTATTTTCGATCAAAACATAATTTACGAATTTGTCCTTAATCTGTTAAAGAAAAATTAAAGTTCATACAGTACACTTTAGTATTACTTGGTCTTTTATTTTTTTCAAAAGCATATCTAAAATTGGAATCAAGCACTATTTTAACTTTTTATTTTATTTTATAAAAACAGTATTTTTAGCAAATAAAAAGTAATTTAGCTCACCACAGCACACCATATCCCAATGTCAAACGAGCACTAATTACATTACTAATGTATATATTAACTTCTAAAATGAGAACTCTTATTTACAATAGTGAAACCAAAAGCAATTATACTCCATTGGAAGTTTTTTCTTCAAGTTCAAAAGCTACAGGTTCTCCATAACCGTCATGTGTCTACCCGTTTAGGAACCTCCTGTGATCCATAACATTTTAATGCTACAAGTTCTAAATCTCTCTTATAATATTTTAAAGTTTTGAATATATTTCTTATAGTAGAAGGTTCACTCGAACTATAGATTTAGCATTAATAATGTTTTTAAAATAAGAAACTCTCATCAAGTAAATGAAAAAAATGGCGAGTAACAGACATGCACAAACGGGCTGCATGACTTGGTCTGGTCTGGATCTACTAGGCTTTGACTGTTGACTATGCCAGACCCAAAGTTGATAAGGTCATGCCAGGTCGGGTTTTTTGACTAACTCTTTGATCTTATGCAGCCTGCCGGCCAGGCCCATGCCAGTCTAGTTTGTTCCACTTTCCCCTTTTTTATAACTTTTAATTTTAAATAATATATTAAAAATAAAAATTATAAAATATAAAATAATAAAAGTTATAATAATAAAATTATGAAAGTGAAAATGTAATGAAGATGTATATTAATTAAATGTATTTACAAGAGTAAGGAATGAATTAAAATTATTTACGGTACTCAGCACAACAACAAGATTCCATGATTAAATTTGATAACATGAAGACATTCTTGGCCCAATAAGATTCCATGAGCTATAATTTGATTTAGGCTAAGAATAAACCAGGCCAGGTGTTAGACCCTTGTTGGCTTGCCTTGATTTTGGCACACCGGATGGCTCGATAGCGTGTCAAGATATAGGCTTTGACATCTAACCCATGTAACAAAATATTTGACCGAATAGTTGATGGGTATATATTATGATTGCTCAAGCACATTGGACGTCTGTTGGTGACAGTTATGATATTTTCTTAATGTCTACTATATGGGAGGGGTGGTCCGTGAAGTCCACCCAGGCCATAGGCAAACTGTCATGGCTTATGCATGCGAGGCATTGACGCATTGTTGGACTCCTCTAACAACAATGTTAGCATACAAATTGGTGGCTTGGATCGATCAAAAGTATTATTGGTTTGACATTGAATGTGGGCAACATACGGACTGTGTGTGCGTAAGGACACGTTTGACTTGCACATATCGGCTTTGAGGGCAAGATTATGGGCTTGATTGTGTTGAGATGATGCAACATTTGATGGCATAGGCCTACGCTAGGAGCTGGGCATCAAAGATCAAGACTTTTGGGGCAAAGACTTGGCATTGAGTTGGGGCATGCATGGCATAGGCAGCGGTCTAGTGTATCAATGCGTGGCATGGGTCGAATGCTCAACATGCATAGTTAGGGTTGGGCAAGGGGTAGTGCGTAGTAGCTTGGGGCGTTGTGCGGCAGTTTGGGGCACTGTGCGACATCGTGCGATGCTGGGTTGTGCAGCCTGTTCTATCGGGTTTGAGTACATGGGTTGGGCCAGATATATTAATTCGGTGGATGAAAGGAATACTATTAAATAGTAAGATAATTGTGGCAAGCAAGTGGCAGCAGTGGCCTTTGGCACATAGGCTGGCTGGGCAGTTCATAACAGTTACAAGGCAATTAATTGCTATAATCTATGTGAACATGATCAGATTGTTGGGCTGTTTGAATGTTGGGTTGGAATAACTGATGGGGCCGTTATTTATGTTTGAATTGGTCCTGATATGCCTTTTGAGTTTTTATAAAATGATTAAAATTAGGCATATATTGTGAAACTTACTAAGCATACAATAATAAAAACTATATAATTATAATTATATCATATACTTAATAGAGAGAGTAATAAGAACAATAATTAGTAAAGAAAATAAGAGAGCATTCAATATGTATTTCAATATGCATCTCACTTTATTCTCTTCAACATACTTCTATATATAGGCACATTTGAAGAACAAATGTGGAAGATGAAAACATTCCACCATCATATTGGAGAGTCCATTAATAGTATTAATTATTATAGTTGGAGATGCACTAATGTATCATCATAGACATCCACTATATATATATATATCATATTTTATAACACTCCCCCTTGGATGTCTATGGTATAGCCATACGCATTAAGTACTGCCTCATTAAAAACCTTACCAGGAAAAACCCAATGGAAAAAAAAAACTTGGTTAAGGAAAAAAGAGTGCAGTGCATATTAGCTCCCCCTCATGAATGTATCAACTTGAGACATTAAGTTGTCGCATTCCAATATTGTGTCGCAATCTTTCAAATGTTGTAGCTGGCAATGCTTTGGTAAACAAATCTGCTAAATTATCTTTTGAGCGAATTTGTTGAACATCAATGTCACCACACTTATCAAGGTCATGTGTGAAAAAGAATTTCGGTGAGATGTGCTTCGTTCTATCTCCTTTAATGTATCCTCCCTTTAATTGAGCTATGCATGCAGCGTTGTCTTCGTATAGAATGGTTGGAGTTCCTTTGTTGGATGATAAACCACATGTTTCACGAATATGTTGAGTCATTGATCTCAACCACACACATTCTCGGCTTGCTTCATGGATTGCAATTATTTCAGCATGATTAGATGAAGTGGCGACTAATGTTTGCTTTGTAGATCTCTATGATATAGCAGTATTACCACACATAAAGAGATAACTTGTTTGAGATCGACCTTTATGTGGATCAGATAAATATCCTGCATCAGCATATCCGACTAATTCATGATTATCATTATTTGAATAAAATAAGCCCATATCCATAGTTCCTCATAGGTAACGAAAAATATGTTTAACTCCATTCCAATGTCTCTTGGTAGGAGAAGAACTATATCTTGCTAGCAAATTCACAGAGAATGCTATATCAGGTCGTGTATTATTAGCAAGATACATTAGCGCACCAATTGCATTGAGGTATGGTACTTCAGGACCAAGTAATTCTTCGTTATCCTCACGAGGTCTAAAAGGGTCCTTGTTCACATCAAGTGATCGAACAACCATTGGGGTACTTAATGGATGTGCTTTATCCATATAAAATCTTTTAAGAACTCTATTTGAGTAAGTTGATTGATGAATGAGAATTCCATCTGCTAAATACTCGATCTGCAGGCCGAGACAAAATTTTGTTTTTCCTAAATCTTTCATCTCAAATTCTTTCTTTAAATACTTTATTGTCTTTGGTATCTCTCAATGAGTTCCAATAATATTTAAATCATCAACATACACTGCAATAATGACAAAATCGAATTCTGACTTCTTTATAAAAACACATGGGCATATGGGATCATTATTATACCCGTCTTTCAATAAATATTCACTAAGACGATTATACCACATGCGTCCAGATTGTTTTAACCTATACAGGGACCTTTGCAACTTGATTGAGTAAACTTCCCGGGGATTTGAATTATATGCTTTAGGCATTTTAAAACTTTCAGGGATTTTCATATAAACATCATTATCAATTGACCCATATAAATAAGCTGTAACAACATCCATTAGACACATATCTAATTTTTCATGAGTTGCCAAGCTAATAAGATACCGAAATGTAATTGCATCTACCACGGGAGAATATGTTTCATCGTAATCAATACCAGGTATTTGTGAGAATCCTTGTGCCACAAGTCGTGCCTTATATTTTACGATTTCATTTTTCTCATTTCGTTTTCACACAAATATCCATTTATACCCAATTGGTTTTACTTCTTCAGGAGTTTGGACTACAGGTCCAAAAACTTCACGTTTTGCAAGTGAATTTAATTCTGTCTGGATTGCTGCTTTTCATTTTTCCCAATCATTTCTACATCTACATTCTTCGACGGATTTGGGTTCAAAATCCTCGTTTTCATTAATGATATCAAGTGACATATTATATGAAAAAATATTATCTACAATTATCTCGTTTCGGTTCCATCTTTTCTTTGTAGAGATATAACTTATTGAGATCTTTTTATTTTCACTGTTTTCAGGTACCTGAACCTCTTCTGGGGTTTTTTGATCCTCTTCTGGGGTTTTATGTTTAGAGATGTCTATATCCTTATGAATATTTTCCTCCTCAATAATGACAACTTGATTATTTACTCTTTTTCTTTTTCAAGGATTTTTGTCTTTTGAACCGGTTGGTCTACCACGTTTCTGACGTGCCTTAGACTCATTTGCTATAATTTTTGCGGATTGTCCTATTGGGACTTCAATCCGGACTGGAGCATTTACAACTGGTATATGAGATTTGGTTACTCCTTTTGAGTCAGTGAATGCATTCGGTAGCTGATTTGCTATATCTTGCAAACGAAGTATATTTTGAACTTCTTGTTCACATTATTTTGTACGAGGATCAAAGTTCAATAATGACAATGCATTCCATGTAATATCTTTATCCAACTGTTTAATTTCTCCCCCTAATGTTGGAAACATGGTCTCATCAAAATGACAATCGGCAAATCGTGCCGTAAATGAATCACCTGTCAAGGGTTCAAGATATTTAATTATCGATGGGGATTCAAACCCAATATATATTCCCAACCTCCTTTGAGGACCCATTTTTGTACGTTGTGGCGGATAAATTGGAACATATACCGCGCAACCAAATATCTTTAGATGGAAAATATTTGGCTCATGACCAAAAACCAATTGTAATTGAGAGAATTTGTGATAAGCTGTTGGCCTAATGCGTATAAGTGCTGCTGCATGTAAAATAGCGTGCCCCCAAACAGAGATAGGAAGTTTTGTTCTCATGAGAAATGATCTTGCAATTAACTGAAGACGTTTAATAAATGATTCAGCAAGACCATTCTGAGTATGAACATGAGCAACATGATGTTCATTGTTTATCCCAAGTGACATGCAATAATCATTAAATGCTTGAGATGTGTATTCACCAGCATTATCAAGACAAATATTCTTGATTATATGATCTGAAAATTGTGCTCGTAATCTAATAATTTGAGCCAGTAATCTCGCAAACGCCAGGTTGCGAGTTGATAATAAACACACATGTGACCATCTTGTAGATGCATCTATTAAAACCATAAAATATCTAAATGGTCCACATGGTGGGTGAATTGGTCCACAAATATCTCCTTGAATACGTTCTAGAAATCTTGGGGATTCAATCCCAATTTTAGCTGGAGATGGTCTAATGACTAATTTGCCTTGAGAACAAGCAGCACATGAGAATTCCTTAAATTGAAGAATCTTCTGGTTCTTTAATGGATGACCGTGTGAATTCTCAATAATTCTTCGCATCATTATTGATCCGGGATGGCCCAACAGGTCATGCCAAATAATAAAATTATTTGGTTCATTGAACTTCTGGTTCGTTATTACATTGACTTCAATTGTACTAATATTTGTGTAGTACAAACCTGAAGATAAAACGGGTAGTTTTTCTAATATTTGTTTTCCAGTACAGCCATTTGATATAATGTAAATATATTCTATACCATTGTCATTGGCAGTCTCGATATGGTACCCGTTAAGACGTATATCTTTGAAACTTAGCAAATTTATTCTTGACTTAGTAGAGAACAAAACATTATTAATAATAAATTTTGTTCCACAAGGAAGCATTATATTGGCTCTTCCAGAGCCTTCTATCAATTCTGCTGAACCTGATATTGTATTCACTTTTGCTTTCATCATTCTTAAATTTGAAAAATATTGCTTATGCCTGAGAATGGTATGCGTCGTTGCGCTATCTACTAAACATATATCTTCACCACTGATAATGGTCTCATTTATACCATGAGGCAAATCCATATTTTCTTCACGAAAAAGAATAAATATATAATAAGTTCATAATAAGATATTATTATAACACAATCTTTAAACAAGCCAACATGAAAAGAAGAAAACAAAATACATAGAAATATATTAGCATAAAAGAAACACATTTAAAGGATTGACATAATTCTAAACTAATTATTATCATTACAAGAAATATCAACTTTCTCATTATTTTGCTCAAAGAAATCTGCAACGTCAAGGTGCGTCATATCAAAAGGGTCAGAATAAATATCATTATTATCTTGATGTGGGTGAGAAAAATTTATTTCTATGTTTTTCTCCTTTCCTTTCAATGAGGACTGGTATAAATTAACAAGATGTTTAGCCGTACGACAGGTACGAGACCAGTGTCCTTTCATTCCACACCGATAACAAATGTTTTCTTCCTTCTTATTATCTCTGTTATATATATTCTTCCCTCTTTCTTGTTTCTCTTCATTCTGTGAAGATTTATTAAAATTTGATGAATTACGAACATCATAGTTATGGTAATTAAACCGTCTTCGCCCATGGCCACGTCCACGACCTCTATTATGACCACGACCATAATTATTATTATATCTCGTAACATTCACTTCGGGGAATGGAGCTGAACCAGTTGGTCGTGATTCATGATTTTTCATTAAAAGCTCATTATTTTGTCCAGCCACAAGAAGACATGAAATCAGTTCAGAGTATTTCTTAAAACCTCGTTCTCTATATTGCTGCTGCAGGAGCACATTTGAGGCATGAAAAGTGGAGAATGTTTTTTCTAACATATCTGCATCAGTGATATTATCTCCACATAATTTCAATTTAGAACTGATTTTAAACATTGCAGAATTATATTCACTTACTGATTTGAAATCTTGCAATCGTAAATGTATCCACTCATAACGAGTTTTTGGGAGAATAACTGTCTTTTGATGGTCATATCTTTCTTTCAAATTTTTTCAAAGAACAAGAGGATCTTTTATTGTGAGATACTCTAATTTCAACTCCTCATGAAGATGATGGCGTAAGAAAATCATGGCTTTCGCCTTGTTTTGACTAGATGTTTCAGTACCATCTTTAATGGTGTCTCCAAGACCCATAGCATCTAGATGAATTTTGGCATCGAGGATCCATGACAAATAATTCTTTCCCGTAATATCAAGTGCCACAAACTCAAGTTTGGCAAGATTTGTCATTGTAACCTCATAAAAATATCAAAAGAAAAATTATTATAAATTTAGTTTATCATAATAAATATTGAATAAACATTCGGACAAATATTAAATGATTAGTACGTAGCTAAACAATACTTTGCTTGGATGTGCAATTAATCATTCTACTATTTTTTTATTATTATTATGTAAATATACTGCATGCAATTAACAAGTGATTTTATTATTTAAATAAACTCATCTCTATAATATATGTATATATATAAACATACCTTATGCTTCTTATCAACAAATCAAATATAATTATCTGCTTTAAGACGAAAATGAGGAGCAATTCGTGCTGATAACGTGTTGTGAAACTTACTAAGCATACAATAATAAAAACTATATAATTATAATTATATCATATACTTAATAGAGAGAGTAATAAGAACAATAATTAGTAAAGAAAATAAGAGAGCATTCAATATGTATTTCAATATGTATCTCACTTCATTCTCTTCATCATACTTCTATATATAGGCACATTTAAAGAACAAATGTGGAAGATGAAAACATTCCACCATCATATTGGAGAGTCCATTAATAGTATTCCCTCCGTCCCAAATTAATTGCATTTCTAGGACTTTTTAAAGTCAAATTGACTATTTTTAAAACTAATATTTTTACTATTTTTGCTAACATGTAGGTGAAGATATTATAACCAAAAGAAAGTATATACAATTTATTACTAATTTCAATTTTTATAATTTTAAAAATATATTTATATATGCTTAATTATTAATTTTAAAAATAGTCAATTTGACTTAAAAAAGTCCTAGAAATACAATTAATTTGGGACGGAGGGAGTATTAATTATTATAGTTGGAAATGCACTAATATATCATCATAGACATCCACTATATATATATATATATATATATATATATATATATATATAATATTTTATAATAGCATAAATGTAATATAACATTATAATTTAAAATAATAAAAAATAAAATATTACTTATCACTATCATTAACAGGTTTGCAAACAAAATAGGAAAAAAAAAAACTAGATACCAAAAAAATTTGAAGCACCTCTCTCTCAATCTGATTACCTCTCTTCATCCCACCATTTTCAATATAAACAGTAAGCACCTCTCTCCTCTCCTTCTCTCTACTGTCATACCACCACCAACATAAATCCCCACAACTTGTACTAGAAAAAGAAGAAGTAAATCCCAGCAACACTTCAATAAAACCAAAACCCCCAAATCGCCTTCAAATCTAAATCTCTCTCTCTCTCTCTCTCTCACATACACAACAACACTTCGTTGCAACAATGAAGCCACCATGCTTGGGCGATCCGTCGGACAGCCATATCTGAAAACCATGTAAATTTCGTCATGGATTTCTTTCATCAATGAGTTAAGTAATCATCATCGGATCCAATTTTGTACCCAAATTTCGCTGTAACGAAGAAGATGATGAAATGGGTCTGAACACTTTGGAGTTGGATCTAAGGTTTATATTTAGGATTTTCTGTAAATCCCATAATGATGATGAAGATGATGGTAATTCTCGATTTATGGTTGCTGATTGAGTGATTGTGGCGACGAGTTTTTATTTATTTATTATTATTATTATCGAGTAGGGGATCTGGTGTATGTCTGGATCTAGGGTTAGATTTCGCATCGAAGAAAAGTTCCATCTTCATTTTTGGGTGTCAAAGTCTGCTTCATTTGGGGATTTTTTGGAGTGATTCTTTTCAAAAAAAATTTTATTTGAAATTAATATTGGTAACGTAGAGGTGGTTTTGGGTGAATGTTTCAGGGTGGTGTTGATGGAGTTGGTCGTCTCGTCGGCTATTTGAGGTGGTCTTATATTAATGTTTCCATTTTAATTTTAATTTTAATTTTTTTTTCTGTTATACTTTTAAAATAGTGTTGTATTGTATTTTTGCCCTTTTAGTTTTATAAAGTGATTTAAATTAATTATAATTTGAGTATTCTTTTAACACATCAGTTTTTATATGTTAGATATTCAAGCCATGTCATCAATTTATGATGTGATAATTTTAATTGAACTAAAATAAAAAAAATTAATAATTTAATGTCTTAATAGTAAAAATTAAAAGGTTAATCACTGAAGTAGAAAAAAATCAATAACTTCAAATAATAATTTATATTTAAACTTAAATTTTATAATTAAATGCTAAACTATTGACTATGATAGATATTTTTCTTTTTGTAGGGGTACAATTGTTTCAACAGAGACTCATAAAGTCAGGTGACGAGTAGTCTACATGCAACATGCGAAAACATAATTAATTATTTATTTTCAAAACTTACCTCCACTTGGCTTTGGTTTGGTTTGGAATTTGGGAAAGGTGAGGAAAAGAATTGTATGAAAATATAAAAGAACATCTTAACGAATTAAAGTCTATTATTTATATTTTTTGAAAAATTAATTAATAATAGAGCAATGCTAAAACTAAGCGTGATATATAATTAAGAAAACTCCAAAAACTTTATATTTCATATATTTTCATTCTTCTGGAATTTTTTCAGTTCCCAACATAAGCTTGTGGAATTCCTTTTCAAATTCCTCTCTGATGGACCATCCTAACAAAACCACACTATTCATACCAAGCTAAAAGGTAATATTAGTACTAAAGTATAATATAATATAAAATTTATTCTCAACTTCATTGGATGCAGGTGCAAATTTATCGTATCATAAAAAATTAAATATATTATCAAAATCAACTTATTTTATTTTAATATTTTAATTATAATTGTTTAATTATTAATCTTAAAATTGGTCAATTTTGAGAGAATACTTTATATATCAAATTGAATAACTACACAAAGACACGCGAGCACCAAATTCCATGTCATCCCCATTATAATACCCATCTCCCATACATTGTAGCGGAGGTAGTATCATCCCTTCTACCATACTCGCAAACAATCCAACATCCCAAAAATCGCCTAGCCGTCCATGTAAAATGCATTTTCCACAAATGCTACCGTCCTTTTCTCCACAATATCACCACTGCGGGCTCTGTTATAGGGCGGCGACCGAAACGCCTCTGTTGCCGCCTTCTGAATGTCCTTGGTTTCAGGGGATGCTGGAATTGACAACTTTCATGACGAGTCTGCAAAATTAAGACAAGCAGACCGGCCTCTAAGTGCAATAGTCGTCACGTCATGAGCTATAGCAGTTATTTTGGTCGTCAGAAAAGTTCGAAGCCAAATCTTTGATTTCTTGTTTGGCTCCTTTATCTCGCACACTCACTTGCCGGAATCCCTTCACCTGACTCCTCGGTATATCGGGTGCTGAATTTTGTGAAATTTCTTTCTTTCGGCTCGTACGTTTCTTTAAATGATTGGAAACTAACATCACTTCCTCATCTGAAAAATTGATTGGGCGGTCACTTTCCAGTACCTTCGGAAGTGGACGAGGATTCCGAAAATTCAGGGACCATAAAAAGGTTAGTGGGTAGAAAATTTTCATAAATTATTTTGATTGTTGTGTGACCAATAGATAGACTTAATTAAGTAGTAGACTGATAGTTGCCGTTGAGTTTGGTTTCCCGGCACCACGAGTCAATCTTAAAATCTTAATTGTTCTATATATAATATGAGATCATATTTATTTGTGTATGTTTGAATTGAATTGAGTCGTGAGATGGATAATTAGAGGGAATAAGATTATTATCAGTGTGGTGAGTATCTACAAGGAGGATGATTTTGGGTGTATATATAGGCAGGCGAGTTTGTGTCTGTGACGCGAACACGTGTTAAGGAAACAGCAGGCTGGGCGGGGCCGAAGCTTGGTATGAATAAGTAGTCTAGAAGTAGGAAGAAACAATTATTCATCCAGCTGTAATTCTGTGGGACAACTTCTTTGCTTACTTTTGTCTAACACGTGTGAGATTCTTGGGGTGATGTGGCAGTGGCTACTTGATGTTTTAACTCTATCTCCATTATAGGCCTTTTGACTCATAAGTTAATGCTCACCAAGTATAACCAATTCATGCAAATTAAGAAATCACTAGGGCAGGCAGGTATGCTGAGGTAAGTAGATGTTTTATGCTCCTGTCCTTTTGAAAGTCATATTAAGGAGAGGTAATAACGTACGTATGAAGCTAGTAATTTTATTTTATATTTAAACAAAACCCAAGATATTGAAAATACTTAAAATCTATTTGCATTAAAGGAACTTTTTCCATACATATCAATATTATATCTTGCTTTTTATATTTTATTTTCAAAGACTACATTTATAGATTAAGAGTTTGTTTGGTGGAGTCGCGGAACAGAACGATGAAACAAATTACTTTCAGATTGAATGTGAAAATATTTTAATTAATTTGGTGACCTTGTAAAGATGTTTTTAATGAGTATAAATTTTGATTAAAAGCACTTTTTGAAAAAAATAGAACATCAATGCTATTGGATAATTGTTTTTGATCAAAACATAATTTGCAATATGTGAAAATCGAGATAACTCCACAAACATTGCTTTACATATCAAATTGAATAACTCCACAAAGACACGTCAGCACCAAATTCCATGTCATCACTACTATAATACCCATCTCCCATACATTGTGGCGGCGATAACATCATCCCTTCTGCCATACTCGCAAGCAATCCCGGCATCCCAAAATCTGCCTCCTCGTCCATGTAAAATGTATTTTCCACAAATGTTGCCGTCCTTTTCTCCACAACATCACCACCTTGAGCTACGTTATTGGGCCGTGGCCGAAACGCCTCCGCGGCCTCTGCAGCGGCCTTCTGAATGTCCTTGGTTTCAAGGGATGCTGGAATTGGCAACTTCCGCGGCGAGTCTGCAAAATTAAGACAAGCAGACCGACCTCTAAGTGCAATAGCTGCCACGTCATGAGCTCTAGCAGCCATTTCAGCCGTCAGAAAAGTCCCGAGCCAAATCCTTGATTTCTTGTTTGGCTCCCTTACTTCGCACACCCACTTGCCAGAATCTCTTCGCCGGACTCCCCGATACACCGGGTGTCGGGTTTCACGAAATTTCTTTCTTCCGGCGCGTTTCTTTGGATGACTGGAAGCTAACATCACTTCCTCATCGGAAAAATTGACAGGGCAGCCCCTTCCAGTATCTTCGGAGGCGGTTGAGGATTCCGGAAGTTCAGGAGACCATGAAAAAGTTGGTGGGTCTGAGTGGTATGAGAAATTTTCCATAAATTATTTGGATTGTTGTGTGACTAGGAAATAGACTGAATTAAGTAGTAGATTATATTGATGTGTATGAATTGATAATTAAAGGGAATGAGATTATTATCAGTGTGGTGTGTATATACAAGTATGATGATTTTGGGTGTATATATAGGCGAGCCTGCGTTTGTGACGCGAAGACGGGAGTGTGTGTTAAGGAAACAGCAGGCCGGGAGGGCCGAAGCTTGGTATGAATAAGAAGTCTAAAGAAACAAATATTCATCCAGTAGTAATTTTGGGGGACAACTTAATTGCTTTGTTTGCTTACTTTTGTCTAACACGTGTGAGTTCTTGGGGTAAGTAGATATTTTATACCCGTCCTTCTGTAAATAACATTTATTTTGACTTGTACACATATTTTGAATTTTATAACGTACTCCTATGAAGCTAGTAGACTAAGTTCCATTTTACACCCGCGGGCGCCAGGTTTCGCAAAATTTCTTTCTTCCGGCGCCTTGTTTTTGGATAACTGGATAACATCACTTCATCATCTGAAAAATTGGCAGGGCGGAAACAGCAGGCAGGGAGGGGCCGAAGCTTGGTATGAACAAGAAGTGTTAAAGTAGGAAGAAAGAAACAATTATATCCATCCACCTGTATTTCTGTGGGACAACTTCTTTGCTTACTTCTGTCTAACACGTGTGAGATTTTTGTCGTGATGTGGCTACTTGATGTTTAACTTTCTCTCCATTTTACTCCTTTTGACTCGTAACTCAAATCTAATCAAATCAAGTCTAATGCATGTTCACTAAATAACCAAATTAATAAATCACTTGGCAGGGTAGGTATACCGAGGTAAGTAGATATTTTATCTCCTTTCCGTCTGCAAGTAATGTTCATTTTGAGTTGTCCACATATTAAAGGGTGGTAATAACGTATGAAGCTAGTAATTTTGTTTTATATGATTTAGACAAAACCCAAGATATTTAAAGGAACAAAAATGTTCTACTTGTGCTAAAGGAACTTTTTCCATGCATATCAATATTATACCTTACTTTTTATATTTTATTTTGTAAGACTACATGTATACATTAAGAGCTTGTTTGGCGCGGAGCCGCGGAGCAGAGTCATGTTTTAGTTTTTGGTGACGTTGTAAAAGTATTTGTAAATTTTGACTAAAAGCACTTTATGAAGAAGCAGAATAGTAATGCTTTTGGCAAATTATTTTTGATCAAAATTTACAAATTTATCTTTAATCTGTTAAAGAAAAATTAAAGGTTCATACAATACACTTTAGTACAACTTAATTTTTTAATTTTTTTTTTTGAAAATTAAAGCACATCTAGAATTGAAATCAAGCTACAATTTTTTTTTAGGTCAGACGCAGGCTAAACTAGGCCAGTTATCGAACTCAAAAGACTTTTTGTGCATCACCAGCGAGTAGATATCTAGAATCTTCAAAAAGGAAGCTGTACAGGAATGTGTGAGTTGTGGAGAAGAGACTTGCAAAGCCTACACTAGTACTACTGAATACTGATACGACTGAAGTGGCTCAAAATAAAACAAACAAATTTCATAACGTCATGTGAAATGAGCGGATTACCCACACGGGTTGATAGTTAATAGGTATCCAACTACAACGCGTAGAGGCGTGGACCATAAGCCCATTTACTTTTGAATTGAAAATCCTCGTGGGCCTTTTAAAGTACAAAGTGTCCAATCCGTTTGTTTTCCGTTTTGTCATTTGTTTGTTCACCTTTTGTCTCCATATTTGGTTGACAAGCTGAATAAATCTATTCAGAATTCTTGTCATTGAGTGACGAGTTGTATAATTTGTTTCTAATTAAACTGAATTAAATAAAAAACTAACATAAGATAGAATAGTATTTAATAATATTAAATTAGTAAAAATAATCAAATATCATTCATTATTTTTACAAACATAACATATAGTACTGATACATGCCTAAAATAGTAAAATGTAGTCTTTTCTTTCTCCAATAAATGAAACGAATAAGCAAATCAAACATATATGTAGAATGTCAACTTTATTTTATTGTGACACTACCTACTCCATTCCCGTCCCAATATTATCTTAAGACTTGAGAGGAGAACGAAACACTACTTAATTTTATTTTACTTTTTTGTTTGGGAAAAAGTAGTACTTCTTACCTTCTAAATTATAAAAATATTATATATTGGCTTTTAAATTAAATTTAAAATATTTAAATTCAAAATTGATACAATTCACTAACAGTTATAAAATAATGAATCTTTTATAATACTAGTAGTACTTTTTCAGTAACCTACATTATTAATCATTATATTGACAAAAAAACTAAATAAATTTATATCAATTTTAAGTTTATAAATATTTTAAATTAACTTCGAAAAAGATAATAATTGTCTTACATGATTTGGAAACAAATGGAATATATACCGCAAGCAATTAAGTTAGCGCACCCGTATCAAATCAAGGTGTTCGGATAAAAGATTTTATGGAGATGGTGTAAGAGATATTCCGTGTTAATATATAACGTTGGTATCTATCTGCTACAAATACTTAGGAAAACACAAAATCCATTAACTATAGAGGCAATTAAGTCCTCATGAATATCTGTCTTGTAACAAAATTTTGTACTATGAATGAATATTGAAATTTCTCTCCCAGATTTCTTTATAGTCTAGCTGAGAGACTCAAACTTCAGCTTTCATGCATTGAGAGAATTTTTCAATGGGAGAGCTATCTAGATAGAATCGAGCAGCTCCTAGAGAAAGTCACTCAACAACTCGCACAATCATTTGCCCAGCAGTTTAAGCAAACCTTGACTGCAGTTTTTTAGGAACAAAGGGATCTTCTTAGACTTGAGCCTAGAGAAACAATTCATGTTTAAGCAGATGATTGTACTCTAATTGATTGAGTTGTAAGGTTGGGATTTATTCCCTTAAATTCTGTGCCTGATGCCTTGTATTAATTCCGTGCCCTCCTAGCTAGCTGCTTAAATATCTGTCATGTAACAAAATATGTTTATGAATGAATATATTGAAATTTCTCTCCCAATCTTTATTCTTCTCTCTCCCCCCAGATTTCTTCATAGTCTAGCTGAGAGACTCAAACTTCAGCTTCAGTATCCTGCCAAAAAACCACGCTGTTATTGGTTGGAACTTGGAAGTAGTGTTTATGTATATACTACTATATAGTGTCAGATGTGTTGGTTTTTATTTCTGCTGAAGTACTAACAAGAAAAATAAACATATTTTTTCATCACTATTTGATAATGAGAAGTTGTAGAACTTTTTCAAGGCTAACATGTGGGGGGCAGTTGTAAGATAGTGGGGAGCTGTTATAGTAATTTTTTGTTTTATACTGCATTCTTCTCATCCCTGAAATTAAATTCACCAGGTACTGCGTGAGAAATTGATGAGAATAAAATATGTTATATTTTTATCCCTTAATACTTTATCTTTTATATTTATTTTGTGCCTAAATACACTCATTATTCTTATATTTTTATTTTAGGTACAATTAACGGAGTCGTAACTTTGGAAGTGCTTTGGAGGGGCAAAGTTGTAATAATGCACAAGTTATTCATGTGGACTTACATGGTTTTTTTATATTCACGGATTCCTTTCCAAATTGGAAGAGATTTATGGGATTCCTAGCAGCTCAAGAATTCAACAATTGGAATCAAAACTAAATTTGGATTCAGCTTATTTCCTAACGCGATAAGGAAACATCTTTTACACGGCAATTATGAAAATTCAATTTTGGCAATCTGATTTCTTTAAGGAACTAATAGAAGTAGATTCTAGAATATTAATTTTTTTAATACTAATGTAATTAGGGTTTTATTTAGTTAGAATTTCAATTCCAATTTTAAGTTGGATTGTTATTGTTTATATTATTATTAGGGTTAGAGTTACTTTTGAGTAGTATAAATAAGGGGTCAAGGTTGATATAATGGAGACAACACTTCATTCAATAAATAAAAATATTTCTCTCTATTATTCTTTGGTGTTTTTCATAGCTATGAGTAGCTAAATTTCTGTTCTTGGATTAAGGAGACGGAAGCCTCAGATTATTACACTGTGAGATCTAATTGATTTTAATTGTTCAATTATTATTTTGAGTATTGATTATTCTTCTGCACTTGAATTCTATGATCGATATATTTAATTGCTAGGATGCATACTAGTTTATTAAGTGTTGAAATCTACTGCTAAATTAGATATCAAATCCGTAATTGTTTGGTCACTCTAATTTACGAAGCAACTAAGGTTAATAATTGACTGCAGATCACGAGATTATTATATCTTAGGAAGAATATTCAACTAAATTAAATGCAACCGCTTGTGCTTGTGTTGTTTAGCTTCATCGGTTTTTCTAATTCTTAAAGCATCTACTAGATTAAACTTTTAGCGCTTGTCTGAAGTTGTTTAGTAGTTAGGGTTTTTTAGATCGCTTGTTTCTATCTAACTAAAATTAAGGAAAGACACGGAATGATTCAGAATGGTGAATTGATTCTAACGGTGAATATTCAAAATATTAATTGATTATGCTTCAGTCAATGATCAGTGTAAGTTTCTGAGGTGGAAGTTGATTTAATCCAAGGTTTGTTTTCTCTGATTTACTTTAATAAATTATTTTGCATTATTTTTTGTTTACTTTAATAATTACATTCAAAACCCCCTTTTCTGGTATACAAAATATAAAATAGATTAATCATTCTCTGTGGGATCGACTCTTGCTTACACTACTACATAAATATTTTTCGCAGCAAGGTTTTATTTTTGGTTGCCTGCGACAGCACACCAAATTTTGGCGCCGTTGCCGGGGAATGATTTTAGTTTGTTTTTATATTTTTGTTATCCTTATTTTAATTATTTTTCATAAGTAATTTGAATTTCCTTGATTGTTTATGCCCGAAACTCGATCTATTAATCAAGGTGATTTAAAGTGTGATCCAGAGATAGAGAGAACTATTCGCAGATTAAGGAAGGAAGTTAGGATAAATTGTGAAGAAAAGGAAGCCATGGCAGCAAACCGAACTCTGAAAGAGCTTGCGGCTCCCGATTTGAACCAACAACCCTTATGCATAACCTTCCCTAATTTTGATACTAATACTCAATTTGAATTAAAATCTGGACTAATACATCTTTTACCTACTTTTTATGGTTTGGCGGTGAAGATCCCCACAAACATTTGAAGGAATTTCATGTGGTATGCACGAGTATGAAACCGACCGGAGTGACCGAGGAGCAAATCAAATTGAGAGCCTTTCCATTCTCTCTGAAGGATTTGGCTAAGGATTGGCTTTACTATCTACCCACTGGAAGTATCACCACATGGGAAGAGATTAAAAGATTATTTTTAGAGAAATATTTCCCCGCTTCAAGAGCAGCCAACATTCGGAAAGAAATTTGTGGTGTGAGGCAGAACAATGGAGAAACCCTACACGAGTATTGAGAACGTTTCAAGAGATTGTGTGCCAGTTGCCCTCATCATCAAATCAGTGAACAACTTCTTATCCAATACTTCTATGAAGGCCTTTCATCTATCGAAAGGAGTATGATCGACGCTGCTAGTGGAGGAGCATTGGTAGATAAAACTCCCGAGGCTGCTAGAAACTTAATTGCGAACATGGCGGCTAATTCTCAGCAATTTGGCACTAGACTTGATTTTGCACCTAAGAATGTTAATGAGGTAAAAATTTCATCAATTGAACAACAAATTGTGAGTCTAACATCTCTTGTTCGTCAAATGGCTTCAGGTAATACACAACAAGTAAAAGCTTGCGGAATTTGTGCGGTAGTAGGACACCCAACAGATATGTGCCCAACTCTTCAAGATGAGTCCTTTGAGCAAGTGAATGTAGCAGGTGGCTTCCCTAGACAACCACAACGAAAATTTGATCCCTATTAGAACACGTATAATCCTGGATGGAGGGATCATCCTAACTTTAGTTATGGGAATCCACAAGCAAATCAGTCCGCTAATCAAAATTTCTTAAGTTATCAGCAATACAAACAACCATATCCCAATGGATAACAACAGGGCCAATCTTCTAACTCTTCTATGTCTTTAGAAGATATTGTTAAATCTCTTGCCACTAACACTTTGCAATTTCAACATGAAACAAGGGCAAGTATTCAGAATTTAGGTACGCAAGTGGGGCAAATGGCAATTGCAATCAATCGTTTGGAGGCCCAAGGTTTGAAAAAGTTACCCTCTCAAACAGTGGTGAATCCAAAAGAGAATGTAAGTGCAATCACTTTGAGAAGTAGCAAAGAGGTAAAGAATCCAGAAAAGTCAGCACCTATATCGTGGGAGCAAAGCAAAACAGACACGGACAATGCAGACAGTGGTGTTATGTGTGACATTGATGCACCGAAGCGTAAATTTCCCCCTCTCTCTGAATATAAACCTGTACCCCCTTTTCCTTATGCTTTAACTGAAAATAGGAAAATTGATAAGTATTCAGATTTGTATGAGACTTTCCGTAAATGCGAGGTAAATATTTCATTAGTAGATGTTATCAAACAAGTACCTCGCTATGCTAAATTTTTGAAAGAATTATGTACCCATAAGAGGAAGCAGGAACTTAAAAGACATGAGCAGTTGTCAAAACAAGATGCAAAGCAGTGGTGCAAAGCTTTCTTCAGTGACATGTGCAAGTGTGCTATCACCACCAACAACTTGTCAGAAACCTTCAATGGTTGGATAGTTGCTGCAAGAAGTAAGCCCATAATTGAGATGCTTGAGGATATGAGAGAGCATATTATGGAGAGATTGGTAAGAAAGAGGACAATGATGCTGAGAAGTGATGATGTACTGCCTCCTAGAATTAGGAAAAAATTAGAGAATGCAAAGAATGATAGTTTCCTGTATGAAGCTAAGTGGGATGGTTTTGAGGGGTATGAAGTGAAAAGGGATGGTGGACTTGAAGGTAGGATAGTAAGTTTAGTTAACAAGACTTGTGCTTGCAGAGCATGGGATCTGGATGGTGTACCTTGTAGCCATGCAGTTGCTGCCATTTATGAACAAAGGGAGGAGCCAGAGGCATATGTCTCTCCAATGCTTAAGAGAGATGCTTACTTGGCAGCTTACCAATTTCCATTGAGAGGAATAAATGGACCAGATCTGTGGGAACCTTCAGGCAAGGAGAAGTTATTATCCCCAAAGATTAAAGTGCTTCCTGGAAGGCCAAAGAAACAAAGGATTAAAGATCCACATGAGGAACATAAGTTAGGTGTAAGTGGAAGACTGTCAAAAAAAGGAATACTGATGACATGTCGGAGGTGCAATCAGCATGGTCATAACATGAGAACTTGCAAGAACACACCAATTCAAAGGACTCAAAAGGAAAAAGGTAACTACAACTAATAGTACAGAGGCAGTTTTTATTTTACTTGATTTACAAAGCAACTAACATTACATATTTAATTCGTACAGCTGCAGAAGGTGGATCAGGTACAATAGCATCAAGAAGTGCAGGGAGAGGTGGGGAGGTTACAGCAGGAGAAGGTGGATCAGGTACAGTAGCATCAAGTAGTGCAGGGAGAGGTGGGGAGGTTACAGCAGGAGAAGGTGGATCAGGTAGAAGAACATCAAGTAGCACAGGGAGAGGGAGGGGTAGAGGGAGAGGTAGGCCCCCAGGCACTGGAGGTCAAGGAAGAGGAAGAGGTAGGCCACCAGGTAGAGGGAGAGGGAGAAATAGAGGTCGAACTGGCTTTGGAATCTATGTATCTGCAAGTGGGGATTCTTACATATCAAGTGGGGCACAACATACTAGGGTAACATGTTTACTTTATTAAAGTATATATTACAATTATGGGCTTTGTTTACTGCTTTCTGGATGTCTGAGGCACCACTAACCACTAATTTCTTTTGTTTACTGCTTTCTAGATATCTGAGGCACCCACTAGTTCTAATGTAAGTCAAGGAAATCCTCAAAGCCAAGGAAATACTCAAGGTTCAACAACATCCATGTCAGCCATGAGGCCATCTTCATTCCAATCTAGGGGAAGAAATTGGATTTCTGTAAATCAACTAATTAATGGAAGGAATGCAAAGCAAGATGCAAAGGCAAAAGGGAAAGTTGTGGATATTTAATTACAATCGTGCATGCTGAGAATTATTAGTAGAAGTTGTTATTTAATTATTGTGTATGAGTTTAACTAAGTAATTGTTATGTGGTCACTGCTGGCAAATTATGTAATATTTTTGATTCATGTTTTGGAAAACTGTTGGCAAACTATGACAATTGGATTTCTTTATGTGAGTGGTGGATATTATGTATGACAGCTATGTGACATTGTCTGTAAATGGTGAACAGAGTGCTTTAATGCAAAAGTCCTTATTTTTGGCAATATTATTGTATTTGTATGCATCTGTTTGGTGTATTGTCTGCCAATATTGACAGTTGTATGACCTTGAGGGTGATTTTAATATTATGCATCGGTTTGGTGTCTTGTGTTATATATCACTGCAAAGTGCAATAGTGAATATTAAAGGTGCCACAATGCATACATTACATATTTTTTTTATCAGTTAAAACTGAATGGAACAACATTTACTATTCATTGCAGCCTCACATATACCATTCATAGGTTAAAACTAAATTGAACAAAATTTACCAATCCAAAAATTGCAAACTTGTTCCTTTATACATCATTCAAACCATAAATTACAATTATTGACCACTATCATTCACATGCAGTTGTCCTAACATGAATACAAATATCATGGCTAACAACATGACTTTCATTGAAGCAGTACACATTTTATCCTTCCTTCTCAACAATGCAATCACCTCTGTCAGTCTTCCAACCTCTTCACTTTGCTTTGCACATTCAATTTGAATCTTTTCATTGCTTTTTTCCAATTCAATTATTTTTTCAGTGCCTCTCTCAATTTCATAATTCTTCCTTTCTATTTCCAAATTCAGATCACTTATCATAAGTTTTAACTCAGGTAAAACTTCTTTAGACCTTTTACAAATCTCTTGGTCATACCAGCAAAAGAAGTTGCAGTGTTTGCTTGTCAATTTGTCCTGCATGTTGTTTGATAAAAACCAATCCAAAACATCAAAAATTAACACAATTCCAACACAAGTGTATTTCTAATGTTTTCAGAAAATAAGAGAAAACTCAGCCAACCAAAGAACTATAGAACTAGTACCTTGCTCCATTTAGGACAACCAAAGAACCTTCTTCCTGGATTACTCGTAGTCCAAGATATCTTCATTCGAGCTCTATACCCACAATAACACCTTGGAGAATCACCCATCGAACACAGAGGCTCGCCCAACTCCAGTTCATCTTCCATACCAGTAAATTCCATTTACACTGAGAAATTTTTTTGGGGGGAAGGCAGATGAATGAAACCCTAGCTCGCTTGATTTCGTTAAATTTTTTCAGTCGAACGATGATGCTAGGACTTTTTTGGGGGATCTGAGTAGGCTTTATACTTTTGGGGTAGCAACAGAGAAGAGCTAAATCAAATACTTACTCCATCGAAGCATAGTATCAACGCCGATTGAGCACACAATTTTTGATTCTTCGCACTCTTCGCACTCATCGTTGAGCAATTTTTGATTCTCAGGCCTAGGGTTTATTTGGAATGATTTTGGGCCTTTCACTGAGACTCTCCTCTCTTTGACTGAATCGATGGTTTCAACATGATTTTTGGTGTTTTTGATCGGTATTAATGTTTGATGCATGTGGTGTGACCCTTTTACCCTTTAAAATATAAAAATTGTTTAATCACAATTTTTTTTACTATTATTTTAACCACATCAGCTCTTGCAAGCCCCACCAAGACAGCCACGTCAGCAATTTCTGACGTGGCAGACTCAATTGAAACTAATTGGAAAAAATTAATAGTTCAATCATCTAATTGAAAAGTTTGAAAGGTGGATCATCAAAGTGGAATATACTTATAGTTTAGGGTAGTAAATTATATTTAACCCAAAAGAAAAAAGTCAAAAAAAGAGTATAACTGTTTTTTTTAGGACAGATGAGTAAATGATTTCTATTAGAATTGCAAAAGGAGTTAGCTAGGTTAGTGATGTCTATTAGTATTACAAAAGGAGTTAACTTAGCTAGGTTAGTGGTGTTAAGTGCTTCTCTATAGTTGGATGTGGTTTATTGTTGCAAAGTTGAAAAGATTTGTTTGTGCGTGAGAATTAGCCTAATGGAAACAGTTATAACTCAGCGGAACCAATATTAGGATTTGTCTACTAGTATTATTAATTCGTGCCCAAAAAGAAGAAATTAACCACTCTTTGTTTATGTAATCGAGGGAAACATATTATCATTGATTCGCTTAGACCGTGAAATAAAGTCAGTCGTCATACCCTCCTGCTTAGCAAAATTTTGATATGACATGGCCAATCATCACACTTAAGGTTGGTTCTCTTTTAAGGGATGAATTATTGGCAAGTGACAGTTCAGCTTACTCTTTGAAGCAGAAAAATGTTGCTTTAATTGATAGGTGCCTTGCAATTCCCGAATCGTCTTGCCTATATAGTGATTTGGTTTTATGTTTGCAGGCAACTTGATGGCCTGAACAAAATGACAAGTGCTTCTGGCTACCAAGAAAAGGTGCCAGACCATATTCGCGAAGAGAATCGAGCGAAGCTCGGCACGCTAGCTCATGCAACAACTTTCATTATGTGAAGATGCCACCGAGCGTTTGGAACATGAAATTGCAGCAGGAAATGGAACATGTCAATTTTCTTTTTCATTTTTATTGCCTCCAATTATGGGCCGTGTAAACTATTAGCAAATGCCCAAATAAAGGCAGGTGCTTTAAATATATTATATACCCAATTCTTTTACTTTCGTTTTAGTGTTGTTTATTCTTACATATTTTCGGAATTGATGTTGTATGGCCCCTCTTTTGGCGGACAACATATCATACACAATGATAAATCTTTTTAGTCCGACTTTCCGTTGAAAAGAGGCGTTTTCATTGTTATGAACAAGGATATTTCTTTAATACTGGTTTGAGCCGGATAGCCTTTCTGTCCTTTTATTTATTTATTTTCTTGGACATGATAAAGATTGGACAGCCTTAGATAATGCTAAACTACTGACTATGGTAGATGTTTTTCTTTTTCGAGGGGTAGTTGATCCCCCAACCCAGCCCCCCGCCTTGCCCACATAGGCCGCATAACCTCCAAACACTACAAGAAAACAGCTTAATCTCGACGGAATAAAAATTATTTTTGAGGACTTTATTCCATCGACATTTAGTTAAGACCGACAAAATATTCCGTTGATCATAATTATGTCGGATTTAGTATATTATCGATGGAATTCCGTCGGTGTAGGTAAGAAAATTACACCTTGCTAGGGTTAGGGTTTCGTATTGGCTGGAGAGGAGAGAAATCCACGAAGAGTACGGAACTGATTGATTGATTGAAGAGGGGAGAAGAACAGGTAGGCAATTACTCCAATGACACGTGGCAGAACTCCTAGAATCCGGAAACCGGGTTAGGGTAGCAGGAATTCCAAGAGCCTTCTAGAGTCTTCGAGTTGTGAGAGAGTTTCAAGTGTTTAGAGCTTCCAAGAGTCTAAGTGTAATGTCTTGAGAGCGATCCCCTTTTCTTAGAATAGAGGGGCTATTTATAGAGTTTTCCTGGAAAATAGTCACATGCCAGGCACATGTTTTAAGGGAAATTCCCGAAATACCCTTTAATTATGTTTTAAAGGAGAAATTCCAGAAATGCCCTTTAATCATCAAAGTAATGCCCAAATTGCCCTGTTCTTCTAGCCACCAATCCAATCCCTCAATCAATTCCCAAAATGGGTCGCATCCACGCGTCTTCTGCCTTGGAACACGTGGAGACTTCCCCGGGTCTAGTACATTTAATTAGGTCACATAAACCCTAATTTGTACATTTAATTAGGTTTTTTGTAAACCCTAATTTGTACATTTAATTCAATTAGGTCATGTGAACCCTAATATGCACTTGGGCCCACATTTTGCCCCCTGCGCGAGAGTCACGATTCCTGAGAGACGCTCGTGCAAAAATACTCCAGGTTTGTGAATGATTTTGCGTGACTCCACTTGTCCAAGTAATGCTTGGTAAATCATCTGAAAGCTTCTCCATTTTGC
The DNA here is from genome assembly GCA_034770075.1 of Aralia elata. Classification (NCBI taxonomy): domain Eukaryota; kingdom Viridiplantae; phylum Streptophyta; class Magnoliopsida; order Apiales; family Araliaceae; genus Aralia; species Aralia elata. The sequence goes on along the minus strand of CM068377.1, from coordinate 22,093,292 downwards.
TCAATATTTATTTCCTTATTTTCTGAGAATTAAAACAAGGAAGATCATCAGCTCCAAGAATCAAATCTTATTTTATATTTTAGAAACAAAATCTTCCTTTATTAGAATTTTATAAAGCAAGATCTTTTTCAAATATATATATATATATATATATATATATATATAATTTCGAAATTGTCAAATATATATATATTCGAAATTGTCAAATATATATATATTTTCGAAATTTTATTAAAATACCAAATTTAAGCAATTTTTGAAAATTTATATATTTATTTAGAAATAAGCTCAAATAAACTTATCTTTAAATTGCGAAATCTTCCTTAAGAGGAACCTAGAGATTGTTTCCTTTACTATTGCAAGCTTGCAATTGGAATATATATATCTCCCAAGTCACTTAGGCCTTTCTTTTCATCGTGCAAAATTTTTCCTCTCCTCATTCAAGTCTGAAGATCACCAAGAAGTCGTCAAGCCAACAGTTTTCAGCTTGGGAACCAGGTAAAAAAAAAACAATTTCTTCGTCTCTCTTTTTTTTTTCCAGTTTATTTGAGTACTTTCTGCCGAACGTTTTCTTGACTTGCTTCTCCTACGTTTCTTCTCAGGTTATTGTAGCTTTTCTTTTGTCTTCCGAGCCCCGTTACTTGGATTATATCTCGGTAGGGTTCCCTCGGATAATAAAGAAAAACACAATATTTATTGACAACGAAGCATCCGTTCCGAAAAAGTAATCTGTGGGGCACCAGAATTTTCAAGGTACACAAAATATATTTTTTTTTTTTTTTTTTTTTTTTTTTTTTTTTGCCTAGGGGGCCGAACCCTAGGGGGGGCCGAACCCTAGGGTGGCCGAACCCTAGGGGGGCCGAACCCTAGGGGGCCGAACCCTAGGGAGCGAATCCTAGGAGAAAATGTACTAAAATTTTTAACATTGGGAAGCGTGATCACTGTTTTGATCATAACTTTTGTTCCGTTTGGAGTCTCGGGGCCCATAATATATCAAAACGACCGTATCGACGAGCCCTTCAAAAGTCATCGCCAACGGCCATGACATATATCAAAATAATCCAAAAAAATGGCTCCGAAGGATGCATTTTGGCTGTCCGAAGTTTTGTGGAAAAATTTCAAATCTTGTTTTTCTTTCATAATTGTGATTTTGATCCTTCCTTGACTCCATTTCTTCTTATTTTCAGGTATTCTCAAGTGAAAGGCTCAAATTCTCCCTTTGCCATGGTAAGCCTACTCAAGCTCATATGCCTTACTTGACATCCTTAGTATCCTCATGTGGGGTCTTTCTTACTTGCAGGCCTCGTCTACCGGATGTTCTGAAGACTTGAAGACTTCTAGGGTAACTCCCTTCGTCAATGATTGTGGAAAGGCAAAAAAATTTGTTTCTTTATGTCGCGGCTTGCGAAGGTTGGGACGACTTCCCCCATTCCGGTCGCATTCCCCGCATGTGCATAGAGATACCAAGTGCGTTGCATGCTTGATAGAAGCTTTCAGGCGGACTGACCATTATACTTCATGATTTCATGATGACACAATCCTTTCGGACTTCGTCTCGGGTACCTCCTCGAGTTCCTCCCCCAGGATCCTCTGCTGTCGGGGAGATAAGATGTACTTGCTCTAGAGTAAAGCCGAGGATCCTTGTTTTTAAATTGTCAAGGATGATGATGATGATGGTGATGATGATGATGATGATGATGATGATGATGATGATGATGATGATGATGATGATATTCCCATTGGATGTCGCATGGATACAGCAAGTGAGGTGGCGACCTCCACTACTTGTGAGCCTCGCTGACATAACATGATTATTGTCAATTCCTCCTCACCTCATGATGATCGTGTCAGCCTTAAGGTTGACGATTTCATGTCTGATGTAGGCTTAGGTCCTGCTATGGTTAGTACAATTCCATCGTCATGCCCACATATAACGTCTTCTCATTACAGTTTGGAGGGTACCGGTGACACCCATGTTGATGCTGATGCTATTATGACAGTTAATCCTCCTCCCCCGAGGGGGAATCCTGCGAAACCTATTGTTGATTTCCATCCTCCCCAGAAGGATTCTCCCGAGGCTTCACCTAAAAGGGAGGGTATAGTGGCGAGTTCTTTGGGTGGGGCATCGATGCTTTACTTTCTTTGCCCGTTGAGGAGCTCGCTTTCTTCATCTTGATTCTGCCACCTCGCCGCGGCTATCCACCCAACAACAAAGATGTCGTGGAGCTACAGGCATTCTCTAAGCCCGTGATTTGTGCAGCTCCTCTTCCGATGAATATTTTCTCGTGCTGGGCTGGATTTCCTCACTTCTAGGTATGGCTTTTTGTAGCTTTTTGTTATTACCTGTATCAAAGAACTCATTTATCATAGTAGAGTTTCTTTAGCATTAGTGATTGTCTTTAACTTGAATTTTTTCCTTAAGACCCAATGTTTAGTATTGAATCATAAGTTATTCAAATTAATACTCCAAGACAACAATATTCATAATAATGAGAGTAAACATGCAATTTTTCGATTTCTCGCAAACTAACACTTGAATCCATACTTTTAAAATCAAAGAATATTCAAGTATAAGTGAAAGTTTGACATTTTTATTAATAATCATATTGAAAAGCACAATGTTTCAAAAAAATTCATAATAATAATAGATTTTGCTTTTGTCGGATAAAGCATAACGTTCGCCACTTTTAGAGATAAAGTGTAACTTTCTCGGGTTTGAGGGCTTATAGTCAGGTGCCTCGATTACTTTTAAAGATGAAAGTATAACTTTGAGGACTTATAGTCAGGTGCCTCGATTACTTTTAAAGTTGAAAGTATAACTTTGAGGACTTATAATCAGGTGCCTCGATTACTTTTAAAGTTGAAAGTATAACTTTGAGGACTTATAATCAGGTGCCTCGATTACTTTTAAAGTTGAAAGTATAACTTTGAGGACTTATAATCAGGTGCCTCGATTACTTTTAAAGTTGAAAGTATAACTTTGTGCCTTATCCCTTGGTACGTCGTGCCAATTGTTTGGCGTATAGGGTTTCATAAGGGCTTAAGTTGCATGCCTCGTCACTTGGTCATCCAATTTCTTGGCAAGTGCAATCCACGAGGACTTGACCACCATCGTGGGTGGGATTTTTAATTCGTCAAATCTAGTGTCTCCTCCCTAGGTCATCCAATTTCTTGGCAAGGGATACTCTTGAGTCTTTGTTTTTTTTTTTTTTTTTTTTTTTTTCGACCTCTTGGGCTACACCCTGGGTAATAATGTTGCATGTTTCTTTTCCTTTGTGGTTTGGAAGTGGCTTTTCATACACGGTGCTTTTCTTTTCACAGTTCGATTTCTCCGGCTGCCAGCTTCTCATGGTATATCCTCCGCATACTATAACAGTCCATAGTGGAATGTCCTGCGTACTGGTGGTACACACAGAAATCTGGTCTTCTTTTCATCTCTTCCGTCACCACAAATTTAGGCGTTGGGGGTTTCACCACTCCGTGCTCAACCCATTGTTCGTACAGGCCCCTGAATGCCTTCTCACTGCATGTGATAGCCTCTGGAACTGACATCCTGGTATACTTGCCCCCAAGTTTTCCTTTACTTTGTTCAAAATTTCGCTCATTCTTCTCCCTCTTGCCCCCTTGTGGGTTTGACTGAGAGTCAACCAAAGCCACAGTTGCTGTTCTCTTACCCTTCCATGTAACCATCGCATGGTTGATGGGAACTGTCACGATTCCTCCCAAATCTTGTGCGAAGGATGAGAGGGTTGCAAATGAATCACAGGCCTTTGTAATGAGATGGGGCTTGAAGGAGTCTAAAGCACCATTGTTGCATATGCTAACCAAGTTCTTCTCTTCAATTGGCTCAGCACACTTCTGTGCTTGGGCCCTGAATCTGTCCACATAATCTGACAGCTCCTCATTCGGCTTCTGCTCGAATCGCATCAGTTCTACAATAGTTACCTGTTTTTGCACATAGAAAAATTTCTTAAAAAATTGCAATTTCAGATCATCCCAATCATGGACTGATCCCTTCTCCAAATTGTAGTACCAACTGAAGGCACTATCCGTCAAAGTCTTGTTAAATTCCCTCATCAACAGATTATGGTTATTCACCTCATCATAACCCAACCATGGAGACATCGACTCCACGAACCTGGCAATATGCTCCCTAGCATTCCCTTTCTCCCCGTTATACTTTGGGAACTGCGGGGGGTGCTCAATATACCCTGCCGGGTACGGTTGTCTCCGTACATGTGCCGGGTAGGGTGGAGTAAAGTCCAACTCTGAGGGTCGGGATGTCTGCTTGCGAAATTGATTGATCACATCGATCATATCATCCTTCGTCACATACTGGCTCGTGGTATGGACTCTTTGAGGGGCTGTGATGTATTGATGCATAGGTGGTGTGTATGGTAAGGAAATTGGCTGGTGTACACTTGCATCCTGCACAATTTGTATCGGTGGTGCTTGTTGGCTTGTTAGTTGGATATGGCTAGGGATGGTCGGTATCTGCATTTGTGAAAATGCTGGGAGAGTGTTCGGGATGATGTTGGGCTGAGGTTGACTCACTTCTAATCTGAGTTGTGGCACATCACCGCTGTTTTGGGGCTCCAAGTGGATGATTGGAATCGGCTGACTCTCCGTTGTTGGAGGCACAGTCGGATTTTCTTTGTTGTTGCTGTTGTCCTCCACTTCTGCTCGTTCCCCCTGCGAACTTCCTGGGAACATAGCCCTGAAAGTGGGGATTTGCATCAACTGCTGGCGGAAATTCTCCATCTCTTCTTGCTTCCTCTGCATTTCCAACATCATGGCCATCATCATCCCTTGGCCTTCTCGTGCCTCCTGTAATGCCTTGAGCATCTCCATCTGCACAGCATTCGCAGTCGTCTGCGCTCCAGTTACTTCCTCACCTTGCCTTCCTGTGTTTGTCTGTCTAGCGCTGGTTTGTTGTTGATCAGCCATTTGAGGTGATGTTGAGCTTCCTTCCGAAACGTCTTCTAAGATAGGTTGATCAAAGTCCAGATTCGCGCTTTGGAGCACTGGATTTACTTGCCTTGAAATCGGATCCGGTGAAGTGATGGTTGTTGTCGGTGAAACTCTTCCTGTAATTCTCCCACTTCGAGTTGTGGGCATACCCTTCACGAATTCTACACCTCCCCAGCAGAGTCGCCAAATAAATGTAGGTACAGGAATTACACCTTGCTAGGGTTAGGGTTTCGTATTGGCTGGAGAGGAGAGAAATCCACGAAGAGTACGGAACTGATTGATTGATTGAAGAGGGGAGAAGAACAGGTAGGCAATTACTCCAATGACACGTGGCAGAACTCCTAGAATCCGGAAACCGGGTTAGGGTAGCAGGGATTCCAAGAGCCTTCTAGAGTCTTCGAGTTGTGAGAGAGTTTCAAGTGTTTAGAGCTTCCAAGAGTCTAAGTGTAATGTCTTGAGAGCGATCCCCTTTTCTTAGAATAGAGGGGCTATTTATAGAGTTTTCCTGGAAAATAGTCACATGCCAGGCACATGTTTTAAGGGAAATTCCCGAAATACCCTTTAATTATGTTTTAAAGGAGAAATTCCAGAAATGCCCTTTAATCATCAAAGTAATGCCCAAATTGCCCTGTTCTTCTAGCCACCAATCCAATCCCTCAATCAATTCCCAAAATGGGTCGCATCCACGCGTCTTCTGCCTTGGAACACGTGGAGACTTCCCCGGGTCTAGTACATTTAATTAGGTCACATAAACCCTAATTTGTACATTTAATTAGGTTTTTTGTAAACCCTAATTTGTACATTTAATTCAATTAGGTCATGTGAACCCTAATATGCACTTGGGCCCACAGTCGGAATTGGGCACAACCTTTGGCGCGAAGTGTTCCCGCTAGCGCGCATACTAAAGTCGATGGAAAATAGTTAATGCCGACGGAATAGTCCGTCGAAATTAAGATAAACTCGACGGAAGTAATTTTGACAGAATTCCGTCGAAAATAGACTTTTTTTTAGGTCAGTGTCCCCGCAGTTTCCATTCTCATTTTTTCCTTCCTCTTTTCTGACAATTCTCAACGGCTGCAGCAACAACCTTACGTGTATCTCCAATCTCATCTCCTCATCCGAATTTCTTAATTAAAGCCCTAATTTAGCTTTAAAGCCCTAATTAAAGCCTCATTTCCTCCTAATCATCTATTTGAAGCCTTAATCATCTACAGAGGATTGGTGGTGCGCAACTCTCTGATTGGTCCGAGGCTCTACCTATCGTGTTCTTCTTCCTCCATTGTTGCCTTTAATTTAAAGGTTAGGTGTTCATTGTTTTTGTTGTCACACTGCAGAAATCCTAATTTATGTTTAAGCCCTAAATTAAAGCACACTGTTATTTGAAGCCTTAAACCTAATTGTTTTTCTAGTCACACTGTTATTAGGTGTTAACCAAATAAGCTTCATTATATGCTTTGGAGCTTCATTGTATGTTTATAAAAGCCCTAATCTTTGTATGAAGCTTCGGTTTTATTGGGACCCTGAACGGATTGATATATATTTTTTAGTTGTGTTTTGTTTGAATTTTGCTAACACACTTCATTAATTGTATGCTTTGGATCTTGGTCATGTTATTGTTAGTGTACTTTGACTCTATTAGGTGTTAATGTTACTGAATTTGTTAGTCAATTTGTTAGGTGTTCATGTTAGTGTAATTTGAATGTTTAATTTGGAGATGAAGCTTGTTATGTTACTGTATTGTTGAATTATTTACCAATATTGTTGGTTGTTCATCGGATTTGTTGATTGATTGGTATTGGTATTATGGGTGTGATAGGTTTTTTGCAGACTGAATTCCAACCTAATTTCTTCCATTTTCTGTCTTCATCTTGTGTTGTATATATATATGGACTGCCTTATGTCTTCATATTGTCATAGTTGCTATTTCCGACGGAATTTCCGACGGAATTTTTGTCAGAATTCTGCAATTGGAACATATGTGGACCCTTATTTATTTTATTAATGTTTTATACTTAGTTTCCCCAATCTAATTAAACTAAGTAGCATTTACTTAGTTTCCTACCTACTAATAAACTAAAATGAAATGAATTAAGTATCATTTACTTAGTTTTGCACTACTAAATAAAAAAAACATGATATAATATAATATAGTACAAAATAAATAAAATTAATTTAAAAAAATTAATTTTAATTAAATTAAATATAATAAAACATAAATAAAATAAAATAAATTAAAAAAATAAATTAATTATTAACTTAAATTAAATTAAATATAATAACAAATAAATAAAATAATGTCATTTAAAAAAATAAATAAATTAATATAATATAATATAAGATAAAAAATAAATTAAAGAAAATAAAGTAAAATAAAATGAACATAACCAAATTAAATAAATTAAATTATATTATATTATATTAAATATTCTAATAAAATATAATTTAATACAAATAAACAAAATGAAATAAATTATAATAAAATTAATTAAAGTAATTAGATAAATTAAATTAAAAGAAATGAAATGAAATTACACTATATTAAATTAATTCAAATCATTGAAAATAATATAATATAATAAATTAAGTAACATTTACTTCGTTCCACTGTTAAATCAAATAAAGTAAAAATAAACTATAAAATAAACTTAGTTTATTTAGTAGATAACATTTACTAAACTGAGTAGCATTTACTTTGTTTTCCATTGGTAAAATAAACTAAGTAGCATTTGCTTAGTTTTTCACAATTAAAAATTGAGTAACATTTACTTAGTACCATTTACTCAGTACCATTTACTCATAAACTGAGTATCATTTACCTAGTTTATCATTGAAAAAATAAATTAAGTAACATTTGCTTAGTTTTTCATAATTACAATAAACTGAAGGCTTAAATATAAATTACTACCCTAAACTATAGGCCATATTCCACTTTGGTGATCCACCTTTAAAGTTTTTCAATTAGATGATTGAACTATCAATTTTTTCCAATTGCGTTCAATTGGGTCTGCCAGGTCAGAAATTGCTGACGTGGCTGTCTGGGTAGGCCATAGTTGAGCTGATGTGTAACAAAAAAAAGAATATTTTAATTTTTGATTAAACATTTATTATATATTAAAGGGCAAAATCGTCAAATCCTATTTTCATCCTTTCCGACCTAATCTCACTGCTCCGAAGAGCTTTCGACGTATCTGATGATGAGTTCGTCTTCGACGATATCGCCGCCGGCTGGAACATGGGGAAAACCAAACATTAAACCCTTACCAGCCCAAATCCAAAAGGAGCCGGCAAAACTGGAGAGCAGAGATGAGAAAACAAATACAATAAATCAAGAGCTAAACAATAACAATCAAATATGATAAATTGGAATACAACACCCAAGATTTCAAAGCCACAACTAGCAAGAAAGCATGGGAAATCGGTTAAACCAAGCCAAAACCACCACGGTCGCCTATGCATTATTAAACCAGCGACATACATCTTCTTCATCTTGTCTAGTGCAAAATCCCCAAATCAAAAACCCTAACATCAAATACTATCTCATTACAACTCAGCCCAACAAACTTAAATCAATTTTTCATCTTTCATTTCAAGTCCAAATTCAATATCTAAAAATTACAAACTTAAAATTATCAAAGATGATAAAGTGATTTGGTTCCTTACCTTCCGTAATGGCCGTAGAAGAGAGAGAGAGAAAATGGCATTGGCTTGAATTCTTGTTTTGCTCCTCTCTTTCCTTTTTCTTTTACAACAAAGTTGCTCAAATAATTTTGGGGTTATGGTGGTGTCTGGTGCAGCAACTAGTGTGTGGTGGAGGGTGCAACTCATCGCCCCAATTTTATGGCCGACGAGGTAATCTACGACTCTTTTGATTATGTCGTCGCTGAATTCGACCTTGTAGAAGTGTGCAGTCTTGGAGATCGATCTAGCTCCACGATTGATTCTCCAATGCGTAACCACTGGGAAATCGGTGAAGTCGTCGGACTGAAGTTTGTGGCTGAGTTTTCTTTAAAGGTCAAATTTATGTGTTGGATAGAAGATGATGAAAAAAACTTAGTCGGATGAATTTGTTAAAAAAATTAATTACTTATTTGGTTTTTACGTTTATGCCCTTTTTGTTCCATAAAATGATTTAAAATGAGTGTTTTTTTTGCCACATAAGCACATGCATATCACCAGTCATAGCCACGCCATCAATTTCTGACGTGGTAGACCCAATTGAACACAATTAAAAAAAATTGATAGTTTAATCATCTAATTGAAAAACTTTAAAGGTGGATCACCGAAGTGGAATATGCCTATAGTTTAGGGTATTAATTTATATTTAAGCCTAAACTGAATATATAGTTGTGCATGTAGTATACTTTGGAACTTAGAAATCCGTTTGACATTCACTTATTAAGAGTGAATGTCGAATAGTCCCCAGTTTGAGACTATTACTGGATGTTATGTCTCTCACTTAAGCCGGTGTTAATAGCTTGAGTATTTTTTTTATTTTGAGGATTTTTTGGCTGTTATCTCTACATGTTCTTCGAGTGTATACTTAGATTAATTTATCTTAATCTATTTCGTGTATTTGGAGACCATGGGGAGGTGCTGCCGAAATTTTTTTGAAACAGAAGAAACGTGCTCAAGGTGTTGGCACTAGCGAGGAGACGCATCCAGGAAGGAGATAGAAGCCTAACCCTGTAGAGTGGAGATGGTAGGAAAATATAATTCATGCATGGACCATATACATGAATATCCTATTCTGAATGTGTCTTTTGTTCAGTTAAAGATGTCAGCCGACCGGAGTTGGATGTACCATAGGATACCGTTTGATGGAAGGTGATTAGTTGATGCTTACCGTGATGAGGTGTGCAATTTTTTTTACAAAGTAATAGAATATGTTGATGATCCAAACGGAAATATAAGATGTATGTGTGTCAAGTGTAAAAACCTAATCTAGAAGAAAGCCGACGAAATTAAATTCGACTTATTTTCACGTAGGTTTATGGATGGGTATTCCGTATGGATTCATCTCGGGGAATCAGCTGAGTCGAGGGAACTGACCGACAGTGTAGACCAACTATTAATACCTCATATTTAATTAACTTAACTGCAAATTCATATGCATTATTTTGGTTATTTCAGTAGTTGATTTATAGCTAGACATAGTGGCGGTCGCCGCGGTGGTGGGTGATCAGGATCAGGAGACTGTAGTCAGGTTGACTGCTTGTCTTTAGGGGCTAGTAAGTTGTCGTCACAACGATTTTAATATTTCTCAATTCAGATGTAGTTTATATTTTTTGAAAATGTTATATTAAACTCAATTTTTTTTTAATAATTATAGATACGGGTCGTCGACGTCACCGAGGGTCTAACCTCGGTATCTTTGGCTGTCTGTCGGCAGTTCCACTTACAGTCCTAGTGGATGTCGACTCTATACAGTAAGTGTTAGAGAATAAGAAATAAGTAGCTAAAATTATATAATTTATTTCATGACACAATTAACATAACACAATATTATTTTATTTTTACTGTAGTATAGTGAACTAGTCGTTAAGGCGACCATATACGCTATCTGTCTGACGCACTTTCTGACTGAGTGCATGCGCTTTTGTCAGTATGCGCAGTACGATGTCTCCTTTATGGAGAATGTCTTGCGCGAGTTTCACAAAAATTAATTTACTTAAATTATTCAATTATATGTACATAGTCGTTATACAATTAAGTAATTTTTCCTGATAAGATAATTTTTTTTATAGATTTATTTTACATATGAGGAAGGTATCTCTCAGGCAGTCGGCGACAGTGTTATTATTGCACATGTCGCGAAGAACTACGCCAGCTGACTGTACGAGATGAGACAGAGGACCACCTGAGTAGTTGCCGACCAGCCCAAGATTACGATCAGAGATCATCAGCCCTAGATAGTCTTCGATGCAGCATGAGAGGTTACGTGTACGCACTGGGATGCTGATGACTTCAATAAGAAGTCCGAGCAGGCAAAGAAGAATCGTGGTCAGTTCCGAGTCGTACACACTACTGGCTTACAGTCCTTTGAGAAGGTGAAGTCGGTAAGTATCTCTATTTAGTTGTTTAGTTACTCAATTGTTATTAGTATACTTAATAAATGTTATATGAATGTCTTTATTAATTAGGCTATGTGTGCGACCTTAGGCCGAACTCCGACCATGGTAGAGTTCTGGGATAGAGCCCACACGCCAAATGACTCTACTATGTCTCCTGCAACATTAACTATACCAGTAAGACTAATCTCAATTTTTAATAATTATTAATATTAGGTAGTTAATACAATTATTTAATTAACTCACATATACAAAATAAATTACAGGACCAATTTCAGAGGCTTCAGGACCAGCGTGTAGCTGAGTTGCGGGATGCTAGGGGGGATTTTGAGCCGTTAGATTCTATCATCCCTCCGCCCGAGATTGAATTATCTCGGGATGAGGAGCTGAGTTTATGGGTCGCATCTCACGATCCCCCTATTAGCAGTACCAACAGTACCATCAGGTATCGAGTGATGGGCCTGCCGAAGATACCCGCGTATACACTACTTGGAGGTAATAATATTTATTATATTTCTCGTTATATCATAATTTATAAAATAATATAAAATATTATTAGTAATGTTATAATTATTTTTGCAGGCTCTAGCTAGCGCTAGCGTCTGAGAGCACCCGTTGGACGATGCCATGTTCTAGAAGGTTAAGGTGGCAGTGTCGGAGACGTTTGGTACTGATCCGATATTCCGTTGTCAGGACCTGCCTAAACGTGCTCGCCTCTACCAGTTTGCATAGGACATTGCATTAGGGGCCACCGTCGAGAGTACGGGTATCCCTCTAGAGCAGTTCGCCGCGATACGCTACGAGTTGGTCTGATTGGTGGTTACCCTACTCACGGAGGCTTTTGGGCCGATGCTGAGTCAGTCCCCGACTACTCAGGTATTTTATTTACTTTATGTTGATTATTTTGCATGTTATTTAACTTTCATTTAGTTATCTCTTTAATTCTCTCATACGGACTAATGAGTTATATTTTTAATTGTATCAATAGGGTGGCAATGTTGATGTCGTTGGTGATGGCGAGCAGGCTGGCAATGCAGATCGCGAGCGGGGGGATGATGACAAGGATTTTCAAATACCAGAGCAGCGACGTCGACCCCCGCCCGATGATTTTTCTCGTAGTGGTGGTACTACTAGCTTATGTTAGTATTTTGTATAGCATTTACTTTGATGTTTTGTAAAATATTGTATAGTTGTTTGATTTTATGTAAATCATTGTAGTTTAGCTTAATTCTTTGTAAATCAATATATTTTACTTTAATTTTATAAATTATTGAAGTTACCGTTAATCTTTGTAATTTATAGGTTATATCATTGTAGTTTAGCTTGATTCTTTGTAAATCAATGTATTTTAGTTTAATTTTGTAAATCAATTAAGTTACTTTGTAGTTTATAACTTATCGTATATACACGTTATATGTTATTAGAAAAGTAATTATATATACACGTTAAAACGTGTATATATGTTGTTCTTCAAAGTAGTTACGTTGTATTTAGTTGATTACGATATATGTTGTTGAATGTAGTTATTGGTTAATTATTGTATATGTTGTTGGGATAAAACAGGTTACAAGTACAAAAATAAGGTTTAAAAACCTGAAAATTACAAAAAAAACAAAAAATTATTAAAAAAGAAAGATATTTCCGACGAAATAAGGTAAATCCGACTGAACTTCCGTCGGAAATAATATTTATAATTAATTAAAAAAAAACATATTTTGGATGGAATATCCCTTATTTCTTACGGATATTCCGTCGAGATTAGGCCTCCACTGAACGAGCAGAGCGGTGACACGTGTCCTCATTATGTTTGACTAATTTAGTCCGTCAGAAATAATTTCGTCGAACATAACCACCTTTCGATGGTCAATTCATCGATTATAGTTTCGTCGACAATAACTATTTTTGACGGACTTTTCGACGAACTTATCCCCAATGACCTTTATTTCGACGGAATTTCCGACGAAATTATCTATCGAAATTTTATTCTGACAGAATAAGCTTAATTCCGATGGATAATTCCATCGAAATTAAGCCTTTTTCTTGCAGTGAAACATACATGGCTCAGTAGTGTAGTTTTACCCTTACAACTGTATATCTGCCTCTGCTTATATATATGAAGGAAACTGCTATTTCCACATAATATTTTGATATTTCCACACGTATGGCCCACATATTAGCTGACGTGTCAAAATTTTATTGGCTAATATGTGAGCCATATATGTGGAAATATCAAAATGTGATGTGGAAATATCAATTTCCTATATGAATCCAGTTTTAGTAGAGACCCATAAAAGCCAGATGACGAGCTAGTAGTCTTCATGCAACAAGTGAAAACATATACATTCTCGTTTTTTTTTCAAAGCTTACCTCCTGGCTTTTGGTTAGGTTTGGAATTTGGGAAAAGTCTAGGAAAAGAATTGTAAGAAAATGTAAAAGAACAATTAATGTTAAAACTAATAATAATAAGAATAATGTTAAAACTAAAGTGTCGTGTAAGAAATAATGTTTAATCAATAAAACCCCAAAAACTTTTTATTTCGTATATTTTCATTCTTGTAGAACCTTTTCAGTTCCCAAAATAGCCTTGTGGAATTCATTTTCAAATTCCTCTGACCTATTCCGTACTAGTAAAAAATATCAAGTACGGATCAACTATCCTAACAAAGCCACACTACGCACACCAAGCTAAAAGCAAATATTAGTACTATAGTCTACAGTATAATACTCACATTACATATCAAATTGAATAACTCCATAAAGACACGTCGGCTCCAAATTCTATGTCATCTCCATTATACCCAGCTTCCACACATTGGGGCGGCGGTAGCATCATCCCTTCTGCCATACTTGTAATCAAACCCGGCATTCCGAAAACCGCCTCCTCGTCCATGTAAAAGATATTTTCAGGTAATGCCGCCGTCCTTTCCTCCACAACATCACCTCCGCAAACACCACCATTGGGTGGTGGCCGAAAGGCCTCCGCCGCCTCCGCCGCGGCCTTCTGAATGTTCTTGGCATCAAGGGATGTCGGAATTGGCAACCTCCATGCAGAGTCAGCAAAATTAAGACAAGCGGACCGGCCTCTAAGCGCAATGACTGCCACGTCATGAGCTCGAGCTGCCATTTCAGCCGTCGGAAAAGTCCCGAGCCAAATCCTTGATTTCTTGTTTGGCTCTCTGACCTCGCACACCCACTTGTCGGAATTCCTTCGCCTGATTCCTCGATACACCGGGTGCCGAGTTTCGTGAAATTTCTTTCTTCCTGCGCGTTTCTTTGGATGACTTGAAGCCAATTTCACTTCCTCATCGGAAAAATTGGTAGGGCGGCCACTTTCAGTACCTTCCGAGGATTCCGAAAATTGAGGAGACCATGAAGAAATTAGTGGGTCCGAGTAATGAGAGAAGATTTCCATAGATAATGATTTTTGAGTGACCAGTAAATAGACTGAGTGAATTAGTAGACTGAGTCGGAGTTGAGCTTGCTTTTTGGGAAAAGGGGTCGATGAATCTTAATTGTTTTTTTGATATGTCTGTATGTTTGAATTGAATTGTGAGAGCGAGAGTGAATATTATGAATGTGTATATATATATAAGTAGGATGATGTTGGGTGTATAGTGTAGGTGGTGAGTCTGCGTTTGGGACGCGAACACGGAATTGTTTGATAAAAAACAGCAGGCTGGGCGGGGTCCATGGTTTGGTATGAATAGCAAGTCTAAAAGTAGAAAGAAAGAAAGAAACAATTATCCAGCTGTTTGGGGGACAACTTCTTTGCTTACTTTTGTCTAACACGTGTGAGATTCTTTGGGTGATGTGGCGTTGGACTTTCTCCCCAATTTAGTCATTTTGACTCATAAATTAAACTAATTAAATCAAGTCAAAATCATTTTAATTAGGCGATAATTTAATTTTAACTGTTTCGTTGTAAGTTACTCCCTCTGTTCCTAAAAGATTGTCGTTTTAGGAAGTAATTTTTGTTCCAAAAAGATTGACGTTTTGAGTTTATCAATGCAGATGGAGTAATTTTTTCCAACTTTACCCTTATTTAAAGTTCTCCTACTTAATGATTTTTCTCAAAAAAATACAAAACCCTTCTTGGTTGTTGAAATGTCTTTACAAATCTCTTCTCTTCCCAATACTTCTACTTCATAATCTCATGGTTGGTAGTATACTCCTTTTTGAAATCTACAAAGTTAATAATTAGTTGGGATAATTAAAACAAGGGTAATATAGTATTTTTCATAAGGAGTAATTGCATTCTTTAATCTACGTGAATTAACCTTAAACGACAATCTTTTAGGAACAGAGGGAGTACTTACCTGTCACTCTGTCAGAGTTAATGGCCACTAACTAACTAATTCACGCACATTAAACAATCAGTAGGGCAGGTACATTGAGGTATGGACATATTTTATACTCCTGTCCTGCAAATAATGGTGAATTTGAGTTAAGTTCATAAACAGAGCCAAGCCTAGCTTTGGTTTACGAACTCAAGCTTAAACTTAATTAATTTATTTTTATTTTTAAAATTTTCTTCACCTTTCTTTTAAAAAAAATTATAAATTTAAATTAAGCCATCTGCAATCATAATTTAGCAATAATCATATAATTATAATGCATTATAAAAGAAACTTGTATTATAATATGTGTAAATTCGTGTGTGTGTGTATGTGTGTGTGTGTGTGTGTGTATATATATATATATATATATATATATATATATATATATATATATAGGATCAGGTCCGGACTCCCGGACCTGATAAAATACGGACCCTATATTTTTTTTCCAGTTTTTTTTCAAAACAACTAATAAAAAATGTATAGTTATTTTTGGAACTGAGAATATTTTATAATACAGTGTTTTGAGTATGATTTGGATACATATAACAAACAGTGTTATACAAAAATAACTAAACATTAGTATAGAATGTCGTACAACACTGTTTGTTATATGTATACCCAAAACATTGTATTATAAAATATTTTCAGTTCCAAAAATAACTATACATTTTTTATTAGTTGTTTTGAAAAAGAAAAAAAAATTTAAAAGTCCGCATTTTAATCAGGTCCGGGAGTTCGAACCTGATCCTGACCATATATATATATATATATATATATATATATATATTGTAGTAGTTGGACATTATGTACTATATATAGGTAAATGTGTATATGTATGTGTGTTTGTTATGGAGTGATAGAATATTAAATTATATACTCTCTTTTTTAACACATTATATACTGGATACATATATTGATATGATTATATTTATTTAATTTAGTAATGGTAAAATGATTATTGATTATGATAAGACAATTGAGGATATTCATATATTATGTTATCTAACAGTATAGTATATATGATTAATTTTAAAAATACAACAATTGACTACACACACACACACACACACACATATATATATATATATATATGCATGATAACATGGGTGAGTATAGTCCGGAGAACCCCTCCACATACTCGTCTTGTAGAGTTATCCTCCGAACTGACCCGCTTATTTATTTTAGTAGGACATTATGTACTATATATAGGTAAATGTGTATATGTATGTGTGTTTGTTATGGAGTGATAGAATATTAAATTATATACTCTCTTTTTTAACACATTATATACTAGATACATATATTGATATGATTATATTTATTTAATTTAGTAATGGTAAAATGATTATTGATTATGATAAGACAATTGAGGATATTCATATATTATGTTATCTAACGGTATAGTATATATGATTAATTTTAAAAATACAACAATTGACTACATATATATATAGGCATGACAACGGGGTGAGTATAGTCCGGAGAACTCCTCCACATACCCGTCTCGTCAATTTGGAGTTATCCTCTGAACTGACCCGCCCCCTCCCCCCCCCCAAAAAAAAAAAACAACACTCCATATCTGTCCCGTTTATCCGATTACTCTTCTTTTTTTTCAAATTAAATTTCTCTAATTTTTTATCTTACTTTGTATAGTTATTTTTAATTCAAAGTCAAACAAAATGCAACATTTCTATTACTAGTAACATATTATATTACAACTATTATGAATTTATAATGAAATAACATAAATAAGTACATAATTATGTATACAAAATGTTTATTTTAAAAAAAATTATATGTACACATATAATCAGGTTAGGATAGGAGGCGGAGGCGGGGGTGATGGTAAGAGGGTGTATCCCATACCCGATCCTAATCCTATAGGGTTTTAAAAATTGGATCACATTAGGGTTAAAATCGAATGGGCCCCATCGAGTTCGGGAGAAATTGTCAGGCCTATATATATGTCTGTGTGTGTATGTATATATTATAGTTAGAATTAATAAATACACAAACATAACTAGGAACTTAATTTTAATTATGTTTATTTTTATATTATATATTTTATATAAATAAAAATAAAATTTTAATTAAATAATTATTAAACGAGTCGAGTTTAATTGAGTCAGACTCGATCGAGTCAGGTCTAAACGAGCTGAGCTCTAGTCAAATACTGTTCGAGCTCAGCTCATCTAACTAAACGGGTTAAAGGTTTTGTTCGAGATAGATTCGATTCGTTGATAGGCTCAATTCGAGCCGAGTCGGGTCAGACTCGTGAACAACTTGATTCGTTTACAACCTTAATTTGAGTTTTACACATATTAAGGAGGTAACTAACGTATGAATCTAGTAGTTTTATTTTATTTTATTTTTAATAACAAAACTCAAGATATTTAAAATTAATACTAAAATCTGCTTCTACTTAAATGGCCAAAATGAACTTTTTCCATACATATCAATATCATAGCTTGCTTTTTATATTTTATTTTATAAGACTACATTTACTAATTAAGAGCTTGTTTCTCGGAGCCGCGGAGCAAAATACTTCTAAATTGAATATGAATAAAATGTTTTAATGCTTGGCGACCTTTGTGAAAATGTTTTTAATGAGTGAAAATAGTGACTAAAAAAACTTTTTGAAAATGTAAAAAAATAGTATTTTTAACAAACAGAAGCTACACGTTCTCATAATTAAGGGTGTAAACGAGTCGAGTCGAAGCGAACAGAGAGTTATTCGAATTCGACTCGAATTCAAATTGTATTTGAAAAATTCAGTTCAGATTCGACTCGACCCGAATATTTATTACTCGAATTCGATCCGACTCGGATCGAATTATATTCAAACTACTTGCGAGCTTTAAATTCAAGCTCGAATTCGAGTCTCCACGTAATAATTAGCTTTAAAATAAATATAATTATAAATTGAATTTGTTATTTTACTTAGAAATGAGAAAATATATTTACTATTACACTTTACAAATATAAAATCACAATTAAAATTAAAAACAAAATAAAATAATAATAATTAATTATCCTAATTTGATTTAATTTTGTATATATTATAAGAGCATGTATCGAGTATCTAATCGAATTTGTATCAATCGAGTATGTATCGAATCACAATCGAGAATTCGAGTAGTTTGAATCTTAAACGAGTCGAGTATAACCTTGCTCAGATTCTACTCGTATTTTTATTCGAACTAGTTTTTATGCTCAGATTTGGATCATATTTTTAACGAATCCGAGTTTCGCTCGTATTTTTTCAGGTCGAGCTTGAATCGAACCCGAACTGTTTGACTCGTTTACAGCCTTACTCATAATTATGTCTTTTAACCGCTTATGTGTACTATATTGCCTGTCCGTTTAGGTACTTTCAACAAATTCATAATATTTTAATACTTATAACTTTTTGTTGTATTGGTTATAGTAAAAATTATATTTTTAACTATAATGTGTTTGTGGACCAACATAAATGTAACATTTTTTATAAACGATGCAACAAAAAAATTATAAAACTTATCAATAATAAATTATATGAAAACCTCTTATAAAGTAAATGAAAAGAGGGTTCTTTTAAAAGCACACAATTCAAGTGAATATTATTTTGAATTGTGTGCATATTTCTTTAATTTCTGTATTTGCACTAAGTTTAAGAGAATATATATACAGTTTAAAAAAATATTCTTAACATGTGCCATTAAAAAAATTCTATGAAAAAATGGGATAGTAGTTATTTGGAATCTTAAAAAAGGAAGGTGTAAAGGAATGCGGAGTCGTGGAGAGCAGACATCGAACAGACATCCAAAGGCTACACTAGTACTAGTACTGATTTTATTGAAATAGTACTAGTATTGATACTGAGAGGACTGAAGAGCTCAATAGCAGCTTTATGAAGTGACGTCATGTGATATGACCCGATTACCAACACGGGTTGACAGTTAATATCCAACTACAAAAAAGATTGGCGCGTGGACCCCGAGGTCATTTTCTTTTGAATTGAAAATCCACGTGGGCCTTCAAAGTACAAAGTGTCCAATCAGTTTGTTTTCCGTTTTGTCAGTTGTTTGTTTACTAGTATTGATACTGAGAGGAATGAGGTAGCTCAATAGCAGCTTTATGAAGTGACGTCATGTGATATGACCCGATTACCAATACGGGTTGACAGTTAATATCCAACTACAAAAAAGATTGGCGCGTGGACCACGAGGTCATTTTCTTTTGAATTGAAAATCCACGTGGGCCTCCAAAGTACAAAGTGTCCAATCAGTTTGTTTTCCGTTTTGTCAGTTGTTTGTTTACCTTTTGTACGGAGCATATTTAGTTGACAAGCTGAATAAATTTATTCAGAATTCTAGTTATTTACGAGAGTAACTAAAAAACGAATAAAACTGAATTATCGAGCACAATTAAAATATTTTAATCGAATTATTTCGATTTTTCATTTTTTTTTCTTTCTAATTTTGGTTATATCCGATTTATTGCTCGGTATTCGGTTTCGGATTCGATTTTAAAAAATAGGCTATTTGGATACCCGAATAACCGAACTTTAATAGTTAAAAAATAATAATTTTATAATTAACTAATTGTATCTGACTCTTACTCTTACCCTAATCTATTCCCAAATCCTAGATCTCAATTCCTCTTGCCTCTCGTCTCGAGTCTCGACTCTCAGTTTCGCTTTTGCCGACCACTACTGGTCGACCACTGTCTATCTCACATCCTCTCCGACTCTCTCCGTCCGGCCTCCGCCTCTCACTGTCTCACCGTCTCACCCTTCGCAGTTCCGCGCCTCAGCCTCTTTCCCTGCGACTTGGCGACTCTATTCTTTAACCTTGACGGCTCGACCTCTCTTTCGAGTTCCGATTTCAGGTAAATTTTCATTCACTATCAAGATTCAAGTGCATGTTGTTTTGATTAGAACTCTTGTACTCTTTTTTTTTCTTTTCAAATTTTCAACTTCTTTAGTTGAATCCTGCAAAACAGCTCTAAGTGCAAAGTCTTGTCATAAAATTTTCTAGCCTAAGCTGAAACTTGTGCAGTTGTGCTTAAGAATATCTTGTGTGGGTCACTGAAATAGAAAGCTAAGTTTGTGTCTTTGTTCTCTCTGATTGCCAGGCTTTGGTTCAATTTTCAACAGAGCAAAAGAGAAATCAATGTTTGTTATCTGGGACCATGGAAATTTTGCCTTGGCTGTAATGTTGCTGAGATCATTGATAGGAGTACCCATCAAGGGGAATTAAAAAAATGCTAATCAGACAAGACAGTAAATTTGGTTCTATTGATTCAATCTTAAGTCTTAATTATCTTTTATGACTGTTATTTGATTTTGGTTACACGATAGTTAGTATATTACTATCTACAAAATTGTGATTTAATAATTATAATAAATTTACATCACCATTTGAATTTTAGAATTTCACACATTAGAAATGGAGGTTTTTATGAAAAAGGAGGGAAAATAGTCCAACATTTGATTCGAGTACCTGAAATTGCACATATTTGTAGAGAACAGTAAAGGTTTAAGATTTAAGTGTTTGAAAAATATCACATAAACTCACAAAACTCGCCACAATTTAATTACTAGAGTTACAATGGTCTTACATATAAAGATTTGTATAACATTACTTTTTCATTGTAATTTATGATGATATAGTACTTATCCTCTGCAAATAGTGGTTGAATAAGTTTGTTCGGAATTTCTGATTTATGAAAAACTGAAATTGCCTCGATGTTTAGGTGTCCAATTAATTGCGTGGTGGTTTTTAATGAACAATTGTAATCTGCAAGATAGATCTCTCAAATGTCAAAGTTGTCTAAAATGTGAAGTTGGAAAAGTTTGAGATTCTCTCATTTTTTTAATTGGAGTTGTTTATTGGAGTGTGGTTAACTTATCATTTTCAAACTTTCTTCGCTAATCTAATTTAATTTGTTTGACATTTTCAGATGATGTCAAGAAGTGTTATAAATGATTTGCAAATGGTGAATGGTACAGACGAGCCTAGCCTTGATGACCTTGGTGCAATTGGACATGAGAAAGAGTCAGGTGGCAGTATTCCTACCAATATAGAGCCTGTGTCAAAGGAAACCTCGACAAGTACAAGACTACGGGACAGTCAGAAAGTGTAAAGATACAAAGAAAGAGGATGTCACCTATATCTAAGGTGTGGACTGAGGGGCACTTTATTCCAATTAAAGATAAGGATGGTAATGTCATCAAAGGTAAGTATACTTATTGTGGAAAAGAATTAGCTGCTGATTCATCTTCAAATGGCACTACTTCTTTAAGAAATCACTTTAGAATTTGTAAAAAAAATCCTACCAACATGGATAAAGCTTAACCCCAACTTATAGGGATTAAAGAGGGTGAAGGGGAGGGAGGGACGTGTGAGGGTACACTCACTTCTTGGAGGTTTGACCAAGAAGCTGTTAGGACAACCGTGGTTTACCATCTTATTGTAGATGAACTTTCTTTCAAACATGTTGAGAAGGAGGGTTTTAAAAGACTTATGCAAGTTGCTTGTCCTAGGTTTCAATTGCCTTCACGTTTTATATTTGCTAGATATTATATTCGTTTGTATGATAATGGGAAGATCAAGTTGAAAACAATCCTTAGAAAAAATTCTGAACGTGTTTGCCTCACAACTGATTCTTGGACTTCTAATCAATGCTTGAATTATATGTGTGTTACCGCACATTTTATTGATGAAAATTGGAAATTGCATAAGAAAATCTTGAATTTTCAAACCATCACAAGTCATAAGGGGAAAGACATTGGGGAAATGGTTGAATCTTGTCTAAAAGAGTAGGGACTTTCTAAAGTTATGACCCTCACTGTAGGTAATGCTAGCTCAAATGATACTGCGACGACTTACTTGAGAGATAAATGTACATCTTGGAAAACCAATGTCTTAGGTGGTAAGTTCATTCACATGAGATGTATCGCTCACATTATTAATCTTGTTGTGAATGATGAGTTGAAGTTGATTGAGAAATCTGTTGAGACAATTAGGCATGCAGTGAAGTATGCAAAACAATCCCCGGCTAGGGTCAAGTCATTTAAGGATTGTATTGAGTATTGTGGTCTTGAAGATAAGAAAGGCTTAAGTCTAGATTGCCCAACTAGATGGAACTTTACTTACTTGATGTTAAGTTCGGCCTTAAAATACAAAGAAACTTTTGATCGATTTGGGTTTGAAGATCGTGGCTTTGAAAAAGAGAAGGGGGAAAAAATATTCCAACGGACTCGGATTGGAATATGGCTAAATTGTTTGTTGGATTCTTAGAACATTTTTATAATCTCAATGTGCGTATTTCGGGCTCATCTTATTGATAAGTGGGTTTTATACCTGTGAATTAGATATATCTTAGGCTTATTTCTTTACTATCTTTGAGTATTTTGAGTGTCATTTTACTTGTTTATGCATTGGTTTTGTAGGAACGGCTTCAGAAGGTTAAAAGAGAAATATTGGAGCTTAATGGCATTTCTGTAAATTCTAGATCAGAGTTCTCGTCGGGGCGAGAATCTCAGGCTTAAATTTCTCGTCGGGGCGAGAATGCGCGGAAAGGAATTGTAATTTAGTTCTTTTGGGAAATCGATTTGGAATTGGATTCTTTCTACTGATTTGATTCAGAAACTATAAAAGAGACAGAGAAAGATGGAAATATAGATATACATATACATAGATACATTCATAGTTGCACACATACGCAAGGATTGAGATACAGAGCTGAAGTTAGAGATTGGAGACTAGAGAAAGCATCGCAAGGAAATCAGATTAGAGAATTGAAGATTGAAGAACTTCTACTGAGTTTTTCTTATCCTCTATCTTAGATTTGTAATTTAACTGTGATGACTTATTTGGGATTCATGATTTCTATTTTCAGTATGAACTAAATTTGCGATTAAGGCTACAATTGAATCTTTTATGTTTATGGATTAATTATCTATTTTATTCCAGTTATTATCTAATATTGAGTTGTCTATCATATTTTGTGTTTATTGAATAATGGACTGATCATCAATTAGCGGAATACTTTAGAAGAATTTGGGAGATGAAATCTAGGGTTAGATCTGAATGTGATAGCATATATTCTTAATTATTTGCATGGGATGAATAATTGGGGTTGTGAAGTGAATAGGGATATCTCTTCGCTGCATATAACTATTGGGAATTGGTGTTTAATGAAATTAATTCTTTAGTTTTGCATAGGAATATTGCAGAATTATTTGAGTTAGATAATTTTATTTGATCACTTGGGAAATGGCTTATGAATAACTTTGAATTCCTGTTAACAACTCTATTGAAGTTAATAATTGGATGAATTGGATAATTAGTTTGTATTGCATAATTGGGGATATTGTAGTCTTAAGCCTTTAAAAATCTGAATTTCAACCTTTGTGTTAGTTCTCATTCTTAGTTTTAATTTAATTAGCTTTAATCGTTATACAAATTGTGATTGTTTAAATAAAATTGAATTGATATAGGACTAGTAGTTGGAAATTATTGAACAAAAATTTCCTGTGGGTTCGACACTCTATCTTATCACTTTATTACTTGTTAATCGTGTATACTTGCACGTAATTGTTGATTGTGAAATCTGGCAACAAGTTTTTGGCGCCGTTGCCGGGGAATCTTTTTGTTTAATATTTATTTCCATATTAGTTATAATCAATTCAAGCTTAATTTAAACATTTTATTTATTATTTATTTCTTTTTATGTTTTACTTCCTTTTGAGGTACACCATGGCCAACTATGACTATCAGTGGCCTTATACGAGAATGATTCAGCCAAGAGCGGCAAGAATTTATGAATTTGATGAATTGTCAGCACAGATTGAGACACTTTCGAGGATGATTGACGCTTTTGCAGTACAACGTATTCAAAGTGTGGCGGTGATTTGTGATTATTGTGCTGGAAATCATCCGAGTCATCAATGCGCCAGCAATTATGAGTCGATGCAGTATGGTGGCAAGTTCGGCGATTACCCTAACAGTTATGCCTATCCAAACAACTATCATCAAGATTAGGGGTATCATCCAGATTTTTTATGGAGTCATAATAATCAAGTCCAAACCTTTGCTCCAAGCCAATTATACACTCTAGAATTTCAGGATTCATCCTCTCCACATGAAGAAGAAGGAAAACTAAGTTTGGAGGAGGCCTTGGCGAAGTTTATTACAGCTACGGACAAAAGAATGAGTGATCAGGATCAGCAGTTGAACTTAGTGGATTTAAATGTAAAAAGCCAAGCAGTGTCGATTCAAAATCTTGAGAATTAGATGGGACAGCTTATCAACGCAATCAACAGTAGCTATCATTGTGCATGGCCCAGTGACGTGGTTCTCGAGACTGATGGATTGCCCGCGCCAAAGCTGCTACCAGAGGTGTTGATTGACAATGATTCTGATATGGAGGAGAATAGTGGGGATCAGGAAAATACAACCGAAGAAGATCTAGCCATGAGTTCCGACGCTGATGTACCGATTTTGTTAGTGCCCCATGTACCTTCTCTGCCAAAGCTCAAAGATCCAGGTAGTTTTACAATTCCTTGCCCAATTGGTAGTCATGTCATCGGCAAAGCTCTATTTGACATCAAAGCTAACATGAATCTGGAGCCATGATGGGATGAGAAAGGGGTCCATGAGAAGTTAGTTGAAGTCCCAGTTATGTTTAAGAAGTTTCAATTCAATATTCCGTTCACAAACACAATGGAGCATGTGCCTAGCTATTTGAAGGTTATAAGGGAGATTCTACAAGAAAAGAGCATGCTAGGTGATTTTGAATCAATGACCCTTACAGAAGCAAAGTCCTCAAACGCTTCATTATTACTACTGGATGGAGGGTTCCTCAATTTTCGAAGGGAAATTGGATAGTAGAACAGGACGAATTCGGGCTGACGACTATAAACCAAACGCTTGATGGGAGGCAACCCAATCACTTTATTTTATTGTTTTAGTTTCGTTTAACTCCATACTTTTGCATGAATTTAGTATCTTTAGTAGTTAGTTTTAGGTTTTTCAGTGCTTTGCTAGTCTCTCATGCTCTAAAAATGTTGTGCTAATCTATGCTATTTTACTTTGATCAGGGACAGGGTTTTAGGGAATACGTTAGTAGATGGAACAAGGTTTTGGGATGGCACCACTTGAAGAAAAAAAAGATTGAAATATCAAAAACCAGGATTCTCGCCCCGGCGAGAAAAATGACCTTGGAATCCTCGCCCCAGCGAGAACCTCTCTGCCAGTTTTCGCTCCAGCGACTCAATTCTTCGCCCCAACCCAAACTTCTTTGGATATTCTCGCCCTGGCGAGATTCCAAGGCAAAAATCTTCACCCCGGCGAAGATGACTGCTTTTAGTTTTTAATTTCCTTCCCAAAATCAGATTCCATTCATTCCAAAACCTTCCTAACCAATTCAAACTCAATCCTAAACCCTCTCCACCCTTATCCCACACGGATTCAACTTCTAATTGATTCAAGCAACGTTAAGGGTTCCTCTCCACTGTATCAAACATTCACACGGTTTTATCAAGCAAATTGGGGAGAATAGCTACTTGAGCAAGGCATTCATAAACATCAAACATCAAAATCAAGATGAATCCGAGTGTCGTTCTAGTTCCAGTTTCTCGAACCTCTACCGCTGCAAGCATTCTCACTTTCAGATTTGGATAATGGGCAAGGTCAAGCACGCCGCTTGACTAGTCAGGGGAGTTCTCCGTTTTAATTTCTTTATTTTGCAAACAATGAGGACATTGTTCATTCTGAGTTTGGGGGTGGCTTTGTTGTCATTACATAGTCATGTCATATTGCATTACATAATAATTGCATTTTATTGAATTCTCTTATAGCTTTAGGATCATATATAATTGCATTTAGGTTAGTTTGAGCAATAAATTGATGTAGAGTATTTAAGGAAGGCCAATGATGAAAATTCTGACCATTTAGCTAATTAGTTTAGCGAGATGGATAAGGAGTGCTAAATTATGAATTTTGACTGTTTTTGATTTTGTCAACCTTGAGACCCTTTTAATTCTTTTATGCACATATCTATTTGGTTGAGCTAGTTTTAACTCTGAGGAAGTTTATATGTTAAATGCTCATGGAAGATATTTATGAACTCTATATCTTGTTTGATCATAACTTAAAGTGCAATGTGAGGTAGAATATAATTTGGGGGAAATCTTGGTTAAATTAAAAAAATTGAAAATTTTGAATCTTCCCCAATTGAAAGAATGGACCATGTGGTGGGTTGAGATGGAGCGTAAAACGCACTCACTCATAAACACATGCAGCGAGATGGAGCGTAAAACGCACTCGTTCAATTGAAAGTGATATGGAGCGTAAAACGCACTCACTAAAAAAAAGAAAAGAGAAGGAAAAGAGAAAAGATTTAGATATTTCTTAGGCTTATTTCTTTACTATCTTTGAGTATTTTGAGTGTCATTTTACTTGTTTATGCATTGGTTTTGTAGGAAACGACTTCAGAAGGTTAAAAGAGGAAAATTGGAGCTTAATGGCATTTTTGTAAATTCTGGATCAGAGTTCTCGCCGGGCGAGAATCTCAGGCATAAATTTCTCGCCGGGGCGAGAATGCGCGAAAAGGAATTGTAATTCAGTTCTTTTGGGAAATCGATTTGGAATTGGATTCTTTCTACTGAGTTGATTCAGAAACTATAAAAGAAACAGAGAGAGATGGAAATATAGATATACATATACATAGATACATTCATAGTTGCACACATACGCAAGGATTGAGATACAGAGCTGAAGTTAGAGATTGGAGACTAGAGAAAGTATCGCAAGGAAATCAGATTAGAGAATTGAAGATTGAAGAACTTCTACTGAGTTTTTCTTATCCTCTATCTTAGATTTGTAATTTAATTGTGATGACTTATTTGGGATTCATGATTTCTATTTTCAGTATGAACTAAATTTGCGATTAAGGCTACAATTGAATCTTTTATGTTTATGGATTAATTATCTATTTTGTTCCAGTTATTATCTAATATTGAGTTGTCTATCATATTTTGTGTTTATTGAATAATTGACTGATCATCAATTAGCGGAATACTTTAGAAGAATTTGGGAGATGAAATCTAGGGTTAGATCTGAATGTGATAGCATGTATTCTTAATTATTTGCATGAGATGAATAATTGGGGTTGTGAAGTGAATAGGGATAACTCTTCGTTGCATGTAACTATTAGGAATTGGTGTTTAATGAATTTAATTCTTTAGTTTTGCATAGGAATATTGCAGAATTAATTGAGTTAGATAATTTTATTTGATCACTTGGGAAAAGGCTTATGAATAACTTTGAATTCCTGTTAACAACTCTATTGAAGTTAATAATTGGATGAATTGGATAATTAGTTTGTATTGCATAATTGGGGAATTTCAACCTTTGTGTTAGTTCTTATTCTTAGTTTTAATTTAATTAGCTTTAATCGTTATACAAATTGTGATTGTTTAAATAAAATTGAATTAATATAGGACTAGTAGTTGGAAATTATTGAATAGAGATTCCCTGTGGGTTCGACACTCTATTTTATCACTTTATTACTTGTTGATCGTGTATACTTGCATGTAATTGTTGATTGTGAAATCTGGCAACACTTATATCACATCAAATAATGCATTTCTTGAAATATATGACACTTATATTATTTTGAGTGAATGGGAAAGAAGCAATGATAGATAATTGTAACAAATGGCCAAGGCAATGAAAAGAAAATATGATAAATATTAGGAAAATATTCCAAAGATGAATATATTGTTATATATTCCCGTTGTGCTTGATCCTCGGTTTAAGTTGAGTTTTGTTCAATTTGGTTTAGAAAGAATGTATGGAAATGGTGAAATTAAAGTTGAAAATCCATTGGAGGGTTTAGAAGTAGATCTTCATTTTGATATTGATAATGAAGATAGGGATTTAGAATATCAATCAAGTAATAAGGCCACAGAGAAGGAGATTGCCGATGGTGTGAAGAGAGCAATTGAAGATTTGTTTAATGAGTACATAAAAAAATATTTAACTCAAGAAAGTAGAAAATCAAGTTTAAATAACATGTCATCCCAAGGTTCTAATGTAATGGAATCCCAAAATACAAATAGAATTACATAAGAGTTCAAAAAGCGTCGGACCGGAGTTATACTTGGAGACACATCAGAATTGAACAAGTATTTAACTGAAGATGTGGAAGAAGGCGATGAGACTTTCGATATTTTGGGGTGATGGAAAGTTAATAGTGCAAGATTCCTTATCCTTGCACGTATTGCCCATGATGTGTTGGCTATTCCCATTTCTATCGTTGCTTCAGAGTCCGCATTTAGTACGTGGGGACGCATTCTTAATGCATTTAGGAGTTCATTGTCTCCTAATATGGTGGAGGCTCTCATATGTTCTCAAGATTAGATTAAAATGAAGAATTGTATTGATGTGGAGGAAGATAATGACTTTACCGATAAATTTGACTGTGGTAATAATTATTGTTTTTGTTTATTTTATTGAACTAATAAAACAATTTATAAAAATAATGTGTTTTAATTATATTTTTTAATTTTCAGCAATGTCCAAGTTGAGCCTTGCTACTAATGATGCCAATGTTTCCGTGACTCAACTTGATTAATGAGGTAAATTCGTCTCTCGATTCATCATTGCAATTCAATTTTTAATTTTGAGAAACTGTTGGAATTAGTTTCTAAAGTCTAAACTCTGATTTGCGTGTTACTGTGTATAATTATTCATATATGAATAAATTGTTGAAAATCTGATTGCAGGGAATCAAGAATAATATTCGTTTAAGTCATTATTGATTTTTACGGTTATTCAGTAAGAGCTATTTCTAGTCAATGTTATCTTCTATGAAGCAGTTTGAGAATGTCAGTTTTCAACTTCACTTATTCTTGAAGCCACCATGTATTGTTTGCCTACTTTTTGATGCCATGTTAGGTAGGCCGTAGGTTACCTAATCAAAGTAAGTACACATTCTTTACCTCTTTATTCTTTATATTGACAATGAGTAATGTTAAGATTTAAGAGTACCAAATAGATGCCACGCACCAAAATCACATGTTGTTTAATCTGTGGATCTATTAATGGTTGGTTGTACATATTGATAAATATACAAGTAATGTATTGTAGTTTCTTGTTGTTTTCCCTTGAAAGTAAATGATCTTTATTTATACAGTTAAAAAGATTAAAAAATGAGTGTTTATTTATGCAGTTATAGATGAAGTCCTTGAAGGAAGCACTGGATGATTCACTGGTTGTACAAAGAGTTCGGCAGTCTTAATTTTGCTTCATTGCTTGTGTTGCATGTTGTTGTTGTTGTTGTTGTTGTTGTTGTTGTTGTTGTTGCTGCTGCTGCTGACTTGCATGTTGATGTTGATGTTCATGTTGCTGTTGCACTGCTGGGCCGCTGGCTGCTAGCTGCTGCAAAGCCTGCAATGCTGCTGCATGTTGCTAGATTATAATTAGATTTTGTTAAGTCATAATTTGGATTATGTATTATTAATTTTAAATCATTAAACTTTGTTAAGGACAGTTAAGGACTCAAGGTTATGACTTATGAATTGTCGAGTATTGCCAATTTTAAATGGTTCTTTTTTTGATTGATAAATGATAATATGGAAGCAGAGGTTCGGTTATTAACTGAAATACCCGAATTTACAATTCGGTAGTTCGGTTATTGCCAAATTCGGTTAGTATTTCGAATAGTGCAATTATGAATATTTTGGTATTCGGTTATAACCGAATAGCCTATTCGGTTCAGTTATAACCGAATGATCAGTCCTAGTCAATTGAGTGAAGAGTTGTATAATTTGTTTCTAATTAGACTGAATTAAATAAAAAAACTAGCATAAGATAAAATATTACTTAATAATATCTTTCTGTTCTAAAATTAGACATATAATCTGACTTTTGAGGTCAAACAATGACATATTAAACTTTAAATTGTTTAAATTCTTTTAATATTAGTTAATACAATTATTATTGTTATTGTATAATATATAACAAAAATTATTAATCACAAAATTTATTTTATTCTAAACTTTTTTTTAGTCATATTAATTTAAAATTTAATATGCCACCGTTTAACCTCAAAATCACATTGTATCTCTAATTTTGAAACAAAAATAATATTAAATTATTATAAATAATCAAATCTCATTCATTAACTTTTACAAACATATAATAACATATAGTCATACATGCCTAAATGTGGTTATTTCTTCTCCACGGAATGGAGTGAATACACAAATCAAACAAAATATGTAGAATGTCAGCCTCATTTTATTTTGGCACTACCTAGCTAGCTACTTCATTCTCGTCCCAGTACAGAGTGGAGAACCAAACGTACCTAAATTTCATTATATATATATTTTTTTGAGAAAATATATTACTTTCTTCGGTTTTAATTATAAAAGTATTATTGATTGATGTGGGTAAAAATAACCCAACAATAGTGAGTTGCCGTGCGTTATTTGTAGATCCCTATTAATGAAGGGCAATATAATAATTTTGCTCGAGGAATATTCTAGAACTATATTAAATACAATAAATAATAGAATTTCTATGAAATTTAACTAACTAAGAATTGACAACCTATAAAGTCTCTAAAGTCAATTAGGATTCTCCTGAAGGAGAAGACTCTCGTGCTATAAATAAAGGATGTTCCAACACATTTAAGGGAAATAATCTGAAACCCCATAATAATTCTCTCTTTCCATTTAAGTGTTCTGACTTAAGTATCGGAGAGTCCTCCCGGAGCCCCCCACTCTGGTGGACCTTTTGCAGGTTTTCAGGCGAGATCGAGGTAGTTACGTGGTGGTCAAGGTCAAAATTCGTGGATTGACCGAAACTCTAATTTGGAGATGTTGATAGACGCATCATTAACTTTTAAAAATCAATGTAAAATATTTTAAATTCAAAATCTTGATATAATTCACTAGCAATTATGAAACAATAAATTTTAAATTAGTACTTTTTAAATAGTCTACATTATTCATTATTAAATTGATAAAAAAATTAAATAAATTTTTATTGATTTTAAATTTTTAAATATTTTTAATTACTTTAATTTAAAAAAGATAATAATTGTCTTATATTTAGAAACAGATGGAATATAACACATACAGTTAGCTTAGGGCGTTCGTATCAATCAAAGAAAACGCTGAGATTGAGTTGGTATCTGGTCAAAGAAAACGCTGATATTGGTTGGAAGTACCGTGTATATAGGTACAATTATTATGAAAGAAAATGACTTGTCCGAGGAACGTACATAATATAAAGTAATTATCACGACTCATTCAATTTGGACCCGGCTTCTTTATTGGGAGGTAGACTGTCTTTGTTAAGCTAGTCACTGGGTGGTGACCTCCTAATCTCTGTCTATTTCTGCAGTATAAGAGACATACTATATGCATTAAGTTTGATGACAGACTTTGGCAACTTCAAAGAATCTGAGACTGGGAAGGCTTCAGTGTGAAAACTTTAAATCAAATGATCCGGTCAATTTTACAATTAATGGTGAAGTGCACATACACATATTATATATGAACAAAGATCTACTACATCTTTAATTTGCTGTAGTAAATAGAGTGTCAAATAGTTAAGAGTAAGACGGATGATATTTATAACTATTGTACATCAACTATTTGTTGGATGGTAGCTACAACTAACATTATCTATGCAGCATGCCCGTGTAATATATACTAGTTCTTTTCTTTGGGCGCAAATGTTATATGTGTAATTATCTAATATAAAATATATATATTTTTTATAAAATTTACAAGAATAAATTGAAATATACAAAAACTTTAAATTAAAATATTTATATAGTAATATAACTAAATTTGTAAGGACAAAAAGGAAAAACAAATCATGTGTCACATTTGCACTGCTGATGTCTGCACTGTGACATCAACTACCGCCGCGCAACATCTACAGTCAATTTTCAAAAATCCTTTTGACTTTGTAATTAAACCTGACAACGGGGCGAGTATGGTCGGGGAGACCCCTCCACATACTCGCCCTGCCAATAACTTGCTATCCCCTGAACTCGATCCGATTCCGAAAACAATACTTCATATATGTCCTGCCCCGTTTATATTACTTCATTATTTACCAAATTAAACTTTTTAAATTTTTTTATATTACTTTGTACAATTATTTTTAATTCAAAATCAAATAACATGCCATGTTTCTATAACTAGCAGTACATTATATTATTAATGTTATGAATTTATAATGAAAATAACCTAAATAAGTACATAATTATATATATATATATATATAATCGGGTCGGGTCAGGTTGGGGGTGGGGGTGAGGGGGGTATATCACATACCCAAGTTTTAATACTATAGAGTTTAAAAATTCGAGTTCCGTTAAGGTCGAGATCTGACAGGCCCCATCGAATTCGAATGAAATTGTCAAGCCTATTTATAATGTGTCAATAGTCCAACTTTCTTATCATATTAAATCCTTTAAACCATAAACTCTTACATATTTAACTATTTTTTTTTATCTTTTATTTATAATTGGATATACAAGTTTTATATATTTCAATATTTTAGGTTATCTTATTTAAAAGTAAAATAAATTAACTCCATGATGATATGTCAGCCCCGAATTCCATGTTGTCCTCAAGTACACCTCTCCTACACGTATAGGAGCCGAGGTAGCAGTAATCGATTGAGTTCACGTACGTATCTGCAATCTCCTACACACATATCGTGCCATATTTGCTGGCAATCCTAAAAACGGTCTCCTTAACAATCCATGTAGAGTGAAGTAGTTAGTTTGACTTCAGTTTCTTTTTAGAATACAACGGTTCAATTTTTTAAAGTTCATTTAAAGACAATTAATAATGTCATAACAAAATGATAAGTATAATCATAGTTGCGAACCTTAAAGCATAGTCCAGGGTGACAGTAGCCCCGTCTGATTTTTCAATACTTTAATTATGCACCTAAACTTCTGTTAAATTCAATTATAATACTCTCAATTACAGTCGAATGTTTTTATAAGGTCGCCCCTCAGTTATTAAAGACAACATTGATTTTGTAAAATAGATGTGAGATTTTTAAATTTTTAAATGATATAATTTACTTAATTTTTATGACAAAAAATCTTGTACTTAATAGTATGTTTTAGTTAGTTTACAACAAAAATAAAATAAGTCATGAAATGCAAAATCCTTTATTCATAGTAATTTTATTTTTAAGTAGGATCCGGTACCAACATGTAGGGGTGAAAATGATCTCGACTCGAGTTGAATGGTACCTTATTCGGATTCTACTCAAAAATTTCAAAGGCGCTCAAATTCGTACTCGAGTTCGAATATAATTTTACAATTTTTGCTTATATTCGAATTCGACTCGTTTTATAGTACTCGAATTCATCTTGACTTATTTTTTAGCCGAGTTACTCGCGAACATATAAGACATACACGAATCAAAATTGGATCGTTCATATTATGATAATGCAGATAAAATTAACTCAATCAACTATTTGGAATAGTTTAAATTTAAACTCTTAAAACTAGATCTCACGCGAGTCTTGTAAAAGATTAATGAGATGATATTATCATTTTTGAATCAATTGATTGACATGTACAAGAAACATAAAAACTCCTTTTCACTTCTCAAAGTATGTGAAGAATTTAATTGTTGAATATTATATATTAAATAAATCGAATATACTTGATACTATATACGAGTAAGTATTAACGAACTTGTATCGAGTGAGATTAGTGATGTATGAGAAATTCGATACTTTAAATGACTAAACAGTAAGCGACTCATATTCGACTCGTATAACTGTCCATATATTAAAATGGATTCGAATTCGACTAGTTTCAGGGCCGGCCCTGAGTTTTTAAGGGCTTAAAGCCACAACGAAAAAAATGGGCCCTTTTCGAGTCAGTGGCGGAACCATGACAAAATGTGAGGGGTCAAAATTTGAGGGCGGTTAAATTCACTTTGATTCACCCAATCCACTTGGGTCATATCCTAATACATGTATAAATATTTCTTAGCTCACCACATTAGCTATTTATGAGTTTTTAGCAAAATCTTTCCATTCAAGCATTTTATCAAATAACTTGTCTACAATGTGAAAATTTCTAGATTTTACAAAAGTTTAGGCATGGTTTAGCCCAGATTTCTTCATAGAAATCCTTCCTTATACTTTCATATAGTACATATTCTCATTACCCAACCAATTCCACAACTAATTCACATAAATATATACCAATTTTACATATGGATTTACCCAATTTATAAAAATATAGCAAAAGTAGATGGATTACCCCTTGAAGCTTCGCAGAATTGGGGGCCATAAAAATAATATTTTTTTGGTGGGCCTAAAGCTCCGGCACCTCTGGCTTTAGGCCAGGGCCGGTGCTGACTAGTTTAAGTGTTGAATTCGAATCTCACTCAATTTTTTTGAATCGATCTCAAATCGAGTTTCGAATCACTTATTTTCAGCCTTGCAGTGAGTGAGAAACAAACAAAAGTTTACTTTTTTCTAAAATAACATTCACATGACATGTTATGATCCGGAGTATTCAGACGTGGGTTTACACCTAAGAGCTGCGACTCGGATCCACCCATCCATCCCACCTGGCGATTAGCCCACAGAAACGCGTGGACCACGTGCGCATTCGTAGAATCCCCCGCGGCTCCCACTTTCCCAATTAGTACGTTTGGATTTGGGGGGTCTTGCTGGTGTCAAGTCAGTTGCTATCAAACTGTACGGACAAAAGGAGCTACTTCAGTTCTCAGAATTCTTAGATTCCCCGTGTTATATCGGGAACTATTACACTGGCATAAACTTCAACTTGGTGGTACCTTTTGTCTATTTTTTATTTTTTATTATCTTTTTCTTTCTTTCTTTCTTTCTTTTATTTTAAAAGGTAAAATTAAAATTATTTTTTATTATAAGCTTATCAAATATTAATAAGTTGTTATTTACTAGTGACATGATATTAAAAATACTATGATAAATTTTAAGATATTCTTGGACAGATGGAGTAAAAAGTTGTCAAAGAATTAAAAATTTAGAGAAGTAATTTTTTACTTCTTATGATAAAATTCTTATATTTTAGTGATTTTTAAAATATGAAGACTTAAAAATAAATTGTTTTTTTGGACTTTTTCTTATAATTTAATTTCAATTATAAATTCCAAAATCTAAATTTATTACCAGACAAAAAAAGGTTACCAAAGTTTTTAGCGATAACATTTAGTGCGTTTAGAAATTAACATATCAGACCTAAAGTTTTGAGTATCAAACATTGCATTTGTGAGTTGAATAAATTGTATTTACCATAAGTTGGTGATAAACAAAAAAGATTTTCAAATTTTTGTACCTTCAAATGTACTAAACGTCTCATAAACTAGTAGGCGAACAAACACATTGTCTAAATATATATATATATATATATATAACCAAAGAGTAACACTTATAATCTCTAATGGTGACATTATAAGTTAGAATTATGTTAAACCCGTGATCATTACATTATTTTACATACTATATATTATATTAGAATATCTCATCACGTTAATTTGATTATATGAGCAGCGAGTGTGACTATCTGGTCCATTTGTTTCAAAATATAAGATTATAATTAATATTTTTAAGTTAATGTAAGATATTTTCAACTCAAAATTGACATAAATTTATATAATTTTAGTCAATATAATAATGAATATTGTAAATTATCTAAAAAATATTACTCATTGTAAGATTTATTATTTCATAATTTTTAATAAATTCCTTTAATTTTAAATTATCTTTTAAATATTAATAATAATATTATAATTTAGAACGGTTGCATTAATTTCACAAGATATATAAGACAACATTTATCAATCAATCATTGCCCTAGGTTTAGTCATGCCGGGCAATGCAAGAGGTCTTTCGTGCGACTTGCCTAAGTTTGATTTCTAGAATTTGCTTTCTTTTACCATGTTGAGATTTTGGAAATATTGTAGAAGACTACGAGGATTGTCCAAGCTTTGAATTTCTGAATTTGACAATCAAGTCATTTTTTCTCTTTCTTCTCTGTTATTGAGTTTGTTCGGATATTCACATCGGATATTTCCATATTTCCTTTTTTCATATATATATATATATATATATATATATATATATATATATTATCAACAATGTTATGTGTTCGGATATAAATCCTAGCAGGATGGATTGAGCTTCTTATGTTGGGCTCGGCCCAAAGGCCAATCCAGCCTAGCAGATTATATGAGGACTCTCCAGTCCGAAATGGCTTGGGCCAGTATTCTAAGCCCTTATGGTTCCCTAATGGATTATACTTCTATGGAGTCAAGGTAATTGAATCCGGGTCCAATAAGGATTCTGGGCATAACACTCCTAATAGGAGTAGTAATTAGCCAAGTGAATCCTATAAATACCCAAATAACAATAAAGGCCAGGTACAACACTTTTACCCTACTAAATATTTGACCTCCATTGTTAGCTTACCTTGAGCTTGTTACTTACTCTTACACCCGAGGAGTCTCCACACGGTCCAAGCCGTTGGGACTTTCGTGCAGGTACACGCGCGGAGAGTGGATTGGACGCACGGAAAAAATCAAGCGTTGCTGAGCAACAGTTGCTGAGCGAGAGAGGCTCGGCCTCCCGCTCCGCTCCCCGCCGACAAAGAGATGACCGACCCCAAAGGCGGCATCGAGATAATAATCAGGCCCAGTCTGAATCCATCTTTACGAGGGACTTGGGAAAGAGAGCCCGGTCACCATCCAGGCGAGATCGTCGCGAGAGTCCTCGGCGAAGCCCTGAAAAATGTTATACAGGGGAGTCATTCCCCCGAATGGCCGTGGAACAACCGTCGGGGATCAAGAAGCCTCGGGCCACCCCTTTCACCCGAGACTTGGCCAACGCGAAGATCGATAGAAAGAACAAGGTCCCCTCAAATTTGGAGATGTACGATGGAACGGGAGACCCCCATGATCATACATTCACTTTCGAGCAGGCCATGCTCTTTCATGGTCATGATGAAGCGACCATGTGCCATTTATTCTTATCTACCCTGAAGAAGACTGCTCGGGAGTGGGTTGTCTCCCTACCATCAGCATCCGTACGCTCATGGGATGATCTGCAACAACAGTTCCACACCCGCTTTGGCAGCAACAAGAGGCGGGCCAAGATGATCACATCCTTGATGCAGGTCAAACAGAGACCGAATGAGACACTTCGGCAGTATATAAAGAGATTTCGGGAGGCTGTATCTGAGATCAACGACATAGATCCGAAGCAGGTGATCCACTTTTTGACCATGGGATTGAACGTGGATAAGTCCAGCATGTTGATCGAGGAAATCATCTCAAAGGCACCCGAGTCTCTGCCGGAGGCATATGATAAAGTCGATAAGTTCGTTAAGTTAGAAGAGGCGCTCGCTAACCTTCGGGGCACCTCGAAAAATACAGGTGATTTTCACCAGAGAGACCCCCGAGGAGACGATGCCGATAAGAAGTACAACGATAACGGCAAGGGGAACAACAAGAAAGATTCCCAAGATAATCGGCAAAAGAAGAATAATGGTTCGAGAGACCGAGGTAATAGGGATAATGATAAGGACTACACTCCCTTAACCTTGAGTAGAGCTGTTATCATCAAGGAAATCAAAGATCAGCCTTTCTATGAAAAGCCCCCGAAGATCAGAGTCTTCGCGAGACAAAAGAATGGGGACAGATATTGTGATTACCATGAAGCCAAGGGGCATGATACTGAAGAATGTTATCAGTTGAAAGACTTTCTCGAAAGGCAAGTCCGGAGGGGTAACCTGGATTGCTATGTGTCCGATCGATACAAACCGAGTCCTTTTGATCGGATAGCACCACCACCTCCATCATCGGGAACGGCAAGAGGAGTCGTCGATGTTATCTCCGGGGGCCCGATATCAGCTTTGTCCAATCGGAAAAGGAAGGCTTTTGCTAGAGAAGTTCATCAACTGTCCGGGCAACCTCAGACTTCTCCGACCGAGCCCATCACTTTTTCTGATGATGATTACCCACCGGGAATGGTTATGCCGCATCAAGATGCCTTGGTCATCACAGCTCAGGTAGGGACC
This sequence comes from Aralia elata, assembly GCA_034770075.1. Classification (NCBI taxonomy): domain Eukaryota; kingdom Viridiplantae; phylum Streptophyta; class Magnoliopsida; order Apiales; family Araliaceae; genus Aralia; species Aralia elata. Next base: position 22,054,800 of record CM068377.1, on the reverse strand, counting down.
ATGGATCTGAAACGTATGTTGGTAGACAATGGGAGTTTGGTGGATGTACTCTACAGCCATGCCTACAATCGGCTGGATCTGGGGGGAAGGAAGCTGGAGATCTGCAATGAGTCCCCGCTATATGGCTTCGGTAACAACCCAGTCCGAATAGCAGGAACGATAGAGTTACCAACGATCTTCGGCACGGCTCCCAAACAGGCCTCCATCATGATAAGGTTTTATGTGGTCCAGGTGGAAAGCAACTACAATGCCATTCTCAGGAGAACAACTTTGGCAGCTTTAAAGGCAGTCACCTCAATTCCGCATCTGAAGATGAAATTTCCGACCGAGAATGGGATTGGTGAGGTGGTTGGTGATCAGGATTTGTCCAGAAGGTGCTATCTCCAGACTATCCAGGCGACTTCTGTGGGGGTGAGTAAGCAAAAAACTACGATGAAAATTGAGCTAGAACCTTTTACAGAAGGCGGCTCTGAGCCGATAGCTACGCCTGCTGAAGAAATCGAAGAGATTCCATTGTTTCGGGAGGACAGCACCAGGACAATACAGATTGGTACCGGTTTGGAAACGGGCGTCAGAACCAGACTCATCGAGCTGGTGAAAGAATACTCAGACATATTTGCATGGACGCCAGCTGACATGCCGGGAATAAATAGGGATGTGGCCGAACATAAATTAAGTGTCAACCCCAGTCACAAGCCCGTTAAACAGAAGAGACGTAATATAGCTCCCGAACGACAAAAGGTGATAGATGAAGAGATTGAAAAGTTATTGGCTGCCAACTTCATTTATGAAATAACTTATCCGAAATGGCTTGCCAACGTGGTGCTGGTGAAGAAGCATAACGGGAAGTGGAGGATGTGTGTAGACTACACGGATCTTAACAAAGCATGCCCGAAAGATTACTATCCTCTCCCGAACATCGATCAACTAATTGATTCCACTACGGGACACACTTTAATGAGCTTCTTGGATGCTTTTTCCGGGTATAATCAGATTGCCATGCACAAACCAGACATCCTGAAGACATCCTTCATCACTCACCGAGCAATCTACGCCTACAAGGTCATGTCGTTCGGTTTGATCAATGCTGGGGCAACTTATCAAATAATGATGAATAAAGTATTCAAAGATCAAATCAGCAGAAATATGGAAGTTTATGTGAATGATATGATCGTCCGAAGCATGGGAGACGAAGACCACTTGTCAGATCTAGAAGAGTGCTTTTGGAACGTCAGGATCCACAATATGAGACTTAACCCCACCAAGTGCACTTTCGGCCTTGGGTCCGGTAAATTCTTGGGATACATGGTTAGCCGACGAGGGATAGAAGCTAATCCCGAAAAGATATCGGCTATCCTCGAGATGCAATCCCCAAGTAGTTTTAAAGATGTTCAAAGATTAACAGGGAGACTCGCCGCCCTCCGGAGGTTCGTGGCCCGATCAGCAGAGAAGTGTCTGCCATTCTTCAATACTCTGAAGGGGGCTCAGAACCAGAAGACGTTCGTTTGGACGGAAGAGTGTCAGCTTGCCTTTGAACAGATCAAACATTATATTTCTTCTCCGCCTATCCTCAGTAAAGCTCTTCCCGAGGAGGACCTACAGTTATATCTATCGGTAACGCAGTTTGCGGTTGGGTCGGCTTTGATAAGGGAAGACACACAGGGTCAGAAGCCTGTCTATTACGTAAGCCATGCTCTTCGAGATGCCGAAACTAGGTATCCAAACTTAGAGAAGTTGGCTTACGCATTAGTCATTTCTAGTCGAAAGCTTCGACACTACTTTCAAGGGAGAACCATCACAGTATTTACAGATCAACCCCTTCGGAAGGTATTGTATCGTCCCGAATCATCGGGGAGACTAGCAGCATGGGCCGTAGAGCTAAGCCAGTTCAACATTGACTTTCGGCCTCGAACAGCAATTAAGGCGCAGGCTCTGGCTGATTTCATCATTGAGTGTTCTTTCCCTAAGGAAAGGGAAGCAGAGCCAGTTGTATTACCAAATCCGACTACAGACTCGACATGGACATTATTTGTGGATGGATCTAGCATCGGGTCTCGCAGTGGAGCAGGAGTGATCCTTACTTCTCCCGAAGGATTCAAGGTCCAGCAGTCTATTCGGTTCGGGTTCACAGCTACCAATAACATAGCTGAATACGAGGCACTTATAGCAGGTTTAAGGTTGGCTCGAAGTCTGGAGGTGACAAACCTGACGATATACAGTGACTCCCAACTCGTGGTAAAACAGGTATTGGGGGAGTATGAAGCCAGGGAACCACATCTTCAGGCTTATTTGCAGCTGGTACGGACGCTCCTCGGACACTTCCCTAAATATGAAATCATCGGGGTGGTCAGAGCAGATAACGCCATGGCTGATGCTCTCTCAAAGCTTGCGACAACCGACCAAGGGGATTTGGAAGGATCTGTCTATATAGAAACTCTCCAGGAACCGAGCACAATGGTTCAGACAATAATGGATATTGAATCCGAGAATTCCTGGATGACCCCTATAGTCAAGTTTCTGAAAACTGATGAACTACCCGACGATCGAGCATTGGCCCGACAAATTAAATTCAAAGCCACAAAATACTGCCTTATCGAGGATACACTGTACAGGAAATCCTATTCGTCACCCTTACTTCGGTGTCTTAGTCCCAGAGAATCTGATTATGCGCTTCGGGAAGTCCATGAAGGGATATGTGGGGATCATGTGGGAGCGAAGTCATTGGCACATAAAATCTTGCGACAAGGATATTTTTGGCCGACCATGCTTCAGGACGCCAAAAACTTCGTCAAAAAATGCCATAAATGCCAACTGTTCGCTTCGGTACCACACCAGCCTCCTGAAGAACTGACACCTATATTGTCTCCCATCCCTTTCGCAGTCTGGGGGATAGATCTTCTCGGGCCACTCCCTCAGGGTAAGGGTCAGGTAAAATTTGTTATTGTGGCAATAGATTACTTCACCAAATGGGTCGAAGCCAAACCTTTAGCAAAGATCACTGAGAAGACATGTCTTTAATTCCTCAAAGAGCAGGTGGTCTATCGGTTCGGAATTCCCAAGGTCCTAGTCTCTGATAATGGTCTTCAGTTCGTAGGAAAAGAGTTCGAAGGTTTTTTGACAGAACTAAATATTCAGCATTGACGAACTTCAGTGGCCCACCCTCAAGCGAATGGACAGGTTGAGGTAACAAACAGGCTTTTGTTGAATGGTATTAAACGAAGACTTGAAGAGGCAAAAGGAGCCTGGCCCGAAGAGCTTCTACATGTCCTATGGGCCTATCGGACAACTCCTCGAACCACAACTGGAGAGACACCCTTCAAGCTTTCTTATGGGACCGAAGCCTTGATACCTATTGAGATTGGGATACCTTCCTCCCGAGTCCAAAACTTCGACGAAATTCTCAATAGCGAGGGGCTTCGGGAAAACCTAGACCTATTGGAAGAGGAACGTGATGCCGTGGTTCTCAGATTGGCTACCTATCAGCAGCGAACGGCTCGGCATTTCAACAAAAATGTCAAGGCAAGAACATTCAAGGTAGGAGACTTGGTTCTTCGGCAAACAGAAGCGTCTACACCTCGGGAAACGGGAAAACTGATGCCTACATGGGAAGGACCGTATAAAGTCATCAAAATATTAGGATCGAGAACCTATAAATTGCAACATATGGATGGAAAGGAAGTTCCGAACACATGGCATGCTGCTCAGCTCCGAAGATATCATCAGTAATATTATGTACTTAGTTTCTTTTTGAGGCTTAAATGTTGGTCGATATTGATTATCTTTTCGAGATTAATGAGAATTCTTCTGTTTTATCCTTGTCTGTTGTTTTTACATACACTTTGATATATCGATTAACCTTATTAGTAATTTCCTAATAAAGTTAATGGGGAGAAGAGGTATAGAGCAGCTATGAACATTGATAAATAAGAATTACTCAAGAAAAGAGATAAGATAGAATATTTACACATCTCATCAAAGGAATTAATCTTCATTACAGAATATTCATATTACAAAAAGTTTGTTCAGTTACATGGTAAGAAATTACAAAATCAATCTTCGGGAATAATAATCCCCAGTGCATCAGGATCATGACCCTTTCCCCGCACCAGTTCTCGGGCAAACTCGAAGCCGTCATTGAACTCATTCACCACGGCATCCTGGACATCTTCATGGAATTGATCGGAGACCTTGTAGTCCTCGATCACCTTTTGCCGAAGACTTGGTGCCAGAACACTCGGCGATGCGGGGGCGATAGGACCCTTCAGCCAATCTGCTTCCTTCGAGGACCAACCTTCAACGATCATCTGGACATTGTCCTTCAGATTTTGCATCTGGTTGGTTTGCAGGCGGATCGCTTCGTCAGATTGGCTGAGTTGCTCCGTCTGCTTCTGAAGAAGAGCTTCGAGCTCCTTAATCTTCCCTTCAGCTTCCTCGGTCCGCTTCACAGTAGCCTCAGCTTGTTTCGAGGCCTCCTCGGAACGGGCGTCAGCATTCTGCACCTGGTCCCTCAGAGCGGACAACTCCCGGTTAGTCTTTACCCTCTCCGAGCGCATAGCTTCATAATCATTCTTCATGATATGAAAGCTATCGCGCTGAGCGTGGAGTTGGTCGCGGACCTTCTGGTGCTTTTCCTTCGCCACATCACACTCCTCGGCGGACTTCTTCAGATCTTGCTCCAAGTTTTTCACTTTGTCAGAAACCTGGAGAAGAAGATCGTTCCCCTGCAAGACAATGGTTGGGAGTCAGAACATAACATATAACAAAACTGTGGCTATTACTTAAAAAGAAAACTTGCTTACCTTGGTGTGATGCGCGAACAGTTTCTCCATCAGAGCCTTCAGATCCCCCTGATCGGCTTCAGTTACATCAATTAGGATCGGGGGGGGGGGGATCCGAGGCCCCGACAGAAGTCCCCACTTCTTCCACCCTCGGTTGTTCAGCGGCGGGAGGGGGAGGAGTAGACTCCCTTTGCTTCTTCTTCCTCACCAGTGCCCCTTCATCGGGGTGAGGAGACTCGGCATCCAAAGAGGCTGTTGCAACCAGCTCCTTCGGGGCACCACTGGCTGATCCCCCGGTAGTAGAAGAAGGCTCGATCGGGACCACTCGTATAGGTCCTTCTCTCACCTCAACTGAGGAATGGCGCACCAGCCTCCTCTTTTTGGGCCTAGGCTCTGCAGCTCTCGCTGGCTCCTGGGTCGGGCCAGGTCCAGAAGCTCCTTCAGTGGTTCCCTCGGGCAGGGTTAACACTTTGCTGCCCGAGGCTTTCTTCTGGCGGGCCAGCCTCAGCTTTTCAGCACCTGACAGCTTTGTCCTCGGCACACCAGCTGCCTCAAGAATAGCCTCGTTATCAGCAGTCCTTCCAGAGTCAGCCACTACACAAAAGATACAAGGGATCAGTACATTATCAATTCAGTAATAATATGCATTCGGGAAATTTAAATGGACTTACAGCCGTGATCATGTAACCAGTCTTGGTCATTCAAAAGAAGCCGGTTCCACTTCACCGATGGTCGCTTGGAATACAAAACCTCGAACTCCTCCAACCTTCTTCGAGTAATCCGATTCGGGTTTAATTGGTCTTTGTTCGGGTTAGACCAAGGTCCTACCAACTCAGTGTCCGGCCCCTTGATGAGGAACCAATCCCCATGCCATCCCTTGTTACTGGATGGGGTATCCATTAGGGTATCTCTACCCAGATTCTTGATTATTTGATAAAAACCCTTCTCCTTACAGGCGGAGAGGGAAAAGAATTGAAAGAAGAAGTCAAGCTTCGGGGTTATGCTCTCGGACGAGCAGAAAGCTATGAAACTATTTAAGTGAATGAAAGAATTTGGGGATAATTGATTTAAACTAAGTCCTACTGTATGAAGGAGCTCTACAACGAAAGGGCGGAGTGGAAAGCGCACCCCGAAGAGAAGCAATTGGCGGTGGATCGGGATCCACCCCCCTTCGGGTTGCCAATACACCCTTTCTTCACCCTCGGGTCTCCTAATTTCATATGATTCAGGAATATAGAATTCCGTCATCAGCAGATCGAAAAAAGGGTTTTTGATAGAGGAAGGAATGTTGGTTACTCTATATTCTAAAGAGAAGTACTTAGTCCTATTATACTCTTCTACATCCCTCATGCACTCTATTATTACCGGTTTCCATGGCTGACCTTCAGGAATTCCGGCTTGAGCGACTGTAACCTCATCTTCAACGTGGGAAGATGAAGTCTGATTCTTGTTACCCCCAGCCATCAAGAAAAGAAAGAAGATGAGTAACTTACTTGAAGATGTTCGGGGAAGGAGATGGGCGATCGATCCTAAAGCAGAATTGCAAGAAGATGAGATCTCTGGAAGGTTATTTCTCTCTCTGTAAAAATGAATGTACTGGTGAGAAGTGACGGCTAGGTTAACTTTCTCTATAAAAGTGGATATCCGACGGCCGAAATTGATCCTATCCAACGGATGAGGCCAGAGGCGGGAGAAATTATTGTTGATAAGCTATAGTGCCCAACAGCTGTACCTAACTGTAACGTTTTGAATTTCAAAAAATAACTGTTGGGCTGCTTGTTCTGTGATATTGCTGTTGGGCTTCGAAACAAGAAACTAGGCCCATATACATATTTGTGGGTGGGACTTACCCATCAGAGAAGCCCGATATCGTGACCAGATTCTCCATCCTCGGGACAATATTGCTAGGGATCCCAAGAGGCATTATCCTCGGTTCTCCTGCTTTCGAGCACTCGAGGGGCATTATCCTTGGTTTGACGCCCTTGAGAATCCCTATCTTCGGGTTAACACTTGCAGACACCGGGAAGAGGAATATCCTCGGTCTGACGCCTTCGGGTTCCCGAGAGCATCTATCCTCTTACCTTGTTATAAATTTCCGGCTGATCAAATCATCTGACTCACTCCCCTAGTACATATCATATACTAAGGGAGTAGGGGGCAATGTTCGGATATAAATCCTAGCAGGACGGATTGGGCTTCTTATGTTGGGCTCGGCCCAAAGGCCAATCTGATGAGTGGGATTTATACCTACGAATCATGTATTGTTAGACTTAATTATTGTGGTTTTTAAGTGCTTATAGTATTATTTTACTTGTTTTTGGTGTTTCTTTATTGTAGGTTGGAGCTGGAGGGGCAAAAGGGTGATTTTGGAGCTTAAAACACACCTAGTGGCATTTTTGTAATTTGCTGGACAAGGGTGAGCGCCAGAAGCGTCCATTCAAGCGCCAGAGGCGCTACACCTACTGCATATTGGCGCCAGATGCGCTCCCTCAAGCGCTAATAGCGCTAGGTTCGATTTTTGGTTGAAAAAGTTCAGCTGGAGGAGGAAAAGGAAGCCAATTCTGAAGAGGATTCTAGTCTATATTGATTAGATAGGGAGAAGGAAACCCTAAGTATAAAAACTTGGAGACTTTTAGTAGTTTGGGATATATCATAGATATTTTGTTTTACTTTTCTGGAGAGAGGGATTTTTCAGTGGATTACTTTTGTTCAAGCTTTGGATTTTGATGTGGGTTTAAGCTATCTTGGATTTTATTCTTCAATTGGGTTTGATCAATCTATTTCTTCTTCTTTCTTCAATTGATTGTTTATTTTTCATGTTTAGTTTTGATCCCATAATGGCTTTTGGTTCAGACATGAACTAATCTCCATTATGGGATTCTAACGGATTTTAATATGTAGTTTAATTATAAGCTTGATTGTTAGATTGTTTTGCATATCATAAGGAACTTTTATCATGATTGTTTTACATGTATGAATGCTTGATCACCATTCGATTTCAGTACTTGTATGGAATTGAAAAATAACATATAAGTATGGATTGTAGTCATGATAGCTTGCGAATATAAGGCTTAATTGGATAGCTTATTATTGTGTGAGTCAGATAGAAATATACTGTTTCACACCGTAAGAGTCAAAATAAGGACTTGTGCTTAAAATCAATATAATTGCAATTTCACATAGAAATATAGTGATTTTGGTTATAGTGGTGATTACATGGTGTCTATCAAGTATGGATATTATGTAAGTAGGTCATAATGCATTGACAAATGGTTATGTCTATTTTAGTGTCCTTGGCTACTTTTCTGTGATATGTGAACTTTCTAGCTTGATAGTGGTAATTAGATGAACTATTAAATGAAGTTAGGATCCCATTAATTCCAAGCTTAATATATTTCGTTAGTATTTGCATATTTAGTTATTAATTAACTTAGAAATAATTTTATCACCAAAAGTAAGACAATAGTTTAGGCAAATAAGTACAGTGATAGAACTGATGCATAATGAATTAATTTAATCCTGTCTCTGTGGGACGATACTCTACTTCCTCTGTATTACTTGTTGACCACGTATACTTGCGTGAGTTAGAGCTCTTTTATTTAAGACTTAAAAAGAGGCAACAAGTTTTTGGCGCCGTTGCCGGGGACAGGCGTTAGATTTTTTTTATTATCATTAGTTTTAAGCTATATTGTTTGACTTAGACAACTCTAATCTTTTCTCATTTCTATTTTTATTTTTGTTTTGATTTCAGGTACTTGTAGAATTTTTATGCACACACGCTCATCCCACTCAGAATTAACACCAGCTCAGGATAATATTGACGAAAGAGGTTGGAAAGCAAGAGTGCGTAGGAATTTGCAAGCACAGTTAGAAAGAACTATTCCGAAGATGGCGGAGGAACAGAGAATTGAGCAAAGAGAGGAACATAAAGTTTTGAGGGACTATTCCATGCCAAACATCACTGGATTGCAGTCTAGCATAGTAAGACCGGCAATAGCAGCAAATACCTTTGAGATTAAACCAGGAACCATTCAAATGGTGCAGAATTCGGTCCAGTTTGGGGGTGCTGCTACAGACGATCCTAATGAGCATCTTTTGAGTTTCATTGAAATTTGTGATACATTCAGATACAACGGGGGGTGACGGAGGATGCTATCCGACTAAGACTGTTTCCATTTTCATTAAGGGATAGAGCAAGAAGTTGGCTTCATTCTTTGCCTGCAGGATCAATTACTACATGGGAGGACTTAGCACAAAAATTCCTAGCCAAGTTTTTCCCAATGGCTAAAAACTGCAAAACTAAGGACGGCAATTTCTCAATTTGAGCAACAACAGGGTGAGTCCTTATACGAGGCTTGGGATAGGTACAAGGAGATGCTAAGGAAGTGTCCACACCATGGGATGCTAGATTGGATGGTGATCAACACATTTTATAATGGATTGGGATGGCAGTCTAGGCAGATGGTAGATGCAGCTGCGGGTGGAGCTTTAGGGGCAAAGAGCTATGACGAGGCTTATAACCTTATTGAGACTATGGCAGCAAATGATTTTCAAAATCCTACAGCCAGAACGTCACAGCCCAGAGTTGCAGGTTTGTTGGAAGTGGATGCTATTACCCAGTTGTCAGCACAGATGGCAGCCATGGCAAAGAAAATAGATTCATTGTCGGAAAGCAAAGCCAAGTCAGTTGCCTTTGTTTGCGAGATTTGCGCGGGGTCGCACTCAACAGATCAATGTGCTATCAACTCGGAGTCGGTGCAATATGTGAACACTTATAAGAAAGACCAAGGTCAGTTTCAGAACACATACCACCCCAACAACCGCAATCATCCAAACTTTAGTTGGTCGAACAACCAAGGAAATCAGCAGCAGTTTCAGCAGAACAATCAGTTTCAGCCGGCGCAGCAACAGTATGCTCCACGACCACCTTTTCCACCGGGATATTCTCAACAACAACATCCTACTCCATACGCACCTCCGCAGGAAAAGAAATCAGAAATGGAGGAGATGATGTTAAAATACATGGCAAATACAGAGGTGATGATCAAAAGCCAGGCAGTGGCTATTAAAAATCTGGAAGCTCAGATGGGACAAATGGCGACTATGCTTAACAGCAGGCCCCAGGGTTCATTGCCAAGTGACACAGAGGCAAATCCACGGAGAGAAGGTAAGGAACAGTGTCAAGCCATTACACTCAGATCGGGAAAGCAATATTCAGGAAAAAGTACCAGACTCCGCAGCACCGAGTTTACAAGGGGATGGCACTGGGGTAGAAACTGAGATAAGAATTGAAGATGAACAGAAAGAGAAGAAGGATGAATCTGAGTCGCAAGAAGTGGAGAAGGAAAAAACCAGTTCAAATAAGAAGCCCGTGAATTCAGAACCACAAGTTTACCCACGAGTTCCATATCCGCAAAGATTGAATAAACAGAGGGATGATAACCAGTTCAGAAAGTTTTTGGAGGTTTTTAAGAAATTGCAGATCAACATACCCTTCGCGGAGGCATTGGAACAAATGCCAAGTTATGCAAAGTTCATGAAGGGTATATTGTCAAGGAAGAGAAGATTAGATGAATTTGAAACAGTGGCCTTGACGGAGGAGTGCAGTGCAGTGCTTCAGCGTAAACTACCTCCAAAGCTGAAAGATCTGGGCAGTTTCACAATTCCATGCACGATCGGAAAGATGAGCTTCGATAAATGTTTATGTGATCTTGGTGCAAGTATCAACCTGATGCCGTTGTCAGTGTTCAGTCAGTTGGGGTTACCGGAACCAAGACCAACAAATATCTCTCTGCAGTTAGCCGATAGATCTATCACATATCCACGGGGGATAGTGGAGGACGTATTGGTGAAAGTGGACAAATTTATCTTTCCAGCGGACTTCATCATTCTGGATTATGAAGAGGACAAAAATATACCAATCATACTAGGAAGACCATTCCTAGCAACTGGGAGGACTTTGATAGACGTGCAGAAAGGGGAGCTTACAATGCGTGTACATGACCAGGAGGTGACGTTTAACGTTTTCAAAGCAATGAAGCTTCCAACCGATGAAGAAGAATGCTTCAGAGTAGATTTGGTGGATAGTATAGTGCATGATGAAGTTGGAAGTTTGTTGGGATATGAACCCCTGCAGCGAGTGATTGCTGAAAATTCAGATTTGGAGGATGAAGAATGTGCTGAAATTGTGCAATATCTGAATACCACCCCCAAATTCAGAAAGTTCAGAACACCTATCGAGCCACTTACGAAAGCGGGAGAGACATCAGTAAAGTTGAAACCATCTCTTGAGATGCCTCCTGAACTTGAACTTAAACCACTTCCAGAACATCTCAGGTACGTATTTTTAAATAAAGATTCAAAGCTACCTGTGATTATTTCTTCTGCACTAACATCTTTTCAGGAGGAAAAACTGCTACGAGTGCTTAGAGAGTTTCAATCAGCTATTGGATGGACAATAGCCGATATCAAGGGGATAAGCTCTTCTTTTTGCATGCATAAGATCTTACTAAAAGATGGTAGCAAGCCGACAGTTGAACAACAAAGAAGGCTCAATCCTATAATGAAAGACGTGGTCAAGGATACAGGAAAAGTTGAATCAAATGATGATAGTTATTTTCTGCTAATGGATGAAGATAAGTTTGGGGGTTTTCAAACGTACGATGATGCCAAGGAATTCAAAGAAAAGACTAAGAGGAGGCATGCAATGACATTTTTTGCGTTTGAACCGGGATGAGATTCAGAGACAGTCAAGCTAATTGACTATAACTTAGCGCTATCTGGGAGGCAACCCAGCGTTTTAATTTTTTGTTTTGTTTTTGTTTATTCAATTAATTTTGTTAAAAAAAAGAAAAAGAAAAAAAAAGGAAAAAAAAAAAGGAAGAAAAAGCGGTTTTTGTAACTAACTTGGGACTTAGGGTTAATTTGATTGCAGGTAGTAGCATAAAGGGATTGAAAAGTTGACTAAGTAAGGTTCAAGTGCCAGCAGCGATATATAAATATCCAGCTCCTCCTATTTCAATTTACCCACCACCTGACTCGCCTCCTGATGCGGATGATGAGGATGATGATGACGCTGCTGATGGCAGTGATGACGAGTAGTGTTCTTCATCAGGGGAGTCCTCTGTTCTTAATGTTTTATTTTTTTTTTCAATGAGGGCATTGACTTGTTCAGTTTGGGGGGTAGTTTTTTTTTGTTTTCATGCATGTAGTTTGTTTTGGTTTCATTGTGTTAGACTTGTTGCATGGTAGTGCATTATATTTTAGGGTGTGTCAAGCATTTAGTTGCATGTTAATTGTGTTTTAGGTTGTGTTATGCATTTAGTTTCATGAATTAAGCATAAATTGATATAGTATCTAATGTGGCCAATGATAAGACTGGTTTCATGGTTTTAACTTGAGAAGAATTGAAAACTGGTGCTTAGTGATGACTTTGATTAGGAAGTGAAGTTTAACTTGTCTGAAACTTTTGTTGGCAAGGAAAGCACATAATCAATTGTTTTGACCAATTAAATTCAAATTGTTGCATAATTTTCTTCTGGTAGAAGATTTGGGTTAAAACTTGATAATATCAGTGAAACGTCCATTAAATGAAAAACAGGCAAGAATCTAAGTTTGGGGGAATCTTGGGGTGAAAAAAATGAAAAAAAAGAAGAAGAAAAATTTGGAAAATTTTGAACCTTTCCCAATTGAAGAGTGGATCATGTGGTGGGTTGAGATGGAGCGTAAAACGCACTCACTCATAAACACATGGAACGAGATGGAGCGTAAAACGCACTCGTCGTTCAGAAGAAAGTGAGATGGAGCATAAAATGCACTCACTAAAAAGAAAAAAAATTTTGTTCTATATTTCTGGGGAAGGGTTTAAAAAGGATTTATATGTGTTAAATAACTTTCGAAAAACCCCTATGCTTAGTGATTGCTTGAATCAGTTGAATTGGTTGTGTTCACGGGTTGAATTGAGTTACAATTGAAAGTTTTCTTCTAAGAAGTCAATTATGTGATGGATTTGAGTTGTAATTGATTGAAATGGTTGATATACACACACGCACGACATGGGTGATGACAGGTGTAACTTAACTCATTGGTTAAAGTTAGAAACTTTGCATTGGTTAGAGATTCTACTTAAGTATTGTATGATATCTTTGAGGCCTGGTGTTGGATACTATGTTGGTTGATTGTTGGATTCGTAGGCAGGATAGTTAGTTTGCATTTGCATCATTGCATTGCTTGAGGACAAGCAATTGGTTTAAGTTTGGGGGTATTTGATGAGTGGGATTTATACCTACGAATCATGTATTGTTAGACTTAATTATTGTGGTTTTTAAGTGCTTATAGTATTATTTTACTTGTTTTTGGTGTTTCTTTATTGTAGGTTGGAGCTGGAGGGGCAAAAGGGTGATTTTGGAGCTTAAAAACACACCTAGTGGCATTTTTGTAATTTGCTGGACAAGGGTGAGCGCCAGAAGCGCCCATTCAAGCGCCAGAGGCGCTACACCTACTGCATATTGGCGCCAGATGCGCTCCCTCAAGCGCTAATAGCGCTAGGTTCGATTTTTGGTTGAAAAAGTTCAGCTGGAGGAGGAAAAGGAAGCCAATTCTGAAGAGGATTCTAGTCTATATTGATTAGATAGGGAGAAGGAAACCCTAAGTATAAAAACTTGGAGACTTTTAGTAGTTTGGGATATATCATAGATATTTTGTTTTACTTTTCTGGAGAGAGGGATTTTTCAGTGGATTACTTTTGTTCAAGCTTTGGATTTTGATGTGGGTTTAAGCTATCTTGGATTTTATTCTTCAATTGGGTTTGATCAATCTATTTCTTCTTTCTTCAATTGATTGTTTATTTTTCATGTTTAGTTTTGATCCCATAATGGCTTTTGGTTCAGACATGAACTAATCTCCATTATGGGATTCTAATGGATTTTAATATGTAGTTTAATTATAAGCTTGATTGTTAGATTGTTTTGCATATCATAAGGAACTTTTATCATGATTGTTTTACATGTATGAATGCTTGATCACCATTCGATTTCAGTACTTGTATGGAATTGAAAAATAACATATAAGTATTGATTGTAGTCATGATAGCTTGCGAATATAAGGCTTAATTGGATAGCTTATTATTGTGTGAGTCAGATAGAAATATACTGTTTCACCGTAAGAGTCAAAATAAGGACTTGTGCTTAAAATCAATATAATTGCAATTTCACATAGAAATATAGTGATTTTGGTTATAGTGGTGATTACATGGTGTCTATCAAGTATGGATATTATGTAAGTAGGTCATAATGCATTGACAAATGGTTATGTCTATTTTAGTGTCCTTGGCTACTTTTCTGTGATATGTGAACTTTCTAGCTTGATAGTGGTAATTAGATGAACTATTAAATGAAGTTAGGATCCCATTAATTCCAAGCTTAATATATTTCGTTAGTATTTGCATATTTAGTTATTAATTAACTTAGAAATAATTTTATCACCAAAAGTAAGACAATAGTTTAGGCAAATAAGTACAGTGATAGAACTGATGCATAATGAATTAATTTAATCCTGTCTCTGTGGGACGATACTCTACTTCCTCTGTATTACTTGTTGACCACGTATACTTGCGTGAGTTAGAGCTCTTTTATTTAAGACTTAAAAAGAGGCAACACAATCCAGCCTAGCAGATTATATGAGGACTCTCCAGTCCGAAATGGCTTGGGCCAGTATTCTAAGCCCTTATGGTTCCCTAATGGATTATACTTCTATGGAGTCAAGGTAATTGAATCCGTGTCCAATAAGGATTCTGGACAGAACACTCCTAATAGGAGTAGTAATTAGCCAAGTGAATCCTATAAATACCCAAATAACAATGAAGGCTAGGTACAACACTTTTACCCTACTAAATATTTGACCTCTATTGTTAGCGTACCTTGAGCTTGTTACTTACTCTTACACCCGAGGAGTCTCCACACGGTCCAAGCCGTTGGGACTTTCGTGCAGGTACACGCGCGGAGAGTGGATTGGACGCGCGGACAAAATCAAGCGTTAACATTATGACAAACTATGACAAACATAATAAATTAATGTAAAAAAATAAAGACAATGATACAAGATTTTACGTGGAAACTCAAATAAAAAAAAATCACGGAGAAAGGCAGAAAAAATCCACCAAGTAAAATCTAAAAAATACAAGATAAAGAGATAATTATGAAAATTATTAGAATGTTTCTGAATGTTTATTCTCCAAAAACCTAACACCTATATTTATAGGTCATAGGAAAATTCCATAACCAAATAGGATAGAAAATACTAAATTGAGTATGACTAAGAAATATAACTTTCCTAAATCAAAACGGATTTTAGGTAATACCTAAATCCAAATCTAATAAGGATTCATGTCATATCTAATAAATCTCCACATTGACTTGAATCCTCAAAATATAACACAAACAGTGAATTTTATTATTTTCTCAAATGCACAACTCAAGTGCATCGAATACTAACCAGGTCCAAGCAATGTTAGAACTTGGTACGTGGTAGCCACTTCGTTAACATGTCAACTGAATTTTCTGTAGTACCAATTTTTAAGATCTTAATGTCACCATCTTCAACAATGTCTCGAACAAAATGATACATGACATCAATATGTTTCATCATCTCTGTTAGTTTGCAGATTTTAGAACAAACATACAATCACATGTATATAAAGCAGAAGCATGACAGAAATCATATTTAAAATTTTTACTGCAATCTCAAGATCACCTTGATGCGATATTATTAATTGAGAAGGGATAAAAGTACCTTATGAAGATGAATCAACCCTTTGATTTGATCTCAAGTTTCAATCCTTTGCTCATTCGTGCTTCTTCAAATCCCTGGATCAAACATTAGCTACTCAGTGTGTGCAGCACTCTAAAGGTGATCCACCAAGAGAATATGATTGAATAAGTAAAATTTAGGTTTCTCCAAACCTTGGGCAGATAACCCTAATTCTCGCTTCCACTTCTGACTCTTTAGGTTGCAAAAAATTGTAACGTGGTATCTCTATACTCAGTTGTGTCAACCTTTAATCTATCATAAGCTCTCTCCTTATATAGACTTCTCCCCTTCTTAAACTCTTTACGACTTAGGATTTTAATTTTAATTCCCAAACTATTTAGGAACTAAATTAATTATAATAATAATAAGACTCCTCTTATTAATTTATAATTTAGTATTTTTTTCAAATACTTAATTATAAATATTAGTATTTCTCTAAATACTAAATTATTATTATTAAGCCAATTACTTCTAAAATAATATTTCTCTTTTATGGTGTGATCCTTTTTAAGTTCAATATTATACCGGTAGTAGAATAAATAAATTAGAACCATTATAATATTATTTATAATGAATTAAACTCCTTTAATTCAAATATAAATAACAATATTTATTCTACATCATAAGGGACACCTCTCAGCATATCATGACTATCCGGATAATATGAAATCAACGTTTAATCACAAAAAACCTATTCCGTGAATAGTTACTGTACAATTCAATCCTTCTACCATACAATGTCTTGATTAAGCATAAGACATGAAATTATTGACAAGTCTTATTTATTTAATCATATGCATTTCGATTCTAAAATGCACAACTCTAATTAATGCAAATTAAAAACTCTTTTTTAATTTTTAGTTATTTTAGCTAAGGATTTTTGAGTTACCATTTATCGAATCGCATAAGACATTCTCTCCCTTTGCTGAAAGTAGTAGATCTTTTGTTGATCATTCACTTACCTTCATGTACATTTTATTATACCTAAACATACCCTTTGATATACCCAAAGAGTCTTAAGGAATATGACAAAGTATAACTCAGAATACACAAGGTACTATGATGATCTCAAGTCCAATAATCACTTGTACAACTATCACTATAGAAACTCCTATTATAAGGCAAGTAAAATTCCATTAGGTGTTCTTTAAGCGAGTCATGTAACGATTGTTACCCGAGTTAAATTTCGTAATATAGTTATAAATATTTATTGAATAAATATTTTAATGAGTACTATTAATTTTAGAATAATTTATTTGGTGTTTATGTGTTGACCAAATATATGTGAAAATTAAATGTTTATTTAATTACTTAATAAACCTAGTTTAAAATTCCATTTGGAATGTTAAAAAAATTGGGTTAATGGTTAATAAATGGGTTATGAATTTTCAGTATTTGAGAACAAATGTGAGCTACGGAAATACAAGTGGGTGTTTATTTTTTTATTCATTAAAATCATGCATGACATTTATTAACCAATTAGAGAAGAGAGAGAAAGAAGAAAACCATGCATGACATTTGTTAACCAATTAGAGAGGAGAGAGAAAGAAACTTGCAGGCAAATTTCCATGAGTAACCAAAAGTTGAGCTCAGGCAACCAAACGTTTTCCTCTCCCAAACGTCTCTGACCTTTCATCTCTCCAATAATGATCGAATAAACCCAATTGTAACATCACTTACCCCATTCTTCATTTGATCATTCCATGTTGCTAAGAGTTTAAACACTAACAATAGAGAGAGAAAGAGAATGCCGCCTGAGAAACCATCGGGAGGTGAATCGGAGGGAGTCCAGTTATGACTTGGGAAGAAGAAGAAGAGTTAATTTAGCAAATGCAAACCATTATTCACCTCTAGTTCATCCTTAAACTCCATTAAATTCCAAAACCTCCATTAAAAACTCAAATTTTCTAGAGAGAGAGTGAAGTGGGTCTTCGATGAATTTGAAGTAAAGTGTCCAAAAAATCAAGGAGAAGCAAGGAGGAGTTTAAGCAAGCATTTTACACTCTTTAGCAAGCAAAAAAGGAGCCGAGAGTTAATGAATCAACTCTAAAGCTTTAAACCTTCGTTTCTTAAATTTTCATAGTTAGTTATTATTTTGGTTGCATAAGTTGTTAAAGAGTTCATATAAGTTGTTTCAAGTGTTAAACAAATTGGTAACAACTTACAAGTGGAACCAAAAACAAACAAATTCGATCCTATGCGTAAAGCTGAAACGTAGAAATGAACAGATTCTGACATGCTTCTTGTACGAATTTTCTGATCTTGTGTGTTCATAATTTGAAAGTGGTGTAAAAATAAAAGTTGTAGTCCCAAAAGTTAGTTTCGTGTGGGCACAAGAATCGCTCAAAAAGTTTTAAAACGAATTAGTTATGAATGTTTTAGAGAGAGAGGGTAAAGCTGACCAAGTTTTTTTGTAGCAATCTGACCTTGTTTGAAAAAGTGAAAATCTATTTTTATTAAAGAAAGGGATGGAGCCAAGGCCTAGCTAGTGTTAAAGTACACTGGTTAAGCTTTAATTTGATGTAAGAAAGAACAAAAACAAATGAGTAACGAAAGAGATATGATAAAAACAAGAATAATGTTTTGTTAAAGAAAAACTACGAAAATGAGTTTTATAACTCGGATTGAAATGAATTTTGAACAATGATATATTTTGAAGTAAAATATCATAAGGGGGCGATAAGCGAGTCGTGTCATTTTCGAACGCCGCAATGCCGAGAGACATTTTTGAAGATTGGTCGCGTTATTATAAAATGCGAACAACATAATATGTGACTTATAATAGAAGTTGTAAACTTTTATGTGAAGTTTATATGTGATTAATTGGTATGTTATTATTAATAATGTTATGTAGGATATTTGAAGAACGTATATCATAACTTTCCAGCAAACATGCAAGGCAAGTTCTCTAACTTTTGCTTATACTTTAATAATAAGCAAAGTTTCCTAAACCATACAATTCTTTCATATTTGTGCGAATTTCCTATGGACATGCAAGCTTTATAATTATCTTCTGAAAGCATTACTTTGATGAATAATACTCGTTCAAATATAAGTTATTGAATCATGGCATATTTATTTCAATTATTCGAGATGATGTTGTTATTAAATCTTTGATTGTTTATCAAACCCATTTGATTCGGCTAGTACACAGTCGATGAACGTTCTAAAAGATTAGAATTCTTTCTAATGTTATTCCAAACCGAATTGTCTTTGGTGCGTATTCCTATGATAAAGCTGAGATGAACAACACTATATAAATGGCAGATGTTATCGGAAACTATAATTTCGAACTACGCAATAGCGATAATATTTTTGTGCACAATACATAGTACAAATGGCTGATCACCTGGAGTACGAGATGGATAGTCCACAACCATTAAGCTAATAAAGGTTATAGTTTATAGGCTTGTAAACCTAGGACATAGTTTGTGGTCTTGAGACACTCAGTATATACAGCAGAACTCAATATCGATGATTTCATTTAATAGACGATTATTCCATTGAATTCACAAGCCTTTGATTATCAGTTGATTGATTCCAATGAATAAGCATTTGCTCAATCATATATTGTTTATTATATATTGTTCTACTTGTGGGCAATTTGATTGCTCACCCTTGAACAAAATATTTCAGCTAAGAACGAGAAGCCTGATGAACCATCTTCAAGCAAAGGCAAAGGCAAAATGCATGAATAGACAACTCCTAGTATATCTTTTATTTGTGATGAATTATGTAATGGACTTATTTATATTTATTCCGCTGTTATAATGTTATATTAAAGGTTAGTTGACCTGGGATACGTTTATGAATGTAACCTTTTATTAAGGATTATCTTATATGATGTTTATTATCCTATTTAATAGGTAGTTTAGACGATGTATGTGTTGGATCGTGAGCACCGAATCCGAAGGTTAAGGTACGCGGATTTGGGGGCGTCAGAAGTCATGTTCGGTGAACTTATTTTTCACTAAACAACTACATACTTGCTTTAGTGTCTTCACACAATTAATTATAAGATCAATCATCCTCTTCAACAGAGGAAGCATAATATGTACTAATCTATTTGAAATCAATAACCCCACATTAGTGATCCAACAATTAGGAATATTTTAGTTTTAGAGAGAATTTAGATCTCATTATCATGAACTCTTCATGATTCTAAAAGCATTGCTCCAAAACTACGAGTTTATCTGTAAAGACCGAGAATTTTATATGATTATATATGTATATTTTTGCGAATAAATTTTTTTTTTATTATTATTATTATTATTGCTTTGAGCATATGTGATATGAATTAAGCAAGTTAGTCAATTTATTTATTTTAAGATGACTAAGAAATGTAAATGAGGCAAAGATGATTAACTAATTAAATAAATGGAAGGAAAGTAAGATAAGCTTATGTTAAAAATTAACATAGCTTGAATGTTAACCTTGGATGGTAAATAAAAAAGATTTATAATCTTTAAATGAGTAATTAGTATTACTAATATAAAGTGATTATATGAATGTATAATAACTTATTAAAGGAAATAAGTATATTAAATTATTTATTAGTGTATTGAACACTTTGTGACTTATATTGAATGGATATGCGGATAAATGAATGTATTAAATATT
This sequence comes from Aralia elata, assembly GCA_034770075.1. NCBI lineage: Eukaryota > Viridiplantae > Streptophyta > Magnoliopsida > Apiales > Araliaceae > Aralia > Aralia elata. The sequence goes on along the minus strand of CM068377.1, from coordinate 22,034,596 downwards.
TATCAATGATGATAAATATTTTGTGACTTATGTGAAATATGTATTCGATTAAATAAATATATATATTATAAATATGTATATATATTTATTTATTATATAAAGAGAATTAAAAAAAAGCCTTGTAGCCTAATATTATATATTAGGAATGAGAATTAAATAACCTAAGGGTTATATTTATTGGAGATTTTTAGTATTTAAAATATATACTAGTAGACTAACCTAAGAGATTAATTTTATTATCTCAATTTAAGTATTTATTTTAAACCTAATTAAAGCAAGTCAAATTGGGTTATATAATTTAATCTACATGAGTAATTACTTAAGATCCAAAATGGGTGGATTAGAAACTCTAATTAAATATATAGGGTAATGTACAATTTATGTGTTGCACCATTTTAATTTGCATGGCCCAAACAATTTAAATTAATTAGGGAGCCCAAATGAATTAAATGGATGACCCAACTTTAGCCCAAATTTGTGAGGGTTATCTAAAAGCTAAATAATGCAATAAAAAAAAATCAAAATGAAGAAAAATCAAGGGGAGATCCGGCAAATCAAGGAGGGATTTGGGCCCATGGTTCATTTCATTTATCTCTCCCTTTTTCAAAAGTTGTTCACCAACTCCAGATAGCCTTTGTTCCCTATTTGCTTAGTATATTAAAAAAAATAAATCCATAGCCTTTGAATTGGTGGAGATTTTTTAGATATGATATATACATATATATGTTATATGTATCTAAGCTACTAACTATAAATAAAGTACACTTTAATTGTTAGCAAAAGTTTTCATCTAATTTCTCCAAAAAGGCTTCTAATAAAATAGAGAGAGAGAGGACTTAGAAGGGGGCTGCCGAGCTACTTGGAGAAAGAAAAGGGAGAGAGCTTTGATCTTGATATATCCCAAGTTCATCTCTTATTTTGGTAAAAGAAGAAGAGCATCCCTTAGATCAAGGTATAAACACTTTTTATTTTATTATTTGGTTGGTTTACAAAATATAAAGCTTATGTTCTTGAACTCCAAAATATTAGATGTATATGTTTTATAGTGTAATATGTTTAGATCATGCCATGTTGGGTGTTGATTTATTTGAAAAACAAAAAAAAAGGAAACTAATTTTCTAAAGTTAGAAAACCCTAGCTTTTAGCTACTTTAAATTGGTACCATTTAAAATTTACACCTTCTTTTTGCGATCCGTCAAAGAGGGGTATTAAATATTATATTAACTCTCAAATCCAATTGGTAGCATTCAAAAATATTGATTTTTCAAGCCATGGGGGCTGTTTTAGTCAAAACAATCCAGTTTAAAGAAAAAGAGAAAGAAAACTGTTTTGGGTCAGTTTGTGCTAAGGGTAGTTTTGTCTACTTTATATGATTTAAAAATTCTGAAAAAATTTGGATTGTTAGTATACTGAGTTAGTAAGATTTAGTCCAAAGATGACAATTTGTTGATGTATGGAATGAAAGTTATGACTTTTACAAGAAAGTGCATTTCTAAAAATAAACTATAATAACTCCTAAAATACAACTCAATAAAATGTGAAATTTTTACAGGAGCTAGGTTTTGATAACAGGAGACTACCATATAAATTTTGTAATTTTTGAACCAAAGGATAATTTATGATAATTGTAACAATTTCGGACTGTTTTGGACCATTTAAAAATAGTAAATGAAATTAGAAAATTCAAGAAAATTATATGTTCATGAGGATATCATATTTTGACATTTTCCTGAAATGAAAATATTTTTTTGACTTGTTTTGGTATTTTTCATGTGAATGAATGAGTTATGAATAAAAGGATAAAAATAGTAATGTAATGTTAAAAATGGTGAAAATGTGATTTTATTGTATAAAGACCGTTAATATGATATGATCAGATTATGTAAGGGTATTTTGGTCATCTTTAATAAAATATTATGTTTATGGTATATTATGTTTGTTAAATAAATTCAATAGTAAGGGATAAACAATTAGATTAAATTGTTTATAAGTAATTAAAATATTATTAAATAATTAATAATATTAATAAGTGATTAAAATATTAGTAAATGATTAATAATATTAGTTAAGGATTAATAATATTAGTAAATGATTAAAATATTATTAAATGGTTAATAATATTTGTAAATGATTAAGGTATTATTAAAGAGTTATTAAAATATTATTAAGTGATTAATAATATTAGTAAGTAAATAAGATATTATTAAATGACTAATAATATTATGAGGTAAGTAAGATGTTATTAAATGATTAATAATGCTTGTGAATGAATAAAATATTATTAAGTAGTTAATAATATTGAAAAGGGAATAAAATATTATTACGTGATTAATAATGTTAAGAAGTGATGAAATATTATTTGATATTAAAAGAGAGTTTAAGATGATGATTATGTGATCGAATATTATCAAAGGATGATAATATTACTAATGATTTATCGTAGTATCTAATATTTGATTTATGTGACTAAATGAGTTATAATATGTTATACTAATTGAAAGATCAATCTTATTAATAATAAGTCTTTCATAAGAGATTATACTTAAATTGCGTAGCAGTAATCAGCGAATAAGACAAGTTTCCTAACTCAAACTTGAGTTATTATTTCAAAGCATGTTAGTGGATAATTATTGTTGATTATTCCACATCTATAATGATTATTGGTATTCGCACTTAGTGCAATTGAATTCATGTTCTATTATTTGAACTGTGAAACAATTTAAAGTTCTTTTATTCATGAATTGTTTATGAGCCATGTCTCAGCTATTAACTCAAACTCGATTTATTATGTTTCAAGTATGCTAGTGGATTAATTATTGACAATTATTCCACATCTATAGTATTTATTGATATTCGCACCTAGTACAAGTTTCTTAACTCAAACTTGAGTTATTATTTTTCAAACATGCTAGTGGATTAATTATTGTAAATTATTCCACATCTACGATAATTATTGATATTCGCACTGTGTGCAAGTTCATATGTTCAGTTGGCTTTGTTCTTATGACTGTTTCGCGATGTTTTGAAATTCTATTATTGCTCAATGTTCCTACATTGAGCAAATCCTTTAACTTATACAAATCTTTTATATTTGTACAAGTTTTCAAGTTATCTTTAAAATTCAATTATGCTTGAATTGTTTAAGTACTACGTTGATGCCATTTGTTTCGGCTAGACTAATATTTGTTAGGGTATGAAACATTCTATTATTTGAACTAATTTGTTATTGAGGATATATGCCACTTGCTTCGGCTAGATCAATATTATTATAATATGTTGAAATCATAGCATTTCTTTAAAATCAATCCAAACCATATTAATGTGGTACAGACTCATGATGTAAGACTGAGATGAACAACCCTGAAAAATAAATCAGGAAAATTTTATTGTCGGAAACCCGACTCGCGCGCTATGTTTGAGAATTATGCATAATCTCGGGTACAATAAGGCTGATCACCTTACGTACTTGCAGAAGAGTAAAGATTAGTTTTTATAGCTAACTTTTACTCTTGAGGTAGTTAGTAATAATAACTGATGATTTCTCTAGCAGTTCACGATCCATTGTGATCACTCAACATGAAATCTGGGAATAATCCATATGTATTGAATATTGTTGCAGTATTGCTAATTCTTCCTAATCAATTGGATATTATTGAAATCTCGAAAGAATTTAACTCTTTCATTCTTGATGTATTATTCAACATGAAATTCAAGAAAAATCTTGTTACTTGAAATGATTTATTGTTCACCTACTTCATAATCTTTGAAACATTGTTGAAGTTTCAGAAAGTTAAACTCTTCTGTTCATAATATATCCTTTATTGTACGTTTTAACTTGCTGAGCAAATTAGTTGCTCACCCTTGCTTAAAATAAAACTTTTCAGCTAAAGTCGAGGTAGCCGAAGGGTCTAAGAAGGATAAAGGCAAGCGAAGACGACCGAATAATGTCACTTATGTAATGAATATTATGTTGTATTTTGACTTAAACCGTTTGTATTATTAGGTATGCAATGTTAAGGTTAGTAAGACCTGGGATAATTATATATTTTGTATTAAGTTAATGGAATGAATGATGTAATTCATCAAGAATGGGTAGATGTATGTGATGTGTATGATGTATCGTGAGCACCGAATCTGAGTTCAGGGGACCTGGATTTGGGGGCATCACATTATCATATTTATTTAATTCAACTAATTAAACATGAATAAAGAATACATTTAATTAAATAAATTCTTTTATTAATAAATGAACAAGATTATAAAGTAATTGTTTATCACATCCTATGTGATTGACTTGAGGGCATAATACTTTTAATCTCCTATTTGCACTAAAGTCAATCACCATTGTATCTAATATCTATCTTCTCTAAGTGGCGATCAAATTACTACTAAGATAATGCTTTAGTAAATGGATCTACAATGTTGTTCTGAGAGTCCACTCTCTCTAAGGTGACATCTCCTTTTTCAATGATTTCTCTAATCAAACGAAAGTGCCGCAACACATGTTTGGATTTCTGATGAGACCTAGGTTCATTAACTTGTGCAACAGCCCCCAGTGTTGTCACAATATACAGGCACTGATCCTCGTATGCTAAGAATCACTCAAGTTCTAAACTTGTTCATCAAAATAGCTTCTTTTCCAGCTCCACTTACAGCTATGGACTTTGCCTTTGTTACTGAATTAGCAAACGTTTGCTACTTGGAACTATTTTAACTCACTGCACCACCGTTTAAGGTAAACACATATCCTGAAGTGGATTTGTTGTCGTCTTGGTCAGTCTAAAAACTTGAGTCTGTATAACCCTCTAGTTTCAAACTGGTAACAACTTACAAGTGGAACCAAAACCAAACAAATTCGATCCTATGCGTAAAGCTGAAACGTAGAAATGGACAGATTCTGACATGCTTCTTGTACGAATTTTCTGGTCTTGTGTGTTCAGAATTTGAAAGTGGTGTAAAAATAAAAGTTGTAGTCCCAGAAGTTAGTTTCGCGTGGGCACAAGAATCGCTCAAAAAGATTTTGAAACGACTTAGTTATGACTGTTTTAGCGAGAAAGGGTAAAGCTGGCTAGATTTTTTTGTAACAATCTAACCTTGTTTGAAAACGTGGAAATCTATTTTTATTGAAGAAGGGTCTGGAACCAGGGCCTAACTAGTGTTAAAGCACACTAGATAAGCTTTAATTTGACGTAAGAACGAACAAAAACGAATAAGTAACGAAGGAGATATGATAAAAACAAGAATAATATTTTGTTAAAGAAAAACTACGAAAATGAGTTTTATAACTCGGATTGAAATGAATTTTGAGCAATGATATATTTTGAAGTAAAATATCATAAGGGGGCGATAAGCGGGTCGTGTCATTTCCGAATGTAGCAATGCCGAGAGACATTTTTGAAGATTGGTCGCGTTATTATAAAACGCGAACAACATAAAATGTAACTTATAATAGAAGTTGTAAACTTTTATGTGAAGTCTATATGTGATTAATTGGTATATTATTATTAATAATGTTGTGTAGGATATTTGAAGAACGTACATCATAACTTTGTAGCGAACATGCAAGGCAAGTTCTCTAACTTTTGCTTATACTTTAATATTAAGCAAAGTTTCATAAACCGTACAATTTTTTCATATTTGTGCGAATCTCCTATTGACATGCAAGCTTTCTAATTCTTTTCTGAAAGCATTACTTTGATGAATAATACTCATTCAAATATAAGTTATTGAATCATGGCATATTTATTTTAATTATTCGAGATGATGTTGTTATTAAATCTTTATTGTTTATCAAACCCATTTGATTCGGCTAGTACATAGTCGATGAATGTTCTAAAAGATTAGAATTCTTTCTAATGTTATTCCAAACTGAATTATCTTTGGTGCGGATTCCTATGATAAAGCTGAGATGAACAACCCTATATAAAGGGCAGATGTTATCGGAAACTATAATTTCGAACTACGCAATAGAGATAATATATTTGTGCACAATACATAGTACAAAGGGCTGATCACCTGGAGTACGAGATGGATAGTCCATAGCCATTAGGCTGATAAAGGTTACAGTTTATATGCTTGTAAACCTAGGACATAGTTCGTGGTCTTGAGACCCTCAGTATATACAGCAGAACTCAATATCGATGATTTCATTTAATAGACGATTATTCCATTGAATTCACAAGCCTTTAATTATCAGTTGATTGATTCCAATGAATAAGCATTTGCTCAATCATATATTGTTTATTGTATATTTTTCTACTTGTGGGTAATTTGATTGCTCACCCTTGCACAAAACATTTCATCTAAGAACGAGAAGCCTGATGAACCATCTTCAAGCAACGGCAAATGCAAGATGCACGAATAGACAACTCCTAGTCTATCTTTTATTTGTGATGAATTATGTAATGGACTTATTTATATTTATTCCGCTGTTATAATGTTATATTAAAGGTTAGTTGACCTGGGATACGTTTATGAATGTAACCTTTCATTAAGGATTATCTTATATGATGTTTATTATCCTATTTAATGGATAGTTTAGATGATGTATGTGTTGAATTGTGAGCACCGAATCCGAAGGTTAAGGTACCCGGATTTGGGGGCGTCAGAAGTCACGTTCAGTGAACTTATTTTTCAATAAGCAACTACATACTTGCTTTAATGTCTCTACACAATTAATTATGAGATCAATCATCCTCTTCAACAGAGGAAGCATAGTATGTACTAATCTATTTGAAATCAATAACCCCACATTAGTGATCTAACAATTAGGAATATTCTAGTTTTAGAGAGAATTTAGATCTCATTATCATGAACTCTTCATGATTCTAAAAGCATTGCTCCAAAACTACGAATTTATCACATTTATTTAATTCAACTAATTAAATATGGATAAAGAATGCATTTAATTAAATAAATTCTTTTATTAATAAATGAACAAGATTATAAAGTAATTACTTATCACATCCTACTTTCAATCTCCCATTTGCACTAAAGTCAATCACCCTGGTATCTAATACCTATCTTCTCTAAGTGGCGATCAAACTGCTACTAAGACAATGCTTTAGTAAATGGATCTGCAATGTTGTTCTGAGAGTCCACTCTCTCTAAGGTGACATCTCATCTTTCAATAATTTCTCTAATTAAATGAAAGTGCCGCAACACATGTTTGAATTTTTGATGAGACCTAGGTTCATTAACTTGTGCAACAGCCCCTAGTGTTGTCATAATATACAGGCACTGATCCTCGTATGCTAGGAATCACTCAAGTTCTAAACTTGTTCATTAAAATAGCTTCTTTTGCAGCTCCACTTATAGCTATGGACTTTGCCTTTGTTACTGAATCAGCAACTGTTTGCTACTTGGAACTATTCCAACTCACTGCACCACCATTTAAGGTAAACACATACCCTAAAGTGAATTTGTCATCGTCTTGGTCAGTCTGAAAACTTGAGTCTATATAGCCCTCTAGTTTCAAATCATACCCACCATACACTAGAATCACATCCTTAGTTCTTCTGAAGTACTTTAGGATGTTCTTCACTGTCTTACAATGATCTTTTTCATGAATTGACTATTTTTGCTTGTCATACTTAGTGCATAAACAACATCGGTCTAGTACATATCATCTCACACATGATAGATTTTACTGTCGAAGCATAAGGCATCTTACTCATGCGATCTCTCTTTTCTGGTATCTTTGGGGACATTTTCTTAGAGAGATATGCTCCTTGTCTCATCATCATGAATCCTCTTTTGGAGTTGGTCATGCTAAACCTCTTTAGCATCGAATAAATGTACGGTCATTGGGTCAAGCCAAACATCCTTTTAGACCTATCTCTATAGATCGTTATCCCCAAAATGTAGGATGTTTCTCCTAATTCCTTCATGGAGAAGTGTTTAGACAACCATATCTTTACTGATTATAGCATAGGTATGCCATTCCCTATCAGTAGAATATCATTAAAATATAGTACTAGGAATGTCACAACGCTCCCACTGACTTTCTTGTACACACATGGTTCATCTTCGTTTTTGATAAAATCAAACTCTTTGATTGTTTCATCAAAATGGATGTTTAATCTTTGATAAGTTTGCTTCAATCCGTAAATAGATCGTTGTAGCTTACATACTTGATTTTCTCCATCCAATGAAATAAATCCCTCTAGCTGTATCATATATACATTTTCCTCTAATCTCCTATTGAGGAAGGTCGTCTTCCCATCCATTTGACAGATCTCGTAATTATAGTAAGTTGTTATAGCAAGCAAAATCTGAATGAACTTAAGCATTATTATTGGTGAAAAGGTTTCATCATAGTCAACTCCTTGCCTTTGTTTAAAACCTTTTGCCAGCAGTCTAGCCTTATAGGTCTCCACCTTGCCATCTGCTCTAGTCATTTTTAAAGACCCATTTATACCCTATAGGCTTAATGCCTTCTAGAGGGTTAACCAAAGTTCACACTTGGTTTTCATACATAGAGTTCATTTTAGATTTCATGGCCATTTGCCATTTTTTGAGTCTCTACTACTCATAGCCTCATCGTATGTTACTGGATCATCATCCTCTATGATGCGTATCTTATCATCATCATCAATGATGAATCCATACCTTTCAAGTATCTTCGGTACTCTTCCAGATTTACGATTCGGTTGTGGTACAATAGGTTTATCTACAGGTTCCTCGATTTGACTTATAGTGCTTTTTGGTTCTTGAACTTCTTCAAGATCTATTTTTCTCCCACTAGCCTCTTCAAGAATAAACTCTTTTTCCAAGAAGGTAGCGTATTTCGCAACAAACACCTTTTGCATGGTAGGATTATAGAAATAATACCCTAAACTTTTTTGAGGATATCCCACAAACCTGCACTTGTCAGATCTTGTCCCAAGCTTATTATCTTGAAACTTTTTCACATAAACTGAACAATCTCAAATTTTAACATGCTTAAGACTGGGTTTTCTTCCTGTCCATAACTCATATAAAGTCTTAAGGAAGGATTTTGAGTGCACCTTATTTAGTAGATATGCAGCCGTTTTTAGGGCATAACACCAAAAGGATACTGGAAAATTGGTCTCATCATGGATTGCACCATATCCAACAAGGTATGATTTCTCCTTTTAGATACACCGTTCAATTGTGGCATACCAGGAGGCATCCATTGTGAGATAATACCATTATCATTGAGATGATCTAGAAACTCATTGCTCAAGTATTCTCCTCCTCGATCTGATCGAAGAATCTTAATACTCTTGATAGTTTGTTTCTCTACTTTACTTCTGAATTCTTTGAGCCTTTCAAATGATTCAGACTTGTATTTAATCAAATACACATATCCAATTCTCGAATGATCATCAATGAATGTAATGAAATACGAATACCCTTGTGACGCCCCCAAAATAGGTCCATACAACCCATTTTGAGTCGCCAATAACATTCCACAAAATACAAATACAAATATGAATTTTCCCATTTACAACTAGTAAGTGTTGTGCAAAATACGACAACACAATACAAATACATCTTAAATTCTCAATACACTTATTGTCACACTAATAGTAAGGTATTGAGATATTTCTATTATCTCGGACCATCACTCCATTCCCCGGCTAGTCCCCGCTACACTCTCTTTTCCTGAGGAGAACAATGGAACAAAAAGAAAAAGGGTGAGCACAAATAGCCCAGTAAGAAATATCATGACTAAGATAATGAAGAATAAAAATTATCTTTAGTCTTCAACAGAATTAAATCAGAGATTTAAAGATATTTTAATTGTTCAACAACAACAATTGCAGCGGAACAAACAATCCATTAGAAGAGTCAAGTAGATTATAATATCTACCATCTTCTATAAATTAAAGGATCACCACCAATATTTTATTCCTGTAACACCAATCAACAATTCCTGTTTATGAACATCAAAATCAACAGTTTATATTCAACAGCCTCTCTTTGCACTACGTGCCAAAGATATTTATTTGTAACATCACCGGTCATGATCATGCCAAACGCCAGTTCATCTTTGCACTACGGGCCAAAGAGAACTTTCACCATACGCCTTTGTTTGTAACACCAAAAGTCATGATTATACCAATACACAGTTTGGTCAAAATCATGTCACGCCAGTTCATCTTTGCACTACGGGCCAAAGAGAACTATCACCACAATTTAAGTATGAGGATGAGGATGATGACAATGATACAGTGAGATTAAGGATAAGAAAAGCTTTATAATTTAATCAGTATCAAAGATTGACCAAATTGCCAACACGATGACCAAATTGTGGAGTCAAATTCAAGAATGATATTCAAGAAATTATTTCATGCTTCAACTATAACGTATAAAACGAAATAGAAAGATTCAAGTGAGAAGATATTAGATGAAACACAAACTATTAAGGATATTCTACTAATTTTCAGGGATTTTCTCCATTTAAAAAATAAGGTTTTGGAAACAAACAAATATTCTTATCATAAATGGAGAAATGTGAAAGAAAAAGATATCCCTTAAAGAGTACAAAAGAAATGATACGTTATACGAGTATAACAGAATATATGAAACTGCAAATGGATTTTTCACCCGTCGTGCGATAATCCGCGTAGACAGATTATTTCCACAACAGATTAATAAGTAATGAATACAAAGGGTTATTCACCAGGCATGCGTCAATCCGCACGGACAGGTTATACCCACAGATTAATAAGGAATGAATACAAAAGGGTTATTCACCAGGTACGACACTCGTACATACAGGTTATTCCCACAGAGTAATAAGGAATGAATACAGAAGGGTATTCACCAGGTACGACACTCGTACATACAAGTTATTCCCACAGAATAATAAGGAATGAATACAAAAGGATATTCACCAGGCATGCGTCATATCGCACGGACAAGTTATCCCCACAAATTAATACAGAATGAATAACAACCTTTATGAGTATAATATCACTTACGAACATGAAAGCAAATGATATTATATATGAGTATGAAAGAAATGATATTCCCTACCTTAGTTAACAAGTGACTGGAAGTTACTTTCTATGAAGTTTACTAACTTCGGATAATACTAGTATTCTCACAAATACTCACAATAGCCTAGCACACTAAGAGAACTCAAAAAATTTAGAGAGAGAGAAAGTATAAGCAATGAATGTGTGAAAATTTCTTAAGCAAACCCTCCATATCTATAAGAAAATCAAGGTGAGGGCATTTTAGTCTTTTCCCTAAATTTTCTTGGTTTATTACTCTTATACCCTTGGCATATTCTTTTAATATACTTTATGCCATAGTATATTCTTAGAATATGCTTTCACTTAGGTTTTTAACCCTAAGGTAAAATAAAAACTGAATTAACTATTTACTGATGGTAATTACTATTGAATGACATGTGGGTCCCACGAAAAAATAAAATCTGAAGAAATTATTCTACAAAAATAATTTGTGGGTCCCACCGATCAAATAGTTATGGGTCCCACGGAATAAAGTGTGGGTCCCACATAAACAAATAAGTTAACTTTCAACAAACGCTTCACGTATTTTTAATCAACACTATTTCAGACTTTCAACAATTATTCACCGTTAATATTATAGACTTATAATATTGACAACCAGATCATTCCCAGGAAAAAAGGGGCCTTCCGTATAAACGGCGCGCAATTAAATAACCTTTTTCCTCGACAGAATTTCTAGACATTGTCAATAATGCTAAAATATCATATCAAATAATATGAGTTACAGTGTCATGACAAATAATAAAAAAATATTATGTAGATGCTACTGTAACAATTATTGAATCAAAATACTGTGTCATAGCTACTTTATCAATTATTGAATCAATAATATAAAATACTGTGCAACACCGTGTGCTTGTGAAATACCGCGTACTACTGTGGAATAACGCGTTTTACTGTTCTTTTTATTACTGGGTATTTCAACAGTTGCAGGTGATAATATTGTTGACAAATACTGTCGTTTTCAGTATCCGACAATGGGGCCCACTATCGTTGACAATATTGTCATTTCGGCGCCGTCGTACGATACCGAATATAATATTCTCCGACAAAAAGAATATTCCCCGACAAAAGGAATATTCCCCGACATACACTGTTTATCAGATAATTTGCATATAACACCCTTAACTATCATTTATAACAAGTAAGCACTTTACTATTTAGAAAAATAATCATAAAGAAAATAATAAACTTTTATTTCATAAAGTCGAGATCTTACAACCCTCCTCTAGCATGTGTTGTCATAGGTCCACATATTTATGTGTACCAACTCCAATAACAACTCTTTGTCCATGTCCACTAAATGGAGATTTAGTCATCTTTTTGATGAGACAAGATTCACAAGTTAGATATGATTCATAATCAAATGGCTCTGAAAGCCCATCTTTATGCAAATTGTTTAATCTTGTTTAATTAATATGACCAAGTTTACAATGCTACATAAAAATATAATTCATATAATCTCTTTTCCTTTTATTAATTTGTTCAATTTGCAAAATATTTTCATGTAAGTCAAGTATATAAAGTCCATTAATTAATTTACCAGTTCCAAACAACACATTATTATTATATATAGAATAACCATTGTTCTTAAATATAATATCAAAACTTTTTTTGTCTAACAACGGAACAGAAATAATGTTTCTTATGAGAACTGAAACATAGTAATAATTTACTAAATTAATAGACTTGCCCATAGGCAATGTTAAACTATAAGTCCCTACGGCTAATGCAACAACTTTTGCTCCATTCCCCACACACAAGGTTACTTCTCCTTTGTTTAACCTTCTACTTTTGCTTAGTCCCTGCAAAGAATTACATATATGAGACCCACAACCGGTATCTAATACCCAAGTAGAACTTTGACTTATAGAAGGATTTATTTCAATCATGAACAAACATGTATTTGTAACTGAAGTTTCACCAAGTTTTTTCTATTTAGCCTCTGCAAGATACTCCTTGCACTTTCTTTTCCAGTGTCCAGACTTATTGTAATGGAAACAAACTCCTTTGCTATCCGCATCAGTTTTCTTTTTGTCCTTTGTCTTTCCCTTTCCTTTTTTCTTCTTTCAACTTTTCTTCTTTTCAAAGGATCCTTTGATCTTCTTCCTTTTCTTGAAAGACTCATCTACTAATAAGACTTGGTCTTTCTTTGCTAGAAAGTGACTCTCCGCAGTTTTTAACATGTTAAACAATTCAGGCAAGCGAACATCTGGCTTGTTCATGTGAAAATTCACAATAAATTATAAAAACGAGGTCGGGAGTGACTGCAAGATCAAATCTTGGCTCAATTTTCCATCAATGACAAAATTCAATTATCCTAATTGTTCAATCAAATTGATAATCTTGAGGACATGTATTTGTACTGTAGTGACTTTCTGCGGTTTTTAACATGTTAAACAATTCAGGCAAGCTGACATCTAGCTTGTTCATGTGAAAATTCACAATAAATTATTAAAACGAGGCCGGGAGTGACTGCAAGATTAAATCTTGGCTCAATTTTCCATCAATGACAAAATTTAGTTGTCCTAATTGTTCAATCAAATTGATAATCTTGAGGACATGTATCTGTACTGTAGTGTCATCGGTCATTTTAGATTGAAAAAGCTCTTTAGATATCTCATATCTGGTCGCCCTACTCTGCTCACCATACAATCTTGAAGGTGCAACAAAATGGTAGGTGCATCCATTTTCTCGTGTTGATGTTATAACTCGTTACTCATGGAGGCCAATATAATGCACTGAGCCACATGTGTATCATCTTGCCACTTTTTAAAAGTAGCAATTCCTTAGAGACATTGTATGCAACCGTTGTAGGGACATGCGAATTAAAGACATAAGATAGCTTTTCAGCCGTGAGAACTATTCTCAAATTCCTTAACCAATCCATATAATTCGGTCTGATTAACTTATTAGCATCCAATATGCTTCATAGTGATAGTTAATTAGACATTTGTAAAATTCTGTAAATGAAATTTGTAATTTAACAAATTAGCATGCATTCATTTTATTAATCACCAGATTAATTTAGGTCTTTATTAAAATAGTGTCTCCCACTATTTTTTTCAAACTATATGACCCTCCATATACAGTTTGGCAGATCTAGTTAAAAATATGCTAATGAGAAAGGATTCTATTGCCAATAATATACAGTCTTGCGTGTGCACAACAAACTATAAATTTATTCAACATGTAGACAACTTTTGTCAATTATATCTCCATGTAACTCCTTTTCTTTTGCGTCTTAGATTATAATGATCAAGTGTGTGCACATCCGAACTAATATTATCTAAGTTAAATTAGACCTAGCATTTCCATATAGGTGAAGATAAAAATATAGTCCTTGTGTGTGCACAACAAAACATGTATTGTTCAATTCCTTATAAACATACAATGTAATAAAGCAACATTTCTAATATTTAATACAAGCCTTGTGTGTGCACAACAAACTCATATAAAATACTCGATACTCTATTGCTTCACCATGCTAGAAGGCTACGATCAACATTCCTAATGTTTTTTGAACATAATCAACTTAATATTTTTCTTTGATGGTTCTTGTTATTAATGGTCTTATATTGTTTAGCGCGCATGTAAATATATATATATAAATACGCGTCATATTAAATATACATATTCATGTATAATAATATATTAATATATAATTAGCATGCACATATAAAATACTATATTCTACTTGGGATGATATGGACTTAATGGCAAAACTAATGATTTTTTCACTGTACTTGGCATGTTTTACTTAATACACCACTGAACTTTTAATTTTTCAAATTACACCATTAAACTAATTAATATTTTCAAATTGGGTCATTTCGTTACAAAAATTGGATGGACGTTAGATCTGGAAATTAAACTCTCAACATGAAAGTATTTTTTTCTCTTTTTCTCATACTAATCTACCCAAATATCTTGATTTGATGTGTTTCGAGGAGTTTTCCTAAAACAGAGTATAGAAAAGTGACTTTTTTGGAGATTAATTCCTAGATTTAATGGTGAAGTAAAACAAAGTATAAAAAATTGACTTTCTTGGAGTTTTTCTAAAGCAGAGTATAGAAAATTGACTATAAAAAAGAGAAAAAATATTTTCATGTTGAGAGTTTAATTCTTAAATTTAACGTCCATCCAATTTTTGTAACGGAATGACCCAATTTGAAAATATTAATTAGTTTAATTGTGTAATTTGAAGAATTAAAAGTTCAATGGTTTGTTAAGTAAAACGTGCCAAGTACAATAGAAAAATCATTAGTTTTGCCTGGACCTTCTAGTTTGGTTCACTCGAGCCACTAAGTGAACCAAAAGGTCAAACTTAGGGTGCAAGAATAAATATGAACATCACTATTACATTCATCCCAGGCTCCATTATAAATGTGTATTCAGTGCTCTTACTCCTCAGCTCCAATTTGCTAAGTAATTCATCCTACGACATTCTATTTTTAATAAAACAAAAGCATTGATCAGCAGTCAAGGGGAAGTACATAGGAGAGAGATAGAATTTACATCAAAAAATTAGATAGGTGAGGTACGCAAACCCCATTTATGAAAACCTCATTCATTCAAGCATCCATCCAAAATTAAATCCAATCTTATTGGTCAATAGTCCATAATCATCCATTTTATTATCATACATATCATCATATGTATCAATAAAATATTCATCTCATGAATTTAAAATATTCCACATACACACACACACACACACACACATATATATATATATTGATATCATTTAATGATCACCATTTATTTTAACTTAAAAAATACAAAAAACTGGGCATTCTGATGCCCGAGCGCTGCGGCGCCAAAGCGCCTAGCGCTGCGGCGCCAAAGCGCCTAGCGCTGCGGCGCTTGAGGGTTTAGCGTTATGGCGTGTTGGGTAAGCGTTGCGGCGCTTGGCATACAGAAGCCCAACATTGTGGCGATGCGGCGCTGCGGCGATATCTTGTTCATGTTTTTGTTTTTTCATATAACGATTTTTGCTGTTTTTCTCTAAAAACATGATTTTATAAAAACAATGATACCCAATTAAATTATTTTAAACACATATCAACATATATATATATATATATATATAATTAAACAATTAATAATTCGCATAAAGATGACTCTGATACCAGCGTTGGTTTGTAGATTTTAGAACATACATATAATCATATGCATATAAAGCGGAAGCATTGCATAAATCATATTTAAAATTTTTACTGCAATCCTAGGATCACCTTGATGTGATATTATTAATTGAGGAGGGATAAAAGATATACCTTATGAAGATGAATCAACCCTTTAATTTGATCTTCAAGTTCCAATCCTTTGCTCCTCCGTGCTTCTTCAAATTTTCGGATCAAACGTTAGCTACTCAATGTGTGCAACGCTCTCTAAAGATGATCCACCAAAAGAATATGATTGAAGAAGTAAAATTTTAGTTTCTCCAAACCTTGTGTGGCTAACCCTAATTATCACTCCCGCTCCTAACTCTTTAGGTTGCAGAGAATTATAATGTGGTATCTCTATACTCACAGTTGTGTCAACCCTAAATCTATCATAATGCCTTTCCTTATATAGATTTCTCCCCTTCTTAAACTCTTTAGGAATTAGAGTTTTAATTTTAATTCTCAAACTATTTAGGAACTAAATTATTTATAATAATAATAATAATAACAATAATAATAATAATAACAATAATAATAATAATAATAATAGTAAGACTCCCCTTAGTAATTATAATTTAGTTGGAACGTGTCGTTAACACTTCAAAAATTAAATAACCATACTCCACTCTACGAATTGGAAAATAACCACAGTATAACAACAAGTAAGGGTCGAACCCACAGAGAGTGATATTACTTAAATTTATCCCATTGTTTCCAACTAAAATAAATAAATAATAATAAAGAGGGGGGTTTTGAGTTTGATTAACTATGATAAACAGAATTAAATTAATAAGAATAACCAATATATTAAAAGCTTCAGTTCTTTAGTTCTGTATCATCCTTCACAGTAATAGAATAACCAAGTATAATATTATTCTTTCCTTCAATGAAACTAATAGTCCTAGATAATAACAAACTCTGTTACCCGAAACTCCCCTTAAATTATCACTTAATGAAACAAGCTCTTCACAAGATTCTAACCATTATACAACTTAGAACAAGCTCTCTAGATTTAATATAACATCATCATTAAGAACTAGGGAATTAGACTATTTCAAGAAACAATCACACAAGCTCGGACTGTTTAATGGGAAGTTGTCGTTAAGCTATCCAAAAATAAATCTCACTTTTACTCTACAAGTTTAAATAATAAGCATATTAGCAAGTAAGGATCGATCCCATAGAGAATGATATTGCTTTGAATTTATTCTAATGTTTCTAACTAAAACAATAATTAAAAGTTGGGGGGTTTTGAATTATGATTAACTAAAAAAAACAAAGTTAAAATAATAAAGATAATCAAATAAATTAAAGCTTCAGTTCTTCAGTTCAGCTTCACCAATTTATAGTAATAGAATAATCAAGTTAACATTATTTTTTCCTTCAATGAAATTAACAACCCTAGATGATCAACAATCGCTCAATTATCTGAAATTCTCCTTAGGTTTTAAATCTAATGTGACAATCGCCCCCACTAGACTCTAACTGTTATATAACCCAAAACTATCAGTTTAGATTTAATATGACAAAAGCATTAAGAATTAGAGATTTAGGTTGTTCCAAGCAACAATCACACTATCAAGGATTATTTAACTTGTCTTCTGATAATCTTAATAATACCCAAAAGCTTCTCCATAATCAAATATTATTAAGTACTACCTGTGATCAGATACAACATCGTTTGCTTAATATTATATCTTAATCTAGCAGATGATATTCATCGGATTAATCTAACTGGCCACATTAAATCAATCAGATAAAATAACATATAATCAGTTAAAACAGATTATCAGAATAAATCTCATGTACGAAGGAATAAATAATAAAACTCAATTATACTATTAACTGAAAATAAGGTTCCACATCCCCTTAGAACTGAATAAAAATAAACTACGCTAACATGCTAATAAACCATGATCTAGGATGATGATCCAGGATGTCCCAAGATGCTCTCAATTGATTACAAGTAAAAGGTATTTATAGATGCTTTGAAACCCTAGAAGAATTCTAATCCAACTCTACTTCGGAACCATTCACTCTGCAGATATAGTAGGCTTCTAAATCCTTGTCAATCTCTGAAATCTAGCTTTAAGCAGCTTCCTTATCAAATTAGATTTTAGTTTCCAAATCCAATTCTTCTTCCATTTCCTTTCTACTTCCCATAATCAGAGATACTTTCCATTTAAGATTGTAATCCCATCTCTAAATCTTGTTAGGAATCATATCTTTTAGCTTTAATGTTTTAAATCCTACTTAGAATTGGAAATCTGCGCATGTCGACCAAAATCGTAGAGTAACACCCTTTCATCTAAACGTAGAGTATACTCTGCACCAACACTTATCGCGATCGTAGAGTAAACCTCGGAATCGTAGAATAACTACCTGCTGAGTAAACTTGCCAATCGTATAGTAACTTCGCCAGACGTAGAGTGAACTTGCCGCTGGACTGAAAAACGTAGAGTGCTGTGAGCTTGGTTGTAGAGTGAAGCTCGTAATCGTAGAGTGCAACTAGGAATCGTCGAACAACTCCGCCTAGCCTTCCTGCGATCGTAGAGCTGCCAGATTACATCCTAACGCTACGAACGTAGAGCTCTCACTTAGCAATCGTAGAGTATTCTACAAAACAACATAAAACTCAACATTAAACTCCATATTTGCAAAATTACATCAATTCTTCATAAAATCTATAAACACCTTAATTAAGCTCATAAACACAGAAAACATATAATAATACTAAGCATAAAGGAACTAAAAATATAGAATATTTTTCACCTATCATTTAACTTGTCTTCTGATAACCATAACAATACACAAAAGTTTAACCATAATCAGTATTACTATAACACCCAAAAATCGGGGCGACCTCAGCTCCCGACTTCGGTCGTTAATAAGCATTCACTCTCTAAGCTTACATCATTAATAGATGATGTAATAAATAAAAATGCGAAAAATTAAAACTTATTGTTACAAATTTATCTCAAATCCAGGTTCCGTAACCTTTAACTGCTACACTAATGATCAAGGTTGAATAAATATCATGATCCTATTTATAACTTTATAAGCAAACATAAAATTTAAACTCTGAATCCAGTCACCTCTCGAATATTCGTAAAGTTATTCAATAACCATACATTTGTTATATAAAAGTCATTTATACAACATCGTCACCCTTCTAGTTTACTAAAACGAGTAACTGACATAATCACATCTTTACTACCACAATGGATAACTTCCATTTCTAACTCGAGATTTACAATAATCTAATTCACATACATCATATACCGTCATCACGGTTAAATAATTACAATAAGGAAATAAATCAACCTTCCTTTATCCATGCGCCTCTAATCCTTATCAACATTGATATCAAGAGAAATTCATCGCATCAAGAATCTGCAAAAGTTTTTATTTTTGCAAGTATGAGCACAACGACTCAGCAAGAACTAACCGTTTACACTTTTCATTTTATTCATGCATTATAAATCTTATGCAATGCATCTACACATGCATCATACATCTCTTAACGTGCAAGTTTTATTTGCATCATATATATCATAGCATATCTCATGCATCTCATATTGTATATTTACAATAACTCAAGTTTCACATAGAATAATATAATCACATAGTTGCACAACGTGCACACTTTAATCATGCTCACACATAATTCACACAACAGTAAAAGATTTAGCAATTAACTCATGCACATCAATACATTTAAATAAGTCAACAAGTTACTCAAAAACTTGCCTTTAAGTTTTCCTTGCCAAAATATGATGGATCGCCCTTCAAATATCCTACACAATTTATTTACAATAAAATACCAATTAGCCACTAAAAAGGCCCCATATATAGGTTTACATAATAATAACCCTCATTCCATATTGTTCGCGTATTATAAAAATAAACGCGATTAACTCTAAAACATCCTTCGGCGTTGCATCGTTCGAAAACGTTACGACCCTTATCAATATCCATCATTATTGGTTTATAAAAACCTTACTCCATATCTTATAATGTTCGTTTTATTAGAACCGAAACACTTTTATTATAACAAAATATTGTTTTGTTTTTATCGTATCTCATTCGTTACCCATTCGTTTTTGTTCATTCTTACGCCAAATTAAAGTTTATACAGTCTACTTTAATCTCATCTAGGCATTAGTTTTAGGCCCTTCTTTAATCAATACGGATTTTCACTTATTACAAACAACTTCAGATTGTTACAAAAAAATATCCAGTTTGACCCTACTTCACTAAAACAGTCATAACTAATTCGTTTCAAAAGCTTTTTGAGCGATTCTAGTGCCCACGCGAAGCTAACTTCTAGGGCTACAATTTTTGTGTTTTAATCATTTTTAAATTCTGAACACACAAGTCCAGAAAATTCTTACAAAGGGGCTAGTCTGAATCTGGTTTTCTAGATTGGGCTGTTTTGACGCGCTTACTATGACATGTCATAACTCGGTCGTCCAAACTCGAAATTAGTTCGTTTCGGAGGCTATGGAAACTTGGAACATAAAATACAACATATCTAAAGCTCATAATATTTTAACAACTCTAACTAGCCAAAATTGTGTCCCGAAACTCCACTCCTGAAATAACTTTTCCGGTTTTGACAGGTTGGACACTTCTTCTTAAAATCGTCATAACTCCCTCATCCGAGGTGAAATGCATTCATTCTAAAGCCTATGGCTTCCTAACTCAGTGTACTACAACTACACGAAAATTTAGAATTTTTCATCTAACACAACAATACCAGAATTGGTTTTACGGACACTATCCACACGATTTTTCATGTTCTTGACATGGTTTACTAAATCTTCACCACGGATTCGTGTTAGAAGCTTTTTACTCAATTCCAACTGGGTTAACTTCGTAACCCATGGAAGTATAACATTACAACAACAAACAAAACAAACAAACACAGAATCGAAGTTCCAAACCCCTCTAAAATGTCTGATGGTCCTTGTTTTTGTCCAAAGTTCAATATTCTTCATTGTTCTTCATCCTTTATGCATGGGTTTGGATTTCTTGCATTTTGGTTTCACTTTAATACTATTAATAGCTTGTATAGTCTCTTAACAACATTAATCAACAACCATAACCAACAGAAATTGCCAGAAAAATCATCCGTGAGCTAAAGAGCTCTAAAAATAAAAAACTTGGAAATCTTTATCAAAATCCATGGAAATGGGTTTAGGAAGAAGATTTACCTTTGTAAATCCTTTAAGAAGCTGGAGGAGATGAACTAGAGCTTGCTTGGAGGTTCTTTCCTTCTTGCTTGAGCTCCCGCACCCTCTTCTCCTTCTCTTCTCCTCCACCCGAATTCTTTTCTTCTTCTTCCTTCTTCTTCTTCCTTCTTCTTTTTCTCTCTACAATAACCTCTCTCTCTCTCTATATAACTCTCAATACTCTGCAGAATCTGTAGGGTTTCCAACACATAAAGGCAGCGGAATTTAAAAACTTTTAAAACTATTTCGAAACCCTAAAACAGGATCCATGCGAAAAACAAATTAATTCAGAGGTTTAGATTTGTTTTACCGATTATCCGAGCTTGAATGGAACGATGAAATTATGAACGGCTTCGAATCTCCAACGCAGTCCAACGGAACCGCGTCTCTACGGTATCCACATGAACGTCCCGCAAATCGTCATACGATCTGCAGCAAAGAGAACTCTGGCCGCCAAGATCTGGATTTTCTCAAGTTTTGCTCTCAACTCTCTTTTCTAAAACGGCTAGGGTTTTGTTTTCTTTTGGTTTCACGTCAACAAGACAGCTGATATATCAGATATATATAGTTTTCAATAGAAATTAAACAAAACCCTAATCCTATTAGAAAAGTAAAATCCAAATTTATATATATATATATATATTATATTTTAATTAAGTCTTAGTTAATATACATATATATACAAATTATCCTGTTAATTTTCGTAATTTAAATATTATCAATCATATTGACATATTTAAATCCTTATAATTTAAATTAATTCTATTTTAATTACGTTCTAAGTGTGTGACCCTATAGGTTATTATTGTATTGGCAATAATTTTAAAATCATATTTGGCATCTAGTAATGCATCACTGCTACCCAAGTAATAATAAGATCGGTGATTCGATGCAACCTTTTCGTAACCAATGTTTCAATGTAATTTAATCCTTTTAACCTTGACATCCTAGATTAAACTCGAGGCATGGAATGTGTCATACTCTTCATAATTTAATCTGAGTTTTCTTGATCAATGAGTAGACATATGAAACAAGTCACTATTTGAGCATGACCATGCATTTCATAGTCCTACTCAATCAAGAGGCCTATGGATATCACCCTTAATATATAGAAGGGTTAAATTCCATCTAGATCACTCATATTCCTCACACGATTCATGATGTACTCAATAATCACCTTTATTGTCCACCCTATTAAAGGTGACCTTTGATGATATCAAAGTACATGAATTCTCGTATAGTTATATAGTGATTTCAAGTCAGAGGACCATTACATCATTGTCACTATAAGAATTGCTTATGACACTTTGCATAATGTTCCACGTAGAATTCTCATGGTGGGTCTGTCCAGTACATTGTTCTCTAACATGTACCTATGCATTGACTCAATATCTCATATATTAATGACCAATGAGATTTAGCCATCAGTCAATCCACATACTAGTCTCAATGTATCATTGTTGTCCCATTAACAATGATACTCGACTAGGGACATTTAAGATTAATGATACTAATTGTAATTATATAATCTCATGTTCAAGTCACATACTTGAAGCTATATAATTTGTATCATTATTCTAAGAACTTTTATTATGCTAACATTTATATAACACAGTAAATGAAACCATAATAAAATAATTCATTTATTCAATCAAATATAAAAAGAAATATTAAGCAATTACATCAAATAATTGGCCTCTAGGGCATAAACTCTAACAGAATCTTGGAGGAAAGGAAATAAAAAAAAGGAGCAGATGGAATTGCAAGAGAGAAATGGAATGGCCTTGGGAGGTGAAGGCTTCGGGTAATGCAATTGAGGCAACCAAAAAAGAATGTTGTGAGAATAAGGATTTCAAGACATTGGTTTTGTATAATCTGCAACATGGTGTCAGCACCAATCCCTCTCCTCTCATCTGATTAGCCCATGCAATAACTTGGTCTCCAAATGAAATGACACACAATAAATAATACCCGAATACTCCCTTTCTATATC
Organism: Aralia elata; assembly: GCA_034770075.1. Taxonomy (NCBI): domain Eukaryota; kingdom Viridiplantae; phylum Streptophyta; class Magnoliopsida; order Apiales; family Araliaceae; genus Aralia; species Aralia elata. The sequence continues at coordinate 22,011,192 of CM068377.1, read as the reverse complement.
TGAAAACTCCCACTTTTGTACCAAATTAGCACAATAACTATACCCATAATTAAAATGGGTACTCCCATAAATTATTAAGATAGGTAAAAATAATAAATACGGGGTTTGTCCATCTATTCGGATAACCCATATTAAACACTTCGGATATAATTAAAATTCCAAACGAGCTCAAATAAAATTTCCAACACTTAGAAAAATTATTCTTTCGCATACGCGTCTTAACGAAATTATTCAAAATCAGAAAAGACGTAAAAATATCTGGCATGAATAGTGCTGCGAATAGTACCTCGAGAAGCGTGCCACGTGAATATTGATTTAACGATTTTTTGCAAATCAATTTATTCGCTCCCACACGACAACAACACTTAAAAATCAATGTATACACATAATTCAGGTTATAAAATAACCTTAAAACACATTTCATAAAAATAATATTTAATCCATTTAATAATATTAATCACCCAAATTACAAGGGTATTCACGATTCGTGATCGCTACTCTTCCCGATTAACTTCTCATAATTACGTACATCAACCTGTGTGTATGTGTGTGTGTGTATATATATATATATCCCGCCTATATTTGGTTAACACCTTTAAACCAAATAAATTATTCAATAATAATATCCATCACTATTTATTTAATCCAATAAATAGCATTTGGGTGCACATAGCGCCCACGTCAAATAACGATTTAACAATATTCCTCGAAATTATCGTATTCACTTATATGAAGTTTCACACTTTTTACTCATCGCATACGCATAATCAAAATTATAATTTAACCTTTAAGCGCTTAATAAATAATATTATTAATAAAAATCTATTTTATTCAATAATATTCATCGACTCGAATTAACAAGCTACCCAATACGTCTCATATTAAGAATTTTGTTTATTAAATTTTTATTATAACGGTTCTCGAAAATCCGGGTTGTCACAATTACTAACTGCTATTTATGACTAGGAATAATATCTATTACACGTAATACTATTCCTTAATATAGTAGATGATATTAGTTGATCAATTTAATCCAGCGGAAATCAAATCAATCAAACCAAATAACATTCAACAGTTAAAACAGATTATGACGAATGAATTTCATATAAGAAGGATTAAATAATATTATAACTCAATTAAACTATCAACTGTAGTAAATGTTCAACATCCCCTAGAGCTGAAATAGAAAAACCTAGCCTAACATGCTTATAATAAGAACACTCTATTTTTTTGTAAAAAGTCTGTAAAGATGATAATGTGATGCAAGATGTCCTTTCTCTGTAAATAGATACATGTATTTATAAGTAAAATCCTCTGAAACTCTAAAAGAATTCGTTTCCGTTTCAACTTTTGAAATCTCAGCAGACACAATTTTTATATCAAACTCGGACTTAATTTCTATAACAGACTCTATTTCCATAACCAGCTGTAGCTTCCATATCAAATCATAACTCCAATTCCAAATCCTATTACAAAGTGAACTCCTCTGCTCCAGTACCTCAGATCCAACCCAGATCCATATTCATAAGTCAACCCATGAATGTAGAGCAAACTCCTCCATAAAGCAAACGTAGAGTCATAGATCGTAGAGTGACTTCTGTACCAGCTGATCGTAGAGTGCAACTCCTTCAATAATCGTAGAGTGAACCAGTTAGTCCTAAAATGCATCTTCTGCCGACAACATGCCTAGAACAACGAATTTAAGGATGAAAACGACCTAAATTGGGTAACCTGGGTTGGGATGATATGGAGCATGAAAAATCATTTTCGAAAACATATTATAATGGGCAAACGAACAACTGAACTAAAAGTTATGCCCATTTCTTTTCACCAGCTCTTTTACCCAATTTTCTATCTAACTCTTCTTCAAACTCTAAAGCCAATTGTCCTACATCAGTTTCTCAGTCAGGACAATCGTAAAGTACTAGTTCGTAAAGTAGTATACCATCGAACAACAGACGAACGTAGAGTTCTCAACCAATTAATCGTAGAGTGACTACACAATCGTCGAGTATCAGAATACTGAGTCCCTCATCCAGCTCCTACACTATGAAAGTAGACTGCCAACCAAACAAACGTAGAGCCCTTTTCGTCAATTGACTTTACTACGCGTGCTCTCACTACGATCGTAGAGTCAAATAGCCACCTCTCTTCATTCAATGATCGTAGAACACTTCTGAATAACAGCTAAAAACTAAGCATTATACTTCAAATCTGCCATTTAATCTCCAATACTTCCCAAAAACAATAAACACCTTAATAAGCTCATATACACATAAAACATATAATAAAACTATGAATCAAAATTATAGAATATTCTACACTTATCATTAGTATTTCCCCAAATACTTAATTATAAATATCAGTATTTCTCCAAATATTAAATTATTATTATTAAACCAATTACTTCTAAAATAATATTTCTCTTTTATGGTATGACTCTTTAGGTTCAATATTATACCGGTAGTAGAAAAAATAAATTAGAACCATTCTAATATTATTTATAATGAATTAAACTCCTTTAATTCAAATATAGATAACAATATTTATTCTACATTATGAAGGACACGTCTCAGCATATTATGACTATTCGGATAATATAAAATCAATGTTTAATCACAAAAAACCTATTCCATGAATAGTTACCATACAATTTAATTCTTCTATTATACAATATCCCGATTAAGCATAAGACATAGAATTACTGACAAATTTTATTTATTTAATCATATGCATTTCGATTCTAAAATGCACAACTTTAGTTAATGCAAATTAGAAAGTCTTTGTTAATTTCCATTCACCTTGGCTAAGGATTTTTGAGTTGTCATTTATCAAATCGCATAAGACATTCTCGCCCTTTGCTAGAAGTGGTAGATCCTTTGTTGATCATTCACCTACCTCCATATACATTTTATTATAGCCGAACATACCCTTTGATATACCCAAAGAGTCTTAAAGAATATGACAAAGTATAACTCAGAATACACAAGGTACTATAATGATCTCAAGTCCAATGATCATTTGTACAACTATCACTATAGAAACTCCTATTATAAGGCAAGTAAAATTTCATTAGGTGTTCTTTAAGCGAGTCACGTTTAGTGAACTTATTTTTTAATAAATAACTACATACTTGTTTTAGTGTCTCCACACAATTAATTATGAGATCAATCATCCTCTTCAACAAAGGAAACATAGTATATACTAATCTATCCGGAATCAGTAACTCCACATTAGTGATCCAATGATTAGGACCATTTTAGTTTTAGAGCTATCTATAATTTAGATCTCATTATCACGAACTCTTCATGGTTCTAAAAGTATTGTTCAAGTTTATCACATTTATTTAATTCAACCAATTAAACATGGATAAAGAATGCCTTTAATTAAATAAATTATTTTATTAATAAATGAACAAGATTACAAATTATTGTTTAACACATCTTATGTGATTGGCTTGAGGACATACTACTTTCACTCTCATTATACATTTAATCCTTATTCAAGTGTATAACACTCTGACTATTACAACAGACAACAATAACTCCATAATCCATGTTGATCTCTCTAAACCAATCATCGCAACCAAATAACTTCCTTAATAACCTTTGTAATAGTCATATACTCTGCCTCTGCAGTAGAGAGAGCAACCATATGCTATAAAGTAGCTCTCCAACTAATTGCACAACCTCCAAGGGTAGATACATAATCAGTTAACGACTTCTTTCTATTAAGATCACCAGTATAGTCTGAATCAACATACCCTATAAAGGTATCGTCATTCCTTCCAAACTCTAAACCAACATCGGAGGTACCTCGCAAGTATCTTAAAATTTATTTCACGGCTTGTTAATGGTATGTGAAATATCTAGACGAGTACAAATCATAGCGTACATGAGGCTACCAACTGCACTAGAGTAGGGAACGCTTGATATATACTTAACTTCCCCATCTGTTTGAGGAGATAATTCAGCTGATAATCTAAAGTGAGCAGTAAGAGGAGTACTTACTGGTTTGACATCCTTCATACCAAAATGATCTAGCACCTTCACGATGTAGTCTTTCTAGGATGAGTACAATTTCTTAATTCTGCGATCTCGTTAAATCTCCATGCCAAGAATATTCTTAGTAGCCCCTAAATCTTTCATCAACATAAGAGAGCCTCTGCTAATCTCCATATCTCCACCTTCAGCTATGTATTTACATCTGTTTTCATCTAGTGTACCCAAATATATGAGATTGTTCTTCAAACTTAGAACATGTCTAACATCTGATAATGTTCTAATTATGCTATTATACATCTTAATTTTAATTATACTAATGTCAATTGCTTTACATTTAGAATTATTTTTCATCAAAATAATTCCACCATCAAACGGTTCATATGTGGAGAACCAATCACGAGTAGGACACATATGATAAGAACACCCATAAGCCAAAATCCAGTCACTGTTAAATCTTTCTCTGTCATCGGCTACTAATAGAAGATCATCACTATCCTCAACAACAGTAGCCTGGGCAAGCTTTCTTTCCTCCCGATTCTACTAGTTCTGCACATTATGTCCACTATTAATCTAACTATGATTGTTTCCTCTTTTTGTTCTTTATTTTTTAACTTCGGACAATTATGCTTTATATGCCCCTTTGCATGACAGTAGTTACAGCTAAAATTCTTATTATAAAATTTCGATATGTGTGTACTGCCACTTTTTGAACTTCTCTCAACTGACCTCCCTCTGGCAAATAATTCAACACCTTGATCATTATTTTTTCCAAAAGTCATCTAAGAATCTAGTTTTTATTTACTCATAAGATTCGTCTTAACATCCTCAATTGAGATAATGTCTCTACCATAGATCATAGTGTCTCTAAAGTGTTTATATGAAGGAGATAATGAAACTAAGAACAATAGGGCTTGCTCTTCAATCAATCTTAATTAACATCAACATTCTGCAACTCAGTTACAATTGAATTAAACTTAGTGATATGAGATTTGATTTGAGTACCTTCTGATATATGCAAGGTGTAAAGACAATGTTTAAGTCTCAATCTATTGGCGAGGGACTTTGTCAAATAGAAAGACTTTAATTTTTTCCACAAATCAGTAGTTGTAGTTTTTGCTAACACCTTCTGCAACATATCATTTGAAAGGCACGACTGAATTGTCAAAAGTACTTTATCATTCATAGTTTCTCATTCTGACTCAGACATCTCACTAACTTTCTTCGTCTCCCAATCTGTATCAAACATATCTACAGGTTTCACTAGCTTCCCTACAATGGTTTTCTTCAAGCCTTGCTGAGTAAGAATAGCCTTCATTCGAACCTGCCAAAGACTGAAACTAATATTCCCATCAAATTTGTCAATATTAAATTTCGTTGATGAAGTCGAATTCTACGCCATAGTATTGATAAAAAATAATGTGGCTCCAATACCAGTTTGTTATGACAAACAATGACATACACAATAAATTAACGCAGAAAAATAAAGACAATAACACAAAGTTTTACGTGAAAATTCAAATAGGAAAAAAATCACGGAGAAAGGTAGAATAAATCCACTAAATAAAATCTGAAAAATACAAAGTAGAGAGATAATTATGAGAATTAATAGAATGTTTCTGAATGTTTATTCTCTAAGAACTTAACACCTATATTTATAGGTCATAGGAAAATTTTATAACCAAATAGGATAGGAAATACTAAATTGAGTATGACTAGAAAATATAATTTTCCTAAACCAAAACAAATTTTAGGTAATAACTAAATCCAAATCCAATAATGTCATACCCAATAAATAATAATAAATAAAAATGTTGCGTACAGACGCATAAATAAATTATTCTTACATATGCATTAATTTTTTTACTTAGTGCGTCACTATAACTGGTCGTAATAAAATTACAATATTTTATCATAGCATATAACCTGACTCATAATCATAATAATGCATCGACCATTTTTTTTTTAATTTTATAACTAACATAACAAGGCTACTAGAAATCTAGACTAATACATCATAAAAGGATACCAAGACTTGACTATACATATGACATGAAATTTGCAAACTGGTCATGAAAATAGGTGAAGATGAGATTGTGAGTTTCGGACTTGCGCCCATTCTACGGGAAGGGAAGGGCTTACATGTAGGATCTCAAACTAGCTTTTAGCTTATAAAGTTCAATTGTGTGTGGATGATTTATGTAAAGTTTTAGAGAGATTTTAAGTAGTCTTATTTTTTTTAATTTTTACATAAGTTTATCCCGTCTTTTATAGTATTGTGTGTGCATAAGGGACGTGATCACCCTTAAATTTGTAAAAATTTTAATTAATAAGGGTATTAAGAAAAAATATGACTACTCTTAAATAAATAAAAAATAGAAATAGAATAAAGAAAGCGAAGAAGAGCCACCACTACGCTAGCCACAAGGCCCACAACAATTCAATATCAATTCAAAAAATGTATTAATTAGTTAAACAAGTTAAGATTGTTTTTACTAACAAATTCAATAACATGTTCAAGCTCGATTCATTTTCTAATAACTCGATTTTGAGGAAGATAAGTGTACGGAGATGAATCAATTTCAGGTAATTGGCTAGTTTATTATTTAACAACCTTGACTTGATATATAAGATAAAATTTAGTATATGTTTTTATTTTTTTATTTTTTTAACAATCCAAATGATCGAATTTTTTTATTAATCAAGAGTATCTTTTATAACCAAAGGAAGAATAATGAATATTCTCCAACTAAGAGATAGGAAAATTAAAATTTTCACAATATAATTTAATAGAATATATAGTGCTACTAGGCGTTTTTATTATTAAAGAAAAGGAAGCGGAGATTTCTTTTATATATACGATACCAATTTTAAAGCCACTTTTTAATAAGACATAAGAATAATTTAAACAACACGCATTGTCATTTGTCAATGACATAAATATATCTGGCTGGAGTTATTATTACTATTTAGACTTCCATATATAACATATATAATGAGATACTCGTCATTTGAAGGGAAGAGTCTCACTGTCTCCCGTTTATAGAGACTTCAATCAAATCTTTGTCAAATGTCTTATCCATATATCATATCAATAGGAGTACATGTTCGGTTACTTACACTTCCATGGAATAGAAAATGAAGTCTCTTAACTATATAACTCCTCGAATATAAATTACATTTTCTTTTCAGGAAATTTTTTTTTTGCACAAGAAAAAATTATAATTCTATAAGATTCCTCTCATATGAATAGTAAATGGATCTCACACTCATGTGAGTGGAAGCTTGTGAAAATATCAATTCTCTCTCTTTATAGCTTATATTTGAATTTCTTGGCAAAGAGCTCCAAAATCATTTTGACTAGTTAAAAATCAATCAATCTATATGATCAAATATACTAAAATATAATAAGACAAACACCGAAACATTTTAGGTGGTCATGAGTTAACTCAACAGTCTAAGTTTAGGAACTCGGTAACCCAAATTATTATTATTATTTTTTAATTATCCTACCTTCCTGCATGCTCATAAATTTTGGTATTCCCAAAAGCTGACTCAACAATTCAAAAATTAACTTTTCTCAATCATTTGTAGTTAAGACTATATTGTAATTAGGGATGAGCATGGTGCAGTTTGAAGTCCAAACCGCACACGAAATCATTTAGGTGCGGTTTGACAAATCCAAAACCGCACATGAAACTGTTTGTGATTAGAATGGTGCGGTTTTGAACCGTGCGGTGCGGTTTCATTTGGTACGGTTTCGGTTCCAAAACCAATTGAGGCAATAAAATTCACCATGGGATAAATTTATAAATTTAAAAAAACAAAATGAAATGTTAACTGAACAAAGCCAATACTAGACAAGAAATTTAAATTCTGATATAAACATAACCTCTAAGGCAAAAAAAAAATTCAATCATTCCAGCTCTATATCTATAAAATGAACTGAAATGCCTGCAACTATAGAAAAATTCATAACATAATATGAAATCCTAAAGAAAAATAAACACAAAAATGTAGTGAAAAAGCTTGGAGTTTCATAGAAAAAAATGATACACATAATTAGGGATAGAAGTACAACATCTAAAGTTACAAATCTTTAAGTACACATTCAAGAAAGAATCAAAATTCAGCAACGACTCACCACAGTCCCCACAAATTCAATACTTTTCTACATTATTCTAGCAAAAAAAGCAAAACAATCAAAAAAATAAAAATAAAAATAAATTAACAAACAAAAAAAACACAGCAATAGAAATTAGTAATATTATTAAATTACTAGCTGAATTAATTAATTAAGTTGAGGTTAATACTCACAGATTATCAGAAGAACTTACAATTGTGAACAAAGGATTTTTTCACAAACATAATTAAAAAAAAAACTCAAAAAAAAGCATGGTGCGGTTTCGGTTTTATGCATGCGGTTTTGGCCAGTAACTAAACCCAAATCGTAAATTCGGTTTTTCAACCCACCTAAAAGTGCCACATACGTCGGAACCGTTGGTGCGGTTTGGCGATTTTTGGTGTGGTTTCGAAGGCAATTTGGTTCCTTGCCTAACCCTAACTGTAATAGTGAATATTAGTCCCCTACCTAAAAATTTGTTTTCTCAATCATTACACACTAGTCAATGGGTCAGAAGGATTTAGACCACCTCATTTGTGTGATCCAAGTTTGATTTAAATTTACTGAACACATGCACTTCCTAAAATTGGTAGGAAGAATATAACTTGTATGAAGGTTAGATTTTTTGTGATGTATGCACCAAACAAAGTTGAGAGTTTTTATCTTTCTATCTCTCTTGGCTACCTGCTGGGTGAGAATAGTATAAACGTTATGATTATTAAGCTTCTCAAAACACTTGAAAATGGCTAACCCTAGGGCCTAGACAAAGTCACTTGATACATGTTTGCTGCGTCTAAAGTGTCAGCATCAAAATTGACATGGTAAACGACCAAGGCTTCAAGAAATTCTTCTATGGTTATCCCAATTCCCAAGGTCACACTGTTATCTGTGATTTTTTATCTTTCCGGAGTCTGAATCTCTTTTCATCAGAGTTTGATATAATTTATTTTGCCCCCGAATGTTTGTTTCCATTCCTGTTGATAACTCTTCGTCTATCAATTTGTTTATTAAGTGTCTTTATGTAATATAATGGTTACTGCTGAAGCTGGTGTTCTGGATGCTCTACTTTTAAAAAGTAATTTGCATGTTTGTTTCTTAAGTTGAATCGTTTTATAATGCATTCTTTTCATCCCTAAAATTATATTCACCAGGTACTGCGTGAGAAAGATGATCCTCCAGGCTGATGCTTTGTATCTATAGCAAATGAAAACCTTTCTGTTTATCTAAAGCTTCGAGGAAATATTAATGTAGAAGCTGAACGCGAAAAGCTCAAGAAAAAGACGGAGGAGATATAAAAGTGAGTGCCTTCTCTAAACTAAAAGTTATTTGGAGTAGTATAATATATAACAAGAGTGCCTTCTCTAGACTGAAAATTGTTTAAAGTATTATAATATAGAACTAGTTGTAAACATGCGCGATTCACGGGACAGCCATAAAATACAAACATAAGAAGGAAAAACAATAGTTGTGATTAAACAAGTGTGGCTTAACTAGCCGGTTTTCTTGTAGGTGAACATTTGACCAAAAATTTTCAATTTATTTAAGTTTTGAACATGGTAGAGTATGTTCGATTGAAGCCAGATTTTTAGACCAAGACTGAGAAATCGAGTGACTTTAACTATTGCGTGATGCAAATCTTTACATTTGAGAGCGAAAAGTCATCAAAAAATTATACTCAATTTAGCATGGTCTTTTATCCCAAAATAGCTGACATAGGTTGCAAAATGAAACCCATATGACAACAAAAAAGAAACAATAGCAATAATCAACAAAAAGAAAAAAGAAAAAACAATAACAATAATAACAAAAAGAGAAAAAAACTATTAATCTTTTTGGTAAAAAATGAGGATTAACAAAAAGAAAAAGGTCAAAAAAAGAGTAGAACTGTTTTTTTTAGGACAGATGAGTATATGATTTCTATTACGATTACAAAATGAGTTAGCAAGGTTAGTGGTGTTAAGAGCTTCTCTATTGTTAGATATGGTTTATTGTTGCAAAGTTGAAAAGATCTGTTTGTGTCAGAGAATTAGCCTAGTGGAAACAGTTAGAACTTAATTAGCAGAACCAATATTAAGATTTGTCTGCTAGTATTATTAATTCATACCCAAAAAGAAGAAAATACTCTTTGTTTATGTAAGTGAGGGAAACATTATCATTGATTCCCTTAGACCGTGAAACAAAGTCAGTTGTCATGCCCTCCTGCTTAGTAGGATTTTGATATGATTTGGTCAATCATCACACTTACAGTTGGTTCACTTTTGAGGGATGAATTATTGGCGAGTGACAGTACAGTTTACTCTTTCAGTCGTCATACCCTCCTGCTTAGCGGGATTTTGGTGTGACATGGCCAATCATCACACTTACGGTTGGTTCTCTTTAAGGGATGAATTATTGGCAAGTGACAGTACAGTTTACTCTTTGAAGCAGAAAATTGATACTTTGATAGGTGCCTTGCAATTCCTCGATTCTCTTGCCTATATAGTGATTTGATTTTATGGTTTGCAGGCAACTTAATGGCCTGAACAAAATGACAAATGCTTCTGGCTACCAAAAAAAGGTGCCAGGCCATATTCGCGAAGAGAATCAAGCAAAGCTTGACACGCTCATGCAACAACTTTCATTATGTGAAGATGCCACTCAGCGTTTGGAACAAGAAATTGCAGCAGAAGAAGCATCAGGAAATGGAACAAGTTAATTTTCTTTTCCATTTTTATTGCCTCCAATGGGCTGTGTAAACTATTAGCAAATGCCCAAATAAAGGCAGGTGCTTTAAATATATTATATACCCAATTCTTTTTCTTTCATTTTAGTGTTGTTTGTTCTTACATATTTTCGGAATTGATTTTGTATGGCCCCTCTTTTGGCAGACAGTATCATACACAATGATAAGTCCTTTTAGTCCGACATCCCGTTGATAAGAGTCCTTTTCATTGTTATAAACAAGGATTTTTCTTTAATAATGGTTTGAGGTGGATAGCCTTTTTATCATTTATTTATTTATTTTCTTGGACATGATAAAGATTGAACATCCTTGTATGCTAAACTATTGGCTATGGTAGGGGTTAAAATTATCCTGAGTCGAGTGGAACAGTACTTTGTTAAGATTTTATTCAAAACTTTTTTAAGGTACTCGAATTAGAATATAATTTTGCAATCTTTGCTCAAATTCGAATTTGATTCGTTTTATTGTACTTGAGTTCGACTTGTTTTTTAGTCAACCTTTCTGCGAGCATTTGAGATATATACAAATCAGAATTATATCATTTATATTATGATAATTTATATAAAATTAACTCACTCAACTATTTGGAATAATTTAAATTTGAACTCTTCAAACTAGATTTTGAGCTTTGTAAACTTAAAAAAAAACTAATGAGATGATATTATGACTCTTGAATCAGTTGATGTACATGTACGAAAAACGTAAAAATTCCTTCCACTTCTCAAAATATGTGGAGTATTAAATTGTTGAATATTATATAACAAATAAATCGAGTATACTCGATATTGTATATAAGTAAGGGTCAACGTACTTGTATCGAGTAAGAATCAGTGAGGTAAGAAAATTAAATTCGATACTCTAAATGAGCAAACAGTATGCGGCTTATATTCGACTCGTATAAAGTATCAAAATGGATTCAAATTCGATTCGTTTAAATATCAAATTTGAGTCTTGCACGAATTTTTTAACTCGATCTCAAACCGGATTTCGAGTCACTCGGGTTCATTTCTAGCCCCAACTATGGTAGATATTTTTTATTTTTGGAGCGGTAGTTGTTTCCCCAACCTAACTCCCCGCCTTCCCCACTTTAGTCTCAAAACCTCTAAGCATACACTGCTTATTAGTTTAGTTTTACCCTTAACCCCCTTGTTTGTAACCTTTATTTTGGGGGGAGGGGAGATGAAGGAATGAGAAGAAAAAGTTCTTTTCAAAAAAAATTTAGGAAGGATTTTTCGTTCCTATCTCTTCCTTTCCTGTAATTCCGTGTGTGCACCTAGAAAGGGGGGTTGAATAGGTGTATCTGACTTAACTGATTAATAGTGACACTTTTAAAATATACTGCTGAATAAACTATCCAGACAAGATAAAGCATGTATGCTTATGGTTTGAATGAATCTTATTATGCAGAGACAAATACGAAACTATACAGACAAAGAGAAACTTGTCTACTTAAGTGTATATATTAAACTGATATGCAGAACCTTCTTTGTATTATCCAAACAAGTTAGAACCTGTCTGCTTAGGCATTTATTTGATCCTGTTATGCAAATACTTCTTAGATATTAACGGTGCAGAATATGTATTGTGTTTGAGTTCATAATTAAAGCAAAATATAAAAAATAGAAAACCACAATACCAAGATTTTTTACGTGGTTCGGCCCTTAATCTCTAATCTAATTACCTAATCTACGTCCAATACCAACTGGTATTGGAGACTTTTTTATTAAAATAATATTCAATCGATTACAAATTTAACTCCTTGTACAAATAGCTCTAACTATGTTGGACACCACTTCCCCCTTTTGCACAACTGCAATCTTGTACTACTACAACCTTTAAAGCTTGTTTTGTACAGGCCTATCCACCACTAGATCAAACACAAACCACACTTGGCTTGTACACAAGTTTTTAATCAAGAACAAATATATTACAATATATATGAATTTCTAGCAACAAGAAATTAATAACAAGGCAAAATCAAATTGTTGGAAGCTTTTCTTTTAGAGCACTGTTTTGTTTTTCAATTCGATGGTTTTGAACTTAAGTCGAGGAAAGATATATAAATAGAGAAGGATCAGCGGCAATAAATCCAATTATCCAATTTCATCAGTCCCAAAAGAATATAAAATCAAGCACTTTAGAGGAAGGATTTTGAATTTGAAAACATAATCAACTTGAATCAAAGGATAAGATTTAGAAAAATCAGCAACTTGAATTAAGGGATGAGATCACAGCAGAATCAGTAACTTGATCAAAGAGATAAGATCCTTGATATTGAAATTCCTTTGGAAAACATGACTGATTAATATCCCAATTGATTTGGTTTTCATAAATAACTTCTTTAAAGAATTTTGAATTTTAAGCACATGAAACCTTCTTTTTAAAATATTTCCAACACAAAAAGATTGCCTTGAAACTAATAACTCAAGCTAGAAATCTTTACACTGATTTCCTAGGTGAAGTCCTAGGGACGTAACCAACCTTTTCTTCATATTGGACCACTTGAGATCTTGATATATGCATAATCAATCCATAACCTGAAAATCACATAATATCTCCATACAAAATATATGTTGTCATCATTAAAACAGAATATATATATATATAAACTAACATTCTTCCCTTTTTTGATGATGACAATATATAACACCCCTAAAAGCACAAAATATCTTCATATATTATCATCATTAAAACAAAACATATAAACCAATATTCTCCCCCTTTTTTATGATGACAATATATAACTCCTCCTAAATATATGGCTCCCCCTAAAATTATGCATGGTCATAAAATTAAGGAATTATAAGAAACTTGTTCATAATAACCTATCAACATAATCAATGATATACCCATCATAGACAGAATACAAACAAAAACAAAACAAGTAGATTCCATCAAATAAACAGTTAAGCATAGTATCATCAAATATTATAACAAATCAAAGTTTCAATGCTAGAAAATAATAAAGTTAGATCCACAACCAAAAAATAATTCAGTTCATAAACAATCTATCCCCCTTTGTCATTATCAAAAAGAAATAAATAAAATCATGCATATTAATCATTAAGCACAAGTTGATTTATTTAGCTCCTCGTGAAGTATAACATGTGCATATCAATTTAATTATCTCTATCCCCCTTAGTCATCAACAAAAAAATAATTCATAAGAAAATTTTAAAGCCAGAATTTAGTTATCTCTCCCTCTTTGTCATCAATAAAATAAGCGTAAATATAAAGAAGGAAATGGGTGCAAGCTTATAACAATATCATATATAGTAACGAAACAAATTGATCATACCTTTGTGTTTTGTTACCTATATATAAACATAGTTGCTACCAGTAGTAAGCTTGATAGATGTACTCCTTAGTGTAGCTTTAGATTTTGTATTTTCATAACCATATCTCTTCAAAAGCTCTTATTTTAGTCATCTCGATATTGAGGTCTTTAATGCTCAGGTTAGAAGGATGATTTTTCATTGTTCTAGTTGTTCTTGGAAGTCTAACATTGATCATTTGTTCGTCTGGATCATGTTCTAGTATATCAAATTTGGCTTCTAAAGTAGACGGGTCTGGCTGTCTGCATACAATTGGTTGATTTTTTACTTTCAGATTCTGTTTTTCTACATAATCTATATTTTCTTCTTTTGACAAATCATGGTTAAACTAATATGTGCACTGATTCCTCAACTATATATCTTACATTGAATTTTTTTAATATTGACATATGTATTAATTATGGAGCATTTAGCACAATAAAAACTTTAGAATAAATGATATTAGGTACCCTTGTGTTACGAAATCCATAGAGTTTTCATAATAATATATCTAATTAAAACTCTATTTTAAAAACAACATGAGGTGCTTACATATTCTACCAAATAATTTATAGGCAGCTTACTTTTTCAAAGTAAAGTACTCTCCGCCTCTTTTTTGACCTTAAGACATCTACAAAAAAAAATAGTCTTTACCTTTTTGGTACCCAAATCTTCTTGGGTCCTTTTGGATAAATATTATATAAATCACATTTCTTTACCCAAATTTATTTTATCTTAATTTAATTACAATTAGAATCAAAATGACCTTTAAAACCACATTTTTTATAAGTAACAAATGGTGAACAATAAAGTGGCTTAAATCTTGGTTTACTATTAATCATTCTAATATTATTAATAGTTCTATTTTTCACATTTTTAATAGGATTATACTCAATCTCATGCTTATCAATGCAAGATCTTTGAGCACCTAACATTATATTTAAATTTTTCTTCTCCTTGTACAAATTTTGCAAGGTCCTTTTTCAAAGATACTATTTCTACATTTGTTACATTATCATCATGTTGCACATTCATCATTTTTCCATCATTAAAAATATTTATGCATGTATCTCTCATTTTCAAAATTTCTTTTAAAACTTTATTTTCATTTTTGAGATATTCATTTTCTTTTCTCTCTTCAATAAATGACTCAACTTCATTCATTAGCTCATTTATGCAATTCTTTAAATAGACAGTTTTCTTTTTAAGTTGTTGATTTTTATTTTGCAAAGCAAGATAATCAGACATAGTTATTTCAAGAGCATCATTAAAATTGTTTACCTCAAGTTGATCATCATCTTCTAGTCTTGTGAAACAGAGTTGGGCAATTTTTTCTTTTTGTTCTATTTTGGACTTATTTACTAGAGTTGAGCTACCTTTTTGATTCTTCATTTGGAGTAGTCTATCGTGTTTTCTTGATAGCATCTCAATTTCTTCATCGAAATCTTCGTATTGATTATTATGACTACTCTCAACTTGAAGTGCCAATGTCTTCTCTATTGGTGTCTCTTTTTCTTCATCATATCTTCTAAGCTGGTTCTCAAACTCTTTAAGCTCTCCAAACAATGTAAGTGTCTCCATGGTACTAATTGTTGATGAGTCTTGAAGAATGGTGACTTTTGGAGCGAACCGTTTTGGCATGATTCTCAACAGTTTTCTATTGATTTTCTTTTGATCATTTTTTCTCGCTAGCATGCTGAGTGAGTTCATTAGTATGAGAATCCTCGCTTGAGCTTATTTAATTGTTTCATCTTTCTCTAATTTGAACAGCTCGTACTCTTGCATTAACATGCTTAGTTTCACGTTTTTCACCTTGAAAGTTCCTTCATGACTCATTATGATAGTATCCCAAATTTTTTTCGCTGTATTGCATCTAGAGACCTTGTCAATTTCTGATTTAACCATCCCACTCAACAAAGTATTCATGGCTTTTGAGTTGTAAGACATCGTGATTCATTAGCATCCATTTCCATGAGAGTTTTTGGCCTACCATCATCATGTCTCGGAATGACGGGTCCGTTTTTAACTACATACCATTCTCACGGATCCCATTTTAGGTAGATTTTCATCCTAAATTTGCCGAAATTAAAGTTCTCACTACCGAACAACAATGGTGGCCTACTAGTAGACTGCCTCTCTTGAAAATTAAGGTGTGCTATAGAATTTTACCCTACAGTCTGCAAAGACAATCGTTAGGAGAGCCAAGCTCTGCTACAAATGTAATTCCGTGTGTGCACACCTAGAAAGGGGGGTTGAATAGGTGTATCTGACTTAACTGATTAACAATGACGCTTTTAAAATATCCTAGTGAATAAATTATCCAGACATGATAAAGCATGTCTACTTATGGTTTAAATGAATCTTGTTATGCAGAGACAAATACGAAACTATACAGGCAAAGAAAAACTTGTATGCTTAAGTGTATATATTAAACTGATATGTAAAACCTTCTTTGTATTATCCAGACAAGTTAGAATATGTCTGCTTAGGTATTTATTTGATCATGTTATGCAGATACTTCTTAGATATCAACGGTGCAGAATATGAATTGTGTTTGAGTGCAGAATTAAAGCAATATAAACAAGATAAATAGAAAATCACAACAATGAGATTTTTTACGTGGTTTGACCATTAACCTCTAATCTAATGGCCTAATCCACGTCCAATACCAACTGGTATTGGAGACTCTTTTATTAAAATAATATTCAATCAATTACAGATTTAACTCCCTATACAAACAATTCTGACTATGTTGGACACCAGTGCCCCCTATTGTACAACTGCAACCTCTTGCACCACTGCAACCTTTAAAGCTTGTTTTTTACAGGACTATCCACCACTAGATCAAACATAAACCACACTTGGGTTGTACACAAGTTTTTAATCAAGAACGAATATGATTACAATATCTATGAATTTCCAGCAACAAGAAATTAATAACAAGGCATAATCAGATTGCTAGAAGCTTTTTTTTAGAGCTCTATTTTGTTTTCAATTCGTTGATTTTGAACTTAAGTCGAGGATAGATATATAAAGGGAGAAGGACCAACGACAATAAATTCAATTACCCAATTTTAGCAGTCCCAAAGGAATATAAAATTAAGCTCTTTAGAGCAAAGATTTTGAATTTGAAAACAGAATCAGCTTGAAGCAAGGCATAAGATTTAGAAAAATCAACAATTTGAATTAAGGGATAAGATCCCAGCAAAATCAGCAACTTAATCAAAGAGATAAGATAGTTGATATTGAAATTCTTTTGGAAAACATAGCTGATTAATATCCCAATTGATTTGGTTTCCATAAATAACTTCTTCAAAGAATTTTGAATTTTAAGCACATGAAACATTCTTTTTAAAATTATTTCCAACACAAAAAGATTGCCTTGAAACTAATAACTCAAGATAGAAATCCTTATATTGATTTCCTGGGTGAAGTCTTATAGAACTAACCAACCTTTTCTTCACATTGGACCACTTTAGATCTTGATACATGCATAATCAGTCCATAACCTGAAAATCACAAAATATCTCCATACAAAATATATGTTGTCATTATTAAAACAGAATATATATATATATATATATATATATATAAACCAACATTTTCATCCAAGACAAAACTCATAAACACAGCGTAAAGCCAAGTGACGAGCAGTTTACGTGCAGCAAGTGAAAACATATTCAGCGTATCTCCTGGCTTTTGATAGGTTTGGAATTTGGGAAAAGGCGAGGAAATGAATTGTAAAAAAATGTAAAAGAACATCTGAACGAACTAAAGTCTATTATTTATATTTTTGAGAAATTAATAATAAGAACAATGTAAAAACTTAGTGTGATATATAATTAAGAAAACTCCAAAAGTTTTTTATTTCATTTATTTTTATTCTTCTGGAACTTTTTCAGTTTCCAACATAGGCTTGTGGAATTCCTTTTCAAATTCCTCACTGACCTATTCCGTATTAATAAAAAGTACCAAGTACTATATCAGTACTGAAGTATAATATTTCCTCCATTTAACTTTATTTATTATAATTAATTTTTTATAATCAAATTTATATATTTAGATATAAAATTTATTTTTAAATTTATTTGATATAAGTACAAAATTATTATCATAAAAAATCGAATATACTATTAAAGTCAAATAATTGTGGCGACGGTAGCATCATTCCTTCTACCATACTCGCAAGCAATCTCGGCATCCCAAAAACTACCTCGTCGTCCATGTAAAATGCATGTTCCACAAATGTCGCCGTCCTTTTCTCCACAACATCACCACCTCGGGCTCCGTTATTGGGTCGCAACCGAAATGCCTTCGCGGCCTCTGCCGCCGCCTTTTGAATGTCCTTGGTTTCAGGGGATGTTAGAATTGGCAACCTCAAAATTAAGACAAGTAAACCGGCCTCTAAACGCAATAGCCGCCACATCATGAGCTCTAGCAGCCATTTCAATCATTAGAAAAGTCTCGAGCCAAATCCTTAATTTCTTGTTTGCCTCCTTTACTTAACACACTCACTTGCCGGAATCCCTTCGCCGGACTCCTCGGTACACCAGGTGCCGGGTTTCACGAAATTTCTTTCTTCCGGCGCGTTTCTTTGGATGATGGGAACCTAAAATCACTTTCTCATCGGAAAAATTGGCAGGGCAGCCACTTCCAGTACCTTCGGAGGCGGTTGAGGATTCTGGAAATTCAGGAGACCATGAAAAAGTTAGTGGGTCTGAGTGATATGAGAAATTTTCCATAAATTATTTTGATTGTTATGTGACCAATAAATAGACTGAATTAATTAAGTTGTAGATTATATTGATGTGTATGAATTGAATTGTGAGATTGATAATTAATGGGGATGATATTATTATTAGTGTGGTGTGTATATACAAGTATGATGATTTTGGGTGTATATATAGGCGAGTCTGCGTTTGTGACGCGAACACGGGAGTGTGTGTGTGTGTTAAGGAAACGGCAGGCCGGGAGGGCCGAAGCTTGGTATGAATAAGAAGTCTAAGAAACAACTTTCTTTCGTTGCTACTTGATGTTAACTCTATCAAATCAACTCTAATTTTAACTCTTTCTTTTTAGTTTGTTGTCTGTTTCACCAAGTAATTAAGAAACCAGGGCGGGAAGGTAATTTGTGGTAAGTAGATATTTTATACCGCTGTCCTTCTGCAAATAATATTCATTTTGAGTTGTCCACGTATTAAGGAGAGGTAATACCGTGTGAAGCTAGTAACTTTATTTTATATATATTTAAACAAAACCCAAGATATTGAAAATACTTAAAATCTACTTGTACTAGAGGCGATACATATCAATATTTTATCTTGCTTTTTATATTTAATTTTGAACGGCTATATTTATAGATTAAGAGCTTGTTTGGAGGAGCTGCGGAACAGAGCGATTGGGCAAATTACTTTCAAATTGAATGTGAAAATATTTTAGTGTTTTGTGACCTTGTAAAAGTGTTTTTAGTAAATAAAAATATTGCATTTTATGAAGAAGCAGAACATTAATGCATTTGGCGAATTATTTTTGGTCAAAACATAATTTACAAAATTGTCTTTAATCTGTTAAAGAAAAATTAAAAGTTCATACGATAGACTTTAGTATTACTTGGTCTTTTATTTTTTTCAAAAGCATATCTAAAATTGGAATCAAGCAATATTTTAACTTTTTTTATAAAAACAGTACTTTTAGCAAAATTTTACATTAAAAAGTAATTTTGCTCACCACAGCACACCATATCACAATGTCAAACGAGCACTAATTACATTACTAATGTATATATCAACTTCTAAAATGAGAACTCTTATTTACAATAGTGAAACCAAAAGCAATTATACTCCATTGGAAGTTTTTTCTTCAAGTTCAAAAGCTACAGGTTCTCCATAACTGTCATGTTTCTACCCGTTTAGGAAGCTCTTGTGATCCATAACATTTTAATGCTACAAGTTCTAAATCTCTCTTATAATATTTTGAAGTTTTGAATATATTTCTTATAGTAGAAGGTTTACTCAAACAATTGATTTAGCACTAATAATGTTTTTAAAATAAGAAACTCTCATCAAGTAAATGAAAAAATGAGCAAGTAACAGACATGCACAAACGGACTGCATGACTTGGTCCGGCCTAGAACTACTAGACTTTAACAGTTGACTAGGCCAGACCCAAAGTTGATAAGGTCATGCCAGATCGGGTTTTTTGGCTAAATATGTGATCTTATGCAATCTGCCGACCAGGCCTAGGCCGGTCTAGTTTGTTCCACTTTTCCCTTTTTTATAACTTTTAATTTTAAATAATATATTAAATATTTAAAATAAAACTATAAAATATAAAATAATAAAAATTATAATAATAAAATTATGAAAGTGAAAATGTAATGACGATGTATATTAATTAAATGTATTTACAAGAATAAGGAATGAATTAAAATTATTTACAGTACTCGACCCAACAAGATTCCATGATTAAATTTGATAACATGAAGACATTCTTGGCACAATAAGATTCCATGAGCTATAATTTGATTTGGGCTGAGTATAGACCACGCTAGGTGTTAGACCCTTGTTAGCTTGCCATGATTTTGGCATGTCGGATGGCTCGATAGCGTGTCAAGATATGGGTTTTGATATCTAACCCAAGTAACAAAACATTTGATCGAATAGTTGGTGGGTATACATTATGATTGCTCAAGCACACTGGACGTCTGTTGGTGACAGTTAAGATATTTTCTTAATGTCTACTATAGGGGAGAGGTGGTCCGTGAAATCCACACAGGCCATAGACAGGCTGTCATAGCCTACGCATGCGAGGCATTGACGCATTGTTGGGCTCCCCTAACAACAATGTTAGCAAACAGATTGGTGGCTTGGATCGATCAAAAGTATTGTTGGTTTGACATTGAATGTGGGCAATATACGGGCTGTGTGTGCGCAATAGCACGCATGACTTGCACATTTATGCAGGCTTTGATGAGTGCAAGATTGGGGGCTTGATTGTGTTAAGATGGTGCAACATTTGATGGCATAGGCCTAAGCTAGGAGCTGGACATCAAAGACCAAGACATGTGGGGGCAAAGGCATGTCATTAAATTGGGACATACATGGCATAAGTCTAGCGTGTCATTGCGTGGCATGGGTCGAATGCTCAGCATGCATAGTTGAGGCGTAACAGAACTTGTAACAGGTTTGGGCGAGGGGCAGTGTGCAGTAGTTTGGGGTGTTGTGCAGTAGTGTGCGGCAGTTTGGAGCACTATGTGTCCTCATATGACATTGTGCGACGCTGAGCTGTGCAGTGTGTTATATCGGGCTTGAGTACATGGGTTGGGCCAGATATATAAATTTGGTGGTTCAAAGGAATACAACTATAGTAAGAT
The DNA here is from genome assembly GCA_034770075.1 of Aralia elata. Lineage (NCBI taxonomy): Eukaryota > Viridiplantae > Streptophyta > Magnoliopsida > Apiales > Araliaceae > Aralia > Aralia elata. Next base: position 21,989,660 of record CM068377.1, on the reverse strand, counting down.
AATCGTGGCAAACAAACAAGTGGCAGTAGTGGGCTTTGGTACATGGGCTGGCTGGGCAGTTCATAGCAGTTACAAGGTAGTTAATTGCTATAATCTATGTGAATATGATCAGATTGTTGGGCTATTTGAATGCTAGGCAGGAATAACTAATGGAGTTGTTATTTATGTCTAAATCGATCCTGATTACACCTCTTGGCAGTTGGGGGTGTAACTAACCATAGGGCCTATTTATGGGCAGTGCTTAGTGCACGAAATTTAGAGTGCTTGGTGCATAATATTGTGGGGGGAAATATACAGGGTTAGGCATTGGTTGTCTAGTAGATTGTAAGCCTTTGGGCAGAGTTCCTTGTATTGATTGGTTCAATAAAAGTTGGACGTTTTAGCCTGTAAATTGTGCGTGCTTGTTCATTTGTGCTTGCTTACATCTGTGTATTCTAGTTCAGTGTTGCATACATACGTGTGGGTGTGTTTGATTAATACAAAGGTTGTGTTTAATCATATACAAGCGTGTGTGTGGGCTGTTAACAAAAACAATACATCAGTGTGTTGTTGGGGCGTATTGGCTGATTGGTTTTCGGCGGCAAACCTGGGCGTCACAAGGTAAAAATTTTGGATAAATTTTAGCCCTATGACACTAGGATCGGCGAATTTAATCATGAAATCATTTGAATTTGAATCATTCATCCCATTTTTATAAATCAAAATTCCATGTTATCCTGTTATAAAGTTTAGTCATAAAATCATCTTGGTCGGGCTTGGTGAAGGATTGGGTTGGGAATGGCCTACGCTGACTGGACCTTGAATAGGCCTAAAGCCAAGCCGGTTGCAAGACTTAGGCAGGTCAGGCCAATCGCAAATACTCCCATGCTGGCCAAGCCTGGTCGTGCCACTACAAACAAAAATTAAGGTCTTTAAGTAAAGTTTTAATTATCTAGAATATTGAAAAAGGAAGTGGAGAAGAGTCTTGCAAAGGTTACACTAGTACTACTGAATACTGATACGACTGGAATGGCTCAAAATAAAACAAAAACTTTCATAACGTCATGTGAAATGACCTGATTACCCACACAGGTTGGTAGTTAATATCCAACTACAAAGAAGATTTGCGCGTGGACAACCACCTCATTTTTTTTATCTAATTTGTGGAGAGGAAAAATCGAACCTAGGACTTTTTGTTTGACAAAAGACCTAGAATACTACTCAAGTCAAAAACTCTCAATATTTTCTTTTACGTCGTAAATCCTTGTGGACTTTCAAATGACAAAGTGCCCAATTCGTTTGTTTTCCGTTGTATCAGTTATTTGTTAGCTTTTGTGCAAATCTTATTTAGTTAACAAACTAAATAAATCTAATTAGAATTCTAGTCAATTAAGTGACGAATTGTGCAATTTGTTTCTAATTAGACTGATTTAATAAGAAAAAACTAACATAAAAATATTTAGGCTTGAATATAAATTATTATTCTAAAGTATTGACTTTTTTCACTTTGGTGATCGACCTTTTAATGTTTTCAACAGGTCATTAAACTACCAATTTTTTTTTTCCACTTTGATTCAATTGAAATTGTCACGTCATAAATTAATAACATGACTTGAACACATATGATGAAACTGATGATATGTTAAAATAGGACTCATTTTGTAACTAATTTTAATCATTTTATTAAAACTCAAAAGGCATAAATGTAATATAACATTATAATTTAAAATAATAAAAAATAAAATATTACTTATCACTATCATTAACATGTTTGCAAAAAAAAAAATTTGTTACTAAGTAATTTTAAAAAAAAACTAGATACCAAAAAAATTTGAGCACCTCTTTGTCAATCTGATTACCTCTCTTCATCCCACCATTTTCAATCTAAACAGTAAGAGTATCTCCAGCGAGGTTCCAAAACTTCAATTCTAGGACTCATGCTCCCTTTCCGGTAGCTAGAATAAATATTGTCCAGGAGATTTTTTGATGGATCCATAAGACTATATCAAAGAATCTGATTTTAGTAAACTATACCTTTTAATATATTTTAATGGGAGTGGTGGGAGTGAAGAAGAGGAAAGAGAATTAGTTTTTTTTGAATTCATTGAATATTTTAATTTTTTTATATTATACTCCACGAGATAGTTCATCTCTGCTAGAAGGATTGGAAACTAAATGATATTTGATGATGTCATATGAACTAAATATAGTTCACGAAATAGTCCAAGATGCTCTAAGCACCTTTCTCTCTCTCTCTCTCTCCTCTCTACTGTCGTACCACCACCAACATAAATCCCCACAACTTGTACTAGAAAAAGAAGAAGTAAATCTTAGCAACACTTCAATAAAAACAAAACCCCCAAATCACCTTCAAATCTAAATCTCTCTCTCTCTCAAACACACACAACAACACTTCGTTGCAACAATTTGAAGCCACCATCAAATAATGTTTAAGTCATGTCATTTATGATGTGACACTATCAATTGAATTAAAGTGAAAAAAATTAATAATTTGATGTATTAATTGTAAAAATTGAAAGATGGATCACTGAAGAAGAAAAAAAATCAATAACTTAAAATAATAATTTATGTTTAAACTTACAATTTATAATTAAATGCTAAACTATTGACTATGATAGATATTTTTCTATTTGTAGGGGTAGTTGATCCCGGGTTGGGGGGCGATCCGGTGCATTAATGACCGGTACCGTCCGGTACATTAGTGTTAAGTTTTTTTTTTTTTTTTTTTTTAAACCACAATTATCAGAAAAAAATAATAAAAAATAATAGAGCAAGTTTGAAAAAAAAACTGTAAAAAAAAGTATTTTTTGTATCGGAAAAACACTGCAAACTGTTTACGGTGTTTTTTCAATACAGAAAATACTTTTTTTTACAGGTTTTTTTTCAAACTTGCTCTATTATTTTTTATTTTTTTTTCTGATAATTGTGGTTTAAAAAAAAAAAAAAAAAACTTAATACTGTGCACCGGACGGTACCTGCACCGGACCGCCCCCCGATTGGTTGATCCCCGACTCAGTCCCGTTGCCTTGCGCACTTAAAAGTATATCTGCCTCTGCCTATATATAAATACAATTGTTTCAATAGAGACTCGTAAAGTCAGGTGACGAGTAGTCTACATGCAACATATGAAAATATATATAGTATTTTATTTATTTATTTATTTTCAAAGCTTACTTCCTGCCTCATGGCTTTGGTTTGGTTTGGAATTTGGGAAAGGTGAGGAAAAGAATTGTATGAAAATATAAAAGAACATCTTAACGAATTAAAGTCTATTATTTATAAATTTTTGAAAAATTAATTAATAATAGAACAATGCTAAAATTTAGTGTGATATATAATTAAGAAAGCTCCAAAAACTTTTTATTTCATATATTTTCATTCTTCTAGAACTTTTTCAGTTCTCAACATAGCCTTGTGGAATTCTTTCCTAAATTCCTCTCTTATCGACCATCCTAACAAAATCACACTATGCATACCAAGCTAAAAGGTAATATTAGTACTAAAGTATAATATAATTTAAAATTTATTTTCAAGTTCATGGGATGTAGGTATAAAATTATTATATAATAAAAAATTAAATATATTATTAAAATTAACTTATTTGGACAAAGGTGCAAAATTAGCTCTGTGATTTTAGCTCATCTATGTCCCTCTTGCTGACGGACATAGCAAAACCTGACTGACACCTAGATAAAATTTCATGAAGAGAGAACAAATGGGAAAAAAGCCTGGTCTCTTTCTCTCTCCTCTTTTTCACTCTCACACACTAGAAACACACAAAATTACAACCCCCTCCGATCCAACTGCTACATCTGCGGTACCGATCACCCACGATCTTCCGCCAAGCCTTTCTCTCTCTCTCTCTCTACGTCATCACTACTTTGGTATCTCCGCCACCGTGACCTTTTAGCGCCACCGTCACCTTTTAGCGCCGCCGTGGGTGGTGCTGTTTCCGATCATTTGATGGACGCTTCAAACAATTACCTAAACGAATATCAACATACTCATAGCTTTGCTGGTTCTCAGAGAGACGTCACTTACAGGTGTGTGCATTTTCACTTTCATCTGATCAGTTGTTGTCAATGATATCATTAATTTTTTTTTTGTCAAATCATAATTCATGAAAAAAAATTGATTTTTGTTTTAGTATCTATAATACTGATTTGGTTTTATGTTTGTATTTTGTGTTCTGTTTAAAGCAAATATAGATTAAACAAAGTGGACTGTTGTTGTTTTTCTTTTTCCGGTTGATTTGTTGGTCTAGGGTCCTGTTTGGGAGCATGAATTAGTGAGCTCATGGTTGAATTTTACTCAGAAGATTTAATCACGAACTTTGGCAACATCAATTCCTTTATGAAGAGAGAATGCAATGATCATTTTGACAAACACCTTGCCTGCAACTTACAGCATACCCCAGAAGCAAACCCAAAAATGGACATTAAAATTATGCCCGTTAAACTCGCAAGAAGCCGATGAGAAGAATGGATCTGAGATGAGAATATGCCAATTTGGTCCAGCAAAATGGAGAAGCAAACCCAAAAATGGACATTAATTATGCCCGTTAAACTCGCAAGAAGCCGATATGAAGAATGGATCTGAGATGAGAATATGCCAATTTGGTCCAGCAAAATGGATCTGAGAAGAAGGGGTTTAGAGTGAGAAAGCTTTAGAGAGAGAAAATAGATCTGAATTTTTTGGGTCTGAATTTTTTGGGGGTCTATTACAAAAATTTGTCTAGGTGTCAGCATCGTCAGTTGTCCAGGTGTCAGCACATTTGTCTAGGTGATAGATCTGTTAACGAGAGGGACGTAATTCAGCTGAAATTTATAACGTCAAATGTACTTTTGAAAAAAAAAAGAGTTCGTGGACTAACAGGGATTTCGGACAAAACCACAGGGGCAATTTTGCACTTTTGTCCTAATTTATTTTATTTTAATATTTCTAATATAATTGTTTAATTATTAATCTTAAAATTAATCAATTTAACCATACGAATAAAGATGGAAGGAAGGAATACTTTACCTATCAAATTGAATAACTCCACAAAGACACGTCAACACCAAATTCCACGTCATCCCCATTATAATACTCATCTCCCATACATTGAGGCAGAGGTAGTATCATCCCTCTGCCATACTTGTAAACAATCTCATAAACAATCTCAGCATCCCAAAAATCGTCTTGTCGTCGTTCAGGGGATGCTAGAATTGGCAACCTTCACGGCGAGTCTGCAAAATTAAGTCAAGCGACCGACCTCTAAGTGCAATAGCCGCCACGTCATGAACTCTAGCAGTCATTTCGGCCATCGGAAAAATTTGGAGCCAAATCCTTGATTTCTTGTTTTGCTCCCTTACCTTGCACACTCACTTGCCGGAATCTATTGTCCGGACTCCCCGGTACACCAGGTGTCGGGTTTCGCGAAATTTCTTTCTTCCAACTCGTATGTTTCTTTGAATGACTGGATGCTAACATCACTTCCTCATCTGAAAAATTGGCAGGGCAGCCACTTCCGGTACCTTCGGCGGTGGATGAGGATTCGGAAAATTCTGGCGACCATAAAAATGTTAATGGGTCTGAGTAATGTGAGAAAATTTTGATTGTTGTGTGACCAATAGATAGACTTAATTAAGTAGTAGACTGATAGTTGGAGTTGAGTTTATGAGATCATATTTATGTGTGTATGTTTGAATTGAATTGAATTGAGTTGAGTTGTGAGATAGATAATTAGAGGGAATGAGATTAATATCAGTGTGGTATGTATATACAAAGAGGATGATTTTGGGTGTATATATAGGCGAGTTTGTTTTTGTGACCCGAACACGTGTTAAGGAAACAGCAGGCTGGGCGGGACCGAAGGGGGTGTGTTAAGGAAACAGCAGGCTGGGCGGGGCCGGGGTGGAAGCTTGGTATTTATCCAGCTGTAATTCTGTGGGACAACTTCTTTGCTTACTTTTGTCTAACACGTGTGAGACTCTTGGGGTGATGTGGCAGTGGCTACTTGATGTTTTAACTCTATCTCCATTTTAGACCTTTTGACTCGCAAGTTAATGCTCACTAAGTATAACCAATTCATGCAAATTAAGAAATCACTAGGGCAGGAAGGTATGTTGAGGTAAGTAGATGTTTTATACACCTGTCCTGCAAATAATATTCATTCATTTTGAGTTGCACACGTATTAAGGAGAGGTAATAACGTATGTATGAAGCTAGTAATTTTATTTTATATTTAAACAAAACTCAAGATATTGAAAATACTTAAAATCTACTTGTATTAAAGGAACTTTTTCCATACATATCAATATTATATCTTGCTTTTTATATTTTATTTTGAAAGGCTACATTTAAAGATTAAGCGCTTGTTTGGTGGAGTTGCGGAAGAGCGATGGAGTAAATTACTTTCAAATTGAATGTGAAAATGTTTTAATTAATTTGGTGACCTTGCAAAAGCATTTTTAATGAGTAAAAATTTTGATTAAAAGCACTTTTTGAAAAAACAGAACATTAATGCTATTGGATAATTTATTTTTGATCAAAACATAATTTACAATATGTGAAAACCGAGATAACTCCACAAACATTGTTTTACATATCAAGTTGAATAACTCCATAAAGACACGTCACCACCAAATTCCATGTCATCACCATTATAATATCCATCTCCCATACATTGTGGCGGCGATAGCATCATTCCTTCTGCCATACTCGTAAGCAATTCCGGCATTCCAAAAATCGCCTCGTCGTCCATGTAAAATGCATTTTCCACAAATGCCGGCGTCCTTTTCTCCACAACATCACCACCTCGGGCTCCGTTATTGGGCCGCGGCCGAAACGCCTCCGCGGCCTCTGTCGCCGCCTTCTGAATGTCCTTGGTTTCAGGAGATGCTGGAATTGGTAACCTCCAGGGCGAGTCCGCAAAATTAAGACAAGCAGACCGACCTCTAAGTGCAATAGCCGCCACGTCATGAGCTCTAGCAGCCATTTCAGCGGTCAGAAAAGTCCCAAGCCAAATCCTAGATTTCTTGTTTGGCTCCCTTACTTCGCACACCCATTTGCCGGAATCCCTTCGCCGGACTCCCCGATACATCGGGTGTCGGGTTTCACGAAATTTCTTTCTTCCGGCGCGTTTTTTTGGATGATTGGAAGCTAACATCACTTCCTCATCGGAAAAATTGGCAGGGCGGCCCCTTCCCGTACCTTCAGAGGCGGTTGAGGATTCCGAAAACTCAGGGGACCATGATAAAGTTGGTGGGTCCGAGTGATATGGGAATTTTTTCATAAATTATTTTGATTGTTGTGTGACCCGTAAATAAACTGAATTAAGTAGTAGATTATATTTATGTGTATGAATTGAATTGTGAGATAGATAATTAAAGGGAATGAGATTATTATCACTATGGTGTGTATATGCAAGTATGATGATTTTGGGTGTATATATAGGCGAGTCTGCGTTTGTGACGCGAACACGGGAGTGTGTGTTAAGGAAACAGCAGGCTGGGCGGGGCCGAAGCTTGGTATGAATAAGAAGTCTAGAAGTAGGA